>OU015530.1:23493464-24693464 GCA_907165065.1 Caprimulgus europaeus
ATTTGTCAGCGTGCCTTGTTTTACTCACTGATATCCTGGAAACCAGAAGAAATGGCAATTAAATGCAAGTGCAGAACCTCATCCAAAAAAATTGTACAACAAGTTATGAGCCTATTAAAGTTGTTAGTGATACTAACGCTAACAAATCTGAAGGATATATTAGTATATAATATAAAACATCACAAACACTACTGTTCTGAGAGATGCTCACCAAAATCATGGCCCCCAAAGAAAGACAAAAGATACAGGCTTCACCCAATAAATATTATAATTGAAACAGGGGAGTCTAAAACAAGGCAAAGGGGGGCAATAACAAGATTTTCTGGTATAGCTCTGATAGGAGAGTAAAGAAACCAGTGGTCAGCAATGAGGTGAGCCCACAAGACGCACAGCCAGGCAGGGCACTGGGAATCACAGTTCTTGTGAGAGGCAGAAACTCCAGTTCCTAGCTTGTGCCAGGCTCTGAGTTCAGGAGTTACTGACTCACACAAACAGGAATATCATTCATCAGGTGATTGACAGCATCTTGCCTCTCTAAGAGTCAGCATTTCCCGACTCCCACTGAGTTTCTGTTGGCTTACTTAACCTCTAATTTGGAAGAGAAAAATACAGGCTGCTTCACTACCTTGACATCTTAGCCCTACCTTATGTAACTGTACTAGTAAAAGACAAAAACAAAAACAAAAAAATCAACAAAAAAGTCTTTCTGCTGGCAGTTTCTTTGCCACAGAGAGTAGATGATTTCACTGCCTCAGCACAATAATTCCTTTGCCATTATGAACTGCTTGTCCACTAGTGAGCTTTACCATTATAATCACCCTCGCAAAGCCTTTGTAATGCTGATGCTGACATTTTAAGAATGATCCATCAAGGTCAATCATACCCATAAGGACTGTAAATCTTTTTCCCCTATTGGAGTCAGCAAGTCATGCTGACTTACTCCATGCAGAGAGCTGGTGGGTAACAACAGTCGCAAATTTGGACTGAAGAAACTAAAATAATTACCCCCCAGGAACTGTTCTATTGACAGAATTGGCTTTGCAAAAAAGACCTTTCCTTGTGTCATGACTCCATGAGTTGCAAATGCATGGAGTGGATGGAAAAACTTGTTTGCAGTGGCTCACTATGGATTATTCCAGTGCTTTTACAGTCCAGTAAATGGTAGCCTTTGTGTCTCCCTCCATTATTTCGAGGAAAAAATTATTAGTCATTGATTGTTATTTCATGTTGGGAAAAGCCTCCATCTTCCTTCCTTAACTGCTGTTGAGTTTACAAAATTCTCTGATTACTGTGGTTACATATTGCCCACAGGTTGCTTGTACCTTAAGAGAGGGGAACACAAACACATACCAATTTTCCAGCACGAGCTCACTGTGGTGGAAGGGTGCTAAGCCCTAGAGACAGCAACAGGAAGCTGTTCCCTTATGCTCATGAAACCCAGCACTATCACCTAATTCACATGGCAATTTGACATCTTCTCTTTAAACGCAGCTTTTTCCTGTCCCTTCCTACACCAATAAGCAGCTAATGCTGATCACCTTCATTCCCCAGAAGCAGGACAAACATGGCTCTGCCCATGCCCATCACTCTGCAAACCACTCACTCGCACGGAGTTTGGCTGTGGGGAGCAGAGGGTTGATCCATGCTGTTTTGTCAGGAGGAGGTACCAAAACTTTCCCACACCACAAGCTGGGCAGGAATAACCTGGGCACTTTGCAGCTGTGAGGCTCACAGACCAGCTGCCAGCCACAGCTGGCTCCACCTCCCACACACCTGGAGAGGTCAGAGCCATGTGCTGGGTGTTCACCGCATGAATCAGCCAGCCACGCTGCCACATCATCTTCCAAATAATATTTTCTTGGAATTCCTTTGCCTGCTAGCATTCAAGGTCCTATATCCTTCCACACTGGTCCAAGCTCACAGGGATTTCCACCCAGCAGCCTGCCAAGATGGTATTTTAGGGGGGGTATTTTGGGTTCCTACAGTGACAGGTCAGACCTCCACGTTCTCCTTCCTGACATTGTCAGTGGTGTGTTCAGGTGACTCACAGACATATCAACATCAGCAAGCTCTCTGTGAAAAAGTCATGATAGTGATATATCATGATACCTTAAAAAATGCTGGGAGAGTTCGCTGTTCATCAGCTACAGCATATAAACAGCTGCATAACTGCATGTTTACCAGGATGTTACTCATCTCTGTTATCTACATTGCCATAGTGCCTACAATCTCCAGACCTGGATCAGGTCCCACGGTGTTAGCTGCTGAAATGACATGGATCTAAATGAAGGTGCCTTTACACTCTAAGTATTGTTAAATTACAAATTCTTCCTGGTAATTCAGCTTTCACCTGTCCTTTCTTCAGAGGAATGGAACAGCCACCCAGCCCAGGTGCAGGGGTTATCTCACAGCTACAGTAAACAAGTTCTTTGAGTACAGCAATCCAACAAACTGTGGAAAAGATCCAGAAACCAGATCTTTCTCAGCCTCTGTCTCATCCCAAAATCAATCTGTTGAGAGTTTACATATCTTCCATCTTGGAATTTGAAATGCCAAGATATTTATCCATTTTTGCTCTATACCTGTATGTGAAAGTGTTTTTCTTTATCAAGTTCCACTGAAAAATATCCCAACATCTGTGCAGCAAACAAGGAAAATTAATTACTTCAGAGACATGGGAGGAAACAAAAAGAAATCATATAAATAACAACATTCATTACAAAAATGTGATATTGAAAAAAACTGCCAACTGTAATAGGTAAGCAATGCCAGGAGAAAAAAGTTAGGAGACAAAACACACACAAGAGAAAAAGACAATAATCAATATATTAATATAAAACAATAATACAGCTGGTACAATAAAGTGATACCATGGGGAGACATGCAGTGCATCATTAGTATTCTGCTCTAATGAAACCCGCAACACGCAGTGTACATTAACTAGTGTAAAGTCTTTTCAGCACAGTGAATATTCCACCACTTTACTGGCCCATTTATTTTAACTGAAAGAGAGATGATCCTGTTGCCAAGCCATCAGATGGTAAAAGGGATATATTTGATGGATAATAAAAAAGGGTCCGCCACAGCTTTGCAAAATATATTTCTAATTTAAATGCATGTGGTACACAATACTCACGCCATACCTGCAGAGAAAAATAAAGGTGGGGGTGGGTAAGAGAGAATGCGAGGGGGAAAAGGAGGAGGGGGAAAATATAATTTTAAATAAACAAAAAAAAGTCACAGGCATCACTCACATTTTTTTTCAACCTGTTCTTGTGATACAGATTGACAGCCCTTTTAATATGAAATAAATCAGCCAGGATAAGGAATGTCTCGGAGAACATACAGATTGAGCGCTGATTGACAGAGCTTCTCTGAAACCCATTCTGTTTGCGCTTGGTTTTTTAGCAGCTAACTTGAAAGGATGTCAGGTGCTTTGAAATGTTTCAAGTGTTTTGAACCCAGCAAACAATCGTAAAATGTGCTTATTGGTGCTCAGGCTGAAGCAGGAGTGCGGCAGGGCTCGCGTGAGGACAATGCTGAGGAAGGCAGGCCAGGAGAAATGAAAGCAAAGCTTTCCTCTTCCATTCAGGCACTGGCCAGCCGTCAGGAGTTTTGGACTGTTTTCAACATCCATACCTATTTAGCACAATATTTTAAAATGAAGATCCTGCATACTCAAAACTTGTATCACGCCTGGGGAGAGTGCCGCATCACATTCCCTCTACAGCCCTATGGTCGCTTTAGCCAAGGATCGCTAGTCACGTTGCTGATAATGAGACATGACATTTTTAAAGTTATGTGTCCAGTTTGTACCACTGCTGCTTTCCTGTTACACTCAGACCAGCATTATGCTGGCTTTGATAATGCTGCAGATATTATAGTTAGCTGTCTCATACTTCCTGAAATGTCCTGTGTCTGTTGTTATCTTGCAAAGCAAATACCAGCACATGTCATAGTCACACTGAGAGAGAAAAGATGAAAACCAAGCCAAATGGCATTTGTAGCCTATTTTAACAGCACTCTCCTGAGAATGACACTTTGGGCTCATGTGGGTAATTTTTGTATGAGTCATTTGGCTTTTTTAAAAAACGGCTTGACATTTTCACTTTTATGCAAGGTGCAAAAGTCATCCAGAAAGGAGATCTTGGGGTTCTCCCTTGTGGAAAAGTCAGCCCAGTGAGGACGAGCACTCAGTAACACAGTAAGTCTTGGTGAAAGTTACTGAGTTCAGCTTAGGTGCTTCACCCAAATGATTCAAAGCTCATTCATAGAAGTTGAGGGTGAAATAAACTGAAAGACAGCAGGTCTGCTTGCATGGTCCACTTCTCAAGCACCCCAGAGTGACCTGGATGAATGAACAGTCCTTGTGCCAGTCTCTCAGCTCTCATCACAGCTCCTTCTGCTGCAATCTCAACTTCTGGTATGGTTGCTACCTTACACTGGAAAGCCCTCTCTTAGCACCCACATTTTTCTGCATCCGGCTCCTCCAAACAGCAGATCCCAGAAGGTGTTTATTCTCTGTGGAGTCCCTAATTAATTCTCTGATACTTGTCTTTCCAACCTTTGCAGAAGGAGAGAGGAAATTTCCTATATACTGTGATAAAATCTGTGCCCCAGGAGTGAGAAGAATGGTCCCATCATTCAATGTGGGAGCAGAGGAAATCAGTCTTTTAAACTCTCAGCTTTTGCTTTTTTACTAATCTTTGCCTTCTAGGTCCAAGACACTGATGTTCCTTTGATTTTGATCTCCTTCCTTGTTGCCCTTCTTGCTTCCACCTCTGTTAAGGACACCAGTATCTCTGTCAACATCCCTTACCCTTGCTGTCAACATCCCTTACTTGTACCATGCAGTTCTCAGGTGATCACATCTCCTGGTGTATCAAGACATACCTAGAAATGCAGTACTGCCACAGCTGTTTGTGTATGCCTCAGGAGAGCAAAGGGCTCTTGGGATTCAGTGACAGTGTTATTGTTGTCCCTTATTTCTATAAGCTTAGACTGAAGCCTTCACACCACTGTGAGTAAAGGGCAGGAGCCAGACTGCAACTCTGGGACCCATGTATTGATCTCTGTTTTAACAGTAGTTTCAAAGAAGATATAGTATGTCCCTGGTCTTTTCCTGGCACAAATCACTCCTTAGCCTTCCTCTTCCCCTTCTCCCCAGTCTCCTCCCCAGCAGAGAGCTGGTGGTGGAGGAGGGAGGGCGATATAGAGCCTCCATCCCCTTTCCAGTCCACTGTGTGGAGAGGGGGAAAGCTGGTGACCCTTTTCGTGCTACTCGAGGGCTCTGTCAGCCCAGCTGTCCCATGCAGGGCTGAGGGGGTACCCTGTACAACTCTTTGCTTCCTGCAAAAATGCACAGTGGATCTACTGGAAGATATAAAGTGTGGAAGGACTTTAGAAAGCACTGCCCATCACCGGACTGCAAGTATCTCTCTCTTACACCTTGTGCTTGTGGGCTCCCAGCTGATGTGCCATCAGCAAAGATGTGTCTGCCCAGGGGGACAGACAGCACCACAGGCACCTTCTGCCAGGCCTTTCCTCTTTCCCTTTTTTGCATTAGACAGCTTTTGTCCAATATTCCTATTAACTTTTAACCTTATATTGATATCCTCTGAGGGTATGTGAAGCTCACACAGAAGTCAAGCCCACACGGAAAAACAAAATGAGTTTCATTCCCTATACAGTCCCTAGTAAGATCAACAAGTCTCCCATTTTACTTGTATATACATGCATGTCATTTTGGATGTAACCTTCTCTGCTTTCACCTAACACTTGTTTTTTCCTTCCAGCCTCAGCAGTGACCCCTCTTGCTCACAGCTGCCAGAGCGAGATGTGAGCCCCACTCCCGTCTCAGTTGTTTTTATGTGGGAGCTGAATGGCACAAGGTCACCCGAACATCCTCCCGGCCCTCCTTGGCCTCCAAGGGGTGACTGCTCTGCCTGGCCTGGCATACTGGAGACACTCAGCCTCGCAGGTCTCGGCCAGGCAGCAGCACTGGGAATCAAAGCTCAGTTCTTCAAGAGTTGGCAGGTTTAAAAGGTAGTCCCCTGGAGTGCTGAGCCATGGCGCTGACGAGCATCAAATCTATCTTAAAGTTGGAAATATGATCCAGTTGGGAATGACTGTGATTTAATGTCATCTAAGTACTACGGGGCACATTTCTTAAAGAAACTGCTGTAAATTATTTGTGGCTAATTCCATGTGGATGGAGGGCATGATATGTTCACAAGTACAAGAGCCCTGCTTGTATCTAATAATTGTTATATCTTCTCTGAAATTTACTGCCGATGTCTCAATTTTAACAATTTAAATAACAAGCTTAACCAAGCGGAACTAGGCGAAGGCAGGCTGGCTCCCTTGATGAAAGCAGGACAACTCTTATGTCTGAGTACATTTATACTTTGACATGAGCAGTGACACACAAAGATGAAATCTGGTTAAAGCTTTCTCAGCACAGTGACAGCTTCTTAGTCTAAGCAAAACTGCTTCCGAAGTGGGCATAGCTGCTAACTTTACTTAGAAGAATGATTAGAAAAAATGACTCAGAGAGGCAGGATTAGGGAAGATGCACTACAGGACACAGAGCAGGCGCAGGATCCCCAAACCGGTGGGATGGCTGTGTGCTTTGATGGCACTGACAGGCTCCGACGGCCCTGGCTGAGCTCCATGCATGACCACAGGGCTCAGGAACGACTTAAGCCCCAATGCAAATCAGGGGGGTTTGACAAAAGCACGTGTTGCAGATGCTGAAGTGCAATGTTGTGCATGTTTTAATGCTATGAAATATAATTAGTGCTTATGAGGACTGGCCTGAGGAAGCTGATAGACTTGTTTGATGAGGGCTTATGAACCACTGCAGCAAGGGAAACCTTGGAGAACAAGTTCTTCATTGTCCCTTAAAAGGAATAACCCATGAAGAAAAAAAAAAAAAAACACAACCCTAACCAATCATCAGCTTCTACTTGCAGAGTTTCTGATTAATTTTGATCAGAAGAGGAAAAGGAGAGACTCTTGCTCACCCCCTGGACAAGACAGCAACACTCTTAATTAAAGAATCATACAGGAATCAATAAAAGGTTCCTCTACCCACCTAATGCAAATTCCACAGACTTCTGTCTCAGCAGATAGGTAAATGACACAAATAAATATATCTGTCTGGACTAGGGATAACTTAGGCCTGATTACCCCATAGACTTAATAAGAAAAAAATCATTCTTACTCTCATGTAAAGGATGGAGCCCGAACCTCAGAGCAAACTTGCTTTCCATGCATGTTGGTTCTCCTCTACATGATATGGGTCATTCTGCTCTAAAACAACTATTATCTGGGTCCAGGAATAAACATACCAGAGCTCGTAATTGTTACATACTTAAAAACTTTCCTGAGCTATATCAGGTTTTCTCTAAATTAACTATCCCCCTACCTACTTCTGGCTTCTTGTTTGGGAGACAGTTTGACCTTGTCTTGTATGCAGTGAAATTGTGTTAATACTGGGTCACCTACTTTTGTCGTTAGCAGTGGGTAATTCTAATAGCAAAAATGAGGCAAAAGTAAAGGAGAGTCTGAGGTGAAGGAGAATAGGGTTTTTCCTCCTATAAATGGTTGCTGTTAAAACCATCTTGAAATACCTCTGGCGGCTGGTCCTACCAGTAAAGATGACAAGTCTTGTTTTCTCTATAACTTATGGGAACTTCTACCAGCTCCCAGAACAAAATGTTATGAAGCAAAATTATTTTGTTGCCAGTAAAATTATGTCTATACCAGGAGTTTTACTGGCATAGATTTGTGAGTTGCTTGGATGATTTTTTTCCATGCCTCTTACCAAAAGTAGCTAAGCTCTATAGTATAGTCCGAGCCAAAACCACCAACGATGAGAAGGCATACACCAGAGAATAAGGAAAGGCTTAGTGAATGGGAAAAGAAATGGATCTGTGATGGGAATCAAAGATATAAAATTAACTAGAATGACAGCTACTGTATTATTTATATGATTTATTGGCATAATTATTCATTACTTATTCTGGGCTTGAAGAGTTACAGACATCATCCAATCTCAGTCGAGATGCCAATCCTATCATAAGAAGGCAGCTTTCCTTTAGGTCACCTGGTTTCAATATACTAGCACAAGTGAAAGAGAGCCTATGCAGTTCATTAGCTGCCTGGGGAACTTCCCTAGCCTCCTACCACAGCCTTGTTGGCACGTTTACTAAACCTTGGGTATCCATGAAGTTATAACAACCTGTGCAACTACGTATGGCTGATTACAGTCTTTGTGTGCATCCCTCCTATTCTCCAAAAAGGTACATCTATTTCTCCAGGAAACATCCCTTCATGTACTTTGTATTTTGGAGAGGAAACAGCAGGAAGCAACCTCAGCTCTCCCTGCAGGGTCAATCGACATCTCACAGCACTTGCAGACAGGAAGCTTAAGTCACCACCTAGCTGGGAAACAACATCAGAAACCCACCCAGAGACAAGATTAAGACCTCTCTGCATGGTGTGTTCAAGCCTTCTTTATTTTGTGTACAGCCTCTGGGTTCCTTCAGTGGAACAGTGTTTTTTGAGCAGAGCAGGGTGCAATGTGGTTAGCGTGGTCACTAATGCAAGGCAGGAAACAGCTCCCTTTCTCCAGCCCCCTGTTATTGAGCCCCTCTCTCTAGCCAGAAGTTTTCCTAGCCCAGCCCCAGCTCTCCAAGCACCTGCTTTGAGTTGTTGATAGCTGTAATGTTAGAAGGAAGCAAACAATTTTCCTTGGACTTAATGTCATAGTTTAGTCTTTGGTCCCTTACCTAAGCCAGTCTGGCTTTTGACTAGCAACTGCAGAATATGTATTCATACTAGGATAGATAGATAGATAGATAGATAGATAGATAGATAGATAGATAGATAGAATAATCAGTGGTTTCCAGAGCTTCTCATTGCCTCTCATGCCACCACTATGAAGAAGAGAAATATTTTCCATGATGAATTCTTTCTCTCAGTCCTTTATTGAAGTCAACCTGGTTTTGCACATAGTAATAGTGCAAATAGGGAAAATAGTAATAGGAATATGTGATAAGCTTTGGTTTGCTCCATAAAAATATATACTCACTTCATGCATACCAGAACTAATGAAGCTCAGGTTCCTACAGGTTTGCGTCTTATATTGGTCTTAAAAGCTGTAAAATCTAGCCAAAGCATTTATCACAGTCAAACATTAGGGTCTGTCTTTGTCTCCCTTCCCTTCCCTTCCCTTCCCTTCCCTTCCCTTCCCTTCCCTTCCCTTCCCTTCCCTTCCCTTCCCTTCCCTTCCCTTCCCTTCCCTTCCCTTCCCTTCCCTTCCCTTCCCTTCCCTTCCCTTCCCTTCCCTTCCCTTCCCTTCCCTTCCCTTCCCTTCCCTTCCCTTCCCTTCCTGGAGGAAAGAAAACTGACTTTTTTTTCGTGGGAGAAACCCAGTCACCTTTCCTGCCTGTTTAGCATCTTGTTGCTTTAAGTGAGCTGCTTCAGTGAGGGGATGGACAGTCGCCAAAGCCAGCTCAGAGGTGGGAATGAGAGAGCACAGCATGGCTGCAGGCAGTATAGGCAGGACCAAGATTGATCCTTTCTTCAGGAAAAATATATTGGATTGCTCAGTCATAACATTACATCCCAACTCATGTTTTTCCCATCTCTTTGCAAAAGGTGTAGGAGCTACCATATTTCTGATGTATCTTTGTCAAATTTGACTGACTGGTTCAAAACAGTTTGGGTTGGACTCAAAACCTATACAGACAGTGTGGAAACCCACTTAAAAGCATGTACATGTAAACTTAACATTGCTTCAGTCCTGTAGATATGAGCATCTTCACATGTGTACTGTGAGCTGTACCATTGCTCTGCAGGTTAACTTTAAACTTTTACAGAATTCTGTAAAAGTTTCAGGAGACCAAAGCCTGTGTTCTGTTTCTTTTTGTTGTTGTTGTTTTTGTTTGGCTTTGGATTTTTTTGTTTGCTTTTAAAGAGAGATTCACTGGAGTATAACATAAAAATATTTGTTGTGGTAAATTTAAATTATAGTCACTGGGTAAGCAGACAACATTGTTTAATACATATAGTATATTTTTATTTACTTGTTTCTGACACTAACATTTTTATTTGGGGTAATTTTCTTTTAAGAGGCTTCATTTTTATTCTTCTTTTGATCTGAGTTTTTGAGATCCCATCAGTCACAGTAAATTTCAATCTGCTAGGAGACAGCCCTCAATTCATACAACTGTAATAAATAATCAATAAGATTATTTTGCCTTTAATGATGCACCTGCATGAAGAACAAAACTTGCTCTCTTCATCAGACCTTGCTATAAGCATGCTCTTCTTTCCTCTCTGGATATTTTCACAGCTGACGAGACATGTGCCAGGTTCTCAAGTGACCAAATATTTGCATGATTCAGACTGCCGTGAAATGCAGCGGGCCAGGCACAAATGTGCAGAGGCGGAGGAGAAGTCAGCCTTGCCCTGCAGACCCCTGGAGCTTACCCAGGGCTGGAAGGGGAGCGACAGCGCACAGCCAGCAAAGCACAGCAGCAGGCCGAGAGCCTCTTGCAGCGAGGAGGGAGTGAGGGCAGAGCCCTCCCCAGCGCTTCCCTGGCAGCCCCCACACCATGTGGACCAGCTGATGGGGAGCGTTAACCCACGAGGCAAGGGCTGGCAGTGGAAAGGAACTTCCCAGTGCATCTTTCCCTCTGTGGGATTGCTCTCCAGGTCAGACTGTAGGAACCATGGAAAATGCATCTGCTTATCAGCACAGCATGCCCCTTAGGCCTTCTTCATCCTTTAAATTCCCTTAAAGTGCATTATTGTCCACGGTGCTTACAGACACGGGGAAGGAGAAATAGCACTTTATACTCATGCATGGCTTTTCATTTAGCTTTCAAATTACCGTAAAAATCTCCTGACTTTTCATCTCATTTAGCTGTGTCCCTCAAATTCCTCATGAGTGCAAGCAGAAGATCTGGCCTCAGATGGAGCTACTTAGAGAGCTTTACTGCCCAACTACTGGGGAAACGATAGCTGTTATTCCTTATTAATATTTTGTGTTACTTAATGTAATTGTAAAAATAATGTAGACCAAAATATTCTGGCAAGTTCATAAAGGCAAGAAGCCAAAATTCCCTCTCCGACACATAGTCCTCAGTTCAGAATAACATTGTGACAGTAACTGCAATAATGGAATAACTCAAAGGAGAACCTGGCACGAGATGTAGGTGAAATCCTGGTCCCAAAAGTCTACAGCAAAACACTCACTGTCTTTGCAGGGACAGGATTTCAGACAAAAAGCTGTTTCTATTACATGCTAAGGAATAGCTGACCCTGAATCAGAGGTAAACCCTGGCTAGAAATAAGAAGCAAAAGGTTTTTTTCAGAAGTTGACTGAAAGTTTGGTTAGCAGAGATGATAATTCAGACTATAAACATTTCCCAGACATCAAACAAAATGCAAAAAAACCCAACACATGAAAACCAAGATAGAACAAAACCAGAAGATATCTTCTAAATCAAACATTCCTGCTGCAGTCATTGCTCCATTGAGACGAGGATCTAAATGACCACAGCAGAGGTGGACATAAGTAACCCTGGTCCAAGCTTGCTTTTGAAAGGTGACAGTAAGGTTTAGAGCTGCAAAACAAAAACCAAAATAACAACAACAAAAAAGCAGCTCCTAACAGTTTCTAATTTAGCCAGCCCTGTTTTTTTCCCCTCACTGTTTTGGCACTGAGGACTGGTATGTCATCTTTGTCAGTCCACAATAATAATTCTTTATAAACATACTGAATAATAACCAACAGTGTTGTAACTTAAGTGACTACTGTGTGTGGCTGTTTGCATGAGGGGGAATTTGACCTACTTAGCCCCACTCTAAATTATTGGAAACAAATTGAATTTATAGTTCTTTTATAGTGTAAATACACACATAAAAATTTGAGATGTTTAGGAAAACTTAATAGCAGGGCTTTCTGTAGCAACTTGCCTAGACAGCACAGAGAGACCGCTTCTCTTGTTGCTGCAGAGTTTACACAGAATACAAAGATTCCTTTGTCTTTTCCCGCCTTTGTCTCTGCATCTGATACCAAAGTTTGTTGGTACCATCTTAAAAAGAAAGGGTTGGTTTTCCAATCCATCAGAATTGCTGTATGAACACATTTTGCACTGCAACCTTAAAAGTAGTTGTGCTTCTCTCTTTTGTTCTTTCATTATGTGAGACCCACAGTTATTCAGTATTTTATTCTCATTAGAACACTGCTTGTCACATGTTTTCACCAGAAACATTCATCACCAAGGTCAAAGGGTGAATATCGTGATCTATTATGCTTAGAGGAATCTAATGAAAAGCCACATAATTATCCAATTTTAAGAGAAGCATGTAAAAAAAGAAGGGGAGCACTCACTATAATTTAAATTGTTTTGTTTCCCTGAAGCAAAATTCAGCACCTGATTGACAGGACATAATCATAATTCTTATTGATATGGTGATGTTAATTGTGTAGAGATATTTAATAAGTCCTATATTCCTGAGGTAAATGCATGCTCTTAACCTGCACCTGAACCTGATTTTTGATGCAATCTGAGGATGAGGCAAAGATACAGATAACTGAGCACAAGTGGATTTGCAGTCTTGTGTGGCAGAATGGAAATTGGAATCTTCAGAATCTATTAGGAGAACAATTCTGCAGTTGCTCACACTTTTATAAATTATGCTGTATATGATGCTAAGACACAAAGTCAGGAGTTTCAATTGGGGAAAATTACCATGACTTTACTGCATCTACAGGAGTGGGTTTTTTCTTCCCCCCCCGCCTTTTTTCTCAAAAGGAGCTAGAAAACCGTTTACATTTTAATAGAGACATATTTAAATAAGATGAAAAATATTCTGTCACTTAACCCACTGACTGGCTTGTCCTCTAAAATGTGGGACAAATAACAGAAATGACAAACACAACAAAAATATGTAAGGCAGAAAGCTGCAAACAGCATAGTTATTTAAATGTATTTTACATTCAGATTTCCAGCTTGGTGATAGTCACCAGCTGTAACAAGAACAGTGTGGAAACAGTGAAGGGGTTTTGAAGTGGCTGAGAACAGGAGTGGGTTACAGAAAGAAACAGGTTATATTTCTGGATTTCCCCTGCGGACATGTGCCTTGACATTGACTAAGTTCTTCAGCCTCTCTGTGTACCTTAATTCTTCCATTTTAGCAAAGGAGATAATGATTTTTTTTTTTTTTTTTTTTTAACACATAGAATTGGACACTCACAATTTGAATAACATCTTGGGATTGATCCATTTGGGTCATGATAGCCCCAAGATGCTGAGTACTTCAAATGCTCATCCATATTTCAGCACATGCCTGAAGCTCACTGGGACCATCTGTGCATTACGAACTAAGCACATGCTTACATGCTCTGATGGAAGGTGCCCTGAATGTGCTGCAAGGGAGAGGCTTCAGCTCACCCTGAGGAGTATGTCAGAGGGCTGTCTGTGTCAAGCACCCTAAAATTACAGAAACTGCCATCCTTGGCTCTTCTTTCAGGAGCCGTACCATGACACCTCAGGCACTAAGAGGGATGATAGTACCTCTAGCTTTATGCCGCCTTCCCAGGAGAATCTGTAGATGTTTCAACAACATTCTGATGTGTAAAGCAAGGCCACATCCTCTCTTTTTGTGGGATCTGAGAAACTTGGCGTTGCATATGCTCAGCATATTGTAGTGCCTGCAAGGCTGGTCATGGAGTTTGAGCACAGGATCAGGCCCTAAAGACCTGGTTCTGATACCTGCCCTAGCACCTGGTAGCATAGCACATTACCCTGCAGCAGATGCCACTCCAGCTCACTGAACAGAGCTGTGCTTTGCACTCTCACCCCATCAAAGACAAAGAGGGGGAGCATAGATGACACAGTTATCCAAAAGATCTGAAGGGCATGAGACCTCCCAGCATAGCCTGCTCTGCTGGCTGCCTCTACTATAAACTAGTGTGTGTGCCGTCCTATGCGTGTTTATTTCTCTCTGGAGGAGGAGGAGGTGGGTCGGGAAGCCTGGAGCTCGCTCCCGGCCACCCACAGAACAAAGACGGGGTTGTCCTCCTCCTAAAATTCAGGACAGAAGGAAAATTACTTCCTCTAGAGAAAGGTGGAAACAGGGGGGGCCCTGTGGCTTGGAGGAGATCTGCAGAGTTATAATGTCTCCCTGGGGTGTCTCCCTGTCTCTCTCTGGGTTTGGTGCAGTGTGTTTTCCACCCTGTGCTGGGGTATTGCCCAAGCACAAAGGAGGACAAGTTCTTACCCTTCAGGCTCAGCCACACACTTTTTGCATTTTCTGCAGTCTGGAAATCAATTCTGTTGACATCTTTAACTCATGAAGACTTACAATTCAGGACCCAGACTGTTCCACTAGAAAAGCAGAAGTGACTTAGGGAGCAAGCAATTAATTAAACAACCAGGGACAAACCCAAAATGAGGCAAGCTACTCCAAAAGTTACATATGTGCAGCCTGCACATAGGGGGATTGATGTGCGATAAAGGGAGAGAGTTTAAAACTGAGTCAAAACCCCATAAAATAAACCCCAAATCACATTTCTAAACATTAATAACACTTTAAATAAGCTGCTATAAAAATGCCAAAAATAATATATTAACTTTGAAAATAGCATTTACAGCACTTACATATAAAACTGAAATGCACTTGTGATCCACTGTGTAGTTTGCTCATTAGATGAGCAGCCAAGGATCTATAACTATGTAGGACAACAGCTAAAAATGGCTTAGATGAGGTAATTTCAACTTCTATTTTATGAACATGAGCAGCTGCTTTTTTAAGTAATTTGGAGATACCACACCTAACAGCCTCCCCACTTTGGTCCAGTTTTTGGTCTTATGTTACAACATGCAGGTAAGAAATTATTATGTTTTAAATGTGCATCTTGCAATCAAATATTTCCTTGTTGAGTGAAGCAATCATCAAAAAATGCTGTCAGTTTAGCTTAAAAGGCCATCTCTGGATGCCAGGAAAGGGATTGAGCATTTTGAAGTTAAAAAATGTACTTAACTAAGTGCCACAAAGGTCAGTGGACGTGGGCGGAATAACTGCACCAGCCTCCAACACTTCACTGAGAAAGGAAAGCGGAGTATAAAAGATATTATTCTCATAAAGAGCTAACCATTAACACACTCTCTGTCCAGAAAAAAAAATGTGAAAATGTAAAAAACAAAGCTATTTTGGCCACAGAACCACCAAGCCATGGACCACAGACAGTGTTTCTGAGACTGCACTATGAATAATGTTCATGTGTGCTCTTACTGGGAAAAAGGAATTCTAAAAAGCTCTACTTCGCCTTCATGGTTTTGTTTTGGTTTTTTTTCACTGACTATTTGGCAGGCTTATGCTTCTTTCCATCAGAACTGGCATATTCATCTAAACAGCCCCTCAGATCAAATTTGTAAAACACTAGGCATCTTTCTGCCTGCTGAGCATATCCAGAAAGAAGCAACAAAAATAACTAAGGGACAAGAAGGATTGATGTGTAAGCACAAAATAATAAAATAAATTGGACTTGATCTCAAACTGATGAACTGGAGGTAACATATTGGAGACAGTAGGATTTTACTAGTTGAGATCCATTGTAAGTGAATAAAGGTCTTTTATTATCTGACTTGAAGGTAAATGGGAGGAAGTTACTATTATGAGAGATGGCCTATTATGTCAGAGAGGGAAAGAGACCCACTAAAGACTGGAATATAACAGTTTGCAGGGCAGTAAATCTATAAACACTGTTCTTAAAGGTATCAGAGAAAGGTCCTGTGAAAATGTCTCCTTGAAATCCAGCTGCTCGGGCAATACCTACATTTAACTGATATGGCTAAGGATGCACCTGTCCTTTGGTGGCCCATATACTGAATTTTTCTTTCCATGAAAAGCAGTGTGGAAGCAGAATATAATTCAATATGCATCCTGTTCTCACATATGTGTGTAAAACATGTCCAGACCCATGAACTTTGATATGTTCCTGGATCTATTAACATAGACATAGTCTTGATTATCATCTGAAAAGATAATTCACATACTGAAGAGACAGGAGAATCCTGAAGCAGGCTGTAGGGATTTGACCAGTAACAAAGACTGACAACTTTAGGTAGGGCAAATATTCACTGTGGGGAAAAAAGTAGCCAAGGAAATCTGTATGGAGGGGTCATAGAATCTTTAATAGATCAGGTAAGTTCATTTTTCTAGGCATGGTGTGTTGTACTTAATCAGAAGCTGAATCCAAATGAATCTAGACTTTATGACAGTACTCTTCTTTGGTCAGGGGTCTGCTGGATCTCCTGAAAGAAGTAGAGTGGCTAACTTAGCCTGGTCTCAGAGATATGACCAGGTCTGCATCATAGTTTGCTCACCAACAAACAAGAAATACAGAATTCAGAGTCCAAATTCTCATACATGTTATCTTCTGTAATTAGCATAAAGTGTCCCTGAAGTTTGTGGATAAGGTCAGCAGAGATTTCCTCCTGTGCAGGGACAGTGTCACATAGGTAGAAGAGATGTTACAAGAACTTTCTGCACCAGCTTTGCCTGTAGTTCCATGGCTAATGAGAAGGGACACATCAAGAAGGGTTCAGGAGAAAGAGATAGATGGAAACAAGGCATAACACAACAGCACTGCATTATGCACAACAGTCCTTTCTACTCAGTGGAGGTCCAGCTATTAAAAATTAACTTTGAGCTGAAGCCCTGTGGTGCTGAGCTGAGTTTAATAAAGTGAGGAATTAGGGCCTACACCATACAAAACTTGTTTGTCCCTAACAGCAACCCACTTTTGGCCTTGGAAGGGTGCCAGCTTCAAGGCTGGAGAGGAAGCCTTCATTAGGTACAATATGACATAAATAGGTAAAACAGTACAAATTATGTCTGGCCCAGCAAATGTGGGAGGTGTTCAAGTTCCAGATCTGTCACAAGCTTCTTGTTCATCCTGGAGCAAGTTGGCTACTGTGCTGTCCAAAAAGCTCCTTCCACAAAACTGGGACAGCAATCCTTTCACTTTTAAATGAGTTAAAATGATCATACAGCTGCAGAAAGGATATTCTATTTGATAGTCAACTTGACAGAGGGATTTCTTCAGGTACAAAATTGTCCCAAAAGAGTTGTGGTGGAAATCCCATCATTGCAACTGTTTCCAGGCAGAATTAACATGGCCTAGGAGAATCCTGTCTCAACAAGTTGTTACAAGCAGATTGAAAATTAAATTTCCGCTCCTTGTAGACTATTCTTCTGTGTCAAGAGAACAGATCAGATAACTTTGATTTATGAGAAGTAAATCCTGAGAGGTGCTGGACATGCCTAATAAAATGATGGACATCACCCACCCAAAAATGCTCCTGGGCTAAGAAAACTATACAACTCAAAAGTCAAGTACAAGGGTACAAAGAAAGGCAGAAAACTCCAGAGCTGACTAGTCTCAAGAATCATGTACTGAATTCCAAACCCCAGCCAATGACCTCTAAATCATATTTCACTTTAGAATCCCTTTGCTCCCAGGATTAGTTTAGTCACCTCACATGTCACAGCACAAATCCATAAGGAATGACTACCAAAATAATTGTTTTGACCAGGTGTCATAGACTGTAAGCTTTTATCACAGTAGCCTGTGTACTTGTGGCATAATAGGAGATTAGGACTCACTTGAGAAAGAAATAGCTTGTCACTCCATCGATCAGAGGGTTGTACAAGACACTAGCATTGCCATCATCTTGGAAACAGGGGCGAGTTTGAGGAGGGACAAGGAAATTACTGCAGCTATTGAAGAGACATAGATCACTTCCCTACTCACACCTGGCCAGCTGCTTTGACCATCAAGTTGAGGCAGAAAACAGCAAGACAGATTAAGAATATTTCTATGTCAAACTGTGAACTCCATTTTGTTCTGTGAAAACGTGTTTTGTGTCAATGCCTCAGTGCTGTGACCTTCAGTGAAGAAGGTCATCCCATGCTGGACTGCAAACTCATTTGTAGATTACATCATACATTTTACTGCAGAAGCAAACAAGCTGTCAGCCATTAAAAAATCTTTCCTAAAGGAATGAAAGCATTTTACTGTATTTTGTCTTTGACTACCTCTTCCAGTCACAGCTAAAAAGGAGGCTGATGGTAAAGCCTGGAAGAAGGAGCATATGGACAAAATAAAGTGGAGCTCAAATGCAGGCAGGCTGGAAGAAAACTCAACAAATCTTGGGTTTAAGATTGCCTTAAGACCAGACTATAGGAGAGCTGTACTCAGGATTTGTTTGTTAACAGTAAAGTGTTTGGGATTAAGAATATCCTTCCTTTCTGATCCACTGTTCCCGGGATGCTGCTAGAGCTTCCCTGCATGTAGAGAAAGGGGTCTAAGCAGCTGAGGAATCAGGAAAGCTGAGGGATTAATTCAGAAGTGCAAAGACCATGCTGATGAGTGTGCCTGCACTCAGAGGATCATACCCACAAGGCCCAGAATTAGGAAAAGACCCAGTTTCTAGAGGTGCATCTAGAAGATCATTAGAATGTATTTCCCAAGAGCATAACTAGCCACTAGACGGCTCTGACCATTGCCCCTCTGCCTGTGCACTGCTCATGTCCCAGATCATGCATCCAGGGCAAAAGCAATGGCTTCAAAGTTGAACCAAGAACATCATCTTGTGCTCAAGTGAACAGCAGGAGGACATTTGCACACTGTTCAAACAAATAAGACATATGTACCATCTAATTCAGGGGGACTGCTTGTAGATTGCTGTGTAGATAGTCATGACTAATGGGATACCTTTCCATGAAATGCTCTAGGACAATCTATAAGCACTACTCCTCAGGAATTTCCTTCTGCCAGCTGTTCTGCTTAAGAACCAGTGGAGTTTGCTAGAAAAATCTATGAGGGACAACACAGGAACTGTTGAATTAGATGATAACAAAGTGAAACGGTCCCTTCTGCAGTAGGATTCATCTCCTTCGTGTCCTTCCTAGGGCTCCCAGCCATTACCTGTGAGACCAAGTTCAGATTACAGAGTCAGAAATTCCCTGTTTTAAAAGTCCATTTTCATCCTTTGTTTCTCCTGTTATGGAGGAAGACAGAAAACTGCCCCCAAGCCAGCAGCAATACTGCCGCAGCCTACCCAGCACAGACAGCAGGGACCGGGGATCCTTCTGTTCTTGTATCATATTTGATTTTGCTTTTACAGATTTGCAGAAAAATTCCTGAGAAGAAAGAGCAGAGTCATGGCAATTTCCTTTCTTAATTTTAAAGGCTCACCACATCAGATTAAAGATGGTAAAATCAAGACCTTTATTTAGTCTCTCTCTCTGACAGTCATGTCTGTGTAAGGCAGAGACTGAAGGGAGGCATTCAGTGTCCATGTCAGAAAGCTCTGTGTGTCTTCTTGTCAGACGCCCCATGAGAGAGAAGTGCCTTTCATTACCAGTCTAGTCCAAGGAAAAAGAGAAATAAGATAGAGAGAGAAATATAAACAGATAAACTCACAAGTCTGGATGTATATTTTTTTGGAAAATGTCTCAGGTGTCTGTGCCCAAGCCTGTGAAGTCTCTAGCGATGGAATTTTACATTCCCAATCACATATCCAAACTAACACTGCCTAACTAGTCAACAAGATGTGAGAGCGGACAAATCCTTACCGTCAGGTGTAATACAGTGAAACAAATCATGTTTTATCCTCCTCCATCTGATTGTTTCCCCGTCGTATTGTTTATCCTTGTAGACTGCGAATTTAAGACTCTGAGTTGGGATGTGCTCTTGGTGATATTTTCTAGAATAGGAGAAATGTATTTTAGTCTATCTAGGTAATTTGAGAGTTTTACTTCTCCCATTTGCAGACAAGGGCATTTTGCTGCTGAATTTACTCAGGGCAAGAGACACCAAAGCACCGATACATGGTGCCTGCTATCAGGACACTTGGGTTTAGCTAAGAGTGGAATGACACAGCTTGAGTAAAAGCAAGAGAAGACAATAAAAGTTAACTAGAGGAAACTAGTTACAACTGAGCAAAACTCAGTGAAGCATTACAGAGTCACTTGATTTTAGCTATTTTTAGGTCAAAATAGGGTGGAACAAAACATGTGCTGTGTACCTCAGTGCAGAAGAAACATACAATATCTATATGGAAGCTATGAGAATAGCATGTGTTTTACAATATATATGTATGGAAAGGTACTTTTACTCACACAAATTGACACAGAAGTTCATATTTGACAATGCTGACATGCTCCTGGGGTTGTGGAAACATGCATGTTCCTTCCAAATGGGTTATATAAAATAATGCATCAGAGACAAGTTCCAAACCTAATCAGGCACCTGAACATACAGTGAGTCAAATTTATTTATATTTTAAAAAACATTAAAAAGACTTATATCTACTAGACATAGGATCTATTACAAATAATGATGGCTGTAGACAATACACATTGAAGATTTTTTTTAGCCTACATTCTTACAATCTGCTGAGCATATAGCATTTCTACATATGCTTCTGCTACCTCTGTAATACTAAGGTACACTGGGAGTAGCATAATGTTCAACTGTGAATGTACAGGGCAGAAAGGGAAACTGTCCTTTTCCCTCTCAGCATATGTGCTGAAGAGATGAACCTCACTGGACTGGATCCAGCCCTCACTGAAGGGAATGAAAAAGAACAAACAACGCAGCCAGCTGGACTGCTTGTCCCAAACCAGGCAAGATGCGGCAGCCTGAGGACGGACCCACAGAACAGGACTCTCTCTACAGCCAGGGAGCTGCAACGAGAGTGAATACAGTGCTCTCTGTAGTATGTACACTTAATGCCGCTTTTGAACATATTCCCTAGGTCTCTGGAAGAACCAGTCTTTTACGTCCTTAAAACATATACCTCATCCACTTCTCCTCCCCTACCACTGGGGCAGAGGCTTTAGCAGTGTAATTTATCCAATAATAAAGTAGTGCTTGATCCTTGGTTTCTTTAAATGATAAGCTTCTTTACAAAAGGAAGGAAAAACATGGCTTTCTCCTTACAGAATCCCAAGGACTTGTCATAAATAACTGCAAAATCAGGGCACAGATTTACTTGTTATCCTACTGCTTTTGGCAGGAAGGGTGAAGTGTCAACCTTTACTTTGGATATCCTAACTGTGAGTATTAAATACTAATCATAAAATGGTCAAATGCTTCATGTTATTCAAACTAGGCTTGTCTCTTCAGAGAATTTTCTGCTTTTACCTGACTTTTACCTGGCTATATGTAGAGATATATACATGCACGCACATGCCAAAAGCTACAGAGACACACATTCACACAGACACCATTCATCCTGCAAAGACTACGCCTCTTCTGGGGTCATTCAGACCCGCTTCTCTGCATAAAAATGCTGATATATGTAACTGAGGACCTGGCCCTGGAAGCACTGCCAACTCAGCCATGTCTGCCTTGCTTTTCCCTGGCCACCGCTGAGAGGCATAACAAACATCACGGGATTTTTGAGCCTGATCCCTCGTCCCAGGAAACCTGTCAAGACGGGAGCACAGATGCCAGATATCTGCAGCGCAAGGCAGCATGCCAGTCACGGGCACTGGCTTACAGCAACCCCACCAGCACACAAGAGAGGCTGGGCCACTCTGCCCTGCTCCCAGAAGGTGCTCGGGCATTGCTTCCTTGGAGCTCTAGCAGTGGCCTAACACAATACATCTCAAGGAGCATTTATGCTGTGTTCACTGCGCATTCAACTGTGGCCACTTCAAAGGTTTAGCCAAGTATTTTATGGCCATGGTAAAGGGCTCTTATTGATTTAAATTGCAAGCCTGGCTCCCGTCAGCTTCACTTGAGGGCAAAAATGCAATAAAATATCCCACAGCAGAGAGACAGACATATCACATTGAAAATCTTAAGAGATCCTTTTTACTACAATCACCTTCAGCAGCAAGCTGGTTTTCTTTTTTTTTTCTTTTTTCTTTTTTTTTTTGTTGTTGGCAGTGGGGGAGGAGCTGCCTCTAAAATCTGCCAGAAGGTCCATCCAGTAGTAGGCATCAACCAAACCCCATGGGGTTTGGGTTTTTCCCTATTTGTCGGACACACGCGTAACATTGCTGGGATGACATTGATGCATTGGCAAACGTTAACGTGGATTTGTAGAGTTTGGTCATGAAGTCATTTGCATACACAAGCAAATCCTAGGCAACTCGGAGGGACGTGGGGGGCTCATTCCTGCACCCCCAGGATCTGCTGTCCCTGATGGGGGACCCATCACCCTCCTGGGGAACCCCGCTCTGGACTGAGAGAGTCCTGCCCCCCTGGAGCGGTTTTGAGAAAGGAGAGACATTGTCAGTTTGGGGCATTGTTTATTGTCTTCTAATCATGGCGATGCTCTAATGCAGCCACAAAGGAGTTCTCCTCACTGGGGTGCTGTGAAAAAACAGGCAATGCTTTTTGTGTACTTCACAGGCTGTTTCTTTATAATAATTTACCTGAAATGCACCCGAGGTGAAGATAACCTCCGGACATATCCGGAAAATAGGAAATGACTGCTACGTATCTGACATTTGAAATAACATGTTTCTGGAGGGTTGACATTACAAGAGTCATTTCACTTCAAAATGTTATTCCTAATGTAATTTTTTCAAATTCATAAGAGGCACTTGCTAGGATTCAGTGCAGCACCCGAGTCACTCGAAAGACAGAGGTCAAATTCATTTCATTTCTTTTATGTTTTCCTCTCCCCGCTAGATGAAACAAATGATTGAGCCGGGAACACTTGGCAGGTCGGTGGCTGTGCGCGACGGCGCCGTCGCAAGATCGATTTTCCCGTCCGGGGGGCGCGGGCGGCATGGCTGACATCTGTCGCGGTTGTCATGGCAGCCCACGGCACGGCCGGGGTCAGGCCTGACAGGGAGGGCCTCCCCGCCTCCGCCCGCCGCGCTTCAAGGTTAACAGCCAATGGACCAAAGAAATAGGCAATTATAGTGCAGTCAATTCTGGTTAGGGAAATACCCAAGAAGTAAATATATCTGATCAGCGGATGAAAATGAAGTGGCCCAGAGCTGTTGGTGGGGGGTGGCGGTGCCCTCTGGGCGTGGGGCTTGAGCCCTCCCAGGCCCAGCGGCCACCTTGACCCACCGCCAGCTCTGCCTCAGGGGTGCAAGCGCAGAGGGCAGCTTTCTTCTTTCACCCAGGAATGGTCCCCGTCTGCCGAGGGACACCCGCCCAAGGGCAGCCGCCACTGGCATGGCGAGGGGCTACTGCCACCAGGGGAAACCCTCCCTCCCTGCGAGCCACCACCACCCTGCCTCATGCTTGGGCAGCTGTAGTCACCAGGCAACTCACTCGGGGGGCCTAAACCACTGCTTCATTAAACTATACCTGTACAGATCTGTGTATTATAATGTTGATATATTTTCTGCAGACGGGATGGTTGTAGAATAAAAAGGTGTCAGAGGAGACAGGAGGGGAGGGCTCCTCAGGGGAGCAGCAGCAGCTGAGCAAGAAAGGATGCTGCTGTCCTTCAGTCCTCAAGACAAACCACAACCACCACAACCCCCAGCAACTGGCCCCCATGTAAGAGGATCACCAAAGCTCAGTGCCTTGAAAACCTCATAGCCTCTCTCAGTTATGTCTTCCCATCTTCTGCAAAGAGAAGGGTAAATACAGGAGGCCATCCCAGAGCAGCTGTTTTGCAGATGGGGGAGAAGGAGGCAGGCAGCTGGGTCCCCAGGCTGGTGAGGTCCCTGAGCCTCTGTGTCAGCTGTAACATTTGCAGAAGACACCAAAATATTCCCTCCTCCCAGAGCAGCAAGGCATCAGGAGGTTGCACACAAGCACGTTCAAGGACGTCTTAGGATGACAAGTCCTTACAGTATGTCCAGCCCATCTCTGCTCCTGGGTGATTTTGGAGGTGAAGCTGTTTGTTCTGGACATCCTATCCCTCAAGCAATGGATGCCCCATCTAACTTCAGAGATTCCCTGTCTCCTGCACAGCTTTCCTGCTGCTGCTACTGCGGAATTCCCAAGGAGGGTGGAAGAGAGGACACCTCAGGCACAGCAGCAGAAGTCTGGGACTAGCTTCACAGGCTGTATCTGCATGTCCTGTCATCACAGGCTAGAAACACTTTCTTCCAGCTCTCGGTGCTTGTAGAAAGGAAGAAAATCCCCAGGCTTCGGTGCTGCAGAGGCTGCTCTCGCTGAAACGCATGCACCAGTTCCCGTACCTCGGGGCGCGAGTCTGCCCAAACCAGAGCCCCTTGTCAATCACCCCCAGCTCCCAGAGGGATCAACGCAGCAGAATGAAGGCTTGTTTGTCTCAGCAGCTGCAGATTCTCCAGAAAGGGGCTATCCAAATCAATGAAAACATTCAGTTTTAACGACTGCAGAAAATAAATCCCTGAAATCATGAGTTTGTTACAAATGATGGATCAAAAGCAACACTGGCATTTCCTTCTGACGAAATTTTCCCAGCATCTCGGCATAGTAGCAACCTTTCTCCCTACACTTCTGACTTTAATACAGATCTACAACTGGAACAAGATGAAACTTTCCTCTACCAAGAGCACAGGGAAGTAGAGCTAGCATAGTTCTAGTTTTCACAATCAGCCCCAATTTTGAATTGTGTCTGCAACTCGGGTTGATTCATCATTTCTTTCTTCCCATATCTGTTTTCTACTCGATCACCTATGGTGCTCCTGTGTTCCCTCTGCTGTTTTCAGTGGTGTGGGCTTGTGTAGGGTCAGAACAGGGAGCCAAGACGCCGCCTTGCTCCTCCACCCTCAGTGCAAAGATCCAGCCACTGGCACTCTGCTGTAATGGTGTACACAGTGCCAGAAGGCTTCTTGCTGGCATTTGTGAGACCCAACTCCTAATCTCTTTGATATGACTTTTCAGATTTATCTTGCACACAAAATAAACATTTTTGCAGATCTTGTGCTTCTAAAGAAATTAAAGATTGGGTACCCAAGCTTTGATCTTTTTAAAATTTTTTTCTGATTTGCCCTAAGCAGGCTTCTCCACTGAGAAAAGCTTGCATAGAACCAAACGGTGTTCACCAGACTTGCTATTGATGACAAAGGGAAGTACCAAATCCTGAAGATTTTTTTGTTTTAGTTATTAGTATATCAGCTGTCATCCTGGTCCAAGATTCTGTTGATCTCCTGTTGCCCTGCTAGCTTTCTGTCAATCTCCTCAGCATATTGCCTGGTATCAAATTATTTGACATTGCCCCTCAGATGCCCTCTGGACTCATTACATGGCTATTAATGTCTCTATGTTACCGTCTCCATCTGCTAAGGAATTACTTTCAAAGTATACTGTGTTTTTCCTAAGATCTCCCTCTGGTATGCTAAAAAAGAAATATTTATTCCTAAGAAGGTCACCACCTCTATTTAGTCACCTGTTGAATGAATTCAAGATGCTTTGATTGCAAGCTTTCTGGGGCAGGGCTTGTCTTTTTGACACTCACAGTGCCAGCTAAAATGATCCTGTGCTTCAGAGGCAGTCTTCATCTATTATTGCAGCAGAAATAATAAACACAAAAAAAATATGCTTCCCAGATCTGAGGTCAAAGTTACACCATTTTTCCCCATTTTGGTCACATTTGTTGTCCCACAAAAAATGATTCATGAAGTCATTTAATTTCTCAATCCTTTATGTGATCAACACAGCGAAATTTATAATGCCCGTATACTCTGTGGAAGGCACCAGTATGGTGCAGCATTTTAACCTTTTAAATATTCCGCATTTCAGCTGGCTAGCCATCCTATCCCTTCTGCACAGTTCACTGCAGTTGTAAATAGTGGAAGAAAAAGAACAGGCAGCCAATCAAATTACAAAAAGCTGAAAAGGTCAAAACTGCACAATTTACTACTACCTTTTCCAAAACACATGAGGCTTTAAGATCCCATTATTTTCTCCTGAAATGCTTAATTAAAAGAAGCAGAAATTGCATAACAGGAATATGTTGGTGCAAAAATTAGTAAGGCAGTCCTGGTATAAGATGTGTCACCTGTGTCAGTGTTTATTTACAGTCTTAATGTCAACTACTGCTGGTCTTCCTCTGTTATTAAGTCAGTCCTGCAGCTGCCTTCCTTGATTTTCTGTAGAGCATCCTAGTGACTGGCCAGCCCTCAGCCCTCCACCTGTCCTCTGCTTTTGATCTGTTCTTAAAAGCAATGCAGTGAAAAACTGGCACTTTTCTTCAAGGAGATAAATTTTGCAAAAGCACAAAGTCTGTTGCACAGCTTCCATCATACTGGAGACTGGAGGACACCAATATGTAGGAAATGAAGATAAGAATCTATTTGGAGATAGGACATGTCTAGACAACACTACCAGCTGCATTCACTGAAACAACATGCATGGAGTCCTCTTTTGGACTGTGAAGATGACACTGGAAAATGGTCCTCCCTCCCCATTTGGAAGACCACCATTTGTATTGCAAGTCAGGTTGCTCTTTTTTCGGCCAGGATCAATGTCTATAGCATTGCACCAGCTGCTCCATCCTCTCCTCCCAGCTGTCCCTCCATCCACTGGAGAGAATTGAAGCAATTCCTGCTGTACACAGAAAGCATCGTCACCCCTCTCTCCTCCTTGAAGCACGGAGAAATAGCTCAAGGATGACAGACTGCCACAGCTCTGTCGCCCCCAGGTGTGGGCTGCTGCCCTGGGACTCCACGAATTGAAGGCAGAAAAGTCATTTTTGCACTGTGTAGCTTATTCAGCCATTTCAGCATGTGGAAAAGAGGCTTCTGCTACTTTGCCATTTCAGCTGACTGTCCTTTTCTGTGAAAACGTTGGCAAATAATCGTTAGGATGTATTTGTTCTGAGACTTCTCATGTTTTGTCTTTCTGTTAAAATCCCATTTATGTCATTTTATGAATTTTTGCTTGGATATCTTTGACCATAACTTAAAGCAAGAGTAGTAGAAAATGAACAGAAGATAGACATTTTATTTTTCATGCTGCATCAGAACTAAGGAAAAAAGGACAAAAATAAATGTAAAGGGTGGAAAGGAAATAACGATTGTCCTGTTTTTCCACAGCTATTTATGGAAAAGTAAGTTTGAAGGGTACAAGAATAGCTTTTCTTCCAACAGACCCTAGGTATATTTTCCTACTAAGGAAAAAACCAGTAAAAGCATGTGGGATTTTATCCATTTGTGGTTTTTTTCACAATTTTTATTTTAAATAAGAAACTTTGAAAAAAAGGATCCTCACTTCTTTGTGTCTGGCTTCTGTATACTCCTTGGTACGGAGCCCTTGCTGGGGACACGCCCTTGTAGTGCTACAGCTCTGCACCAGGCTGAGAAACCATCCCAGTGCTGCTCAGTGAACACCTCCCGCCTTCCTCCAAGGCTGAGCAGTGCCTCTAAACACATAACTGGGAAGGATATAACTCTGCTGGGGCTTGGATGATGGGGCACCTGCTGAAATCAAGCAGACTGAAGTGTTGTCTGTCTCCTGACTGTTCAGCTCAGAGGGACTGAAGCTGGCACTAACACTACGTTTCATCTGTCTGGTTGCAAGACAGATGTCAGTCACACAGCATGGATGCTAGGGAGGAGGCAGTGATATGTAACCTCATGTCTGTGCCCAGGGCAGAAGGGACCACAAGCTGCACCAGGCTGGTGGGAAGTGATTTTCCTGAGGGTACCTCCAGGCCATGCACAGAGCACAGATCCAGAACTATAACATGTGGAATGAAGACATGACAAAGCTCAGGTATTCTGTTTTTGCCAGAAAGATATCTTAGCCTGAATTTAACATGCCTGGTCATGGAGAAATGGCCTCAGCTCCTGGTAGATCATTCTAATGATCAATGACTCTCTATGTAAACACTTCAGTGTTTACATGATGAAAGGGAGCTTCTGTCATTAACTTCAACTTGTACCCGTTTCCTCCTACTTCCTACTTCACTTCTTTGTGTTTTCTGCTTCCTCATTTTACTCTCAGCTATTGTTTGTCTTCTTCCCCCTCAGCCTCGCTTCCTACCCAATGTCTATTCTTTCTGTCTTCTCAGCCATTTTGCTCTTCCACTCCTTCCCCCTCTCCGTTTCCTCTTACAACATCCTCCTTCTTCTGAATTTATCTGCTCTGCAGAACTTCACTATGTCCAAATACAACCATGGCACAAAGCCGCCTGTGATTTAGTCACCAGCAATCTGTCGCTTCACCATAATGAAACCTTGTCCCAAACAAAATTCCATCATATGAGAGGAATTTCCTGTATGGAAATTATATTTTTGTACAAGAAGGGCATTTCTCCTGTCACACCCTCCCCCTCCACCCCAACATCCCATTCTTTGCAGAGCCAAAAACTGCATTTACTTCAGTATAAGAGAATGTCAAACAGGGCCTTCTGGGAAGGGAAGAAGTAGTGCAAACTACTGATAATCAAGATAAATCAAGCCGTGACGTAGAACATAAGCACTATGCTCCATTCAATTCAGCAACGGAGCTCAACTTGTTCAGCACTGTAGGTTATTTTCCATTTGTAATTAAAGCAACAAAGAAACAGCCTTTCCCTGTTCTGCTCCATCAGCACAGCCCCAGCAAACATCCTCATTTTCAATAACTCTTCCCCTTTATCTCACTCTGCCTGATGCCTAATAAGCTGATTGCTATTTACTTTGGACCAACAGCTAATCTGTTAATGATTGATTTTAAATTTTTACAGCCATTTGTCTTTGGCAGGACTTGAGAGTGTGAGCAGCAGTCTTTCCTACCTGATGAATTGGCTTTTCTTTAAAAAAAAAAAGATTTAAGTCAAAAGTCTTCACCGTTACGTTCTGCTGACAAACAGCTGACACACAGTGAGCAAAGCTTAGGAAAAAAAGGTAAATCTTCATCCAAATATTCATCAGCCTTTGAAACTATCAGCAAATAATATAAATGGACATTTTTAAATAGTTGTAAAGGAGTAAAGACCTACTTATGAAGTAAAACATAATTGTAGTATAAATTCACAGGGTTTAAAATTCTTAATTAGCAAAATTGATGCTCGTGATGAGGACTAGGTAGGGAATAAGAACTAATACAGCTACTGTCCTCCAAAATGATCTAAATTGTATACCATATGATATATGTATTACCATGATATATGCCTAAAAATGAATTTCATTTCCCATTAAAGGACTGTCAAATAGACAGTAGTTATTTTAATTGGTACAACACAGCAGTGCGGTGCAATTTAATCGTTGATTCTAAAAATGGAGAAGTGAATAATAACAGCTTAGCCTGTATATTCTGAAAAGAATAGGAAAAATTCTATACCAGGAAGCTATGCATATTTATAAATGTTGTTTCTTCAATGAGCCACTTAGGGATAGGCCCTGCAAGGAAATAAATCATGCTTAGAATGCCTATACTGTGTCTCGCCTGTAGATCTCAAAGCACTTTACAAAGCTAGGCAAGTTGTGTGATCATCGTTTTACAAAGGAGAGAAGCCAAATATCAAAAAGCCGATTTCCCTAGTATCCAGAAGGATCCAGATTCAGAGTTTGGCTCAGGACTCACACTGGAAAATAATCCTGACCGAAGAAACTGGTGAAGCCACTTTGTGTTAATCAACAAATTCTAACAACAAATGCCTTTTAATCAGTCAATGACTGTTCTCTGTATTTATAAGTCAACCTCCAAAGGTGTATATGTGTGTCTGTGTGCATATATACCTCCAGGATTCAGGTACATCAAGAGGGATAAACCACCAGAAACAAGGAGGCAATCTAACAGGTTGTGCAGCTGCTCCATCCCCTCACTGACAATGAAATCGCAGAGAAGAAGGTTGTTTAATCCTCTTCAGTTCCACATCACAGGTACTCTCTGACAGGCTTGTGTTAGGGAAGCCTAAGAACTACACCCAAGTAGCCCTGAAACCAGGCTAGTGTACATGGAAGTTGTGAGCCACCATTTCCATATCTGCATAATTTGGCCAGAACTCATGAACTGCAGCCAAATGTAAATTCTATATGTACATCCCAAACCTACCAGCTCCAGACTGTTATAGAAAGCTTAGTACCTTCCACAAAAAATTTGAACCTGTGCTGGCTTAAAATGCAAAGCGGCACCTTCTTAAAGAAAATTAACGGCAGTGTAACTAACGCAACATTTTGGCAGTGCTAGCACAGAGTAACAACCATTGCTACGGAGGCTTTGCGTTCCACTGACTGGCTGCATAATTGCAAAGCACCAAAAAGGAAGCAGTGAGCTGTTTGAAGGATGGAAGCTCTAATCTCATTAATATTTTAGATGCCACAAGACGTGGAAGCTCCATCTGCCGTCAGCAATATCGTGGAGACAATCAAAGCAACTTGGGAAAAGGACTCATGGGCCTCCACAATGGTCTATTGACCTTCTGGTGAAGCAGATACCGTGTGACAGAGATTGCCTATCTCAGCAGACAGGATGGAAACAGGAGAAAGTGTTAAATATAACCAGGTAGACAGTGATGAATTGACATGCTGAAAAATCGAACGCTTCAGTAATCAGCCTAAGGATCTGATATCAACAACATTTTTCAGTTTTGTCCGAATACATTGAAAGGTGTAGTTTAGCAAGCTCACTTCTTGTTGCTAAGACCTTTCATCTTTATGCACGTTTTCTGATTGGATTCCAGAACGTCATCACTGGGCTCTGTGGCGTTGCTGTTCTTTGCATAGAAAACAGAGAAAACATTTGCATGAGAGCAAAGTGTCCTGAACAAACACAGAACTAGAGGAATGGCTAATTTGCAACATTCATTGAAAAGTATTACCTTTACCTACCTCCAGTGAGAAAACAGGGCCAAATTCAGTCCCAACATTTACATAGATGGTTGTGCAAGGCCTCCAACAGATTTCCAAAATATATCTGTGTCTGACATCAAGGAAACATCAGACTGAGAAACCGGGGATCTATCTTCAGACTTTGTTGCAGGCTGGAGATGCTGTTTAATTGAGGCACACTCCACGGCAGTGCCCAAAGAGAGGATCTTGGCAGGCTGCAGGTGGCCTGGAGGAGCTAGTCTCCATAAATGTAGTTTCATGGGTTATTTGTCCAGTTTGAGGGGAGGTGACATTCAGGGCCCTCTTGCCAGGCTGGAGATGAGTTCCACCCCCACAGCTCTGAGTTCTTTCCCTGGATGAAGGCTGTTTACTGAAAACTTGAAACAATGAAATACTGCAGGTACATTTAGCACTCTGAAGCTTTGGTAACTATAATTCTAATTACAGAAGTCTAATGAATATCTTTATGGCTTCATTAAATCTTTGGGATATTTATATTATCCAAAGAAATAATCTCCATCCATTAAGAGTGCATAAATCCTGAAGCAGAACTTTAAAAATTGCTATGGATATGCTTATTTCATTGCAAAACTCATATAGAGAATTTAAAGAAATCCATTAATAGGATTATATACCTTTCTTCTAAAATATATTTTGAACATAATATTTTATTACAGAGGTCTGACTGCTAGCAAAGAAATGCAGGACAGGACATTCTAAAGTAATTAGTCAGATGGTCAAATGGACAAAAATTATTCAGCTAATGTTTGAAAGATCTTCCATAAGGGAAAAGTTTATTGTACGCTTCATCAGTGTAAGGAAGCCAGGTTTCCTTCATCTCAAAATTAAATGCTAGGGGTACAAATGTCAAAATCTGGAAGTTTAAAACAGAAACAAAGGATTTTTTCCAGGGTATATTTATCTCAGGTATGTGCACAGGAATTAAAGGTTCTTAGAAGAGCTATAAATTGCGCATGCAAAGCACCAGTTTTGCAACAAGATGTGTGGTTTTTATGGGGTTGATTCTGTTACCCAGACAAGGGGGCTGATGCCACCTGAGATGCTGTCGGGCAGCTGTGCTAGCCTTCAGCTGCCACTGCAGAAGGGCACAGGTCTCCCACAGGTCCTGTGTCACCCCAGCCAGACTGAACAGACCTTTCAAGTGGCCAAGGACATCTCCAGTGGAACAAGACAACCATGTGTGGACTGACTTTCACCCCACCCATCTTCATATACATCTTACGCATCTTTATCCTAGAAGGTATCAGGTACCTCAGTCCCTGGAGAGCTCTCTTCTCTGACACCCACTAAAAAGTGGGTCTTGCCATCTGAGGAAAAAAACAGTTCTGAGGTACAGATGGATTTCTTGCACTCTTTCCTTGGTCCACAACCCTATCCCTTTCTCCTTTCTCACTTCCTCACCTCCCTAGCCTGACCCTTTCAGATCCATTTAGACCCTGACTGCCAAACTGAAATCAACAAAGAACTTTTCCCTTTTTCCTTCATTTTACCATCTATTTCCTCCCTGAATTTTCCATTCCTCGGTCATATATCAGGACTGTGGCCATATTCTTCAAGAATTTCAGAGCCAGGGCTGTAGTATGCAGCATGGTTTTGAGCACAGCAATAACTGTCATTGGCTTCAGGTTTCTCAAGAAGGCGAGATAATATAATTCTTCCTCTTCCTGCATCTCACCTCCTCCGTGGGCTGCATTGGATCCATGTTAATTTTCACACTAATACATCATTTCCTATTAATATTACAAAAAAACAAAGCAGTATTGTCCCTAGATTGACTGAAGTGTGCAGCAGAGCTAGGAGCACCCTCAACAGGAAACAGTCTGTGGCTGTCCCCAGTGTATCCCACAGCTAGTGATGAGGACAGATTTAGCCCTGTTCAGACACTAAATGGTGCTAATGAAAGCATACCAGCATCTCCGCTGGGACGTATTTCAGAAAGCTAGGAATTCTCTGTAAAAATTTATGTGTACGTGTGTTCATAGATGTTTTACTGAGAATAAACTCTCCAGAACATGGCAGAAGGCTAAGGCTACAGCAGGCTGATGTGGAAAAGAAGTAGGTGCTAGGGATGCACTAACCCAGAGGGGTTTGCTAGTGTGTCTCGCACCCAGGTGTGCAGAACTGGCAGTTTACAGGTCCTGGTTTTCTTTGAGCAGTAATAGATGTGAGCTGTGCTAAGCAATACTGACTATGCACTATACTGAGACAAAATCATGGAACTTGTGCTGAGATTCAGCTGGAACAGAGCTGCGTGACATTTACAGGGCTCACCTATAGCAGCGTTACAGGTTGTAGCAGGGGTCCGCTTAAGGATCAGTGCAGAAGCAAAAATCTCTTGACGGTCCCTATTTAATTCATATTGGTTCATGCTTCAGAACAGTCTTGGGAGCATGGAATTTACTTTGGAGGAAAACAAATCAGAACATAAGCTCCAGGAGTGCACCTGATATACTCCAGTTGCTAATAGGTGTTCAGTCCTGGGGGTCAGACTAGAGTTCATCTCAAGTAAAATCCCAAGGCGCACACAGCGTGCGTGTCAGATCCTCAGCACTGACTGTTCTATCCTGCACATCCACTCCTATTGGGCAGCATTACTTGCTCAGGTAGACACAGCACAGATAACTACCCACAGCTGAAAAAAAAAAGAAAAAATCAGATCCCTGAGGAGAAAATAGAAATTTAGGGTTATGTCTTCCTACTACCCATGCTCTTCGTCTTTCTTAACAGAAACAGGTACCATTTACTGTGTTTTTACCCCAGCTCCATTGGACTTAACAATAGGGACTCCTTGAATTTCAGTCAGCATGGGTGAGATTTTTAGTACATTTCTACATACACCAGGGACTGGCAAAAATGCCTCAGAGCAAGACATGTAAGAGGCTCGATCTGTTTTGCTTATCAAAACAATTATACAATTACTTTTTAAGAAGTAAATACTGTGGGCAGTGTAGGAGTTCTTGTCTCTTTATATCTTCAAAACAAGTCTTTCTGGAGAATGTGTTTTAACCAACAAAGACTTACACTTTAGGCTATTTCCCTTCCTTTTACCAGTGGTGAAATACAGTTAAGCTTTGTTGTGTTTTGTTTTGGTTTGGTTTTGGTTTTGTTTTGGTTTGGTTTTTTTGTATTTCTGTTTCATGATACACAAGTTTATAAGGGAGGGAATAAAGAGGGAGGTTGGCTAAGAATGGAGGTTGGCTAAAAATTGAGCTGAGATTTGTGGAAGGGAAGTTCTTGAGCAGAAAAAGTCTTTTAAATTATCAAGATGGGTGAATTCACAGTATATATGAATATGGAACATGCTAGGGATGTTTGCACTAGTAATAAAGAAATGCAGCTTGTTTCACTTAGAATTGGGTTCCGTGTTTTCTCCCTAAATGCAACAAGGACATCTCCCCAGTATTTGGGATCCTTGAAGACCAGCCTAATCAACAATAGCCAGCTGAGGTGGGCTGCCTTAAGCATACGTGTGGAGGAAGGTTGTGAAGCAGTCAAAGTTAGATTCTGTGAAGAGCTTTTCCAAGGAAGCATTCCCATTTTGGAAGACTACTCAGTTCTTCTGTATTTTTCCGCATTCCCAAGACTTCTTTATGAAGTGTCTCCTTTACTTCTACCCTCTGCAGAGCCTGCTGAGTGCCAGCCTGCAGCTCAAAACAAGTTGCCCAATACCCCGATTTCCTGCTATGGCTGCACTTTGCTGCCCAAGCAGGAGCTAATGGGGTTGTGACTACCTTAACACTAAATACCACCTACCAGTTGACTTTCTCTGGCAGGAAGAGAAGCTGGTTGAACAATGGTTGATAATTTTTTATGGTTTGTATTTCTTGAAATGAATCATTAATGCACTGAATATCTGGCATAATTTCTGTTTCTCACAATCTCCACTCTTGTCACCAAAAATTGTTAGACCTGCAAGGAGATGGAGCTTGTAGGAATAGGGAGGCTGGAGTAGATTACTCTTGAAAATCAGTTAGTAAAATCCTGGGATGGGAAAACTCTTACCTTATGCATTAAGAAACACAGCACCTGAACAGATATTCCTAATCCTTTTGAACATGATTAAAGTGGTGGTATGTGTGCTAGAAATAAAGTTGTATCTTCCAATAAAATGGCAAACATCATTAATTTTGTCATTCCAGGAACATAAGCAGGAAAAATTATTTTGGATTTAAATTCACAAACATCAGTGAAGATCTCTGGACCTTTCTCAGTTTTCTTTGGGCCTCAGCAGCATGTATTTTACCTCTGAAGATAAAATGAGGTCAGACTTCGCTTTCTGTGAAGGTACAATTATACTGAAGATGGAAATACTCTTAATATTCTTAATATGCACCTTTCCTCTTGACTGTCAGGAGTCAAGGAATTTAAACAGTTGAGAAAATAGTGTATTATAATGGAAATTTTTATAATGAACATCAGTGGACCTGAGAAGCCAATATATTGCAACTTTAACCAGCCTTTCACCAAAGGGTTCAGTTGTCAATGTATAATGTATTCATTTAAATTGTAATCACAGTCAAAGACTTTCTCTCCTTTTCAATTAAATGTATTATGAGTGCCTTCTGAATGAGCTCTGTGGAGTTTGATGTGACTCCAATTTTAATTGTATATTTAAAATTTTATATTTTCTTTTTCAATCATCTTTTGGAACCTTCAATGTCATCTTTATTTATTAAAAAATCAAGCTCTCCAACATATTTTCCAACTGTAAAGACAAGTCTATCTACAAATGATAAAAAATATCTGGCCCACTCTAAGTGCATTAATAGGCTTGAGTGCTCTGCACTTAACAATTGCTGTTCTAGTGAAACTTTTCATAGGTCCTCCTCTTACAGGAAAAGCGAGGAAAGAAACATGAAGGACTACAGTGTGAAAAAAGATGGGTTTGCACACATACAGCTCATTTCCTTTAGCAGTAGTTGTCTCAGGCTCAATTTTAGAAATTTGCTGTAGAGTCTAACATCTTCTAGTGACTTCAGGTGGAGCTGTGGCCAGGCCCACTGAAACATTCAATAGCTTACTCCAAAAATGGTGTTTTCAGATGGATGGATATCCAGTGAATGTTAGTTTGAAGATCCTTCAAGTCTAATTACTCAGGACGAACACCAGTTGTGCTTAGCTCTCCTTCCTCTTCCATAAAACACTCTCACGACTTTCTGTACAAACGGCATATCAATCTACTTACTCTAATCCCAGATGCACTTGTTCATGTTAATAATCCTGTCCTGTGTCAACTCCACCCCAGAAAATTTTGTACTGTACCTCCTTCAATTTCATCCTACTATAGAAACCAGTTTAACTCTTACTGAAACTCACAGGAAAATGCAAAGAGATTATACAAACCAGAGATAATGTTCAACTGGAACACAAAAAGTGCATGTCTTAGAATTTGGTAAAGCTGCTCCTCCCGTACACTGAAATTGTGCCCATGTTTCTTTCTACAGAAACAGCACGCACTGTGTCTGTGGCAGCTGTCCTTTGCTAGACTTGCTCCTTTTCCATTTTCTCCTTATGCTCCCATCATATGCACAGTGTTTGTCCTGGCCTTTTTCTGTCAGTCATTTGTGTCATTCCTTCTGGAGAAGAAAAAAACTCCAAGATCTAAAACACAAAGCCAAGTCGGAAATTTCCATTAAAATATCTGCTTTAGCAGGCTCAGAAGGGAAATTCCCAACATGAAATGTGACTTAGACATCAAATTCATTTCACCTGCATGGCTGGGGGTTCTGCTGTTTGGATGAGATCAGGTAGAACCTGCCATGTGGAGTAGATAGATAACCATGACCCTGAGACAACCTTTTTCTATCTTTTGCCTACTGCATTTTTTCTCTGACTCTGCCTCTCCTGGAGTTGCATTTGCAATCTGATTTTTTTGTCACCTTAACTTTTCTTCTGCCCTAGCAATTCTAAAGCTTGAGTAGCTGAAGGTGAGAGTAGTGACCCAGGATGCTGCAAAAAGCAGACAATTTCTGGACGATAACACTCTATCTGTCTCTGAAGGCATTCCAGTCTTCTTCTTTTGCATGGTCTTCATGCATATGGCACAAGGACTACACAGTCTTACCTTCAATCTGTTAAACCATTGCTGTTGGGGTTGAGACATATCAGAAAAGACTGTGTTTTTGTCCCAGTTGCACTGTGGTCACAGGTTTACCAAATCACTTAAACTCCTTACATCCCAGTTTCCCTATCTGTTCAGGGGGAGATTTACAGCTGTTAGAGAGGCATTTTTTGAGATGCAAGTCACAGAATAAATAGGCTTTATTATGGTTTGGGTCTTCATTTTCTCTTCCCAACCTGCTCTGTACTATGAGAGCTTTGCTCTTTTGCATAGGATGTCAATCTGTATCTAGAATGACTCTTCCTGAGGCTGAGCCTTGGTGCCCTCTATGTTAGTGATAAATTTTTAGTGTGTGTGAATCCCGCTCTGTATGAAGAAGATATATGCATATAAAATACATAGAAGTGCACTTGTCCATGTTTTTTTATATGAACCTGTATATGCATGTACATACACAAACAGAAAGCACCCAGACTATGGAACTGCGTTGCTGAAGACATTCCTCAATTGCTGTGAAGGATGAGAACATTGTCTGTGTTCCTGCAGCACCCAGAAAGGTCAATATGACTTAAGTGGGACAATTTTGGCTCTTCCATTAGGAATCACAACAACTCTGGTCTCAGTGGAACTACACGAGACACTGTCATTATCCCCGGATCATTGACACGATAGACCAAAACAGCTCCAGTCTATCGTGTCAATGTGCACTTAGGGAGTCCTTAATCCATGGATCATTGGCATATGATGCTGTAAAATCTCTGTAGGAGATGTTATGGTGTAGCGAGTCAATGCACACTTAGGGACTCCTCCATTTGTGAATCATTTACAGTGCATCGTGCCAATTTATACTCAGGGAGCCTTTAATCTGCAGGTTGGTGCATTTAGAGCAGCCCTGTATACTGGAAATACTTGTAGACTAACTGTTGCAGTGTAAACATAAAGTTGACTTTCTTAAATAAATTTCAGTTTGCTCAAAAAGGAGGTCCTGAAGGCATATGAATTCCAGTGGCGCAATGATGTACCATGCCATGAAAATTTGTAGCTTGATCGGGTTCTAGGGAATCTTTCAAAATCTCATTGTAAGAACAAAGGCTGAAAAAAGCTGCTGCTGAAACCTGTGTGGTTTTGACCCTCCTGTAAGTTTTTAAAAAATGCTTGAACCAGTCTTTTTAACGTGCTGCTTACAAAATAAATTAATCCCATGGGCCTTCTGTGCTAAAGGATCATTGATCATTTTCATAAGAGCACAGAAAGTATCCTCTTCTGCAAATAATGAATGAGTTGCTGATCCAAAAATGAGACTATTGAGGCAGCTAAATATTTACCAGGGTGATGCATTTTTTTAAGTGGCCTTCAGGTTTGCAATGCACATTTGACAACCTGAAGATGTGAAGCTACCTGGTGACACCTGCCCATCAAGCCTAACAGCTATCATTTGCCCCTGCATGGCTGTAACCACAAGTGGATCTGGTTACTGAAAGCAGAGAAAAGACAGCCCTCCTTTTAAGTATCCATCCCCCAAGTCTTCATCCTGGTATAAATCACTGTCATTCCACTGACTTCAGTGGGTTTATGCCAATTAACACCAGCTGACAGCCTAGCCCCATATTTAGTAAAAGCCAGTTTCCAAGGCTAATGTGGTTGATTCAGACCTTTTGCTTACCAGGCAGCTTTGCCACAGGGAATTTCTTTTTTTTTTCCTCCCCAAAAATGAACTTAAAAATTACTAAAGGCCAGTTCTGACTGCCTTGTTACTTATGATCCTGTGGCTTCTTTTATGAGGACAATGTATGTCTGTGATGCCCTTTGCCAACACCTCCCTGACCCTGGTAAACATGGGGGCTCAGTACCTCTGGCTGCTGCCTCCCTCCCAGCTCTGTCGTTCCTCAGCAAAAGGACACGGTAGGCATTCAAAACACAAATGTGCAACCTTCATCCCCACCTGACTTAGAAAATCTAAATTTGAAGCTTTTCTCTTCCTCCTGACCACAGCAAAACTCCCCACGTGTTCAACCTCGGATTAACGTGGTGCCTTGGGGAGCTTCCCCTGCAAATTGGGCAGGACCACTGCTGCAGCCTCGCTGCGGGCAGGGCCATGTTGTGACCGTCCAGGGCACTTGCCACTCATTAGCAGTTGGCTCATGACACCCCGCGTGTGTGCAGGCAGCGTGGGCGCGTGTGGGCCAGCTCAAGCACGCGTGGGCCAGCCTGGGCATGCAGGCAGCGGTGTGCAAGCAGCCACAGCTGCCTGTTCCCTGACTTGCAAACAAAAGCGGTTGACAGGGGCAAGAGTGCAAGCACAGTCGGAGCCGGGGAGGCAGCGAAGCAGTAATCCAGGGAGTCAGTAGATCAGCTGTGGGGATGGGGGGAGAGTGGGGAGTGGAGGGCGGTGGCGACAAGGGGGGAGAGCTGGCAGGTCTATTTGAATATCAGGCTCTGCCACACTCAGGGCTCCGCTGACAACTTCATTACCTCCACGTATAAAAATGACTGCAGGGTAATGCAAATGGCTTTTGCGTCGCACAGTCGCCCGCATTCTGCATGCCGGCTGCAGGCCGAGGAGACCTGGCAATGGAGCCTGGAGGCAGACGAGCTTTTGTCCAATTTAATAGGCTATCTCTTCAAGGCATAATCCTTCCCTCCCACTCCCCATGCATTATGGAGTCCGGTGACCTGGCTCTTCAAGCGTGGGGAGGAAAGGGGGGCTGTCTCCAGCTTGACCTCATCTGTCAATCACAGGAGAAAGAAAGCACGGGGGAGAAGGAGGGAGGGATGCCCATCTATCTATAAGAAATTTCTAATGAATGTTAAGCAAATTTCCTACAGCCTGACATGGTGATCTAATTAATATTATAGAAATGTCGACGGAATATCATTCCGCAGATAGGATTTATCACCTTGAACTGCTGCATAACTGATGGTGAAGGAATGGGCACCCCCGTCCCTCCTGATGCTGATTAAATTAGACATAAGCATCAATATGTTACTTATTGGAGACTAGAATTTCATGCTATTACTCTTCAGTTAATCAGAGAACTGTATCTTTTTTTTAAAAGATATCAGATTCCCAGTTCTGCCTGTCTGATAAAACAGATGAAGGGTTTGACTGTATGACACTCACTCTGTGGAGGAAAAATTCAAAACGAAATCTTACCTAAAGAAGGCTGAAAGGCCCTGCAACAACCTTGGGAAAGCTCATCATGAACACACCCAACCCAAAGTTCAGATGGCTTTGATTCAGATGAAAGAAGGAGCAACATAATACTATTTCCCCTTTATTGAGCATAAAAAGGCTGGTGAGGAGGAGGCCTGCCATTTGTTCGCCCAAGATGCTTGGAGACAGGTCTCTTCCTGCTATACGAGATGCAGTCAAGCTTTATTCCCTTAAACAAGGGCACCAAAGAGTGCCTGAGCACACTGGGCTGTGGCATGGGTCTGCTGCCTCTTACCCAAACCAGCCGCAACCCACTGTGCGCTGGCATTTACCTCCCAAAACCTGGAATTACACAGTAAGTCTTAAGTTCTTCTTGCAAGGATTTTCACCCTAATTGTTCATTAGTACATAACACTCAAGTTGGTGGGTTTTTTTCCTTTATGTGTTTAATACCTAGCAGGAATTATTATACAAAACAAAGTGTGGGAGGAGGGTGGGGGGCAGGGGGAGATATGTGCTAGCTGTCATTATGCATTGTGATGACATGGTTATGAAAGAAGGTAGAGCTGTTCAAGAATGTGTACCTAGGCAAAATGGGATGGATCTAAGCATAGGAAAATTGTGACAGAATATCAGGAAACATTTCCTCACAGTGAGGCCTTCAATTGTGTAATGGTCACCCCAGGGAAGTGATAGAAGTCTTGGCACTTGAGTAATTTAAAATTAGAGTGGGTAAAGCACAGGGGAATATCCTGTTGGGAGCAATCCTGTATTGATAGTTGAATAGGCAGAGTCACCTAATTGGTCTTTTCAGGCAGAAGTGGGAGCCTGTGATGACTGATCTGTCCCTTCGGCATTAGGTTGCAGAATGACCATTTTGCATCACTAAATGCCTGTTCCCGATTTTCTGGTTGGGCAGTTTAATGCATTTCTAAGCTTGACTAGCAGAGATGAATATTGTTGCATCCTATATGGGGCATAAAAACGTTAAGCTTGAAAGAAGCTCTTACGGCAGATAAGAGGATTTGTGATTCTGATCCAAAACGTTGTGATTAAAATCTAACAGTGTGGTGCAAAATTTAATGAATTGCTGTCAGTATCCTCTTGCTCAGGGTTCAATTTCACAATCCGTTTAATTTTGCACTGCTACCCAGAGCAGCAACCCGCCCACCCCACAGGACTGGCAGCCTCCGCCGGCAACGTCTTCTCCCTTGTGCCACCACTAGTAACTGTGGGGCTGCACGGTCAGCTAGATCTCTAAAAATGAAAAGTTACCCTGAGACACCCCCAAAGACTAGTGCTCAGCCAAATCAGCTCTCAAAGCAGCTGCCCGCTGAGCTGCGTGGATGCTGAGGCCAGCAGAAGCGAGGGATACAGATACGCAGCTTCAGGTTGGGGCCCTTCAGTGACAGTCCAGACAGGTCAGCTTCTGCTGATCAGCAAATCCAGTTCTCCTTATTTTAATGCTTTGAAAAATTAAGGGACTTAGTGCATAAGCACTTTGCTTGGTTGTGTAGTCAGTCTCCAAGAGCTTTAGCTACCTTAGGGTCATTGCGTGATGACCTCCCCTCCAAACTCCCCAGTGGAAGCCAGATACTGCACAGATGCAGAGCGTGGGATTCAACTCATCTCTTTTAGCAGCCCAAAAGTCAGGCTGCCAGCCTGAGCTTTCTGCAGCCCAGGAAGAGAGCGTGTGTCTCCAGAGGGTGATTCACCTCCTGTATTTTAGGCTTAGCCTCAAGCACCAGTTTCAGGCTGGGATGAATCTCAATGACTGTGGAGGGAGCCCAGGTGACTAATTCAGACTAGATAACTAATTTTCAACAGCTAAAGTGAGCTGGAGTGAATGCCTATCCTTGGATATAGAGAATTAGCCCATGAAGTGCTTGTGCTAATGATAAGCTTCAAAATGATATTGAAATATTGTTTTAAATATACATTTAGCAATCAAATCTTCTTTCAGAGAGGGAGCTCTAAAAAGTACCTTTTGGGATTGAGAAATATTCTTTGTGGTCCCACAATGACAGTTCTCTGTCTCAAACAGGTGTTTCATCTCTCTCACACATTTTTCTCAGACCCCAAGAGGCATAAACTCACAGATTAATTTTGGTTTGTTTTGTTTTTTAAATAGAACTATTTTTTCCTTAATCTGCAAAAAGCAGAAACAATTTGATGGGAATCTAAGGCAAAGGGGTGGGAAGGGTGACATGGGCCAGAGCCCTGCTGCTAAAGCCAATTAGTTTGGCTTATCCACCCCTGGGTCCAGGCACAGCCGTGCAGCTCCTCGCTCAGGTCACCCACCCTGGGTAATACATTAAGGCTTGTGATTGTTTAGACCAAATCACCCAGCACCCAAGCAATGCTCAGATGCACATGTCCACTCAAAATATATGGTACAATGATTGTTACACCTGGCTACAAACTTGGATCTCTAAATGATGAGCTTTTGTGCTACACAGATGTTATAGGAAGACACACATTGTGTGAAGACCTACACACCTATGCTAGTGCATAGGAGATGGCACACAACACAAGCAAACACACACTGTATCACCCACCACTTTGTACTGTGTCCTACCCACCTGACAGATGTACAGTCACGTTTGTTCTTGTATATAATCATTCATCACCTTCAGTCCTAAGACGCCAGGAGATAAATACAGTGAAGTTTGCTTCTAAATCTATAGGAAATCCTGTGTCCTAAGGGTCCTAAGCAAGACCCGGGGTAGAACATTGGCTTTAAACTACACAAAGCTGCAGAAAACCTCTACTTTGACAGCTGCCTGTTTGCAGCGTGGTGATAAAGTGCACCTTCCTAGCACAACTTAAACACTGCTCTTATTACAGATTTAAAGCAGAGATGAGGAAAATGTATAGCGATTTACTAACATTCTTAAATGATATATACAGTAAGAAAGGAATGATAACTTTCCTTTTCAGCAACTGCTCTACTCTACACTAATGAGTAGACTGTTAGGAATTTTCTTCACTTAGCATTTCTCATTATTAATAAATTTTGCACTGACAACTATAAAGTGAACACTTTGGATTTATGCACCTAACCTAATTACATATGCTGCATGTACGCATTTCATTATTTACTTGACAGATTCATTCCTTGATACCATAAATAATTAAAGAAGGATCAAATATTAACAATCGGATACATGTTAATTCTCCTCAAATCTGGGGAAACAAACACATTTTATTTCTGTTCAACAAAAACAGAATAAAATGCTTTCATTAGAAGGATTTAAAAAATAGGTAAAGTTCTTGAGTGTCATTTTTATTTTGCATAGAGTGAAAATTAAAATGTCCAGCTGCTCTTTAGTCCCTTTATAGGAATGCCTATAGCAATTTTAGTAAGTGTAAAAGGTGAGTAATTCCTTTTTGACAGTTTCTAAATGAAACATTTTGGTTTAGTGTTTGTCAGGCAACCTCAGAGGGAGCTGACTTGAAATGCAAAGTCTGATCCTGTCCCCATGAATGTCAACAACAAATTCCTATTGACTTCAGGCAGGACAGCATCCATCCCGTTATTTCCCATACTTTAGGAGTTCAATTTTTTCCCAACCCAAAAACCCAAACTTGCCCCCTTCCACCAAGCACCATCAGCTGAGCAAGGGCCTGATCCTGCTTCTTGGTGAGCACTGGCAGTGCCCAGGGGTAGCCAAGAGCCCTGCAAGTGCAGCACCCGCGGTGTTCAGCCCTGCTGTGAATAAAAGGTGAAATTCTGCTCCTGCCCTTTTCTGCTGCTGTTATATCCTCTCTGCAAGCATCCTGCTCTGGATTTGGTGGGGTTTTCTGCAGAAGGTGTTGCACAGCAGGAACCAGGCAAGGCAACGGTCCCTGGCCCAGCAGCCTGCCAGGTCCTTGTGGCCCCTCCAGTGTCAGTGCTGGCCAGGGGGCAATAGCTGCCCGACAGCCCCAGGAGCCACTCGGGGCCTCCAGAGTTAGGTCTCTTCTCAGAATAGCTTCTGCTTAAGCTTTGAGTTGTAATTAAATCTTCGGGTGAATTATTTGTGATGAAAAGCTGCTCCCAGTCACAAACCCCTACAAACTGTCTTGCCTGCTGTGCAATTTAAATTGATGTTTAAATATTTTTATACACATTATTCAATATCTCCATTTGATCAAAAATATTCTCCAATTTGAACAAATTTACTTTTGGATATCACATCCCACAATTTTATCATTTTAAAGGTGTTAAAAATTCATAGATTGCCACATTATTCACCATGCAAGATTAATGCCAGCCTGACAGGTCTTGCAAAAATCCGGGCTTTTTTTTTTTCTAAGTGCATATAGCATATCTGTATGAGATGTACCTTGGTTGTTGAATATTGATTATTCACATCTCCTTTCTTATTTCTGATGCTAAAGAGAGAATATTAGGGTGTGATTGTCAGGGTTAGTGTCTCTCTGACCTACACATGTACTATTAATAATTTATGAGTTGATTTGAAATAGGTCTCTGTGAAATGAGCTGGCAATAAGCAGGGCTGTCTAAGATGACAAAGATTCAGAACAGGGCAGCTCATGTACATCAGCTTCCTGGTTTCAATCTGAAAACAAAATGAAACAAAAACTCAATATGCCTAACACGGTAGTTAGGGATTTGTTATTTGAGTACACCAAGCAATATCCCTGTTCCATATTAAAAGTTATGTCTGGATTATGTAATTGATATATTAGTCAAACTTTCTAAAGTATTATGGTAATTCAACTATATAAATATACTTATAATGCATGAATGGGCAATAAAAGGTATGGCAATCTGTTGGTCAACCCTGTAGTTGCTTGACAATATAGACTCAGCCTGCAGACTCCCAATTCCATTTAAGAATTGTCTCTCTGAACTCAAAGCAAATGAAAATAACAAAGGTCAAGACATGCAAAGGCAGCTGCTGGATTGGCTTGAGATTGCCTAACATCTAATGGAAGTTCCTTTATGCTTTCCTTGCTTTAAAAGCCTTCTTCTCTTGCACTTTACCTCTTTATTTAGAAAGCAGCCCTGTTTACGTCCACAGACTTACTGAGGATGCCTAGATCGCATTTAAGGGGCATCCTCAGGAGCAGACCTGGAAAAGACAGTCTGTCTCCCGATTGCTGATGCCAGGCACGCCCCAACAAGGTGTCTCCAGCAAATCCACATGCCTTCCTCACGGAGAGGAAGGGTCTCCCCTGGTAAGGGGCAGGGAGAGCACAGAGTGCCCTGCCAGAGCAGGGCTGGTGTGGCCACCCTCTGGGACCACCCAGCGCAGGCTTAGATGCCACGACCGGAAGCGAGACACGGCTAAGAAACCACAACAAAGATGCCCACTGCATTTCAAAGTGCACTCTAGTAATTTCATAGTGACGCTGACTGTCTGCCAGCTCACCCAGGAGAAGCACATCCAGTAAACTGTAGGCCTCATCGCATCGCCTAGCATTGGGATTCTCTGCATCCACCTTCTTTTCTTGGCTGCTGGGCTAAATGTGTTTATTGCTCACTGACAAGGTGCATTTCTGGTTTCCTTATTAGATGTACTGCTGTGATCCTGAGCCCTTAACCTGGATGGAAATATGGCACATAAGGAGTTCTTTTAAAATGTGATGCAATACAAAAACAAATGGGGAAAGTAAAAGTCTAGTTGACCTTACCAGGAAGGAGACTGTTCCTTAAACTGCAAACAGCTAACAGTTAGGCACATGGAAACTAGTTAATAACTCATTAAAATCTGAAATAGAGATGTTCAACCAAGGAAATTACATTGAGCAGCACAAGCTAGAGCAGCATAGAGCAGCGTGTCAGAGTCACAGGGGTGCTACAGTGACACAGAGACAATGAAAAGAGATGACACCAGCTCTTCTCAGTGGGAGGGTTTTCTCCGTTTGTCTCCTGGGAGTTTTGCTGCACATCCTTTGTAGGAAACCTTTCCAAAAGTGGCAGCAAGCCCTTTGGAAGTCTTATTAATATTCTTCCTCAGTGCTGTAAAGTATGCTGTAGACAGGAGATGACAGTTGCCTTACCGTGAGCAGGGGAAGAGCAGGGGGCTAACACCAGCGCTGACGTACTCTGGTAAAACTGCACTGTTGGCATCTTGGAACAAGAAATTAATCAGGAGGGAGCATCGACTCATAATCCCAAGCCCAGCCAGCAGCCAAAGCGGTTACTTATTATTTGCAGTACGGAGCACTGAGCGTGTGCTTTCCAGACAACTCGGAGGGCAAGGTCCTTGCCCTGAAGAACGTGCAATTTATGCAGCAGACCCCGTGAGATGCTGCAGGCCCTCCCAGGAAGAGCAGAGCAATTTCATCTCAGGATCATTTTGGTGTAACTCGGGAGGTCTCGCATCTCTTGCTAACACAAATGGTTCTTCTGACCCCAGGGGATGACTCCTGTAAGTGAGGACAGTTTGGTTGTTAATCTGTGACTTGTGAAAAGTAAAATGCTTTATCTGCCCATAGAGTTTCAGCATGTGCACAGTATTAATATCTGCCTAACTGAGAGGGGAGCTTGAACTCCTCACATCTATCCGGGGAGCTGCAGAGCATCATGCATTCAAGTGGCAGAATTTGACAGGCATCTCTCAGCAAACACAAAAGCACTGTTTCCTGGGGGGAAGGCTGGGCAGGGCAAAACCTCACCAGAGTGGTGCAAAGAGAGGATGAGCAAGAGAAAGTGACCCTCCCGCTAGTGACATCCCTGACACCACCCACAACCAAAGCAGTCCCCCTCGGTTGTGGCAGGAGAGCTGGAGCAAGGGGCTCCTCCTTGTCCTCCCTGCTATGGCAGACAGAGAAACAGAATTGCCAGTGGATTCTTCTCTAGGAACTGCATTTCACTCTATGAAGCCAAGTCTTTGAGATCTCCTTCTCGAGTTATTCCCACATGGGAATTAGGGCACTGCCTTCAAAGAAATTACAGGGGGTGCTGAGGGTAATGGTCACGAATGAGTGCAAGCACATCACCACTGATGTCATGAACTGACTCACTAAACCATTTTTCACTAGATTTAACTTCCAAGTCTATATTTCCATGTGTTTCACCCAGGGAAATTCCAAGCACTAAGTTCCCAGAATAGCAGAATCCTTTGTGGAGTCCCAAGCCCTGAAGTAGCCCAGAACACTCTGCTCCTTACAGGATGCAACACATCAGTGCACATCCAGCTCTTCAATGCAATGCATCAATGAATTTGCCATCTTCAGAAGGAAACATAAGCCTCGTCTTTTTACAATGGCCCCAACATCATCCAGGAACAAGAAGGGACAAACTAAACCAAGGAATTTCCTAATGGCTCTCTTCTGTGGGAAAAGGAAAGATAACATTGTACTTCTGGCTTTCGGAAAGGACAAGAACTCTCTTATTTACAGGCAGTGGACTGCACTGATAAATGTGTTCGTTGTAGGAAGCCATTGTGATTAGCAATAAACAGGGCAGGAGGGAAGAGCCCGTAAAGCTCCGGGCACGGCACAATGCTCTGTCCTTGGCATGCACAGTCTTCATCTCCTGCTCAGAAGTCATCGTTGCTTTGTACAAACAATACAGAATCAAGGATAAGCCTGCAGACCCTTCTGGTGAACTGTCTCGGTCACCACCCCAAGAAAAAGATCAGATCAGAAAGCAAAATTTGAACCTTAAAATATTCTGCTTGAGATTAATTAAATGCGTTGTTGCAATCTAGAAAGTTATATTTAACTATAATGCTGTATTTGAGGTCAAATTTTGAGCCTTGTGTTTGCGGTTATATGGAAGGCCACATCACACATCCCATCAGCAAAATAAATTCATGGGGTGTGAGGAGGTCTGCTGGAATCAGTTGAACAGGCAACACAACTTTGGAATGGGAAGTGTAAAGCCCAGGTTTGCAGTGCTCATTCACACAGTCATTACTTATGCTAGCAGTCCCAAATTATTTTAATAAGTGCTGTCATGGATGGATGAGCAAAGTCCAAAAGACCTGGCCAAAATCAATCTTTCGTACAGCTTTTGGTCAACATCTGCCCTGCTTCCGTCAGCCCAGTTCCAATGATAACACCATCTGATAGTAACAGCACCACAGCGCTCCTGCAAGTGTCCCTCAGAGAAAGTCCTGTCAGTGCTGCGTGTTTAACCCATCTAAACAAGGCACCCTAATTGCTTCTCTCACCTCCTGTTTCTTAATAAGTGAGAGGGGTGAGTAACCCCTCTTTTCCAAAATAGACATAAATCTCTGTTCTGAACGCTGTAACCTGAAGGATAATTATCCCAAAGTTTTTGGATGCAACAGATGCCGGAGGGAGTTTGGTTTCCAAGCACCACAGCGCACAGTGCTTGGAAGCAAAAACCAAATGCCTCTCAGCTGTTTCAAGTCAAACATCAAGAACTGGGGCCCCTCTGCTACCTCCTAGGAACACTTTGCTGATAGCTGGGGTGAGATTTTCACCAGGAGTGTGGCACTTTTTCCCTCCCAGCAGGTAAAGCGGTGGACCCCAGCAGCAGGAGGATCCTTGTTCCTCCCTTATCTGCCACAGACACTCCACACGTCCCTGTGCGTCACCTCACTGTTCCTCAGTTTTCCCAGCTGTAAAATAGTAGATCCTGTTTATTGTAAAGCTGAACTAATCCCTTTTCACAAAAGCCTTTGAGACTCCGGATAGGAAAGCTTTATCATAAACACAGACAAATTATTAACTTCCTATATCCAGCCAGTGATGTGCTGACTCCGGTGCCAAGGGGAAGCTTTGACTTCCCAAAAAAATTCAAGCTATCTAGGAGCCAAATTTGCTTTAAGTCTTCCTTTTCTGTGTGGCCAAATAGGCTATATTTTGACAGAGAGACAATATCCCACCTCCCCTCCCACTGTCTTAGATGATTAGAAGTAGCAAGAGTTGTGGGTCTTTTATAGAGCAGAAAATAGTAATAAAAGACTCATGGAGACAGCACTTATAAGGCATTTCTTGCTGTATAATAAGATATCTTATTTCCTTACACAGGTTACTCTTCCAACAAAGTTATTTCTTGAGGACAGGGGCCACCAGTAAACACCAAGAGAAGACCGCAGGGGCAAGACAGGCATAGGGTGATGCCTTCCTCCTGGGACACTGGCTTCACAGGGACAAAATCACAAGCCCAAAATTTATCAAAAAAAACAAGAAATAGTTTCAGAAAAACACAATTCAGGGAGTGAGCTGCTAAAATACCTCAAGGGGGTCCAGAGCCAAGTGAGGGATGCCCTGAAGAACTCAAGTTCTTTCAAGTGTTTAACACCCTCACCTGACCCAGGCTTTTAAGAGAGCTTTGTCACCTGTGGCTGCTGGCTGCCTTTTCCTTGCAGAGACCCTTTTAAGAATGTCTTGCTTATATAGGAAATAAAAGAGAATCAAGATTCCTGACACTCAGCTCAGAGGTGTGACTTCTGAAAAAATCACAAGTGCTCCTTTTCTGAAGCACAAGGAGATACTGTTCTTTTAAAACTCTTTCAATTACTTGTGTAAATAACATGAAATAAGAACCTATGAGAGGTCTTAGAAACTGGAAATATATGGCATTTTGGGAGCACAAACATATCAAAAAGAAAGGATAGACTTTTTAGTCCACTTTATCATCATCATTATTGATAATTATCATGCATTGAAGACTCAGGACTCAATTTAAACGTAAGTACACAGAAAATTTCTACAATACTAGGAAATATATCCAGAACTTCATCTACTATCGATTCTTTTTCAGAAACAAAAATATATTTTCACTTTGTTTGAAAATCACTGTTTCAAAATGTTCTTTACTTGAAAGCAGACATTTTTCTGTTTTCAGGAAAAAAACAACTATAGCACATTCAAAAAGGCCACCTATTGGTTTAAACAAGAACGTCATTTTTAATCTGAGTGCCATTTGGAAGACAGAATTTTTTCAACTTCAGTATAAGCAGCACAAGGTTTTTTCCATCAACTTCAGCCCTTGATATTTCTTAAACACTTCTACTCTGAAATTTGCACTTAGTATTTGCACATATATTAAAACAGGCTTTCTGTATTGGTTTAAGTTACAAAATATCTGCAGCAAAGATATTTTTCTTCCAAAGGTTTAACTCTGGGGTTTCTTTCTGTATTTTATTCTCTATATCATGTTTTTGCTTTGCTTTCTGATCGACCATCAAAGAACAAAATTAGTATAAGAACCTGGCAAAATGCCCATCTCAGCTGATGACCATTTTCTTACCTACAGGCAAAACCCAACCCCAACTAGTAAATAATAGTTAATACAAGTAGTAAATACTAATTTTAAATCTGTGGGCAGCCAAAATCATGGCTGTCACAGGAAAGTTCTACCACTCAGACACATTTTAAATATATCCATAGGAAGGAAGCAGAGAAAGTGCAAATATCCAGTTAACCTTAAAAATGCCTTGTTTTGTTGTTTGGAATAATTTTAAGCTTAGGTATATGCTGGCAAATTTAACATGGAAATTAGCTATGCCTGATCAACTTTTTAACAAGAGGAACACTTTAGCAAAGCCTTTCTCTGCAGTAGTACCTGAGAGGTTTGCTACTCCTGATAGTTAAAAAAAAAGCCAAGATAGACTCAGTGACTCAGTGAGACAATGGTTGAGTTGGGTCTGTGTATCACCATAAAAGATAAATTATTCCCTACCTTTGGGGGAAATCTGAGCTAGCTGACATACGTGAAGATTTTTTAATTCATCAGGAGACAGTAAAACAAAGTTATTCTTTGAAGGAGCACAGATTGTAATCTACTAGTCTGGTTTGGGTTTTTTTGTTTGTTTGTTTTAAATCAAGGAGATTAAAGCTATGATCCAGATTCCTAGCCGACAGCTATGAGAGCAATGAAGGCTACCATGGAGCTAGATCTAGCCCCAAGGAAGGCACGGCAGCCCTTCTCCAAAGAGTTTGCAGTTTGGTAGGGGCAGGTCTTCAGCACCACGTGCTCAACCCTGTGGAGATTCACAAACTTAGGACCGAATGCTCAAGTTTTGGTAACAGGACTCATACAACCATCCTGGCACAAAGACAGGAGAGAAGGCCAACATGTACATGGACAAGGTTGACCAGAGGATTCGAGCCACGTAGGCCTTATTTGCTGCATTTTAATTTTGATGTACATTTGCCATTACAGTGTCTGCAAACAATTGTAGTTTTACTGTCAATCCCCCCTGTTTTTCATATTTTCCCTCTCCCAGTTATTATGCAGAAATGACCCACAGGAACAAACAGTGGATCTAAGCGATCATAGAGGGGAAATGTTTGACTATCAAAAAGCATAAAGGAAAAAAAACAATGAGAAAATAAAAAATACTCCTCCATCTTTCATCTTTGCATGGCATTTGTCACAAGAGTAGGTAAACATTTTGCAGGGAGAAATATGATGATGTCTCATGGAAACCTTTTAAAGTAATTTCTAACTAGTGTACTCACTACCAGTGCAGTCATTAGCAGGTTGCCAGGAGAGAAAATAAAAGCTCCTAGACTGTTTTGTACAGTCTGCACCCAATGTTATTACTATTACATCAATGCCCAGAAATTATAATGGGATGGCGGCCCTCCCCAGCCAGGCATTGTGAAAAAACATAGTGAGAGGTTGTCATGAGCCAGCAAAGGGAGTTTTCCTGCTCTCATTTTTGGACGTGGGAAGTCGAGGCACACCATGTGTGGAGGCACCATTGCTGCAGCTGTTCTCACCCTGGGACCTGGCCCTTAACCCACCCCTGCCCCCCGAGCACCCTCTTCCTTGATGGGGAGGGCGTCATGGTCCAGACTGGAAGACAGGCCCCCAGGATCACCACTTAAACCCCCCTATCCCTAAATCCCCCCAGCCCTTGGCAGCCCAGAGCCCCTCCTGGGACCCCTGATGTTGTGGCTCCAGGTGCTCGGTGGCTCCTGGGAGGCTCCATCGCAAGGTCTGTCCACCAGGCAGCAGGACCCACGGCGACACTGCAGACCTGTCTTTTGGGCACCTTCCCTTTCCACCACACCGAGGCTGCCTTGACGGCATTTCCATTGTCGCTGGTACGGGAAAGCCTCACTCTGGTGCATCTGCTGTCCAGGATACGTCCCTCCCCGCCCTCCCCCTGCTCTGCGCTGTACATGAATTCATTTCTCTCTCTCTCTCTTTTTTTTTCTTTTTGGTATTTATTTTTTTTTCTCTTTCCCATTACCCCTCTAATGCAGAGCAGGGCTGCTGATCACAAAAGAGGCAGTTTGACTCGAGCAATAGGTCTTCTTCACTAATCCTCACTGTCATGGAAATTCCAGCTGCTACAAGAATAAGAGGCTCAATCCATATTTGCCAGCTCTAATATGAAATCTGTCAGGGCCCAAATTAATGAGTTCCAAATTCCTTACATCACGATAACAGGTTAAGACTGGTCAATTAATTACATAAATCCTTCCCGATTCATTGTGCGTTTGCAGGCGAGATTGTGTCTTACATAACCGGGTGACACCAGGCCTCTCGCTCCCCGTGTTCCGCGGGAAGGCCCGTGTTCCAGCGCAGCCCGCCTGCCACGGCGCCGGGCGAACGTCACGCCTTGCCTTTGTGACGGCCCCTAATTGCTTTTGTATTAAATAATATAAAAAATAAGAAACATAGAAAATACTTTATTTAAAAATGCAGGGGGGCGGGGGGCGGCGGGGGCTCCCCCGTGGGGAGGCGTGTCCCCGGCTGAGCCCCGTCCCCAGCCGCGCCTGGCTGCGGGGCTGCGCGGAGGCGGGAGGGGCTGCGGGGCGGGGGCTGCGGGGTTGCGGGGCGGTAAAACCCAGAAATCAACGAGCAATGTTTGGTGACCCCCGCGCGCCCCCGCGGAAAAGCCGCCGACGTGAACCGCTCGCTGAGGCGGGGGGGGGAACACACCGCCCCGCCCCGCCGCGCGCTTCTCCCTGCCCCACAGCGCCCCCTGGCGGCGCGGCGTGACGGGCGCGGACGGAGTGCGGGGGGGCGTGCGGAGGGTGAGGGGTGGGGGGCAACAAGGGGCTGCCGGGGGCGCGGAGCCGGTCTCCGCGCCGAGCCGGGCCGGCGCCTTCCGCGGCCGCAGGGATGGGGAGGGGGCGCTGTGGGAGCGCTGCGGCCGGACCCCCGCCCCCCCCGCCGTTGCCAAGGGCTGCGGTTGCCACGAGTTACCGGACCAAGGCCGGGCGGCTCCGCTCCCTGACAGCCGCCCCCCCCGCGCCACCGCGGGCAGACGCGTGCGCGCAGGCAGCCGCGACCCGAGCCCTGCGCCGGGGGCGGAGCGGAGCGGGGCCGAGAGGACGGCGGCCCCAGGTAAGGCTGTCGCCCCGCTCCGCGGCCGGCGGCCCTGGGGCAGAGCCGGGAGGGGACCGGGCGCGGGGAAGGGCCGGGCACAGCCACGGGGAGCGGCGCTCCTGCCTCCGGCGCCCCGGGGAGCGCGGCCGGGGATGGTGCCTGCCTGCTCCTTTTCACTTGCACCCCTCCTTCCTTTTTTTCTTCCCCCCTGCCTTTTTTTTTTTTTTTTTTTTAAGCCCTGCGCCGCGGTAGCAGCGGGAGCAGCCGCGGCCGCGCAGCGCATTGGCGGAGCCCCGCCAGCCCCCGGTCACCAAAGGGGGTCTGAGCCCCACGGAGGGACTCTGTTTCTGAATTATTTCACCTGAATTATTTCTTAAGGCGGTTTGGTTCCAGAAGGCAGAGAAGCGATTTAACGCGTTACAGCGTATTTTTAACCTGGAAGAAGAGAATAATTGTATCTTTCCTAAAGCATTTAGACCTCTCCTTGAAAGAATCAACCCGATACTGGAAATAATAATTTGCATTTTACAACACTGTAAAAGCCAGCGGGGAAAAATCGCCTTCCCGAAATCCCCGCTGGGCACCAGCGCTGCTCCTGTGCTGCAGCTGCAGCCCAGCCAGGCTGCACCGAAACACACCAGCCTCTTCCTGCGCTGCTGGGCAGCCTCGGTGCACAGGTACTCTGTTCCTAGAGAACTTAAATGCTAAAATATTCGATCTACAACATGTCAAAAAAACCCCAAACAAACTAACAAACAAAAAAACCCGAAAACTTGTCCAGAGAATTTTGCAGTGTTATACATGGGGGTACTTACGAGTACAAATTTTCTCAATGCTTATAAAAATACTGTGCCATTGAAATGGAAGTTTTCCTTCCAAAAGACAATTTTTCCTCATCTTTCTTGGAAGTATATTTCAATGACACTGTAACAGGTTGCTTAATACCAGTTTATAAAATTCTTAAGTTACACGTTATAGAATCTGATAGCACATATGACTGGAGTTATTTTCACTTCTTTACATTTTCTACAAAACCAGTAAGAACAACAAATCCAAACACAAGAGTGTGTGTTTTTTATATATATATATATGTGTGTGTGTGTGTGTGTGTATGTGTGTGGGGGTCATATGTGTGTGCATATATACACAAACATTCTCATATTTGTATATATATACATATACACATATATACACATAAATATACATATACACACACATACTACAAAAATAGTCAGAGTAAATTACACATGGTAAGTCATAAAGTGATTAGAATATTGAAATAAAGGAAACTGTACTGACAGGTTTAAACACAAAATAAAAAGTGGTAACTTGCTTTCTTTAATGACTTAAAAGCTTTTAATAAATCATAGAAATGATAATACAAAGTTCTAAGCAAAAGATAAAGCAAAGGTTTTGAGTGCAGAATTGTTGCAGTTAGATATAAATTAGCAATAGTAATTACACGATATTATAAACTAGATACTACCCTGTTTAAAAAAAACTAGGAGGAAATACCAGCATTATTCAAAAATAAAAAAAGAATCAAAAGACCAGTGATCAGCCAAATCAAAATATATTACACAGTGTTGGGAAAAAAAAAAAAAATCACCAAATCAAAGTCACAAAAGACATTACAAATATATGATTTTTTACATTTAAATTTGTAACAGTCACATTTAAATATTCCAAATTAAATAAAACGTCTTAAAGCATTTACATATAGTTTCATACAGCTGATACAAAAAGACAACATACTAAAGCACAGAATACTTTTGCTTCCCCTTTAGTAAGAAAAAATACCAGTAAAACTAGCTACACAAACAACGTTCAAAAGATAAATATTTAATTTCTGCCAAAGCTGGGAAAAAAGTTCTGTTATAGTAGTCTTTGAATTTTTGAACAGCATGGAAAAAAACTAGAACAATAGAACTATTAGAAAACAAGTATTTGTTTCAGAAACATTTTAATTTGGAAAACACTGGCATACAGATAAGGTCCTAGAATTAAAAAATAGCCACAAAGGCACTCAAAACTTTCTATTTCTGTAATTTTCATCAGATATTGAGGGCATGTTAGTAGGCCAGAATTGTAAAGTGCTTCAACAGTGTAGCTCAGTCTTTTAAAACAAAAAACCCACTACCCAATACTGCATTAAATAAAAACATTAATATCTTTCTCAGACATTATTCCAGTTTTTGTTTTTATATTTTCCCCCATCTTTTAAATAAATTTGCTAAACAACTTTTCCTGTATTGTGCCATCTTTAAAAAAAAAAAAAAGTCAAGTAATCAAATATCTCTGCCTGGCAATAACAGCTATTTTTAAGCTACTTTTAGTGACAACTTGTTGCTTTAATTAAACGTTATCACTTTTACATTAAAATAGCTTTGCTGCTAACTCATACACAAGCTAAGAAGGTGAATAGATACATTTGTGCAATTCAATAAGACTGAGTAAGAAGAAACATGGATATTTATCTTACAAAAGTGCTACCATCAACAAAATACAGTGGCTTAAAGTAGTTACCTAAGAGAGGTTATCCTCAGGCTACTAAAACATGTTTCTAAAATTACACAGATTCCCAGCTGGATGCTTTAAAAAAGCATGCCCACACACGCCTATGCTAACCTTTATTAGCTGGCCATTTAATAATCTATTGTTTCTGTAATTCACAAGTTGAAAATGCTCTTTCTTTGAAAGTATACAGAGATTTCTTAAAAAAAAAAATCTATATATCTATCTCCATTTTAGGCTGGTAACTACAGTACTGGAGTTAATGGGAGCTTTGCTGGGTGATCAGACCCCCTAGCTCTTTTTAATAGCAGTTAAATGTCAAATATAAATACAACACCACAGTGAAACATATTCCTTTGACAGAATCTGGGACAAGACACTACGCAGCTGCTGTTAACAATAACGGACAAAACTGATGGTTAATCAAAATAAGTGGTGGCAGTGGTGGTTATGCAGTTGTGTTCAAGCCTGCCTTTTGTTTGTGAAAAAGTCAATATTCCAACGTGTTAACTGCAGCCACACTGAAATCGGCAGCTCCTGTTACTCCCAACGAGTGGAGAGGTCCACGTCCGTGCAGTGTGTTACAGCTATGGGATTATCATCATCTTGGAGAGGGAGATACTCTCCGTTTCAGCTGCTTAACTGAAACCTCTCTCCTGGCATCTTCAAATATGGGTGCCTAAAGTTAAACACACTGAAAATTAAATCCTGGCCCGAGAGAGGTCAGTGCAAAATTCAGCCATTGGTTTCAATGGACCTCATCCAGGATTTTCACTGGGAACGAGATCCATAATTCTCTGGGAACTGAGAATCTCCAGCAAGCCTAGAAATGATGTCATTTTTATTAATATTTTTAACTTCTAAGCAACCATACTCAAGAATTTTGGCCTTCAGTTCTTATGCATGATAAAACCAAGCTTTCCATAAACACTACAGAAAGACCAGCGGAAGGTATATTTATATCTCAAATTGTCAGCAGCATATAGTTTGTACAAATGTTGTTTTGCTGATGTTGCTGAGCTACTTTAAAACGTTAATACCTTGTGGGGTATGTAATTTCATCACCAATGTCAAATGACTTCTAAAGATTAAACTTCTCTGATGCAAATTACAAAAAGATGCTTCGGATGTATTTGATATGATATACCAACTTTTAAGGTGAGGAATTAAATTATCTTTATTTTTCAGACCCAAGACATGCACTCACTAAGGGAAATATTTTAACTGCCACGTATGTCAGTAGAGCATAACTTACCCAATACAAAAACCTAAATGCAGTAGGTAGCATGTAGACCTGAATCAATGTACATAATAAATCAACAAAGAAACAGTATCAAGGTCTGTTTTGAAAATTTTTAGGGACATACGGCTGTATTGACAAAACATCTTTTAGATACAGATTACCAGCCGGCCATGTTCACATGGTACGTGTAACCAGCAAACAGAGCAGAAATTGCTTTGTACTGTCCTTAAGATAGCAATACAGGAATGATTTTTCATGATTCTTCAGAAGCCGGGCTTATTTTACATCCACATGAAGTGCTGTCATCACTAGGTCTGAGCGCAGAGGATGAACTGCAGAGAAGGGGAGAGAAAAAAAATAATAAAATAAATAAAAGGAGGAAATTGGTTTTCACAACACACTCAAAGCCTGAGTAACAGAGGAGAACTTTAATTATCTCCAGTCACAAAGAGAGACAGGAAATTTGGACTTTTAATTAGCCATTTGGAGTGCAGTTGGATATTTTTTTAGCAAGATAATTTAAACGCGAATAATTCAAGTCTGACTAAATGAAATTCACATAATCAGAATGCAGATAATTGAATTTCTACTGCATTCATTAATTCAGTGTGGAGGTGTGTGTGAAGACTTCTATGATGAGCTGTCACAGCTCAATAAAATCTCAGTCAATTAATTTTTTCATTATCTTAGTATTACATCAACAAAAAAGCGAAGCATGCGCGTGTGTACGTATGTGTATATAATCTCAGAAAGTGAGGAAATGCAGAAATCACCTCTCTGAATCAGAGTCCGCCTCGGTTTTGCCTTTTTTTCTCTCCTCATCTTCTATAGGAAAACGTCTGTTCAGAGAGGCAAACTTATGAATCGCATCCGCAACGGAGTAGTTGGTCTGTCCAGACACACAAGCCTCGATATCTTCTGGGCTTAGCTGAGTCTGTAAGAAGAGGTGAAGCCTGCTGTCCGAGAGCAGTAACGCGTCTTGTAGGATCCTGGGGCGGGGGGGGGGGGGGGAAGAAATCAAATGTTTTTACACAGAGGCACGTACACACGTATATAATAAAGTATTTTACCAGAACAAATTCTAAATGATGTCCTGCTTTTAAGTTTTCAGATGAATCCTAAATCAGTAACAGAAGGTAATGAACATATTAAAATGATTAGGTGCGTGTTACTTTCCGATTACATTATTTGGAATTTCAGGTGAGTAAAAACACAAAGCTAATAGTTAGGCACATCTGCTATTAGAATAACTTCAAGGACATTTCTTCCATTTAACCATCTGTTATTACCACATGGATCAATTAATGATTTTTAGGCAGTTGGAGGCATATACTCTTATGAAAATTTGGTCTCCATCTGATTACTCTCTAACTTTTTTTTTTTAATAGTCAAACTTTTATAAAAATTTCAAGTCACCAGTTTCTTTGGTGGGAGAAAGAAGCGTGTACAGAGGCAGAGGACTTCACACATACACAGCGTCAGGACTGTGGAAATCCCTGTAATCAACGGAGCCAACACTAGCCAAAATCATTTATACGTCTGCAAATACGCGTACGTTGAAGCTAGAATGAAAATGCTAATACTGAACATTGACTTAAATTTACTTGCAAACAGTTTTCAGGGTTTCATCTTAAATGGTATTTCATTCCAGTTATTCTTTTCAGAAGTCCATTTTCAGCTTTGCTTTATATATATATTTTAAATTAAGTCCTCAAATGAATTTAGCACAGAGTATTCACTTACATCAAGTGAGAGTAAACAGAATACAATACATTCCAGTAACACAGAAAGTTGTAGATACTTTTACAAGGACTGAGAATTGAGGATTATCATCACTATTTTGAAAACAGAAAAAAAAAGTGCAACTTTGCAACATTTCTCTAAAGAAGGAATTCTTTAATACATGAATCCTAAAATTATTAATGAGAATTAAAGGCGGAGTGTTCTATGTACATGTGATTTTACTCATGTAATAAAGTCATCAGAGCCTATGACCATGCCAAACAGTGCTCCACAGAAAATTATTAAAATACCTTTAAACAAATCAAAACTATTAAGAGTCAATATTTACTTATTTCTACCCATTTCGGTTACAGTCATTACTAAAAAAAGTCATTGATATGCAATAGGAAACAAGAGATGATCTTAATGTAGAAACAAGTAAGAGGAGAAAGAAATACTGCATTCTATAGGTGCTCTGACTAAAATGAAAAGTATAACCAGTTAGTTCCTTCTCTCAGATAAGATTAATGGTGTGTTTGGACTGTTTGTTTTAAAACACAAACACGTTCTGAAAACTGTTCTCTAAAGTAGCCAACATTGCAATAACATTTAACAAATATACTAAAGGATTTCTAATGTCATTTAAGCCTGTAAAAATCTGGCAAATCAAAGTAAGTAATCAGATATCTAACTGAAAATGCAGGATATTTATGTACATACACATTTAATTTGCTTAAACACACACACAGTCTCAACCAAATAATTCAAACTTTGACACCTTCCAATGAGGAAATGTCTGCAATGACCCTAATGATCTACCAGGTGTGTTTGAAATTCAGTGTCAGAAGGACCAGATTTCGCTTTAGTTCAAACTAAGCACACTTTCATACCTAGAGAAAGCCTTTTTAATCCGATCTAAATTATCACAATTTTATCTAAACATAGCAAACAGACATCTGTAAAAATCAATGTACGCAGTGTATTAATATACAGCAAAACTTCTTCACAGTCTGAGAGAAGCCAGCAAATGCTGTGTAAAAGTGATTCAAACCAGAATTTACAGGACTACACACCTTGAGAGCAACAGCTTCATGAATAGAGTTTGAAAAGTCATCATTCAGTGGCCACTAAACGAGGATTTCAGCCTTGACTCTTGATAAACATACATTCCAAAGACAAACTTTGCAACAAAAAGTAAAAGAAAACGTATAATTCCATGCAATAAATCCACACTTATAGTTTATGTACTTGGAGTAAATATACTCCTTCCTCTTAAAAAAAAAAGAAAAAGAAAAAAGAAATAAAGAAAATGAAAAATAACATGCCGGAGCTTATTTTAGAGTAACTAGAGTTACTGTTTTTCCCAGGCTTACGAGCACAATGAGGGGATGCACATTTCTGCAGTTCTAACATTTGCGTGTCTAATACCAAGTAACCCAGCAAAGAGCCAAGACGTTAAATTCTGGGGATGGCATTTAGTTTCACAAATTTTCCTCTTGCTGTACCTTCAGAAGTTTCCTGCCAACCAGCGAAAACACAAGTAACTAACCCTTCATGAGATTACACTACACTTACAGCTCTGTTGCCGTTTGAAATGTATTTTATTTTCTTTATAAAATAATGGGTAATCTTTAAAATTGATTTTAGGTGGTTTGAGGCATTACACCAGAGAAGTAATGAGCACTAATGTCAATGATATTGGACACAAATTCATTTTAGCTTTATTTCACGTCCAGTACAATTCTGCTAAGCCTTGAACTGCTAAAGCACTGTTATTAACTCAGCAGTAACCTAACACATGGAACAGCAAACAAAAGTGATAAGAGTACAGACTGATCAGGACCTCAAGGCTACTGTCCTTTTTCTGCAGCTATAATTCAATTTCCAATTTTACTTTACATTGGACTCATTATTTCACAGTAATTTTCTTTTCTGCTTCATAGTGCCATCTGGAGGTGAAAGGAGCGAAGAGAAACCGGGGCAAAAGAATGGAAAGATGTTCATAAAGCTAATCACACAGACACACACAAACACATATATATATATATATATATATATATATATGTTCATAAGGGGGGGTAAGGGACCAAACACTCAATGCATTTTGCAAACCACTTAAAACCATCCTGAAAGCAAATACATGAACACCTTTCACCCAGTTATACCCTTGAAGCACTTCTTTCTTTTAATTAAAAAATAGCTTGTTTTTCCCACCTCCACCAAACCAGCAGGTCAGATTGCTTTTTAATTGCATCCTTCAAGCAATTAAAATGAAAAATAAATGCTGTGGTATCTGTAAGCATTATGCTTTGCTGTTCAAAATACTCCTTCTCTGAGGAAATACCCACACATTTGTCACCAGATGTTACTAGTAGTATTAAGTGCTGGTACAGCAGTTGCTCTCTAGGGCTTTCGCTGTCCTGGGGACTCCCTGTGTGAAGAGTTGTACATCTGAAAAATAGACTTGGCTCCAAGGGACTTGAGAAATCAAAATTACAAAACACCACCTAACAAATTAAACAGGCAAGAGGGAAGGCGGAGGGAGTGTCAGAACATTAACACTCAGATGGCTTCGCAGAGGCTGGACGCGTGCGCAGTCCGCGCACAACCAGTAGCTCTCCCGGCGCTTCTCCAGCAGTTTTATGACAGCCAGTGTCAGCGCAAAGCTGCGGCTACAGCGATGTAAATCAGCTCTTGCTGCCGTCGCGCTAATGGAAGAGTCATGGCTCACGGTGATAATTCCTATAAACTGACCAGGCACCTTTAGAGAACAACAGACTTTCTATGCACGCCTGGAATAAGAGCGAAAGGCTAAACCCTGCAAGTCTTGATCCCATCAGCAGTCATTACTTGTCAGAGATCTCACCCCGCTCGGCCAGATTGCTCACAGGCATAATGACTGCTTATGTGATTAAGGGGGCTGCAGGATAAGGCTCTACGTTTGAATTAGAGATAATAAAACCTTTTTTTATTCGCAGTCATGTGAATCTTTGTTTGTAAGCTTTCAGTAAATGCTCATGATCTCTAGACCTTTAAAGATGCAGGGCTGAAAAGCATCACTTCACAACCAAAACAAATAATGTCATTTTTGAGGAAATGCTGGATACTACATGAGGAGTATTTCTCCTTCCTCATGTTAGGGCAAGAACATTTACAAAAGACAAAACATGTGTTTTGTCTTATTTGGACAAGGTCCAAAATCTGGTTTTCTTCAACATGATTTTATTAGGTATATTATACACTGTTCTGCTGGAGGAGAATAACATATGGCTGAACAGTACAACTTAATCCTAACTAAAGATTTCCTGTATCTACTGTAACCTAATACAATGACAGATGTACACTTGCATGTGTGTGGAAGGTTAACACTCCGATTTTGTTTTCAACAAATTTACTCTGCCCATTTCCATCATATCAGAGGAGCAAGGGGAAAAAAACCCAGGAGCTGTGAGGCGGGGGATGACAGCTTGGGCTGTGGTGCCCTCTATTGAGCATCCAGCCCCTCAGCCCACAGCAAACAAAGCCCCAGTTTCCTCTTAAAAAATAATTAAATAAAAAAAAAACCGACTGTGTTTCCTCCTTAATTTTTTATAAGGGAGGAAATGTTGCTGAGGGCGAGCAACTGCGAAGCAACTGTTGGGCATCTGATAACGCATATGTTTAAGATTATGGATTAAGTGACACGCATCTGCCAGGCATCATTCACCTCACTCACCAGATAGGAAATATCACCAAGGTTCCATTGGAAAGAGGCAGCCACCACTCACTCCTCCAAGGAGATCCCACCTGCCCCACGGCTGCCCATGCTCCCTCCTGAGCCCTGGCAAGCTGTCACCCATCCCCTTTGGAGCCAGTCTCCCACTCTCCACGTCCCTGAGAGAGCATGCGGCAGAGACACGTCTGGGAGAGAGTCCTAAAACCCTGCTCCTGCCTGTGGGGCTGCAGTGGGGAGGGTGAGGAGAAGGGCCAAACCCCAGCCAACCCCAGAGAACAGCTCTGCCTTTGGTAGCTGAGTGTCTCCTGTGTATCCAAGCATTGCATTTCTCCAAACTCCTAGTATGTCTTCAACCTCATCACAAACCACATGTTTGAAAACTAATTGAAGAATAATCCTTTCTCCTAAACCACATAATTTTTTGGGGATCCAACTGTATTCAATAAGAAGTGTCAGTGATTGAACCCAGCTTCATTTAATATGGTTTTGTTAATTAGTTTTCTAATAAGCGAGCATGGATGAGTTTCTGTGAAGGTAATCTAAATCCCAAAGTTAAAACCTGTGCAGCTAAAAAGGGACGAAAGCAAAGAGGATCTTATAGAACCTAATATTATAGAGTGTTTACATTTTGACCTCCAGTTTAAGAATAAACTTTTCCTGTGAATTTACTGATATCCTCAAAGGTATGAAGATACTTCCCAGGAAAAACACATAATTTTCCTTATTCTTACAAAGTAATTAATAATTGAAGAGGGAGTAGCTGACTTCCGTTAATGCAAATGGCCTCTTGAAATATTAAATTAAGCCTGGAGAAGAAGTGAGCTTTACAGCTCTTCATTACTCAGAGATAATAACCTGTAAGATTAGAAGGTCTTACCCTGCATTTGTGCAGTAAAGCCAAATCAAAAGGGGACATCTCCTTCCAGATTTCACCAAACTCTAGCCCTTTGCATTAGTGTCCAGCTGTTGGCCTAATTCTCAGTTTTCTGTGCTCAGCACAGAGAGGCTTCACAAAGGCTCTGTCTCAGTACACACCTTGCCCCGTGCTAATTTGTTCTCCAGTGATGTGTGAAGGAGGACAAGAGAACTCCATAGCTGTCCACGTATAGGTAATATGGAAGAGCTCCAGGGCCAGGAGCTGAATACCAGAGAGCGTCCAGTGCTCATTCCTCACTCCTTGGGCACGTGGCTCCTGCCCAGGCAGACACTACAGCAACCTGCTCACGCAGCAATAGGCATGGGGCACAAACTGAGAAAGATCTAAACTCCATTTCAGAGGTGGCTCGGATCCCAATAGCCTCACAAGGCACCGAGTGCAGAGAGGGGCTCAGATTCCCACATCGCATGCGGGCATTTGAAACATGTCACCTGCTAACCCCTCCCCTGGCAGGTCCACACAGGCTCGAATCCAATTTCTCCCCACTGTCACAGACACCAGTGGGGCTGTGAGCTTGTGCACAGTGACTGCCGCTATTGCTGGGACAAACGGGGAGCACTCTGCTTTGCAGTTCTGGATTATATCACCCCATGCAACTACTTTCTGGCTCCTTTCCTACCCCCTTCCTAACATACTAGGGAGATTCTAGCTTCCTCTGGCATTGCCACACTACAGAACATGCAGTATCCAGACCCAAAACTTGACTATAAAGTCAAGTGTGTGTGCATATATATTTATACATACAGGCATACACACACACACACACACACATATACCATACTTGTCAACGAGTCACACAAATTCAGAGAAAAAAAATCATAATCTTTGGTTCAGACTCATTAAAAAAGGTGAAAAAAAAAAAAAAAGCAGCATGGCAGCATAGCTGAGCCAGCAGAATATGCTTTCTGTAAGCTGGACCAGCACAGAGGTGCCAGCTGGCAGAGGGCAATGGTACCGCACGCAAGGTGCCAAGCCAATGCATCACAACACAACTCTGTCTCTGAAAATTCCCTCCAACTATTCCCCAGGGCTGAGAGAAAGCTGACACCTTTCTAAATAGCATCCAAGTTCAAACATTTAAATCGTTAGCTTACAGAGATGCCTCTTTTCCCCACTCCTGGACTAACAGTAGCAAGGTAAAATGCTCCACATGCTGTCACTTTCTGCTGTCAGTACCCATTTCAATTACACACTCCCAAAATTGGAGAGCAAGGATGTTTTTTAAGAACCTGCCTCTGTGTTTTGCCTTCTAATGCACAGTGTTGTAAATACTTCTGACACTGAAATACTGTACCTTGTTATCAGATTGGTCTCTTTGCCATTTAAAGTGAGAGAGATTTTGTAAATGCACTACTCCTTGGGCAGCACAGCTGAGCTAGAACTGCTCAGACCCAGGAGCCAGAATTACCATACCCTTTGGCTGACCACTAATATTACCACCTCCAGAAGCACAGCAACACTGTTCTGCTGTCTTTCCTTCCCAAGGTGCAGAAAAAAATCTCAAATCCTTTTCTGCTTTCCCTTCCCTGTCTCACATGCCTTCATCCAGTATTTATTTGCTATCCTTTGGCCACAGATCCTACATAACTTTATACAGAAATTATATTCCTGCAGCTGTTAGCTCTCCCTGACTTCAGCTGTTAAGCCTAACAAATATACCTCAGGACCAATGATTTCTTGTCTGTAAGGGAAGCTTTTAATTATATCACACTGATTGGAAAAATAGTGGGTCCAATATTCCTCTGCCCACTGACCACGAGGCTTAAAGCCTACTTAAATGATTTGCTTTTTTCCTTTGCTTACACAGTTCTGATTCATGGAAAGATTGATACTGAAAAAAGATGAACAGTCTACTCGCAGTGTTTCACCGTGCCCTTACCCTGAGCAAATGCATGCACAATTCCTGCCCTAGCAGCTGTGAGCAGCCTGCTCTCACACCAGCAGTGCCAGGGTCCTACAAGAATGGCAGAGAAAGCAGAAAATGACACCAACAGGGTCTCTGCCACTGCAGAAGGTGACGTGGTTACAGCAGTGGGACTGAGGGATGCAGTACTGAAACTCATACAGTGCTCCCTTGTAACGCAGGTCAGACTCCAGCTAAGACTGCCCCATTCCTTTGCACTAACCCTTTACATAACCCCACAGATGAATGATTTTATACAGATTGCAGCTGTACTGAAAGTGGTCACAGCTGCTAGAGCTTGTTTGTGTTAGTGGGACTGGTAAACAAAGTAATTGGCAGTATAGGAAATACCTGTGTTAGGAGATCTCACTACAGATTTTTCCCAGGCTCCCAGCAGTTTAGCCCACAAGGACACTGATTTTCCATGAACATAAAGAGAGGGAGAAGTCCATTTCTTTGTGTGAGAATAACTAGCTCACTCTTGAAAGCCAGAAATAGACATCACAGTGAAAGACCTCCCAACCCTAGCACACAATTGTAAAGTCACATAAATCCAAGACTATTATTTATAACCAATGCAATGAAAGGCAATGGAAAAGCCCAGTTGAAGTTTCCTTATAACCAATAGTCACGTGTATGAAATATGACTTTGCAGATAAAAAATAAAAAGCAAATGTGTAACATGTAGAGATGACCACACGGTGGCTCTCAAGTACCAGAGATGAGCTATTTTAAACCACAAAACTGATGACATCATAAAAACACCAACATCTCTAGGAGAGGTTGTACTTACTTTTCCAGGAATTCTTGCAGACCCTGCCGGCGATGGTCCACATGATGGGGATTGTTCATATTGAAAAAGGGAGTTTTAGATGGCAGTTCAGGTAACTGTCTTTATAAAACAAGAAACAAATACACATATAAAACCAAATCTGAAACAGCAGAGAAAAATGCAATAAGCAAACACCAACCCCGAGCATGTGAAATTCAGGGCTCATGTCCCAGAAGCTCATGAAATCGAATTTGGGAAAACAAGGCTGAGAAACAGGAGGGTTTCCCACACACCTCAAAGAGAAAAAAATACACCTGGTCCAGTTATTCTGGTCCAGTTATTACACCTGTATGCATGTCTACACAGGTCTCCTAACGATCCTTGCCAAATCTAAGCACATCCTAAAAGTGCAGACAGTAGGTACATACACCTGTGCCTAGGTGTAGCTATACCTGGGCTACAAAGATGATTAAGGGGCCAGAGCATCTTTCTTGTGAGGGTAGACTGTGGGTCTGTTTAGCCTAGTGAAGACTGAGAGGGGACCTTATTAATGTTTATAAATATCTAAAGGGCAGGTGTCCAGAGGATGGGGCCAGACTCTCTTCAGTGGTGGCCAGCGACAAGAACAAGCTGGAACACAGGAGGTTCCGCTTAAACACGAGGAGAAACGTCTTTACTGTCACTGGAACTGGCTGCCCAGAGAGGTTGTGGGGTCTCCTTCTCTGGAGATGTTCAAAACCTGCCTGGATGCTTTCCTGTGCAACTTGCTCTAGGTGAACGTGCTTTGGCAGGGGGGTTGGACTAGATGATCTCCTGAGGTCCCTTCCAACCCCCACCATTCTGTGATTGCTATTTCTGCTACCTGTGCATAGCAAAAGGAAATACAGATTAAACCTGTTACAAATTAGACAGGGCTCTCCAAAGAAAGGCTATCAGTACAAATCACATTATTCTGGGTTTAAAGCAGAAAAAATACCTTGTACAGAATAAACTTGTGCTAGTTAGAAACACAGGATACTTTCCAGCTCCAAATTCTGAAATTCCCAGCACTGATATGAAACAATCCTCCCCTTCCATGACTGACAGATTATTAAATAGCAATATATAAAGTTGCTCACATAAGCACTGCATGGCTCTGAAGCCTCTGCCGAAGCCAAACAAATTCTCGAAAGCGCCGTCTAACACAGGATGTTTTCCTTGTAAAGCACATGCTGTTTGTCTGTTGGAAAATAAAAAACAATTTACTCTGTAAATCATCTTAAGCTCAAGTGCAGGCACAGTATTAAAAATACATCTGGGATGCTACTCCCTAAGACACCAATAGAAAGCTTGACATGAATTCAGTTTAGGTTAAGGTCTGAGCTTTATCTCAGACAGGACTGGCAACAGTTTCTACTGCTTCTCAGGGAAATATTTCCATTGTTGGTTTTTTTTGTTTGTTTTGTTTTTTTCTTTTTAAAAGGAAGAAGTACAGGTTACAGTACAACTTGCAGTAACAGGAAAAAACATCTCAGAAAATAGTTTCAGTGGATAACGCCAATCTGTGCCAAAAAAAAGAAAAAATCATGTTTAGCTATTGTAGTTATAATCCTGCAGTTAGCTGCATAGAGGTCTTCCAGTGTGCAATCCTACTTAAATCAAATCAAAGAAACCAATGTGACTGCTCTCTGCCAGTAGCAGCATTTGGAAGCTTTCCCACAGAATGTATTAATCCACTTGAAAAATGCTCATTTGTCAAAAGATAAATAATTCACGGAAATTAAATGCTTTTGACAAATTTTCCTGTGGAGCATACATTTAGATGAAACCCCATCTACCAGAGAGGACGTCATTACAAATCTCCCTGCAGTACAACCCACCCTTCACAGCCTGCCAGGAGCCACAACTCTGACAGCTACATGATGCAGACTGTAGAGGGCCCAAAGATGCCAGCTTTCTGGGAAAGGTGAGTATCTGGGATACCTCACAGTTTAAGAAGCCAGATGCTCTAGGTGCTGGGCAAAAGAGGAATCCTGCTGGCCTAAGAGCCTAGCAGACTGAAGATTTTTAATCCCTTGAGAAGCCTGGATGGTAGAAATGACCTAGAGACTTGGTCTCTGAAAGCCCTGGCATTGTGCTAGTAGGAAGCTGAGCTTGTCAGCTTCAGAGACGCCCAGTGCTGAATCATGTAACACTGGGTCTAGATGACATCACCCCAACTGAGCAGTCGCTGAGAAAGCCAGCAATACACTTCTATTCAGAACCACAATGCCTGTGAAACAGTAACACAGCACCCGCCAAGCCTGCAGAATTTCTGTTCATCAGAAGTAAAAGATGTAACTGCTTTGGAACCAGTACTTAAACCACACTGTAAGACATGAGTTTCACAGCTCTGACTGCCACACAGGAGAGAAGTACTTGTCATGATGAACATTTAATAAGCTGTCATTTGACCGCTTGCTCTCATCACCTTGAATGCTTAGCTGTCCCAGGCAGGAAGGAAATGCTTTTGGTCTTGTGCTGAGCATTAACCATGTAACTCCATGCTCTCAAATTCTTCACCTGACACTTGATACACTTCACAAAATTTTTTTTTACACTGCCATTAAAATCCCTTGACCTAAATTTAGGAAATTAGGATAACTCCTGTATGTATTCTACCAAAAAAGAATAATCAACAAAACAAAATTATATATAGGGCAGACTGAAGACACAAGACAACCTTAATCTTAAGTGCACTCCCTTTAACATATGGTAGACTACAATCATAAACCCAAAGGTAGTTACTTGACATATCCAAGCACCACTTAACCAGTATAATATGAATGTCAAGGTACACTCAAGACAACCACACTGCAGCAACCAAGTAACTTGGTTCGGGAAAACTCAAAGTATAAATAACCACCTAATTACTTGAGAAGAAAGTTGATTTCCCACAAGTAGCTGAATACCAAGCTTCTTTAAAACAGTAAGACATCACTGACTATGACAACCTTCTAGCTGATAAATAAAGCTAAGGACAGTGGCTATTCCAAGACATTATGGAGTGCACATGTGAACACAATACCAGGTTCACGTCCCAGCTCTGACACAGATATTCTGAACAGCCTTTGGCCAGCCCACCTTACCTGCTCCACTGCATCTCAGTCGTTAAAAGGAGATGCAGAAACTGTGTGAAGAAATTCCATTAATATCCCAAAGAGAACCCTGGCTTGGACAGAAACAGCAATAAGACCCCAAATAATCTGCACTGATTTTTTTTTTAATACTTACATGAATAAATATCTCATAGTCTATGTAAGAATGCCATGAGTCTTCTTTTTGTGTCCTGGGGTCTCGTACCAAGACAGTTACAAATTCCTGCAAGTGCATAATAAAAATAAAGCAATTAATTTCAGAAGACAAAGGGAGCCTGAAAGACACTCTTGATTGCTCTGCTGTTCCACAAACTCCTGTGCTCAGATTAAAAACTGAACTGCTATCTTATTGAATTTTGCAACCCTATAAAAGGAGAAGCAAAAAGCAATGAATCATCTGAGCCCCACCACATGTCTGGGAAGTTCCTTGACAAACTGCTAACTGAAAATTAATGTTAAATCAGATTATGTAATACTGTGAAAAGTCATATATATTTCATGCATGGGAAATTTGGTGATTTCAGTAGCTACAAACTAAAAACATAACACTCCCAGTCACAAATGTAAGAGAGGACTAGAGGCAGGTATTTTAGGCTTTTCCCACCTTTGTAGTCAACATTCAAAGAATGTATTACAAACCTGCTCCATGTACCCAATACATACATATAGCATTTTATTTGCTCCTAAATTTCTTCAGTCATTGCACCTATGCTGTTTTTAACCAAGTATTTATTTGCATTGATTTCAGGGATCTGAGGTAAGTGCTCAGTAGCTCCACAAGGAGCTGAAGAACTGCCTTTTTTCTATGCCACAAATGACTCTCTCCAGCCCAGTGGAAAAGGATGTTCCACTACTACTTGCCCAAGACACAGATTCAACACAGAGAATTCAAGATCTCAAGCTACATCCTGGATGTTGTGTGGAAGGAGATGAATCCTTCCCTGCCACATAAGCTTCCTGATGCACCAGGAACTTAAGCCATGGCATACACCTGAGGATGCAGGACCTGGGCACTGTTATCCCCGTCTGTTCAAGGAAGCAACACAGCCACACTGCAGAGCATCATTCCCCATTTTGGCAGGACAATGATACAGAGTATTTGTTGTAGAAGTTGTCATATGTAGTCTATTTCCTTCCAATTCCTTCATTTTTAGAGTAAATTAGAGGGATCTCAAAGGACTGCGAGAGGCCAGTGGGCATGACTGTCATGTAACTGGGCACCACTCATAGGAACTGGGAGAAGCTGAAGAATTACATACTTCCAGGTATCCTTAGGTAATGACCATGTGAAAACTCATATAATCTTTTAAGAAAGCAAAACCAAACCAATCAACCAAACAGAACCAACACCACCACCCCCTTCCCCCGGTAAATCTGTATGTTCATACTGGAGTGGAAAAGGTTTCTTTAAAATGCAGATGCTGAAAATGTGCCTAACTAGCTCCTATTTCCCAAGCAAACAAATAGGCTGCCCTACTTTGGTTGCTTAAGTAAGCTATTCATCCAAAGAGCTAAGCCACCCACTTAAACAATGACTCAGTTAAAGAAAATCATGTCATTTTAAGCTGTGGATACATTCCCCCTGAGAGGAAAGCACTGCACAAGATCTCCAGGTACAGGAATTGACCGTAGGAGGAATGACAGCGTCTCTGGCAAATAACATGTTTTTTTAGTACGACTTTGCATAAATCAAGAAGTCTTGAACAAGAAAGCTCTCAAAATGAGTCCCTCCATGCCCAAACCACAGATGTCAGAAAAGAAACCCTTACTCTTCAGCCAACTCTTCTCCCCCCACCACACACACTTCAGTGTGCCATCAGCATCAACCTTCAACAGAACAAGGACAACCTTGGACAGAAAAGAATTTTTTTTCCTGAACAGTCATTGTACTTTGTACATGGCAGGGAGGTGTTCATGGCCTGGAATAAGTCATTTGCCATGCTGATTTCCAGGTGGTACTACTTCAGGGATGGGGAGCCCATGGCCTGGTGGCAGAATACAGCCCATGGTTTTATCTTGCTTAGTCCAGCTCCTAGTCACAGGGGCGGTCCTGCATTATTGCTGGATACCCTTTCAGTGTGTGTCATGAGGACCTTGACAAAGAAAATCCATTCGAAAGACTCCCACCACCTCTGCTACTTCTTTCCTTGATGAAGAGCACCAGAGGCCCAGTTCTTTTCTCCAGCTTTTTAAGCCCAGGTGGATGTGGCACAAGAGCTGTACTGAACAGAGCTGGAATCACGTACACCAGCTGAGGGTCATGCCTTTGCTTTTACAAAAGCACTAGTGGGGGATACAAGGAGGTTATTCCCCTTCCTGAGCACGCCCTGAGCAATGTGCTGAACAAAGCAAAGGAAACCTTTTTTTTTGTTGGTTTTTTTTTTCTGCCTGCCACACTGTCTATCATATTTAGCACACATATACAGATACAGCATACTTTCTGACCCACGCTAACATATTTTCCTATCTACAGTCTTACATTCTCCCAAGTTTGTCTTCCCCAGCCTTTTACTTCCCTGTGTCCCACTCTCCCCAGAGCTGCAACCACTTCTCCTAAACATATTTTATTTTCTTTCCTAAGCACTAAGTCCATCAGTCCTGCAAGTGGAAGAGGAAGAATTAAGGCAGAAAGCTTCAAATGGGACACTGCTCTCCTCTTCCCTTCAGCCCAGGAGTCACAGCAGCAGGTTGCCTGCTCGTAACCTAACCTCGGTCTCCTTCCTCACATCCACCACTCTACCGGCTTCTCATCGCCCTTCTTTTTGTCCAAGTTCCCCAAATTACTTAATTTCCGAATAACCTTCTATAGCCTCCTCTTTTGTACAGAACCAAAATAACCTTCAAAGTAAAATGCTTCTTTCAACCTCTATTATACCAAAGTATTATAATAAAATGTTGCTTTAGCTATGTGTTACCCTGCAAATCATTCCAGACCACGTGATTTACATAAAAACCCCTGTATACTTTTAATTTCCAGTTAAATAGTCACAGAGTTTCAACACTGAGGAAGTGAAGCAGCCTTCAGACCCTACCTATAGAAGAAAGGAGATCTGCCAGACATGCTGCGGTAGGCGAGTGTCTGGGCAGTGTATCACAGACACAGGAGTGAGAAGGATTTGCAGTACAGCAGAGCACCTCAGCAAACTGCAGCCCTCACACTGTTAGTGTCAGCTCCAATTTGAAACACCATGATTTCAACAGAAGACTGGGTGTTTCTTTTTTTTCCCCCCTTTATTTAACAATGAATATAGAAGCTGAGTTTAGAATGAAGCAAGATAAACATTAAGTAACTAGAAAAGAAAACCAAAAATGTACAGTCTTTCTCAAGATCTATGGTTACTTCCCCTATAAACATCTTGAATCCAGGAAGTGTTAATCCCAATTCCCATTACCATTTCTGCTGCTCTGAAGCGGTGGCATCGCACATGCAGACGATCCCGCCTCGTCTGACCTTTAAGCCTTCTCCAGGACAGAAGACCCCACTGGGACAACAATATTGATTTAATCAAAGCAGCCCTAACTGCCCAGCACAGAGGCAGATGCACTGACAGAACAGGTGCTTATGCCTCCCCATGCCTGCAAACGTAGGCTTGTAAAAGGCAAATATTCACATATAGGCTACGTTAAGATTCAAGCAGAGTTAGGTGTCAGAATATTCCTCTGGGACATTGCTGTTGTGTGTCCACCCTGCATTCACTGGTCACAGTCACCATATTACAACAGTTTTGGGTATTAATTGCCTTTCTCCTCTGCAAATACATCCTTCCCCCTCTTCCTATGTTGCTATAAAAGTTAGGATACTCTCAATAGGCACATCTATCTTCAAGTATTGCACTGTTCACCAAGGGAGGTGAGGCTGACCTCTTCCACAGCCCACATGAAGACTAACTTCAACTTTTGTCACAAGACTGCATTGCAGCCCAGCCATGCAACCTGGGAAACAGAGCTCAAAGAGAGCCAAGGCTCCAGGGACTTTTTACTTTTGTCAGCTGCAATCCTTTTCAAGGTGTCTTCCTCCTTCCTCTCCCACCCAGTTTGGCTTGGTTTTTCCAGAATTGCAGATCTAGCTACCATGTCACATTATATACACTTTCCTTTTTTTTTTTTATTTCCCCCTCTCAATTGAGGGGAACAATACATGTCTGTCTGTTCATTCAAGAACTATATGTGTCCTGTGAGGCTTAAGTGAAACAATCCTCTCAAACCAGAACTTACTGCTGACAGTTGAAAGTGTCCAAGGTTGGTTGTGGAGGCCTACTGCCTATTGCACTGGGAACAACACAGACTCAACAGAAAGCTACTGGAAAATGTGGCAACTTCGCTTATTCCTTCTCCCTGGAATCTGCTAAACTCATAAGCAAAACATTTCCCATCCAAACTGCTAATGCTGTACCTCTGATATGGATCCCAGCAGTCATACTGGCCCAAACATACTCATGAAGAACTTCAAATCTGCCCCAGAAGTAGTCGTAACTACTTAACAAGCAGGAATCAGCAGAGCAGCTTCTCTGGCTGGATGTGCTTTTTAATTCCCAGATAAAACAGACAGTTTAGGTATGGCACTGATGGCATTTTGCTAATCTTAATTTGGATTTGCCTCAAAAGGAAGGATACACCATAAAACCAGCTGAAGCAAACACAAGAAGTCTTTCTCTTTTTTTTTTTTTCTCCTTCCCCCCTCCTTTCTCCTGTTGGAAATATTTCTGCATAATGCAAGGATTGCTCAGAGATAAGGACAAGCGAGAAGCTCCACTATATAGAATTTGACCACAAAAACTGTGTTTCTGAGAAGCATCTTCTTAAAATTTTCCTATTAGGAAATCTGACATGGAAACATCTATTTTTAAGATGTGGGGGGGGAATCTACCACAAGGAGGAGGAATAAAAATAATCTAACATTGGATGATTACTTACATTAATCATTCCAGCTGAATTTTAATTCATATCTCTGTGCTCAGGACCGTATCAGGTGATAACCTCAAGCTCAATGGTGCCACTGTTATACATCTGATTAGTCAATAATCCCCAAAGAGTCATTTTCCACAAAGCTTCCGAGAAAAATGGAGTTTCCCATCAGGTTGCCTATTAGTAAAAGGATCAACCACAAAGGACATGGGGCTTTTCACACTGGGAGTGTTGGCATCTACACTCCACACATGCTGAGCAGTAAGGCTGATAAGAGACTAACAGCTGAGATAAAATAATTTGTTGAAACTTGTAATGTTCATTGGGACCGAGCAAGAGAGACGTGTAAGTGCGATTCTTGTGGTCCACGCATCCGATAATCAGAGTTCGGATCCAGCTCCAACCTTTACGTCCTACAAACTCCCTGAAGACTGATGGAGAGAAGACTGAAATCCAAGTCCTTCTCTCCTGTCTCAGTGTCTGAGCCCCCTATGCACAGAGTCATTCTCCTTCTCTCTTATCCAATGAATAGTTGATTCTTCCATCAAACTTTACCAGAAGGAACTGGTACTGCATTGCTCCAGAATATTCTGTAGTCTGGCAATTAAAAGTATGAAGAATACAACCAATCTTTTCTGGTCCATGTGAACCTTAATGAAATTAAATCCACAACCACCAAACTAGAATCCTTTTTTATTAAAGTTTAGACACAACTTACTTGTTTTTCATGTTTTGGTGTCATCTTCACTGGTTTGTATTAAGATAAAAGTCAGCCTGAAAAAAAACAAAACAGACATCAGATTGGCATTTGGTAGTTATTTGGAGGTCATTATGACTTTTGCTAGCCATTAGTAGACCGTGGAAAGAAAGAGCCAGGCTCAGTGCCATATAGACCAGAAAATATGTTTGCATTAAATATATCTAAGAATTCATTAATTTTTAAAAAAATCATACATGACAGTCCAGCGACACCTGTCCATTTCTGGAAATCAGGGATCTCCCTCATTGCTCCCAGAACTGCCCCGGGGCTCATCCTTGCTCCCACATCCAACAGCTCCATACAGCCAGCATCCCCAGTGCACAAACATGGCCAAGGCAGTGCTGCCCGCGCCTTGTTCCCAGGCACCCAGGCACAGCTCTGCATGACTGTGCCTGAAGTCCAGGAGACACTAAATCATCTCAGTCAGCAGAACCAAAAGCCCCTCTCAACCGTTTCTCTGAAACAGAGATAAGTGGAGAGACAAACTGTTCAGATCCTGCAGGCTAGTGAAAACTCAGGCTAAGTTTCACAGCGTCTATGGTTTTACAACCTTCACATAGGGAAGTGTATAATTAGACCAAATAAAAAAAAAAAACATCATTAACCTATGTTTTAAACCTACTCTTTCACTAGAAATCCCCCAAGATTTTTAACTACCTCTGTAGTCCCGTGAACCAGTTGGTTTGCTCAGGACAGATACCCTCACAGGAAGAGCAAGGTGGCTTTATTCAGCTGCTAGCTTGAACAGGCACTGCCTGCCTAAAAATAACAGCCATGGGAAAAAAGGATTTGCAGTTTGCCTTTCCCCTTTACCTCTTCCACATGCCATGTGACATAAAAGTCAGCCCCCTCTTCCCAAACTGAGAGGACCCAAGCAGGGTCCCTCCTTCACCCCAGGAGTGTGACTCCCTGCACTGGCCCCATCGTCAGGATGGATGCCACCCGAGGAGGAGAAGCTGAGGAAAATCCTCCCGTGCATCTCTCTGGGCAGGCACTTGGTGTTGGAAAAGGTGGATTTGCAGTTTTCTTCAGCAATCCTCGGCAGCTGCTGTCAGCTGGTTGCAAAATGTTCACATCTGTCTAGGGAAGACAAACAGCTATGTTTTTGGAGGTGGTTTGCTAAGGTTTAGCTTGGAGTTGCTCTTGTTATTCTACAACTATATATTTAGGTCAAGCTCAGCTAAGGACTCCTGGCCATCCTACCCCTGTCCAATGCCTCTTACAAACATGCCTAGCTTTCAAAATTCAACTCCTCCTATTCTAATAAAACAGAGCACAAAGATAAGCACATCTGTATTTCTTTGACCAGGAAATTATTTTGGAACAAATAAATCTTTGTCAAATTTCTATAGGGTCATTTATATCAAAATAGGATTCTCAGTCTCCAAATAGAGATGTCCATGCACAGGACTTCAGACGTCCTAAACGGTACCACCAGTACGGCTCCCGTCTCCATAAAGACAAGGCCACCATTTCACTGCTGTAGCTAGGATTGCGCTGATAGAACCACAGAACACTACCGAAAAAACACACTCCCAATAGCTTTTGGGGCTTTTTTGCTCAATGTATTTATGCTTAACTGGTTAAACATGCTCTGGGCTGAAGGCACAGAAGAGCACTCCAGCAAGGCCAAGCAGCTCAGCAAGGAGGAGCGAGAATTTGGCTCATCAGTTATAACTGCTGCTGATACAGAAGTATGTCAGGAGCTCTCCTCTTGGTGGAGATAAATGGCTTTTACCTCTCAGGCAAGCACAAGCCCACACCACAGAAACCACTGTGCAGGGCTGGGGCCATTTCAGCCCCGCTACCTCTCCTTGTTGGGTACAGATGTAAACCTATATAGTTTTGGGGCTTTCCCCCCGCCACTTTCTGCTCAGATTAAACGTGGTTTTGTTTTTTAAATGGCAGTCCAATTTTTTTTTTAGTTATATATCTTTATTCTATTAGATTCTACAGCCTCTTTCTCTCCTGTCTCTTAACTGCTTTAAGCAAGAAATTATCCAAGCCCAAAACACCTCATTCCTAACATTGTTAGTGAACAACACGGCTGAAATAACACATTTCGTCTTCTGCTTTACAATGACCGAATCAGATTAGAAAGAACAGTTTGAACTCCAAACAGCCATCACAGTTTTAAATATTTAATGACTAAAATGAATATTTCAGCACCAAAAACCTTCCTAAAATATTTAAAATACATTATTTTTTTTCCATCAAGTAATTTGAAGAAAATGGAAATATGAGCCCACCAAAGCTACCTTTTCCACCGACACTTCAGCAAGTCCACCTCCCCGGTCATGCTGCAGCCACTTGCAAACATACTGAATGCAGTATTCTGCCTGGCAGCAAGACACGTATCTTAGGACTTCTTTAACACACGTGGAAGTCGCTGAAGCAGAACAGTTAAACTCTCTGCTTAAGATGCCTTTTTTTTCTTTAGAAATACCCTACTCAAAATACCAGTGACAAAGAGAAGCAGCCTTCAGAGACAAACAGAAATTTGCTGGTCTTTTTACTCATTAAAAAAAAATTTCCACTGACAAAGAAATGAACAGGTGCTGGGAAAAAGAATCAAAAAAGGCAGTAGTAGATCTGCAGTTTTGATAAAATGCTTTCTGCTGTGACCGGGAAAACACCTCATTGCTTTGAGTAAGTTTTCATTCTGCTTCTGATCTATTATCAGACCAAAGAATTTTTTTTATTATTACTTAGTTTCATATACTTAATATAACACCTGCTCCTTGCAGTACATTTTTTTTTGACAGTTCTTAATTGCATAACCAATGAAACTGCCAGGAAATGGCTCCACAACTGCCAACAACAACAACCCAAAGTAAAAAGATTACGTAGGATGACTTGCCATACTTCCTGTAGCCTAAAATAAAAAAAAAATTCAGGGCCAGGGGTGGGTAACCCAAACAAGCACTGCAGTGCTCTTCTAAGGGATAGCAGATAAACACTATTAGGTATTACATTTTATTTCATATTTTAGAGTTGGTTTTATATTTTTAAAATCTAAATTAAAACAAATTATTTAATATTACTTGGGAATACCCTTTTATCATGTAAATAGACTGCTCCTAAAGGAGGAAGTAACTTCTCCCCTACATTCTCAAACTTAACTTAAGCAGTATCACAGACAGAAACCATGACAACTTGCTATAAGAACAGCACAAACACGTGAGCCCTCCTGGCAGCCTCACTAGTAGCTGTGTTTAGTTGCTGTGATATTTTATTACTTCACTCACTGTTGGGCAGCAGCCAACACAATGTTCTTGTCTGTTTGGGGAGTGCTCACAGATTCCACTTGGCCAGTGTTTCCCCCTCAAGCAGTAAGTGTTGATCTTCAGCTCAATAATTACCCAATCACTCACCTTTGCTTATTTCTAAAGATACACCTAAACGACCACCTTCAAGTTTTAATGGGGAAGAGTGATTTATTTTTAGACCTTGGCGATGATTGAAAGTCCCAACCTGTCACAAGCAAAGTCCTCAGCTGCACTTTCAAGGTTGTTCCCATCATCAGCATCAAATGAAACTTTAGTTCAAGGCTTTAATGTGATTGAGAGAGATCACAATTAAAACTCTAAATACTTAAAGAACTTTCCTGCATTTTATATTCTGCTTACCTTAACACTCAAAAAAATGTCATAAGAATTATAATCTACAGCCTGTAGAAAGTGCAGCTGCATCTGTACATGGAGTTCACTACCACAGAACGTGCCTGCGTGCACCTGACTGCACCATGTTCCTGAAAGGCAAGTCATCCATACACATTTGTAAGGAAAATACACATGATGCAGGGCTGATGGTGTAAGGGGGAGGATATGAAGACTAGAGCTGTAATAAAACAAGATGCTAGTGTCCTAGTTTTCAGCTGAGACAGAGCTAGTTGTCTTCTTAGTCACTGGAATAGAGCTGTGTTTTGGTTTCAGCATGGGATCTGTTATGAGAAGAATGCTGATAACCAATGTTTTCAGTTTTTGCTGGAAGTCAAAGGACTTTGTGTTTTGCTAGTCTACAGGTGCAAGGTCTAGGTGGGATGAGTAATATTTAAATTAGTAAACTATATTAGCATTTGGGTATGCCAGTGGGATATTCCATATCATATAACATTATGTTCATACCAGTGAGGGTCTCTCAGGCTCTCGCTCTTCCAGGATTGCAGTTTCAGGATTGTCACTCCTCCAGGACTGTTATGCAAAAATGGGCTGGGCTTGGTTGGCAGGTGGTGAGCAATTGCTCTGTGTATCACTCATTTGCATATTTTATTATCACTATTATTTTAAGGTTTGGGTGGTTTGTTAGGGGGTTTTTTTGGGTTTGTTTTTTTTTTTATTTCAGTTCTTAAATTGTTCTTATCTCAGCCTACAAGCCTCCTTACCCTTACCTCTCCAATTCTCTCCCCTGTTCCCTGAGCGGGGGGGAGGAGTGAGTGAGTGGCTGTGTTTGGCTGCTAGCCAAGTGAAACCACCACAGCTAGTCTGGATTGTTCAAAAAAAACTACAATAAACTCAATCCCATGCTAAAATATAAGTAGTACTTAGACTCAGGATAAGATAATGCAAGTTTCTTTTGGAGAGCACTGATTGCATTTGCAGAAGCCTAAGGTACTGGACTAATTCTGAAAGGCCAGTCACTGGCAGGGAGCATCACTGCCAGGGGACAGAGCATCACCTGCGCAGAGCAGAGGACCTGAGACACACCAGAGCCAGTGCTGTTGCAAGGAAGTAGGAAATAGAGGAGTTAATCCCCACTTAGTACTAGCTCATAGCTAGTCAGAAGCATGCATGAAATATGATTATAGATTTCAAACAAAAGGATTGCAAGTTGCAGAAAGCAATGTTAACTTGTTTATGGAAGAAAACTACCTGAAATCATAAGATCAGCTGTATATATCAGTGGAAAGGCCCATTTAGTACAGCAGTGACTTAGATGGTGACTCATACTGGAACCTCAGAGTATAAGAAACAGGCAAAATTGAGTGCTTATTTCCCAGTTTTGAAGAAAATAATGTGAAAACCATATATAGGCAGCATACATTTATACATACAAAATATACCATTCTGCGATGTCAAACTGACCACATCATAAACATAGCCTGGCATTTACAGGAATGGGGTACATGGCCACCACAGAACTACTGCTCTCGCTGATGGGAAAAATCTTATTCAAATGCTATTCCCCAAGCAGGGACTTGCACTCAATCCAGAGTAATTCAGCCTTGGCATAGGCAGATGCCTTTTACTTCATCTGATCCAGTTTAATACTTGGGGTCAACTTGACTGAGCTCATTGGAGGAGTCAGGAGTTGCCTTCTGTCCCTCACTGTCCATGAACAGGATGGTAAGGACTGGAACTAGACTGCAGGTCACAGAGTACCCTTTCTGCTTTCATCAGCCCTGCTGGTTACCCTGCTCTCCTTCCCTCAGGAGATCGTCGTAAGGGGCTGCTCGTGAAAAGTGAGAAAAAAATGAAATACAAACATTTTCGTCTAAACTCTGCATAGCACTCTGAAGTCTGCAGATTGCTTAGTCAAGTCAACAAAATAAAATACTCCCTCAGCAAATCCATTTCACTTTCCAGCTCAAGGTACCTGTTTCATCAGTGCTGTATTACAGTAGCAGGAAAATCACTTCACTGCTGAGCAGGAAACGAGGACACTGTCTAAATTGTTTCTGAAAGAACAACAGCTTTCCAAACCACCAAACAGAATTCACACACCTTCCCTCCAACCACAATGCTACATAGAAATGCACTGCCAAAAATCATACCCTTCCAGCTGCACCTGAAATTCTGAATTCCAGCCACCACTGCCAAGTTGCTTTGTTAATACTCTTTTCCTACAGGATTTCACTGCATTTGGTTGCTAAATGCTTGTTTATGACCACCAGGTATAAGGCAGCTCCTCTTTAAACACTATGTTATTGTTTTTCTCCAACCAGCCATTCCCTTGCGCTGCAATCTTCCTGGCTATTGAGACCTGTTTCATCAAGAGAATTAATTCAGTCCATTTAAAAAAAACTATCAAAGAAATTTTCATTAATTTCAGAGGAATGCGAGAATCAAAGAGTTAATCAAACGTGTATTTCCCTCCTCCCTCCAAAATACAGACATGACATGGATTGTGGTGTCAGGTGCAGGTCACAGATTTCCAGTTGCAGTGGTATTTATTATACCACACTTTGAATCGCATCAGCGTAATACCGTGTTGCTGGACAGCAGCAAGACTCATGTGCCCAGCCTCTCTGAAACCTCCAAAAGCCTGAAGATAAACAAGGAAGGAGTACTAAGAAATCTGTTCACAGTAGGAGAGAGCATCGGATGTTTCTTTACTCCCCTGTTGTTGTTTTGGGTTTTTGGTTTGGTTTTTTGTTTGGTTGTTTTTTTACCCACAGTCTTAAATTGCAGAGGTATCCTCAACCAAAGGACTTCATGTATATTCTGCAGTGTTGGTGAGTTGCTGATCCCAGAACAACTAGTACTTTCTTTTCCTCCCACTAGACAATACCGGTAAGCCTAATGCTAGCAGACTGAGCTTTTAAGCAACGGTTAGAGAAAGGTCATTGTGGGTAAGGACACCGAAAGAACAGTATGTGCCAGTCTTCGTCATAGTAATTAGTTATTACTCAGGGCTTACATTTGCCACAGCTTCTGCAGACAACCTGGGGGCCACTCAAAATTCTCCTGCAGCTCTGGCTCCTGTGCTCTTCAGGCAGCTTACCAAGCTGGTCTGCCACATGAGCCTGCCTTTGCTACTCTTTGCAAACATTATGGTGCATAATAAGTAGCTTAAACTACCCTAAATTATTTTGTAGCATAAATAATTGTAGATTTTGTTGCTAGGGCATTTTCAGAAGGCCAACAAAGAAGTGAGGCAGTCTTTGAAGGGATGCATTGGTGACCTCCAAAGTCCCAGGAACTGTGCTTCTCCAGGGAACTTTTGAGATCCCTTGAGCTAGGAGAAACTCATTTCAGAAGAAACAGAAATGTTGGTAATCTGGCAAGTTCAACCATCTTTCAGCTATAGCTGTACTCAACATAGAAAATACCGGATAGGCATTAGACTTCTTATCGATACTTATACCAACAGAGCATCCCACTGGCAGTAAAACTACCTTTGAAAACAAAGGGAAAGAGGTAAGAAATTTACAGGCTAAAACCACTTGCTGACATCATACCCAAGTACTTTCCAAGTCAAAGGTCTGTTTAGTCACCAAAGTGATGAGTGAAGACATACATGCATATGGTTTGTGAGTGCACAGCACATCTTGTTAGATACACCAACAAGAGCCATGGACAGATAAGCCAGCCCCTAGATATTTTTCTAGGATGCCAGTTACAAACAACACATTAGGCAGCTGTTGCTTTTACAAGTTGGATTACGAAGAAGGGATCTGTAAATAGACACTGAGGTATCAGCATTTCAGAACATCAATTAAAATACTAAGAAAAAATCTTAAATGCTGCTTCTGAAGGAGGGCTTATGTTCAGAGACTGTAACTTTTCTTACAGGAATAAATATTTAATTGCATTAAATCAAATTAAGTTGCCCTAAAAATATTATCTTCCCCAAAGTATCGCTCTGCAATAACTGATTTTTACTTATCCTGGGGAAAGAAGAGCTGATGGCAGCTGTATCTTTCCTGCTGAGTAAGTAGAGCAAAAATCAGCAAATGCCATGCAGGCTTATTGCAACATTTATTTTTCAGTCTCTCAAATGCATCACTGACATCACCTTACTCTTTCCTTCCTGACTCACACCCTGAAACATTTTGAATCTCATATGCCAGAAATTTCTCATTTTTTGCTCATTTCAAACGCTTTTAACTTATTATATTATTTTTCTCTGCTGCTTGCTGTTACACAGCACTACATGTTTTAGCTTGGCTTTCTTCCTGCTGTGAGTTTCTTTATTCTACTAAAATCACTATTTTTGTGATGCACCACAAGTGCTCGGGCTTGGTCTTGTCCCCAAGGAGGAAAGTGAAGCAAAAGCAATAGTCTTGGCCCTAACCACAGAATTAGAAGCCCCAGTCTCACAATGTGCATCTGGGGAGATGACTGGGAAAGACCAAGCACAGATACAGTAAAAAATAAAATGAATAGTCAAGTAGTAACATCCTGAGACAGATCAATCCTAAGCACTCTCTGTAACAGCAGCTCAAAACAGTGGGGAAGACAGAAAATATTGCAGTCAATACAGAATGCTCACTGAGCACTTTGATAACTCCAGCCAAACTGTTGTGTTTCCAGGGTCTTTTAAGTCGACCAAGCCCATGAGGGATGATTACAACGGTCCAGTGGATCAGCCATCCAGTCTTACACACAGCAACAACTCACTCTTCGGGCTCTCCTCCCCTGAAGAAGGCATCAGATGGCCCATCGTTACTGCAAAACCATACTGGTGTTGTGTCTGTGTAGCAGCAGCCATATACTGCACTAGTTTATGAGCTGGATCTATCAATAGTTCTATTAACCATTTAAGAATGTATTAACAGTGGTTTCAGTTGAGCAGCTTGTTTGTTCAATGGGCTTTTTTCTCTTGCTGATCTAGCCTGTGCCATGAGAACAGTATTTTGGAAGTATACAACCTCTAAATAGTGTTCCTCATTATTAAAGCACATAATTCTGAGAAGTAAACAGCATTTGGCAGGAAGAACTTTTCATGAGACTGGCCAATAAGAAAATCAGGCTGAAAAATCAGTGATTTATCCGTATCCCTGGATTTTCTGCTTCTCATTTCTTTTCTGTCCACTAAATGTTAAGATGTGATTTTGGTTACTTTCACCCCAATTAAGGATTCTGCTGTTGCACCATGACTTCGTAAGACTAGCATCAATCAGCCCTTCGCCAACTCTCAGCACAGGAAGCAGATTTCTGGTATAGGAAATTCCTTTCAGAAGTTGTGAGAACAGTTGTGAGGCATGACAAACACACAAAAATTGAAAAAAAAGAGAAGAAAAGCAGCACTTGGGTTTGACTGCTCTGCCATCATGGCCAAGTCAAAGGAATCACTGGCCAGCCTGGAAAAAACACTGCCTCAAAGTCAAGCAGCAAGAGGAGCAAGGGTAGAAAACTTCATGCCTGCAGGACAAACACATCCTCACAGCTTGCTTTCATGAGGCCCAAACCCACATGGTATTTTTCCAACAATTAATTCAAGTAGACCACTAAGTAATCCGAAGGACTTTTTCTGCCTTTAGCAACAGAAAAACTTCCCACTCACAGAGCAGAAGCTGCCTAAATGAGCAGAATACACAGATTCACATTCGTTTTAAACCTGGTCAGTTCAGACTGTATTCAATGGGAAAACAATGGACAAAGATGAAACTGGTTGAAGTTTGTGCTGTTCAAGCAGGGCTTATTCCAGGTTCACTTAAATATATTTATAGGGTCAAAGATGATCCAGGACTGGGAAGCCTGCCATATGAGGAAAGGCTGAGAATTTGGTTTGTTCAGCCTTGAGAAAAGAAGGCTTAGCAGGGACCTCATCACCATGTTCAGTACTTAAAGCTATACAGAAAATAGAGAGTCCCTTTTTACAAGAGGACATAAAAAAGATGAGGGGTGATGGGTACAAGTTATTCCTGGGGACATTCCAGTTGGACACAAGAGGAAATTTTTTTCACAATGAGAACAATCAGCCATTGCAATAATCTCCCCAGGGAAGCGGTGGATTCCCCAACACTGGACACTTCTAAGATTCAGCTGGACACGGTGCTGGGCCATCTTGTCTAGACTGTGCTTCTGCCAAGAAAGGTTGTACCAGGTGATCCTTGGGGTCCCTTCCAACCTGGTATTTTATGATTCTATTATTTACTTCAGGCCAAAAAAAGCACAATCCAGTCTTAAAACAGAACAAGCGTCAGTTCATAAAAATCCCACCTTTAACTAAACCAATTGAAACCTACACATTATGTATGAACATATTTGAAATCTACTTTGTGGTCCTACAGGCAAATCTGTAGTAAATGTCTATCACATGGCTGCTGGGACCTGACAACTACCAAGAGATCCTCTCACAAAACCGCAATCAGGGCAACTCAGCAAAACAGCCCAGATGAGGTGGGAGCAGGAGGTACCAGCTGCCACACATCCTTGGTGGTGGCTGGAAAGCCTCACTGTGGGTACCCAGCCTACGTGGTCACTGACAGTAACTCTTCTGCAGAACTGATGCAGTTGGGTCACTACGGCCAGTGGAGATGGAAAGAACCATTACTGACAATGTGTTCAGCTTTATAGGCGAGTTTCAAATCCTGTAGGGTATTACATCCAGGCAAGTTCTTTAAATACTTGGAAAGCACTCTGTAAGGATAATGCTGTCCTGGACAAGGTCCGTTCTATGATCTAGCAGAAGAACAGCAAGGAGAATGGTTGGCACCTAACCTGAAAACAATACAACTTTTGTAACTGTAAGAGATAGCTATTAAATGACTGCTGAAATTCTAAATTTCATTTGCATTAAAGAGAGAATGAGGCTGTTTGAGGTTTGAAAGTTATCTAGTTTAGCTGAACTGATAGGGAAAGGCACTTCTTATAATTAAGCTTTGCTAGAAATCCAGTGAATGGGTAAACATATACACCGAACCCAATTATCATTTTCTACACTGACAACAGACTTATATTTCAGATATTTAGGACAAGTCAGTTAACACCCAACTTTAGAATGATGGAAGCTCTAGTGATCCTCAGGTGGACAAAATAATTCTGCAGTGTTCAGAAACACACTAGCAGTCATTGCTGTCACAGCCTAAAAGCATAGGCAATGCAGTGCTGTAAGCAGAGATGGTGCCTTTTATGAGAGATTAGAAGTATGCTTGAAAAAAAAGAAATAAGGTTTCAGGTTTGCAAGCCCTTCTTCAATTAAATTTCAGTGGCTGTACATTCCAAAGCCGTATATTTTCCAAGCAGAAAAAATATGTTACTCTAATAAAAGATATCTAACGTTAAAAACCTGCCTTGGACAAAATGACCTGTGGCTCTGAAGAGCCTGTAGAATATGGAAAAATCATGTTTGAAAGAAAATAATTGCTTATACCCATATGCTATAGTATAGCATATTAATATTACTTTTCAAATCTTGTTTTTAAATTCAAACATGTAATGGCAAAAAGAAGGTGAGATCTATCTGTTGACTGAAGCTTGAAGACAGCCTTTATGTTTTCTCAAACACAGTCCACAGCACTCCACACTCTTTACAGTTATCTTGCATTAGTTACAAGGTCTGGTGCAGGTACTCAAGTTTTCCTGAAAGAGTCAGATGCTTTCTTTGCAAACTGACCTGAGCTATTAACACCTAATTACCAGGGTTTGCATTGAATGCCTGCGACTCAGCTCTGCAAAGACCTCAGCTGAGAGAGAATCTTGAATCCCTACTTTAGCCTGGGACTACACACCTGGTATAGTCATTCTTTTCCTGTCCAGCAGGAAATCCAAATCTGCCTATCATGACAAGTGAAAGAGCAGTCAGAAAGCTTCCTTCTGGATGAGCACATTAGGAAGACTGTTTCTGCCAGAAGTATTTGTGTGTGTCAAACAGCTCTTCATAAAATCCCCAAACGGATATTTTGGCTATAAATCCTCTCTGATCCTTGGATCTCACTGCCCAAACCCAGTTCCGTGGTCTGGGAGGTGGAGGGACTGTTTAAACCTTCCACCTGGCTGCTTTCCCCACCATCTTCACAGCAACCCCCACCTTAATCTACCTGGAGAGGGTCAGACAAAGGGTTTTATCTCATCTGGAATGAGTGACTTGCCTTCCTGTCTCCTCCACAACCCTGTTGATTCAACTCCAGATAGTCTCACCACAACCAGTACTCACCACCACCAAACAGACACAGCGAACGCAACGTAGTCAAGTTGTTGGGGAGCAGACCAACTGGTGTCACAGCCATGAAACGCTGGTCTCTATTTCACATGTCTGAAGACGCAGGAGGGTATTTCTGGGCTGCATTCCTCCATGCCGTGACAGACAAGGCTGTTACATGTAGCCGTTCTCAAAGCCAGCGCGCTCGCCGTGACACCACGCGCCGGTGCGACCGTTCATACACGCGCATGCCCAGCACGTCACAGGCGCCGGCATTACCAAAATGCTTCCCAGCGCCCAAGACTCGCAGCTGTTTCCCTTCTCCCTGGAAACAGTCCCCAACACTGGCGTTACCACCTCGCCTTTTCGTGCCTTGCTAGTAGAAATTCATTTCTTCTGGGAAGAGGTACACCACTCCTGGGAAGGTAAAGCCTTCCCCTCTGGGAAGACAGCTGAAAACCTCATTAAAACGGGTACCAAAATTATGACTAATTTAAAACCACACATCACCATTATGCAATTAAAACAATGCGGCTATTAGAAGGCACAGAGTTATAACCTGGTGACTGCTGTACACGTGGAGCAAGGCAGGTGAGCAGTTAGGGCTTCCCTGAGGGAAAGGAGAGGCAGGAACTTGAAGGATGCGTTGGCAGCACACACACACAGAGGTCAGGGTATATTATTCATTGTCAACTCCATGGTAAAATAGATGCTTTATTGCAGGAGCAGAACATCCGTTTTGCTTTCAGGTGTAGGATACTCATAAGCGAGTTTATCCTCTTAGACAACTCTGATAGAGAAGAAAGGTCCCTTCCAACCCAAATCTCTAAGGTCCCTTAAACCATTCTATGATTCTAAAGGGAGAGGAAGAAGTAATTTCCCTAAGCCACAAATCCTTTAAATACCAAGGAACACAAATTCATCATACCACAAAAAGCAGGCATGGAAAGCAAACTGCTTTCTCTTTTTACAAATAGGAGTTACAGGAGAGAAGACCAGTAACAAAATCACCGTTGGTTTGTGTGTTCTTAGACAAACAAAACTCAATGGTATGCATCCTGCTAAACGACTCTGCTGCAATCAAAATGTCAGTCACGTGAAGATGCCACAGCAAAGGGAAACTAATTCCAAACTTGTGGGCCAGGCCCATAGGTTGATGCTGAGTTGTAAGGGTTTTTCCAACCACAATATCCTAAATTAACCAGACCTCCTATATTTCTCTGCTTACATGTGGTGGTTTGGGGGGATTCACCCTTTTTGCTTGCAGCCAAACACAACCTGCTCTATCACCCTCCCCCCAACCTTGCCCAGGGAGTAGGGGAGAGAATTGGAAAGAAAAGAGCAAGGAAACTCACAAAATCCAAAAACTTATGCATACTACATACCACATGCGTGGAAATAACATAATGAGATACAATGCAGAGGCACAATACACTGAATTCGTCATATGCCCTATTCTACCTACCTACTGCCAGGAAGGAAGGAACATCTCCAGCAGTCTGTGCTGCTGAGCATTCGTTCATCACTACTACCTTATATCAGCCACACCACCGGTCCGGGCTAGATGGTGACAGTTCACCAAGAGAAGTCGCATCACAGCATGTTTACCCATTGCTGGCTTGATTTAGTGCTCTACCTCCTCTTATGCCTGAGAATTACTCAGCTTGACTCAAATCCCCACTGGTTTTTTGCCCTGCACAGCACTGTGCTTGGGAAGAGCGTTCCCAGGACACTGGGAGCCTGCAGCACACATGGAGCGATGCTGCAGCTACACTAAAAGCATCGCAGCGCTGTGGGCACAGCGAGTGCGGAGGTACCGTCAGCACGTACACCAGGGCTGGCTAAAGGTGCTGCCCTGAGAACAGCTGTTCTCCAGGAGCTGATGCAGAAAAGCATAGCTGAAAACAACTCCCAAATGCATTAAAAGATCAAAGGGAGAGGCTTGAAGAGTAAAGGCAATGTTTACCCAGCTTTACCTACAAGGGGAAAAAACAGAAAACAAAGCCTGTTGAGATAGGACCTAGACAATATTTCATGAAACAGAGCAAGGCAGTGTTGTGATGCTACTCTGGCTTTCTACTGGGCTGTCCCTGTACCATAAACATATCTTGAAAGGAAAAAACAAAACAAAACCAACAAAAAATGTCACAAAAACCCCACCAAACCTGCATCATTCCAATAAATTACTATCTTATTCAAATATAAAAACTATTGCAACAGATTCCTTCACAAAGCAGCTAATTTTAGGAAGAAGCATCTGCAAGCTGGCAACAAATTCTTATTTCCAGTAGCTTTGCTGATAATAGTTAAATGCAGTTAAACTATAGAGACACAGATGAAAGAGGAACCATGATATCAATATAACTGATAAAGGATTTGCCACTTATACGAACATTTGGAGGTAACTTGATCAAACAATTATTTCTGTTTATATTCACAAGTAGTGTCTTGTTTCCTATTTCATAAGTTCTCTGAGACCAAGTACCACCTCTTTTTGCCTATATTTGCACAGCTTCTAACCATGGGACACAGGCTTCTAGCTGCTACTGCCTTCTAATTACACTATAGCATTGGAGAGATTATGTTGTTAGTACCTTAGTAATAATATTTTCATTATCGTTTTCTCCTTAAAAAAACCCCCAAAAACTGAAACAATTATTTTGCAAATAAAATTTAAAATAGTCATAATCTATAATAAAGCTCACATGTATTAAAAGCCCTTAAAAGTATAAAAATATAGGCATGGTGCACTAATGCAAGTTCTTTAAATTGAAACTCATTAAAAGGTAAATACTTTTTAGATTCAATATAAAATATATATAGAATCATAAAGGTCTTTTCCAAGCAAAATGATTCTAAGATCTTTAAGATTGAGTCCAACTGTAAACCTCACACTGACAAGTCCACCACTAAACCATGTCCCTAAGCACCTCACCTACAAGTCTTATAAATGCCTCCAGGGATGGTGACTCCACCACTTCCCTGGGCAGCCTGTTCCAATGCTTGACAACGCTTTTGCTGAAATTTTTTTTCCTAATAGCCAATCTAAACCTCCTCTAGTACAACTTATGGTAAACATGAGACTTATGGATTTCAAGTCAAGCATTATGAACATAGCATTATACCCTAGGTTAAAGTAGGCACAAATACTCTTCTTATCCTCTACACAAATAAAACATCAGTATTTCAGTTTTTCTAAAGGAAGCCCAGTCTGTGTCACTCAGGAAAGCTCTGCCTTGCATTACTTTTCGTTTCAGTTTCCCCTAGCATGAATAGGAAGACTGTGCTCTTTGCTTCAGCTATTTCCTGTCACTGTGAGAAGCAGGGTGGGAAACGAGAACTCCAGCCCCTGTTTTCCTTGGGCAATGTGGGCATATTCCAGCTGGGAGCTTCAAACACATCGGTGTGGGCCAGACCCTGAACCTCACCAGCTTGGCCCCACACCTCTGCCTGCCGTTGCCTCTTCACCACCCACCGCCAGCAGAATTGGGCAATATTTACCTACAATTGCCACATCCCCGGAGGATGTGAGCACACCCAGCCCTCCGCGCTGCTCCGATGGCGACTGCAGGTCTCTGTGGGGCGATCCCAGCCAGACAACAAGCGAACACGGGTGTTCTGAGGAAGAGTGTGGGCAGCTGCCCGCACGCCTCCCTGCCCAACTCCAGTGTGCGGCACCAGGCAAACCCACCAACTCGGCTGCTGGAACTTCCCTGGGTTTATAAATCAGTTAGTTTCAACTGCATACTGTGATTTCAGGGGCTTTCTTCATATGCAGCCAAAAATGCTCAGGCTGCTTAACTTAAATAAGGAATTTAAAAATAATAATAATGATGATAAGGCAGTCTGACAGCTAACAAAAAAGGCACAACAAATACAATGTATTGAATATGAAATTATGTCATTATCTGCATTATGATATACATTATATATTTATATACTATTATACACACTAACACGCGTGATTATATGCCATATATAAATAACAATATAACGTATACACGTGCAGAGCTTTTGCACATCTGTATAAAGGTCGCAGTTGCCAAAGGCGATGGAGCTCCGTTTATAAAACAAAAAGCGGCGGTTCAAAACAAGACTAATAATTACTTAAACCGGAGTTTCTCCCTGCCTGGTGTAAATCTTTACTAGGAGCAGCCGTTTACACAGCCGTGAACCGCAGCGGAGCCCCGTCTCAAAGACCATGGGAATAAACAGTCTCGAAGGGACGAGGAGGAGCCCGGCCCCGCCACAGCCGGCAACCCTACCGCGGGGCTCGCTGTCGCACCGGGGCTTCCCAAGCCGCTGCCTGAACCCCGCGTTATTTCGACGAGCTGAGGCAGCGCCTCACCGTCACCCGGAGAAAAGGGCTCCGCACCGGCTGCCTTTCAGGCGGCGCTTGAACCTGCAGGCGTGCCCGCGCAACCCCAGCCCGGCCGGCCGGTGGGTTCTGCCACCGCTCCATAACCCACCGCTCCATAACCCACCGCTCCATAACCCGCCTCCCCGATCACTCACCAGCTGCCGCTGCTGCCGCCGCCGCTGCTGCCGCCGCTACCGCCGCCGCGCGCAGCCTCGCCACAGACCCCGGCACCGCCCACAGACCGGGAGGAGGCGCTACGTCACCAGCTGTGGGCGGGGCGCGCCCCACCCCGCTTCCGCCTCCCGGGGAGTAGAGGGCAGTGCTGCCGCCGGGGGGAGCGGTGCCTGGCCGGGGGTGCCTCGGGACTCTGAGTAGCTACACCTGTGCTTGCTCACCACAGCGCCGTTGCACTCTACGGCCTTTAATGGTCCCTTCAAAATGAAACCATCCCATTAGTTCATGATTGTGTACACCTGGAGGTACAAACTGGCTTTCCTCAGAAACACTTTTTTTTAACAGCCTTTGAATTGGGGGGGGAAGAGCGATACATTAACATCTATTTCTCCAATCAATTCTTTAATTTCTTCTTTTTTTTTTTTTAAGAGTTAACAAAATCTCACCTGAAGGTTTACTTTCAGCTCTACTTCATTTCTTCAGAAATCAAAATGCTCGTAATTTCTGTTTGGGGATTTTTTATTTATTTATTTTGCCTGTATCCCCGTCTTTGCTTGCTAGATATTGAAAGTTCGAGGAGGGAGTTGGCATACATGATTAACACTGCTGGAGATAGGATGGTAACCTTCTGCTACATCTCTGGAGCCTGGGATTCCTGGGTTTTGGAATCTGGCTTCTGAAAAGGGGCTTAATGAGCTCAGGGAAATAATTTATCTGTGAGAATGCCTGTCTCTCACTGCTGAGGCTATTCTTGTGAGCTGAAACTGTTCTAAGAGGAATATGTAAAAGCACTTTAGGAAGTATCCAATAATGAGAGTGGAAGGAAAAGAGTAAAATTTCTATTACAAGAAGAAGTAGTAAGAGTTTCTGCTTCTGAAGGCTTGAATGGTCTTTAGTTATCTATGTACTGATGAAGAATCACCGAAGAATCACCAAAGACTCAGAGCAAATTCTCCTGTTTTAAAAAGGAGAAATCATTTGAATATGTATTTATTTAATTTCTAAATCCTGAAAAGTCTAGAATATTTTATGTTCTTATTTTTTTATGTAAACTATGGGCTGATTTTCCCCATAATATACTAAAATATGAAGCAAGTTCTGGGATTAAAATTCTGCTAAAATAAAATAATTATTATTACTTTGTCTGTAGTAGTCCAAAACTTTCCTCTGATAAGAGCCCTTGGGCAAAACACTGCAGAGATGTGTAGAGATCATTATGTTCACAATAACAGAGTACAGAGAATTACAGGGGGGTTATATGGGGTGTCTACATCAGCCTTTTTCCCCAAATATTTGCCACTTTTGGTAGCGGTGGCTCAGCATCGCTGGCAGTGGAGACCTGGTAGAGTGTAGTCTGGGGTCCGAGCAGCAACTGGCATCTGTCCTGGGAAGTTGTACAGAGCCCATTTGTGTGGTAGGGAGGTGAAAGCGCCAAGGCTGGATGTCACCTTTTTTGCTACTACTGTCAGACACTGTGCTGAGCAGCAGCTCTGAGCCACCATCCTGTCTGAGAAATGATTCTCACAGGAAGGACAATGTAGGGAAAGACTGGAGTGAAAAAAGAAGAATGAGGCTTACTGGCAACTAAGTAGCTCTCCATGGCAACTAAATAGCTAGTATAAACTCATTTTCAGAAATCATAATTTTTTTTAATAATCTAGCAAAACATAAAAATATTATCAATGAGATTTATAAATCTTAGTTTTCTCTGCATATATATGAGATAGTGCTACCTCTCAGCCACACAATTTTGCCAAGAAAAAAAATCATAATTAAATATAGTTAAATGTAGCAAACAGAGGCTGTACAGGCAAGTGTTCTTGAAAAAGGAAATAACAGTTATGACAGGGAACAATTTTTTCTTTCAAAGAAGGCCTGTTCAAACTTAGAAACTGCTTGTTTGTAGGATTTCAAACCCTTCATTCCTTTGGCAGGTTTTTTTTTTTTGTTCTGTCCCACTTCAGTGTCCTACTGAATTACCTCCTTCAATAAAGATAAGGTGTACGGATATCCTAGAGGAAGGAATGGAAACTGGAAGACATCAGACCTCACTAAGATGACTGTTTGCAGCAAGCAGCAGAAAGAACATAGGAATGATGCTCCTATGTGATTATGAAGGAAGAAAAGTTCTATAGGAAAGCTTGAATCAAAATTGCTGGGTGCTGATCATCACAACATCCACGTTTTGTGGTTCTGAAGTACAAGATCTGCCCAAGACCTCCTTGATAAATTACCTTCAAAAAGGTGGTGAGTTTTTTCCATAGCCTAGTTTGGTCAATGCATTCAGTTTTTGCTAGCATAGACAAAATTTTCCTAATCTCACCTTAATTCATGTTTCCTGTTTTGTGTTCTGTTCTCCACTTATTAGTGGATGACTAGGGCCGTATGCTCCAACTCCTTTCCCTTCTTCTTCCTGCCAACAAAACAGGCTCTCAGTTTGTCTTGAGCTATGTAACACCATCTGGTGAGAGATTCAGAGGGACCTGTTGGTGTTTGCAAGTACTCTGATAAAACAATCAAAGTTTCTTTATCTAGAGGAGTTGGGTTTGATTAAAAGAAGTAGAAAACTGTAAAGCATAATGTATAAGTTAGGATTGTTAGGTTTGAACTAGGTAATCACAGAAACCTCAACAAAAAGAGACTGTGAAGTCCCAGGCCTGTTCTAATCATTAACTTAGTACTGGAGTTAAGAACAATGTATCTTTGTCATAGAATTTCAGAAACCGAAATTTATTACCTTAGTGTTCATAGAAGCATTAAGACTCTTTGTTTTACAGATCCCCTGTTTTACTGGGATGTGACAAGTGAATGTGTTGAGCCAACTCCTTAGGACAAAGTAGACAGAAGTGTTGGAAACAGGCCCAGGAGCTGAGCATGCACAAAGGAAAAGTACAACCAAAGGACACAGTGATGACGACCACCATAAGACCATGATGACCACCAGAGAGAGAGTGTGCATGCGAAAGGGATATTTACATATATTAATAAGTTCCTGAAAATGTAATGAGTATGTTAATGACTTATTAGAAAAGTAGTAAATATGCATATTTTGATGGTATAAAGCTTTTGTGGAGAGCTGAGTCGGTATGCACGATAGGTGGAGCGATCCCCCGTGCATCCGCTGCCATAGTAAAGAAGTGCCTGCTTCTTAAGACTACACTGATGTTAAGAGGTTTATTTCCCAATGTTGGTGACATTGGTTGTTGTGAGACCAGAGGTAAAGGGGAGTTTTACAAATCTGATGTTGCCAATTCAGTTCTGTTGCCCATTTAAAATTTGCATAGGGGAAATTCCTGTGCATTTTCTGTGAAGTTCTCACATTATTTTTGTCTAACTTTTTTCACACCAGTGGTGTTGTGTCCAGACATGATGTCCAGGAACATACTTGCATCAAGGTTTTCTGTGAATCTTTCTCAGGGTGCAGCTGCAGAGCTGGTATGAAAGGTGGGAGCCTGCTGCTGGTGTGAACTGACCTGCTGGTCTGAGGGAGCTTCAACCTCAGCACCAAGACCTTGCCTTTCAATGCTGTAATAAACTAATTGTGCTTCAGGTAGTTATTGATGAATATTTTCTCCATGTTTCAGCCAAAAAAAAGGGAGACTTTATTCCACAGCAGCTTTCTGTTAAAATTTCCACTGAAATAAGTTATTATTCTCCTATCATTACTTCAGTTTGACTTAGTTCAGATTAAATTTGACACCGCTATGGCTGTCCATTTACTCAGGAGGGCAAACTTTAGTGTGCATTCATCTATGTTAGCATTTTGTTTCAGATGAGGTATGTATTTTTTGAAGCAAATCTCTGGTTGCCCTCCATTCCTGCTCTTCTGTTCATTTTGTGGAGTAGCCCTTTAAGGCATTGAAGAAACATTTCACCTGAAACATAACTAAAAGCTGCACTCAAACTCTCAGAACCCACAGTGTGAAGGTCAGGTCCTCAGCACAAGCTGGTTTGCACTGCAGAACTTTTCCTGTTGCATCCCGCTGCTCGCTAACGTAGACACAGCCCAAGTTGCAGAGTGGTTAAAATGCTGGTTCTGTTACAGCCTGTTTATAATACCTCAATTATTTAATTAGACTAGAATAAAGCTCTGCACCCAGAAAGTGCTACAGGATTATCCTATCTGGATACTGACTACATGATCACATAATGAAAATTTTCAGATACAAAGGAGATTCTTAAATTTGCAATGTACACTTCTTCAAACTAGAGAACTAGAGTTAAAGAACAAACACACATGGTGTATTATGGACACAAAATAAAAATAAAAATTTTTTTAAAACTCTCCTATAATTTCTTTTTTGTAGATAAAGAGGGGAGGAAATCATGCAGCATTAGGCTAGGGTGGCATTATTCCTAGGAAGTACCAGTAAAAAATAATGACAGGAATAGTGTCACTGATTGCAGCTCTAAAATGTGCTTGGTGTTTTCATGTTGTGGAAAGTGCAAAGATTAAGAAAAGAGTGAGAAGAAGAAAAGAAGGAACTCTGCAAATATTTTCCCTTACTGGTTTCTGTTCTGTGGTGGAAAACAATTGTCCCTCAACCATGCTGTCATGTTGTACTTGGCAAATAGTGACTTCTTTGTAGCTTGTTTGCAATAAAGCGTGAAATCCACACATTTGCTGATGTCGTCCTAATAATTTTTATTCCTTTTCCAAGTGTGTATAATGATAAGCAGTTGAACATATTTAAATGCTCTTACCTGTGAGTTGGTTGTTCCCTCAAGCAGCTTTAAGGGATGTTCTGATATTAGAATTGCTGGAGGGATGAAACTCTTGACTTTAATTTGTCTATTTATGTGAGCATGGCTAAGGGAGGAGTTTTGCCTAGAGCAGGAAAGTTGTCCGTACACTGGACATTTTAGTGACGTGAATGTATTAGCTTTAAACTTGATTTTCCAAGCGCTGTGCTCTCACATTCAGTAGTGGCTGCTAAGTTTGCGGTCTCAAAGGTGCCTGGCTTAGAAAAACAAAGTCCGCCCAAGCAAAATTGGGTCAGACTTATGGAGGGAGAGGATTATTTGGATTTGTAGATAATATGAAAAAGGACTGTTTGTTTTGTTTCCTTTTCTTTTTTTTCTGTTTTCCCGGTAAGTAATTTCAGTTTTCTGTATTATATCTGATCTGAAGACAAGCTAAAATGGAAAGCCTTGGTGTTTCTAGTGCAAAGAAGAAGAAAATTATCAGTTGAGAATAAAAGAACTACTAATAAAATCCCTATGCCATCTTTTCAACTCGAGCAGAAGGCAAATGCCTTCTTAAAAACTGAAAACCATCAGAAAGAGCTGCTATCCATTGCCACACACTCAGTGTTGCAGAGAGTTCTCTGGCCAACCTGCAAGACTTGAGTGATATTCTGCAGTAAAAATAAGCAAGAGTGAAACCAACAGGAATAGTTTTAAAGGGACTATTCCTTTACACTTTTGATAGAAGCAAAGGAATAGAGACTCTTTTCCCTTCTTCCCTCTAGCTTCTTACAAGGTCTTTGGTGTTTCCTCCCTTTATTTCAATGCAAATTTTGTTCTGTTTGGTTTTGTTTCTCTAAGTGAGATTTAATAAAATAATGCAGAGTCACTATGTCTATTTGCACGGATCCACCAGACAGACAAATTAAAATCAGCATCCAGGGCAAATGCTAGAGTAACAAAATATACAGCCCTCAAATTTGGCTTGATATTTATGACTCTTTCAGAGAAAATAGTGACAGTGTAAAGTAGTGGTGGACTGGAAAAGCCTCAGATGGTGTTTTTCCATTTGCAATTTCTTACTGGTTGTGTGCTGGTTTCTTGCAAAATATTAGACCAGAACAATATTGTTCTTGAAGGGGATTCCAGCTGAGTGTTTATTTCCGTATCTCCCAGTTTCCCTTCCGATTTCTGACCCTTTGTACTGGGATGCAAGGCACAAAGGCCAAGGAGCTGGCTGCCTTATTTTTCCTGCCTACCTTGAGGACTTACTTGTCCTTCAATTCTCTGTAATCCAGGCAGATAAAAACATCACCCTCAGACAATTCAGATCACCTAGGATATTTCCTCTGAAACACGTGTGCCTCCAGTGTCCAGAAAGGCAGCCAAGGGCAATTCTATACCTCAAGTGGGAAGAATCTGGGTCAGCCTGGCTATAAAATGGTAGATTTTTCTTTTTGCTTGCAGAGGCATGGCCATGAGCTGGTGTTTGGTTAGCACAGAAAATGTGCATGTCATACAAAAGGCAGCATCTATGTGGATTACTGTCTACTCGCCACCATTGTCCTGATACATTCATAAAAAGAGGTGGAGTAGGAAGAGGTTTGTGATATTTGTGATGTCAGTCCAAATGCTCTGTATTATTATATACATTTCCTGTATTCATCTTCTTTTTCTTCTTTTGATGCAAAGAAACCCACAATAAATTCTCATGTGCGTTTATCCCACATCTGGAAAAAACTCCATGAAAAAATTAGCCATTCTTTATAAACCTTAGAGGGAGCCCTGCTTTTAGCAGGTTGTACATGTGTATTCCCAAATGAGCATCTGTTTCCTTTGGCAGATAAGCCCACGGGCCCCACCACCCTCCTGAAGCCTTGAGAACTTGCCTCTTCTGCCAATGGTATCCCAAGCCTGAGGAGCAGGTTGGTCTGACTCAGGGAGGTGACTTCTGCAGTTGAATTCTAGACAGTGTCTGTGCGATGACAACTTTTTGTTGTCATCGCACTTTTTGCTAGGACAACTTTTTGTTGCCGGCCAGCAGAAGGAAGTTAGAGTACCTGCAATGGGAACCAGGGGGGCCAACAGAGAGGCTGGGAGGAATTAGTCCTTTTCAGAGGCATTTGGGTTGATACTTTTTATCTGAGATGAGAATGGATGGGAGGGGTCAAGTTGGTGGTCAATATCGTAGCAGAAGCTGTAGCAAAGTGGCTATGAATGAGGTTAGAAGATCAAGAACAGCAGAGACATAATTAGGAGAAGCAGGTTTGGAAAGAACAAGACGTAGTGGGTCTAACATTACTGACAGTTGTTGTGTTACTGGGGAAGTGACCCCTTTCCTAACAGCTGGAGAGAGTGTGCTTCTAATTACACACTGAAGGAACGTTTCCCATTGATACTTTAACAGCAAAAGGTCGGGGCTTATGCCTGTGCCGATGATCATAGAATCATAGAATCATTTTGGTTGGAAAAGACCTTTAAGATCATGCAACTGAATTTCACTGACTCTGCTGTTGGTTCATGCAAATGCTGTATCATGCAATCCCATTTAGCAGGAAAGAAGAAAGCTTTAAGCTAAATGCTATTACCTTGCTTTCCCGGTGCTCCGAGATCACATCTGTGGGTGGCTCCCACCAGGCAAAGGAATGACGAAAGCGTGCTCCCCTGCAGGGACTCTCCTCCCGTTATTTCCCCTTGGGCCCATGGCCTGGTTACATGCAGGGTTTGTGCCGATAGAGGAGCCGTTTAGGGGGATTATCTTTTACCAGTGTAAATAGTACGATTTCTAGTACTAATGGATTATGTTGATTTAAAGCTATCATACATTAATGGAACTCATCCTCTTCCTTAGCACAGGCATAAGCTTATCTATATCCACTCCTAATGACAATTTAATGAACTCTTTGACAAGGCTTTATTATTTTAGACACACCTGCGTAGTTAGAATGGTACTACTCTTGTGTGGTGGTACAACTCTCATGCACAGACAACCTCTAGTACAGCATTTAACATGTCAATGGCTGTCACTTCTAATTGTATCAATACCTCGTTGCTGCAAATAAATTTTACAAGTACATGAGGATGAAAGGTACTGAACCAGCTGGCTTGTTAAATAGAGGAGATGGGCAGGCAAAACCATCTGTTGTTCAGAATCCCCTCCTGACACTGTATTTTAGGGGGTCTTGTTTAGTTCTTTCAGTAGCAAGTCATGTGGGTCAGGTACCTCCTACCGCCTGGCACAGCTACATCAGACAGGCTTTGCCCTGCCTGCTGCCCATGTATTCTGTTCCCTTTAGAGGAGTGTATCCATTGCCTTGAAGACATTAGAGTGGAGAAATTGTGCTGGTTTCTTCCTGACTTATTCTAAAGTCTATATGGAATAAGCAGTCACATCCATGTCATATTTTAATTTACAATATAAATAACATCATATGCACTAGTATATTTGAAACAGCTTTTTGATTGTCTCATAAACATCTGCAAGGCCATTTATGGCCACAAAAACATGTTGTGTGGTGCTGAATGATTGTTGTTTCTTTGCACTGGCAGCCTGAGCTTTGTGAGCCTACATGTGTGAGTTGCAACAATAGCTCGGCACCACAGGCAGCTCCTGGCCAACTATAACCTCATCATGAAGCCGTGTGTTCAATTGTTCCATTTCCTTAATTTTGTACATTTACAGTGAAGGAGCAGTGCACTTTGGATTGTTCTATATAAGGTGGTTACTGTGAAACAATCTGAAGTGGGGAATCCAAAGCCCAGCAGCTATCCTGTACCAGTTACTCAAGTAGATGCTCTTATTTTCCATGATGGATGCCTTTGTTTGCTTTTAACGTAGCTCACCTCTCATGTGTATTAAGTGAAACCACACAAATGCATACTTATTGCAAAAAAAGTGTCCCCTCAGGGAGCTGTTGCAGAATAGAACTCTGCAGTAGCTCTTTCCTGTGTAGACAAGTCCTATGGTGTAGATCATTGCTTTATCTGCTCTTAATGACTTAATGTGAGGTTTATTCATTATCCTAGATGGCCAAAAAAGCTAAGGCAAGGACTATCTAAGTGTGTATAGCTTAATTAGACCTGCTTTCAGGCCTGTGATTCTTTAGTTTCCTCCAGTGGCTTAATTCTCTCTTTCTGACTCCAAATTCTAAAACATTTGGTTTCACTTTTTAATTACCTCATAGTCACTAGTGTTAGATATTAGTGTAACTTCTGTGGTGGGAAGAGAGGTAATAATTTCTTAGTTAAATTATTATGAAACTCATTGGTCTGACCCAGGATTTGTGGGTATAGCAATATTCCTAGAGAGGTTTGTAATGCCTCCTGTTTCAGCTAAGCTTGTGACATGGAATCTACCATGCGCTTGCTGTGATGTCAAGTAAGTATTTCCATGCTGTACTGTGATGTGCTCCCTCACTTCATTAGCACAGTTAAGCAAGAAATGAAAAGTATTTTTGCAATAATATATTTATTTTCTGATAGAGTTTTTATATTACTTAAATAAAATATTTTTTTATAAAAGCTTTTTGCCTCTGTGCATTGATTGCGTGGTAGTTGGTCTTGCTGGTGCAGTTTCACTGATTACACTTGGAATACAGATATGTTGTGTAATATCTGGGGTACTGTTAAAATTGAGATTTCAAGGGAGCACATAAGCAACTCTCTCCTACCTGTAGCACTCACTTACCCTTTCAGAGCACATTGTCTTTCATATCTGCAAGAGTCCAGGCCTTTATACGCTGACCTCCAGTCAGACCAGTCTTAGCAACTATGAAATGAATTTCTCATGAAGTACAGGAAACAGAAACACATGCAAATTTTAAGTGAGAGGCTGTTGAGTTTTCTTAATAGTGAAGTATGACTGACTCAGACACAAGAAGATAAAATTTGTTCCATTTTTTAAATAGGCACAGGCAGCAAGCAGTCTGTAACAGCTCTAATTGAGAAAGAAATAGTGGATGACAAGGAAGAGCAGGAGGCCTTCAATTGTTTGAACTTCAGTTCTGCACTAAGAGAAAGTATCTCTTAAGTTTGTGATTCAATCTTTGAAATTTACTCCATTTACATTTGCTTTATGTACATGTATTGTCTTTCAGAAATTCAAGCTTTAGTATTGCCTTAAACTTCAGTTTTGCTTTTGCAAAGCACAGTCTATCAAATCAATTCACCTCTTCTTCTAAATACAGCATGTCTTATTTTGAGAGCAGTTAATATTCATCATGGGAAAGAGTGAGGGACAAGGAATCAAGCCTGCCATGGTCTCAGTGTTGTAAGTTTCTTGCAATTGTGTAAAGAAAAGCGAAATGCTCCATATCTCTTCTTTCCCCATAACATCCCCAGTACACCCTATAACCATTCTATCTGTATGGGTAAAGTGCTCTCAGTTATTTGTGTTGTTTTTCGTCAGCTACCCTGCTGCATCCTCAGCCTTGCATCAGCAGGTCAGCTCTGTGACTCTAGTCTGGCATTTACTGGTCTGTAATTTTTCCAATTACTACATTATTGCAAAAAGAACAGGAACATTTCAGTAGGTGCTGCTTCAAGTGCTGTTTTAGCACAACGACTTTCTTGGAAAGATAGTGATTTATCAATGCATAATCTTTTAACCCATTTGAAATATCTGCATTTTGCAGAGGCAACATTTCCAACTGGTGAGAAAGTTTCCCAAATCTATGCTTACCAGCATTTGCTGTGGTTCTTCTGTTGCTCTTGCACACAGGCCCAGCAAGCAAACTGTGCGCATGTCTGCGTAACAGCTAGTCTGCAGTCTTCCACATCTGCTCCCTCTTGCCACTCCAAAGCTGTCCTGGATGAAGTTAAACAGCTTCTGCCTCCTGTCCAAGTGTTCAGTAAAACCATTTGGAAGCCAAGGAAGCAAATAGTAAGTTGGAGCTTTGGGACATCGCACTGCCACCAGTGTGACTAGCAAACATGAAATCACAAGCAGGAAGGTAACCGTGACTGTCCCAAAATCTGCTTGAGAAGCTCTTCTTTTTCATCTGAACTATTGGCAGGTTAAGAGAGTCCTTTACAGTAACTTTGGTAACAGATTTTAATACCCCAATTAAAGTTATCTTATATATCTGCTCAATTTAAGTTTACACTTTTTAAACTTTATAATTTAGTTGTTGTTAATCCTAAACATACATTTGCAAACTTCTGCCACGGAATAAAGAAAAACAAAGTCTCTTTATTCAAACCCCAAACCACATTTAAGCAGTTAGTATTGAACACTTACATTACTACCTTTTTTCCCCAGACCAACTTATTTCCCTCTAAATGAACACAACACCCTCTTAATGGAGGCACTAATCTTCATGACAGCAGCACAGACTGCTTATCTACTGGCAGCAAATAGATTAGTCACTAGAATGAGGACAATTAGATTCTTTAAGGAGACATCAATGAAATTCTTTGGCTGATGCTTTTCATTCCATTCTTAAGACTACCTCATCCTCAGCAGAGCATCACAAGGAGATGGCCATACAGATGCTTTCATGATCCCTCTCCTCCAATGCTGTCCACATTTTGGCCAGGCTGGTGCTATCTTCCAGCTCTCCCAAGTCATCCACAAAGATGAGGGCCAATACACCTGAAGAACTGCTCAGTATTAGTGGTTTTCAGAAAGACGGTCCACAGTACTGTGAAAGCGGCACCTACAGTGGTAGCAGCAAATTGACTGTGGAGCACTGAACATGGAAAAATGGTACATTGTTAATTCGACCCCAACCCTTAGTATCCCAGTAGGCTGTAAACTGCATCCTCTGGGGCAGCCAAAGGGTGTGTCATTGCAGCATAGCACCTGTGAATTCTTTGCAGTTATGTGGAAAAAAACAAATGTCACCTCCCAGACATCAGCGCCTTTCTAAAAGGGCAGGAACAGAGTGTGGCAATCTGCTGTTAAAACACAATAGCCTGAGGTTTCTTTATCCATGAAACTCTTGGAAAAGTGTTGTAGTTTAACTTGGTGGCAGCCAAACACCACCCAGCCACTCACTCACTCTCCTCATTCCCCCAAGGAACAGGGGAGAGAATTGGAGGGCTAAAGGTAAGGAGACTTGTAAGTTGAGGTAAGAACAATTTAATAATTGGAATAAAATAAAACTTAAAATAATAATGTCAATAATAATGACAAATATAATAATAGAATATACAAATGCGTGATGCACAGTGCAATTGCTCTCTACCCACCAACAGTGATCCCAGAGAAGCGAAAATCCCGAACTTGAAACCACAATCCTGTCAGAGCAAGGGAACCCTCTTTCCAACCAGCCCTCATTTATATACTGAACATGACATTATATGAGATGGAATATCCCACTGGCATATCAAATGCCTATTTGTGTTTGCTAATTTTACTATGTCCCCTTCCCTCCCAGTTTCTTGTGTACCTGCAGACTAGCAACATAGGACATTGGAAAGTCCTTGATTTCCCAGCAACAGCCAAAACCATCAGTATATTATCAATATTTTTCTCATACCAAATCCCATACTGAAACCAAACACAGCACTATTGTAGCTACTAAGATTCTCTCTGTCTCAGCCAAAACTACAACAAAAAGCCAACAGGAGAGGATGGCACAAAGGTGACTGACTCCCCTCAAGTCCAAGACACCGTTCACACCATGCACAACCAGGTGTGCTCAGAGATCTCCTGTGGTTCTCCATCATTTTCTCCTGGCAGGTGCCTGCTCAGCTGGTGTGGGTAGAGCCACTCTGCCTTCTGGGGCTGAGCAGGCTGGCTGCAGGCCTCTGCAGAACTCCCAGGCTGGAGTGCCATCTACTGAGTCACCACCACCATTGCCTGTGACAATTTGGTTAGGGTTTGTAGGTTTAGACACAGCATTTCAATTAAAAGCAGCTCCACATGAGAAATTTTAAATATTTAAACCTAGCAACTGTATCTTCAACTACCCTTGAAGGACTAAAACCTGCTGCAAGTCAACAACTCATTCAAAAAAGATAGATTTAACTAGTTTTTTTCTAAACTGAGGGGATAGCTCACATTTTCTGAGCAGGGATGTGCAGAATACTGACAGGAATGGCACCTGTGGGTTTGTGACAGTTGAGAGAAACAGCAGAATTTCCAAGGGAAGCCCAAAAATTCTGCTTTTTGTCTAAGGACTACCATGTATTATTCAGTAAAAGCAAAAGCACTAAGCTCCTCCACCTGGATCATTATTACTATGATTATTAACACTGGAAGGACACCAGCATTTCCCAGTTGACTGTAAGCATGCTGCCTGCACACTGCTGCAGCTGGCTTTTGTTCAACAGAAATGTTTCATCTTGTCCAGGCGACGTGTGGTGCTTGATGATGGAAGGGGCAAATGGTTTTCAGCTCTTAACCTTCCTAATAAGTTTAGTACAAACAGCGTTTAGCAGTTCTGGGAAAACCAAAGTCGCAATTTATTACATGCCTTTCCACTGGTATTTTAAAAGGTGAGGAGAAGTTCAAACAGCCTTTTAATTCCAGACAGTGGAAGAAAAAAATTAATTTAACAGTCTTGTACCATCCAAGTTGTCCAAACATATTGGTTCCTTTATAGTAGCCTCCGTAACTGTATTTATCTTGATTGATGTAATTCTCTTGACTTCTTTTGAAATGGATTTTCCACAAAAATTAGATATATTTTTTGCTTGCTGGCCATAGTGTGTGCATGCTAAGGAGAAATTGTTATTGCCCAAGAGACAGCAAAAGACAATAGAAATCAACATTGCAGTAATAAGTGTTACTGTTGTCTGTAGTTGGGAACTGCATTTATGTAATTCTTAGTATTTTCCTCTCTTTTATTTGGATTTAACTAGAGTTATCTGGTTGAAACTAGATTTTGGATGTCATTAAGTGAAGAGAAAAACACTGACTTTCTATCACTGGTTATAAAATACTTGGAAATTTGCAACTTAGTCTATTAGGACAGATATTACTGAGAACTGTACTGAAAATCAAAATTTGTAATTTCTAATTTCTTAAGGAAGCAAATCCTCTTTATTCACCTTTACATGTGTCTCAGGTATATCTTTGTAGTATCTTCTTCCTTAAATTTCTTCTGTAGAGTCACACTGACCTATTTCTTTGTTGGATTTTATATTGCAGTTAGAGCAATGGGGTGGTTGCCAAAACCAAAATCCTGAATTCAGAGAGATGCATTTACTAGAAATCAACCATGCTGGGACTTATAAAAACCAAGAAATGTTCACCCATAATATCCAAAGCTTTAGATAAATCAGATACAACAGATGGAAATATGCAGAATAATCAGAAATACTGCTCAGAAAAAGCCAGTGGTGCTCCTGCAACAGTTGCAGAATGTCTGTGACAACAAGGTGAGATGCTGTTCCTCCCTTGAATATCTAATTTTACTGCCTTAACAGAATTTATGGCTTAGTACAGCAGTTGGAGTATTGAGTTTAAAGTTTCAGCATACAAGGGGATTACTTTTCTTGATGAAAAATTTATCCTTTCTAGTTTTACAGGTATATGTCTTTTTATTTAAATTAATCAAATAAATGGAAATTAACTTAAAACTCAAACTGCAACTCTGCTCATATAATCCAAAATTAATTAGTTTATAAAAGTACTATTAGTAATGCAAAGAGGCTTCCTTTATGTAACTGATTTCACCAATATACTCTTCTCTGAAATATTAAGACTTAATGGTTATCTGCCGAGTTTTTTGGTTTCAGATGAAATATTTCAAATGATGGTAAACAATCCACCCCACATAAAGCCCTGAATTACAGTGCAGTGATCCGTGGGGTCTGGTAGAATCATTAGACCCCACCTAATTCATTACAACATCTCTTTTACTGTGGAGATGCAGAACTGGTATGTAACTCTGTGCAAAACTCATTCAGTACCTGTAAAAACTATGCAGAACATCACGCTGGGTGCTATTGAAAGACATTTAAAGAACAATGCAGTCAGTAGGCACAGTCAACATGGGTTCACAAAGAGGAAGTCCTGTTTAACTAACTTGATATGCTTCTACGATAAGATCACCCACCTAGTGGGTGAAGGGATGGTGGTGGATATAGTTTTTCTGGGTTTTAGTAAGGCTTTTGGTACTTTCCATCACAGAATCCTTCTGGACACATTGTCTAGCTGTGAAATGAGCAGGTGGACAATGTACTCAGTGAGGAACTGGCTGAATGGCAGAGCTCAAAGGGTTGTAGTGAATAGGGCTAGATATGGCTGGTGACTGGTCACCAGCAGTGCTCCTCAGGGCTGCGTTCTAGGGCCAGTTCTGTTCAATGCATTTATCAGTGATCTGGATGCAGGAGTTGAATGCATTAGCAAGTTTGCTGAAGATACCAAACTAGGAGGTGCTATTGACTCTCTAGGGACAAGAGGTTTTGTGGAGGGACCTAAATATGTTGGAGCATTGGGCAATCATCAATGGCATGAAATTTAACAAGACCAAATGCTGAATTCTGCACCTGGGACAGAGTAATGGTGCACACAGGTATAAATTTGGAGAGGAGTGGTTGGACAGCAGCCCTGCAGAAAAGGATCCAGGGCTGCTGGTCAACAGCAGGCTCAACATGAGCCAGCAGTGTGCTCTGGCAGCCAAGAGGGCAAACTGCATCCTAGGGTGCATCAAACACAGCAGAACCAGTCAATCAAGAGAGGTGATTATCCCACTGTACTCAGCGTTGGTGCAGCCTCACCTGGAGTGCTGTGTGCAGTTCTGGGCCCCAACATTTAAGAAGGATGTGAAGGTACTTGAATGCATCCAGAGGAGGGCAACAAAGCTGATGAAAGGGCTGGAAAGAAAGTCCTACGGAGAGTGGCTGAGGAGACTGTTTGGAGAAAAGGAGGCTGAGGGGTGACCTCATTGCTCACTACAGCTTCCTGAGGAGGGGACGTGCAGAAGGAGGTGCTGATCTCTTCTCCCTGGTATTCAGTGACAGGACATGTGGGAATGGTTCAGAGCTGCACCAGGGGAGGTTTAGACTGGTGTGGTGGTTTCACTTGGCTTGCAGCCAAACATGGTCGCTCACTCACTCTCCTGCCAGACAGGGAATAGGGATAATAACAATAACAATAATAAAATATGCAAATGAGTGATGCATAGTGCAATTGCTCACCACACGCTGACCAATGCCCAGTCTCTCCCCAGTCAGCAATCCTGGAGCAGAGACAGTCCTGAAACCACAATCCTGAAAGAGCAATCCCCAAGAGAATCCCCAGCTTTCTGGTCAGCCCTGGTTAATATACTGAGCATGATGTGATATGATATGGAATATCTCATCGGCACATCCAAATGCCAGATTTGGATTTTGCTAACTACTACACTTCCCCCTTGCAGTCCTTTGCACTTGCAGATTAGCAAAACACGATGACCTTGGACTTCTAGCAACAACTATAAACATTAGCATGTTATCAACTTTCTTCTCATAACAGATTCCATACTGAAATCAAAACACAGCATTATTCTAACTACTAAGAAGAAAATTAACTATATCCTAATGAAACCAGGACAACTGGATATTAGGAACATTTCTTTACTGAGAGGGTGGTCAAACACTGGAACAGGCTTCCTGAAGAGGTGGTCAATGCCCCAAGCCTGTCAGTGTTGAAGAGGCACTTGGACAATGCCCTTGTTAACATGCTTCAACTTTTGGCCAGCCCTGAAGTGGTTGGGCAGTTGGACTAGATGATCGTTGTAGGTTTCTTCCAACTGAAATATTCTATGCAGTTGCAAATCTATTTGGTGTGGGCAATATATTACCCTGTTAATTTTTCTTTCTTGATTTTATAAATGCCAAGTTGTTTCCCTTGGAACAACATAACAAAACACAAGAGCCTGAGAAAAACAGGACTCCATCAGAGTGAAGGTCCATCTAGCCCAATACTGTCTCCAAAGTGGCTAACAAGAAACATCTAAAGCAAAGTATATGAGCAGTGCAGGTGTACTTCAGTCAGGGTCCAGGGAGTGCTCACAGGCCTCGATGGCTGGGACCAGCCTCCCCTGGGACCCTCACCACACCATCTCCTGTCAAGAGCCCAGGGACATGTCTGAGCTCAGCCTGGGGTCTTCAGTCCCTGCCTGAGCGGTGCTGTAGGTGTGCCTGTCTCTGACCCTTCTTCTGGATGGGCCCTGGACCTGGACCATCCACTCTCCTGAATAGACCTCTCAGACCTAAGTCATCACTTGTCATGCATAACACTAGGCATGACATCTCATAACTCAACTTTTCTTTGACAATTAGTTCAGTCTGATGAAACTGTTATTCGCCTGAAATGCCAGGGGTTTAATCTCCAAAAACACTTTCAAGGACACACATTGGAAAGGTTAGAAGTGGTAACAGGATTTTATTTTCCTATGTAATCAGTTTCAGAGCTGATGCTCATGAGCATTAAAACAATGCGCATGTGTGGCCAGGAAGAGGCTGCAGTTTAGCTTCAGTTTAGCTTGGAAAAACCTCCCTTGCAGTCTGGCAAAGGAAAGGCCCAGAGCTACAGAAAGCAGCAGCAGCAGAACACAGGCCAAGCAGCCCCTGTGTCCTGGAGAGTGAGAATTTGAGTGAGAATGGGGATCGGTATCCATTGGTATCGATTGGTATCGATCACACACAAAAGAAGAAGAAAAGGCGCGTGGGGTATTTTCAAGAGTATTACAGTAATCGATGACAATCATACTTTTTTGCTTTTAAAAAAATCCTCTGCTGTGCTTCTTGGCCAGCAATGCATAAAAAAAAGTGCTCTCCTGCCTGCCCAGCTTTTGTGTTGCCTGCAGGGAGAGCTGGAAAGGGGCAGCACCTGAGGATGCAGCAAGCCTGGAGCCTTTGCACCAGCCGAAACACCTGGGGAAATGGAGCCAAGGAAGAGCAGAGCTCACTCCTTCTGCAAACCTGCAATGGGAAAGAGCCAGGAAGAGCCAGGGCATGAGTGGTGCCTTGGTGGTGCAAAAGCAGCAGGCAGAAACCTGGCCAAAACAGCCCAGAGGAGCCCTGACAAGGGGCTGTGCTCAATGCTACAGAGGACAAGAAGCAAATCCCGAGGGCCACCCTTGGGGTTCACCCTGGGAGTCTAGAAAGCTTCCTCCACCCAGATGCGGGGCACGAGGGCCACCTTCATGGAGCATGAGCAGGAGGCACCTGGCCAAAATGGCACAAAGGAGCCCTGGCAAGGGGCTGTGCTCAAAGCTGCAGAGGAAGGCAAAAAACTCCTAGAGACACTGGCTAGCCCACATGGGGGTAAAAAAAGCCTTCCTCCCCAAAGCTGCAGGGCACGAGAGGCCATCTTCATGGTGCATGAGAAGCAGGCAGTAACACAGCCAAAATGGACCAGAGGATCCCTGCAAGTGGTCATGTTCAATGCTGCAGAGGAAGGCAAAAAACCCCCAGAGTTTTGGGGTGCTGGCCCTGAGGTGAGTTCTGTGCCCAGGGGACTGTCCCTGCCCTCAGTGGCCATGCACTGGGAACAGGGATTTCAACCAAGGAAACAAACCAAACCCTGCCATCCAATACCAGGCCCAGAAGGGTGATCTTTTTCACCAGATTAAAATCATTTTGCAGACACTGCAATAAATGGAAGTACTTGACCATTTACTAAAACCATTATCTAGTAAAAAAATCCATCCCAAAAGGTTATTGCATTTTCAAACACCATGCTACCAACACCAGCATCTTTAGACATATGAGCTTCCACCTGGCAGGTGCCATCTGGAGCCCTGGGAATCATATCTAAGTCTCCCACCATACTAACAAATCCCACAGCACTTTACCTGGAAGAGAAGCACCATTCCTGCTTGCACGGGGGTAGACCACTTGCACACTCCTTCTCTGGGACAGGTGCATTGTTTTTGCTTGTGGTTTTTGTTTGGTTTTGGTTTTAGCTGAAACCATCTATCATCTCTTTGAAATGACAGCCCAGAGTGCTTTCAGAGGAGTCCCTGAAAGCAATTTGGGGAGATGGAAGTTTTTTGAATTTGAACTTCAAAAGGATCAGATGCTACCCAAGCTGGCAGCTGAGATTGTCCACACAGGAAGGAGCAGGAGCAAAGCTCCAAGCTTCTGCAGCTCCTTCCAGGTCCTGCTGAGATAAAGGTACTACCAAACACTTCTGCCTCAGCCACTGCACACCCTCTCAAGCGTTGTCACAACTAAAGGCTGGGAGAACAGAAACTTCCCCATGAAGAGCACACATCTGAGACAGGCAAACACCGCAACAGCTATTCAGCATATTTGCTCTGCAAAGCAAAGCACAACTCCTTGAGCTGGGGGAGACACAGCTTCATCAACAGGGAAAAATGTGGCTCTCTTTGACTCTGCAACATCTTGGTCCAGGAACCACACAGCCGTATTTCCATGGTATTGCACTTCAGCTTGTAAAGTGCAGGAAGTCTGTGCAGTAAGACTTCATTTTGGGGGAGGGACCTCAGAAACAAATGTGAGGGAATCGAGCTTGGCTGCAAGTCCAAGCTTAGAGGCCTTTGAATAAAAGATGGCATTTTGAGAAGAAATTCCAAACAGAAAGATGACAATAATGGTAAGGAAAATGCTGAGAATGTTGGAGAAAGCTCTTAGAACAGGAAAGCAGGACAGTCTTATAGTGCAAGAGCCTACTTCAGGTGAGTAAATACATCATTTGCAGTTAAAGGAAAAATGTACTTCTTAGTTACATTTGAAATTACGGCAACATATGTTGAATCCTAAATGTACTATAATCTATTGTTAAAACACTGTCAAGCAGTTTTAAAGAGAACTGAACCGTAGAGCAGAATTGCCATGGAGCACACAGAATGTTCTGAACTGATAAAATTCACTTGCAATGCTGATAGCTTTTTTTGCAAGTATCACAGAATCACAGAATGTAGTACTAAGAACGTTTGTGTTATTCCATTTAACAGCAACTGCTTTTTAATTAATTTGCAATTAATTCAATGCTAATGAACAAACTGGGAGTTTTAGTCTTTCCTAGCAAAGAAGATCCAGGCTGTGAGAGCGCGATGCTGTTAACCAATGATGACTCCAATTTTGCATAACCTAGCACTACCTGGTTACGTTTAACCCAAGAGTATTTTCTTCAGCCAGGGTGAGGAGTAGTATTGGAGCAGGCACAATTGCTTTTTTGTCCTGGTTTGTTTTGGTTCAGGGCAGCAGCAACCTAAGAGTGATCATGAAATGCCAGCCTGAAACCTATTTGTTTTGGTAAAGAAAGGACAATGACCAGAAACCTCCACACAACTCACTAGCTACAGAAGATATCTCATTTATTTAATCAGTTAATTTTAAATTAATAACATTTGTTAACTTTTTGCATAAGTATGCAGCACATTCAGCATAACTTTACATAACTTGTAACTTTAAAGTGTTGCATTTCATTACTATCGAAATGCAGCTTGACAAAAAGTGAAGAGCGGGGTGGGGAAAAGGAAAACAAATACCAGTCAGCATTTCTACTGTCATAATGTAAAAAAATAGAAATCTAAATAATTGTCTAACAACTGCTTAAATGTGAATACAGCGCATTTTTACGGATAGTCAGAAGGAAGAACCAAATACAATGTAAAATCTGTATCTAGTTGCAAATCTGTATTTTAAGGGTTACAAATCAAGGAGAATCAACCTTTCAATAAAAATCTGTCATTTACAACTGCTAACTTAAATCAGCTGTTTATCACTTCAAATCAGCAACTTCATACAAACTTGATATCCACACTTGCAAAGCTTCAGACAATAAAACGCAAACGGTAGAATAACAGTTTTGAGACTCTTCAAAAAGCATCCATGCTGAAGAAGGAAACAGGAGAACGCAAGCTGCTTTGCAATTCTTGTTTAGCTCGTGTATTTCTCAAGCCACTGGGTAAAAAAGCAAGGACTGCAGGACCCTATATAGTAGGTGTATAAATATTCCTATTACAGGCCCCAAAGAATTAAGCCATGAACTCTGTAGAAGACGCACACATATGACAAAGTTGAGGTAATTTGTCTAAAGGTGAGAGAAGCTAGCTAAACTCTGAAATTATGATTACCTGGTGCAAGGGATTTTACCTAGAGCCACAAACAGACAGCAACTGAGTTCTGCCCAAACCCAGTAATAAAAAAATCTTGACTAGACAAAGCAGATAGGCATAAAAACATAATTTAGCATCAGTTTAGCCACCACAGTGTTTAAGTATTTTACAATGCCAAGTTTTGATTTACAATGTAAATGGCTTTTGAAACTATGTGAGGACAAATAGTTACAGTAATGATGAGTGAAACAGTATCAAAAGAACACCAAGCACAGACTAAATTCCTTCTCTAGCTCCTCAGCACACCATATGAGGGTGTTCTAGAACACCCATCTTTTTTTAACCTTCTAAGAAAATATAGCTGGGCAATCTTAACTGTCTCATCTAGGACACTGACACCAGCGCATTACAGGATTATTTCTTTTTAGTCAAAACTCTTAGTTAATGGGAACTCTGAAACAAGCCTGGCCGTTGACGTATGGAGCGGCACAGCTCCAGACAAACAACAACATGGTAGTCAAAACAAATAAAAAAGGTGTGTAGATGGAAGCAAGTGAAAAGAGGAATGGCAACTGGAGAAAGAATGGAAAAAGGCAACTTCCCTCCTCCTGAGTTCCCCACCCCTTACTTCTGCCCTTCTGAAGGCATTCTCCAAACAGCTGATTACAGGACTCATTTTAAAATTCAATCAGAAATTGAAACCAAATATTTTGTTTAAAGTATATGACTTAAGTATCTTCATTAAAATATTCCACTTTAAAGGCAAAGCTACGCAAGTACTCTTCAGGCAATGGCTTGAAGAATAATTAAATCCAAACCACCAGTAGTTACACTATAGTTTTTGTATTAAGACTCGAAATTAAAGCAAAGGCTGATACTGTCAACACATGTCAAATATTTCCTAGTATACCTGCAGAGGCCACTTGGCCTTGTGACCAGCTGCCATACCTAGGCAGTATGGTTGCTGTCTGTGACATAAACCAAAGCACATTAATTTCACAGGCCCTTCTTGACTGAAAAAACTATGCCTTGGGCATTCTTCACTGAAAAAAAATACAAAGAATCAAAGCCTGGTATTTGTCTGCTATTGTGATTACAGAGTAGCAATGGGGTAATAATAATTAATCAATCTACCCCCCAAAAAACAACTTACAGTTAAATACATTACGAATTGAGAGCTTAACATATCAAAAGTTCAGAAATATCATACCGCTTCAAAAGAGTCACAGCCTATCAGTATAAAGGAAGAATATAAAACTATTTTATTGACCACTGTTCACCAGTATTTACAATAAAGTAAACAATATACAGTCTGATAACATTCAAATTACTACAAAGTTAGTTTTCACCCGGTCTTCTTGGGACCAAGTGATCCCAAATACTAAAAAGAATAATTCTACAGGTTTTAAAGGGCTAGGTTTGGGTAAAGAAGATACATGCACATCAATAGTATAGAAGACTACAAAACATCTGTGAGTTTGTTTAGACATTCATTATGATCCTGTAATAACTATGGAAATTTATGAATGTTTTATAAAAGCTTTTGCCTAATATGGAGGAAGTAGTAGTATCAAATGCTCTCATGATAAATGAAACAAGTTGCGGAAAGCTTTTATTTACTTGCCGTTGATGCAAAACATACTACTTCAAAAAAATATCAAATTTGATTCTTGTTAGAATGTATGCTTCTCACATTGCTAATAAATCAAATTTCAGGTTTTAATATTTATATATATAAAAAAAGCAATGCAAACAATTATTGTGCTTCATCTTCTGGGCATGAATGCCAAGTTAGTCGTTCTTCATAAAAGGCGATTACGATCTGAGGACACTTCACGTTAGCTTCTTTGGCCAGCACCAAGTCTGCCTCATCAGAGTCTTTCCTGATGTGGAAGAGAGTGGGATTTAAGAAAAGGCATAATCATTAATCAGTAAATTTAGCAGCTGTCAGGTAGAAATCAGTTTTCAGTGTATCTTTCACTACAACTACCAAGAATTTCCATGCTGATGGCAAGCTTTCACAGCTGCATCTTCCTTCCATTACCGTATTTTTTCTGTTTGAAAGGAAAACGCTATCCAAAAGAAACCTTTTCTATAGTTACCTACTGCAGTATGTCATGGAAGAAGAAAACTTTGCTAACTTTGTCTTTTAAAGCATAATCAGAACTTTAAAGTGAGACTTTTAAAAATCAATAGCATCAGTCTTAAGAGATGGTACTTACATCCAAATTATATTTACTGTATTTCATAGTGCTATTCTTGATGCCGTCTTGGGGCAATAAAACAAACTTTCCAGTCTGACATGCTTCAGATTGCATTTCAGAGTGGATGCTGTCTTTACAAGTCAGTTTTGTGCATACATATTCGTACCTATGTTTGTTGCCTACAATCAGTTATGAAAAACTAATCAACTGCAACTGATCTAAACAAAAAAGTTTCTTTTTGTATGTTTCCTTTGTGTTTGATTTTGCTAATTATCACTACAGAAATTCAAATAGTCACGATCTGTATTTTGCAACTCAGCTAAGTGTCACATAAAATCTCTAGAGAATTGGAAAAGGCAGAAGGGAGACAGAATCTTCCAAAGTATTGATCTTCAGCAGTCCAGGCACACCACATGATGAATCATTTCTCTAAAGACCACTCAGTTTGACTCCATTCAGAAAACCAGGCCCTTCTCAAAGGCAGTGGAAAACTATCATTCTTCTCATGCCCCCACCATAAGAAATCTGACCCCCAGCAAATGTTAATTCAAACTCTTGTATACTCAACACTGGAAAAAAAAGTTTTATCCTAGTTGTTCACTGAGGAGAGATAGAAGTCCTCTGCTAACACTAGCTAATGAAGCTGGTCTCCCTCTACCCTCCCACCAACACTCTACTCTCTTACCAGCCCACAGAAATAATCCTCTCCTTCATATAGTTTGTTCTTCATCTCAACCTCAGCTTCCTCTACTAGTTCCTTCCAATTCTCTACTCACTTGGCTGCAGGCAAAACAGCTGGCACTATGGTTGTTTAAAGGCTGGCTATCCAGCAGCTGGCTTCTGCTTACTGAAACACGTGAAGCTGGAGTTCTGTCTGCCGTTACCTCAGCAAGAACACTACTGAGATCCAGCTTTTCCACACAGGTGCCAGTTTTTCCATATTTTATCAGAATTTACCTTTTGAATTTTACTTCTGCAAAACTGAACCAACAGAACCTGAAGTTATTTTGGTTTGGGAAAGGAAGAGGGAATACGTACTAACTGATGATACAAGCCTTGTTTTTCTAATACAAGGTTAACAAGGAGATCACCAGCTGTCTTACTCCTGAAATTAAGTTGTCTCATTACCCTAAGTGCAACTGCACGCCCTCCCTTAACATGGACCAGAAGTGTGGATGGAAGACTTACCATTTCATAAGGAACATAAGCTCTCCACTGCTATCCGTAGCCCCAATTATCCGCTCAGGATCAAGACCCCTTGCAAACCCTCTTGGTTTATCAACCTATTGAGAAAGTTAAAGATGGTTATCAAGTTTAAAATAAAATTCTGTTTTGGCATTAGAGCTAGATATATGCATTCTTGTGTGTGTACATATGTGTGCATATCAGAACAAAAAATATAGCCTTAGTAATTCTAAAAGCTATAATTACCTAAAATTGTCTGAAGATAGCATTAATTTAAATTTTCATGACCAATCTTTAGGCCAAGTCATTTAGATGTAGAGTAACAACGAAGGAACTTTACATCAATATTTCTAACGTTTATTTCTGAAAACTCAACAGATTAAACAAGTGATCTAAAAATCCTTATAGTAGACAAACAAACAAGCATGGCCAGTAAGAGCAACAAAAAAGGCAAAGCAAAAATGCACTCCTGGAAGTGGGAAAAAACATATCCTTTTCAGCAAAACAGCAGACTTGGGTCGGCTTAAGCCAACCATGAAACTGCATCCTTGGGGAATGCCTCAACTCTTCTTGTCTCACCGAGACTGCACTAGTGGTAAGGAATATCACCACTTCCTGTATTAGTTCCTCTAGCTTCACAACATCCTTTTTGAGACAGTGGCCACTACTGTATCAGATAAAGACACACAACTGACTTTCTACAGAAACCATTATTTGTATTATTCATCAACTATTCCTTCTGTTGCCTTCCAGCTTTTTTGACAGTCACCACACATCCAACAGCTGTCTTTAGTAAACCAGTGATGTTGACAGCCACTTTAGTTTGAAATCACTAGTTTGAAAGTTTACAGAGAAAAATGTGAACTACTGAGCACATTATGTGCATTATTTTCTACTTATCAGCACTAAATTTGTCATGTTGTTCATCCATTTAAACTGTAGGACAAACCCAGACCTTTAAGAAAAGGTAGTCTTCTCTGCAGTCACCCTTTCTCCTCCCTCTCCACCATCATGTCTGGTCCTAACCTAAGTTAACTGCCTGGTCTTCACACTGTGCCATCTTGCCAGTCACCTATTTAAAACCATACACTACATATGACAGCCAAAACAGAACTTCATTTTTGTTCCACTCATGAACCTTTTGCTCTAATACAAACTGAAGACTTAATATCATTCATAATAATTCCTAACCAGCCATACTTTAAATTTCCCAGTAAGCATCATGGGACAATGCAAGAACTTTCAGTCATCATGTCAATCAATCATCTATTACCCATCATTTGCATAGTCTAATTAACTACCATGAATGACTATCCTTTTTAAACCACAGTTCCAGGTGTTGTGAGATTTTTAGAATCTAAAACCTATATTTGGTCTCACTCTCAAAGTCACAACAGGATTTGGGGGGGATGGAGAGGTAAGGAAGAGACACAGGAAAAACAAAACTTAGCTCATGAACATATACTTACAGAATCACGTTTTTTCTTTGATTTACTATCATCAGATTCACTATCTGACAAAGATTTTCTTTTGGCACCATCTGTTTTTTCTTTACCAGCTTTCTGAGAGTTCAGAAAAGCTTCGATTAGCTCTGGACAATCTAAGTTTTCTTCAGGTTCCCATGTGTTGTCAGCACTGAAACATACACATATTTATGTAAAACTAAGAAAAGAAGAGAAATGTAGAACTAGCCACATGGTTTACCTTAAGCAAGTTTATTTTTTCTCATTACGTAAGGCAGGTTTCTTAAACCTAAGAATGCTTTTTGTGGCATCTTTAGTAACCTTCATGTCCTGCATTTGATGACTGAAAGAAGTATGCTTTGCTATTGTGGAAAAACAATGTTCTTAAACTGGAGATACAGAATAAGCAGCTCTATTAACTCCTACAATCTGAGTGGGATCATAGGAGTTAAAACAAGCAATCCTCATCCTACCTGTCTATTTAAACTGACTCCCTTCCCTGTTTCCTCTTAAGACTGCCTACGCAAACAAACTGTACGATATGACCACTAAGACTTACAGAGGACAGAAGGTACACACCACTCACTACAAACAGTGTAAGTATCTATGTCTAAGCTCCTATATATGAGGAATGTTCTCAAAAGTTGTCTCTGAGCACTGAGACCAACTATACCTAGAACTATCTCCCTCCATCAGTTGATTACAGGAGGGAACTAAGGTTCCATGTCCAGAGCTAGGCACTGCAAATATTCCAGCGAGCACGCATTTTGTTAGCTAAACTTTTAAGAAGTCCATGAATGTTCTCTACAACTAAGCACCTCATCAGAAGTCCTCATGCACAAAAACTGCCACAGTGCTACTGCACAAGCAGGACGCCTACAAATTCATTTGTTACTAAAACGTATTTTTGCAACTTCAAATCAGATCCTCAAATACTAACCACGTTGTGTTTTCACAGAATCACAGAATGGTCAGGGTTGGAAGGGACCTCAGGAGATCATCCAGTCAAACCCCACCTGACAAAGCAGGTTCACCTACAACAGGTTGCACAGGAACATGTCCAGGTAAGTTTTAAACATCTCCAGAGATGGAGACTCCACACCCTCCCTGGGCAGCCTGTCCCAGGGCTCTGGCACCCTCACAGTAAAGAAGTTTTTCCTTTAGTTTGTCTGGAACTTCCCATGTTCCAGTTTTTGCCCATTGCCCCTTGTCCTGTCATTGGGCACCACCAAAAAGAGCCTGCTTATCACTACACAAATTTCAGGTCCCAGAATGCTGCAATGCAGTCACTTTGGGAGCTATGCAATAATATGACTGCGTATGTAACTACTTATGTTCAAGTGCAAGGACATGGGGCAATGGGCAAAAACTGGAACACCAGAAGTTCCAGACAAACTTAAGGAAAAACTTCTTTACTGTGAGGGTGACAGAGCCCTGGGACAGGCTGCCCAGGGAGGGTGTGGAGTCTCCATCTCTGGAGATGTTCAAAACCCGCCTGGACGCTTTCCTGTGCAACCTGTTGTAGGGAACCTGCTTTGGCAGGGGGGTTGGACTGGATGATCACCCGAGGCCCTTCCAACCCCCACCGTTCTGTGATTCTGTGAAGTGCTAGATGCATCACCTTTTTTCAGCTAGTTGTCTGCCATAAAGTGTCACGGGACAGCGAGAGGAGGCACAATTATGTGCCTTCTTTAACAGTCAACTTTTTAAGACCACTGTAATGTTTTCTTGTGCTTCCATTAAGTACTGGGAAAGAGACTCAAAAGATACCTTTGGGGTTTGCCTAATGAAGGCAACCATGTCACAGAATTCCTTATGCAAATTCGTCTAATCTGAGAGCAGTTCAGAAAAGTGAATAATAAGCAAACTATCTGCTTCAAATTCACTGCTTCAGAGCTGACTACAGGTTAAATCCCTGCAAAATTCTTACTTGGAATATTCATTCCAACACATACATAAATACAACAACTGTCAGTCTAGCTTATCTTGACAGATACTGACACAAACTAAATCAAAGAGCAGTGGTAAATGAACAATCACCAAGGAGTTGGTAAAAAGTCTGAACATTTTCTGTAGCACAAACACTAAGCTACATACCTTCCATTTTATTTTCATACTTTACTGCCCTACTTGAATATGCATTTATGGATGTCCTTCCCTTGAGGTTCTTTAAAAAATATCCCCTTTCTGCACTTATTTCAAATAAAAGGTTCTATCAGAAAAAAATAACAGGTAATGCCTTACTCTGTAAATCCTTTCCACTTCAAGTAGTATTCCACCTTTCCATTTACAACACGTCTGTCCAGGACTTTCTCCACAACAAATTCTTCAGGCTCTGCCTCTTCAACTTTTTTACCTTTGCCATTCTGTTTCTTTCCCATTTTGTGCTACAAAAGAAATTCAGAATGACATTATTCATTTTTTTTGCTTTACACAGTTATTTCACTGGCCAAATCCAACTTTGCTCAGTAAACAGTAAAGAATCATGTACTTATTCGCACTAAAGCCAGAAGCTCAGACTCCTTTTACGTTAGTGCATGTGGTCAGGTAACCTGAGCAAGACATGTTAAATGTTTTGGGTTTTTTTGATATTTTTTTTCAGTTGCTTAATGAGATACCCAACACTGTTTTTTAAAAAGGTTAAATATATTTGTCCATACACTCAGTGCCTCCACTGCCCTTACAAATTTAATTCTCAGACTGCTACATGCTCAAAAATTTATGAAGCTTCTAATAGTTAACTCTATGCCTGTGAAAAGGCAGAGGGCAAGAAATAGCATAAGGCAGAAGTAAAGAAAAGTAATAAGGGAACTGTGAAAATGCATAAAATAGAAAAGGGATGCTACTCAGAAAAGTGTGTACTACCTCTTCCAAAAAAAAGGAGAAGCTGATGGGAGCAAAGTTTATGATATATTGCTACAATAAGCAAAATACTCAACAACAACCTGTAACTCTGGAACAGGATGCATGCTAGGAGCATTCCCCTACTGCAGTCCCTTCTCATTCTTAGCCACGCACCAAGGTAGCTTACATTCAAACAGATGGCACTAAGGTGCAAAAATTTAAGACAGCTACACTTAAGTACAGCACTTAACACATAAATGAAATTTTGCTAACTTAAAAAACTTTGAAAGCATTTTAAGTTTACATTTGATACTTCAAATAATATTCCTCAAGTTCTTAAAATAAATATTACATCCACATCATCCTCAAGGCATTCCCAGTTTAATAAGGCACAATTATATAGTAATAGAAGGACACATTTCTGAATTTCCTTGTTGCAATCTTAAAAATGTTGGAACAAGCCTATCATGTTGTATCACATTTCTGGAGCACTAGCAGACCAAAAGCAGTTTGCGTGCCATTTTGGACTGCACCTTATAAGGAATTGTTAAAGTGGCAGCAATAATGGGAGCAGCATTAAGCCCATAAAGCATACAGCCGTGCAGCGCTCTAAATCAACGGGGACAGAACTAACTCCTCACTAATGCACTTCCTATAGAACAGAAAATGACAAGCAAAACTCACAGAGCACATCTATTCGCTTGATGGCCTTTGTTCTAGTCCTCTCTAGAATTAATGGGGGTTAGTTTGAGAATACTGCAAAGTAATTTTGAAACTGACAAATTTTTAGACTTCTTAGAATTTTCTCTTGATGTGTTGAAAGGTAAAAAATGTATGTTAGACACAAGAAAAACTGTCTCCTTTTTGTGAACTGAAGACCTGAAGCCAATTCTTTCTTTGCAAAGCCCTGTCTTTATGCCCCTTATTTTTCATAATTAATTTTTCCCTCCCTTCTCAAAATAGTTCTATTCTGGTTAGCAACCCATAAATAGAAGGTGCAAACAATGAAGACCAGGAAAAGTTTCAAGTTTCTTTTTCAAACAGCAAGTTTCGGTATATAATTGCATCTCACATGACATTCATTTTGATTTCAAAGCATAGCAGGGATTATCTAAAACAGAGCATGTATTTCCAATTAGATTGTAACTGCCTGCATATCCCAGGTGTATTTTGACCACAGCATTCATGTCTGAAAAGTGTCAACTTAAGCACACTGGCTTTTTTTGCCTCCACTGGAGAAAGAATGCAAGACTGAAATTGAAGGAAAACAAAAACATGAAGATGTCCAACACTTCTATGAAAGCAGCTTCTTTCAAGAAATGGAAATGTGAAAAAGAAAAAGGGGGTAGAGATGAGGAAAACAAACAAAAAAAGCAGCATGGGGGAAGAAAAAAAAAAAGACACAGACTCACTATACCATAGTAATAACATTGTAATTACTGGTGATGAGGCAAGCAGGCTACAAGTGGGGAACATCTCCATCTGTGTTCTCCGTTGGACTAAAATTCTTTGATTCAATGGAAGACTGTTTTCTGGTACTCTTTTCGGCTTCACTAATTCTTGTCACTTAAAGATAAATGTTTTGGATTTATGTATCAAAGCAACAATATATTTTTTTTTTACTTTCTAAGACTTAAATATCTATATAATCTTCCACAGAAGAAAATGAGTCATGGAGGTCTGTATATTTTTTCCTTGAAGCGCAGTAAGAAATAACAACACCGAGAGTATGTTGCTTTTTGTTTTAGAGACTTAATTAGGTCTTGGGTGCACCAGCACTGCTTTACAAACTCTTGAGCCTTTCCAACCTATCGAAATAATACTTGATTGCAGAGCCTGCAGAAATACTGAACATTTGTTAAATCCCTGTACATCCTGAGATTACACAAGCTAATGGAAATCTCGGCCCACAAGTAAATGCAGTACCTCACTGAAATTAAAGGGTACTAAATGTCCACTACCCCCCTGAATCTCCCTTCTCTAGGGATGCATGTTATGAGCTGCAACTTGGGTGTCTGACCACTGAATGCTCGTTTCCCTTTCTGCATTCTGAAGTCACATATGACAGATGCAGATGCTCTCCAGTGGATAATCACTCTTTCCTTGAGGGACAAGATTAAAACACTGATGTGACACTGTAGTGAAGGGTTTTAACATACAAGAGGTAACAAAATTGGAATTACAGTTCCAGAACTACGCTATGCCTTAACACATTTAGGTTTTCCATGCAAAATACATAATGAAGCAGAATTAGTTATGGTTCCCATGGGAACCATAACTGATTTTCCTGACCTGTGCAGCAAAATTCTCAACAACATCAAAAGATTAAAAATACTGCATTCACAGATTCTTTCCTCTCCCTGAGGCACCCCCTTTCCAGGCTGGCTAACTCCTTCTCTTCCTCAGACTAGGGAAAAGGATGCAATTAATTACTAACAGAAAGTTCAGACATTCACCTTGATGAAATCTTTTAAAATAGTTATTGTACAATACAAAGGAAGCACTCCTAAGCCAGAAGTTAATATAAGATTTTAATATATCTCGATCTGGGTCAACTAGTAATCATTTAGGTAAATTTAAGAACAGGACTTTTGAGTGCATTATAAATCAGTTGTTCTGCTATCCAAATTTTGAATTGTACATGCGTATGTTTGCTTACTTCCCTGCCTCAACCTCAGATGTACCTCATGCTCCACCTTTTCAGTTCTATCTTTCACTAAATTATGCATCAACTATTAGCTGAATGGTAACCAGCAACCAACTGCCCTTAGAAAACTACATTTTAACGTCAAAGAAAGCTTTACAGGTCTTGAGATCCATGAATGCATCATTAAAATGGTCCAGGAGGGGTTGACATCTGATAATCTCTGCTCCTATGAAATTCAAAGAAACTGTTATTCCTTAAAAATAATTCCAACGGGCATCTTAACTATGCCACATCATTTCCCAATAAGGTTATTGTTCATCTGTAACGGCTGCCTTTTCTCAGGCTTTCCCCAAATACACTGGGAGAAATTAAATGAATACATGATTTGGATTTTATGTATATTGTGAATTACATTGTGTGCTGAAAGGAGGCTAAAAAATCTTTAGTGTTTTCTACTGCAGAACAGATGAAATAGTGAAAAGTCCTTTCATATCTTTTTTTTACAACAAGTCTTTTTAGAAATGGCAGATATATTAAAGCCAAAGTCAATGTCCTTTCTAGTAGCCTTACTTTCTGGATCTGAAATTTTGGTCAGAATAATGCTGGGGAGGGGAGATGTGGATGTATCTTTTAAATGGAGATGCCAAGTTATAAGTTTGAAGAAAAATATGTTGATTAAGTCCTTATATACTTTAGGTGTGCATGAACTTACCAATGTAGTTTTATTGGAGGCCATTTTTATTGCAGACTTGCAGAGCTTTTACTAGAAAAATGCATGACAATTAAAAGGAAGTTTACATTACTCAAAGAAAGGCATCCCAGCACAAGCATGGTCCTTGTTCCAACCCCCATGTATTCATTGCGTATAACATTTCTAATACGGATTAAATCCAGAACAAAAAGTAGGTTACTACTTTGTCCGGCATAACCCAGTAACGCACCATTAAGCTAGCCAGGATAAACAATACTGACAAAGTGGTATATAGGGTTGAAAAAAGGTTTTTCCCAAGGCCTTCTAAGGCACAGAGATATTTCTAGGGAAAAGGGGGAGGACCATCGGGGATGCTTATTTCCTTAAACCCAACAGAACAGGAGTTCAGATTTTAGCAGTTAATCAAGATATAGCTAGGTATATTAACTGCGAATCTGGTGGGGAGCAGCTACATATCTGCGGTGTACTAATGAGTCACCCATCACTCTTACAGCATAGCAAATGCTTATAAACAGCAAATATTTGCAACTATAACGTTGCCTTCCAATTCTCAAGTTTGCAAGAGTTCAGGTCCTAGAGCAACATTAACTCAGCTAAGCTGCATATACTACATATTTAACCTATGCAAACCATGCTGAACACAATCCTTCCCCTTTCCCGTGTCATTTCTCGAACCGGCCACCTCCTGAGGCATGTATTGTCCCCGCCCCACCGCGAACTATAGAACTGTTAGAATTCCCCGTGTGCCTGGGCCAGGTAAAAGAGGAAAGTCCTTCAAGGCCAAAAAGCCTGCGGGACTCGGCAATCCCGCCCAACCCTCCCCTGACAGGGGAGGTGCATTTGGCAGTCCCACAGGCGTCGGGGTCGCTAAAGTGAGAGGAGGGCAGGGACTAGGGCCCCGACGCAGAGGGGCCTGTCTCGGCCCCGTGTGAAAGGCAGGAGGAAGGGGGAAAGAAACAATAACGACAATAACACCGAGAACAACCCCGTGCCACCCCCACCACAAAATGCAGGCGGCCCTGCGGAGGCCTGGTGGGGGAGGCTGCGCCTCGGGCCTGCGGTGGGCGCACGTGAGGCCGGCAGGGACGCCCCGGGCGGAGTAACGGGACTGCCCCGGGCGGCGCGGGGCCGGCCCGCCGCCCCACAGCGAGGGCAGGGGGCCCCGCCGCTCCCGCCCCGGGCAGCCGCTGCCGCCCGGCGGGCGCTGTGCGCCGCGCCCCCGCCGCCAGGGCCCCTTTCACGCCACCTCCCCCACCCCGCCACGTTTCCCCCGGGCCCGACACACGCCGCCGCCTCCCGGAGCGGGGACGCTCGGCCGCGGAGGCCGTCCCTCGGCGGTGGCGGGCTGGCTTTGTCTCCCGAGCGCGTCCGCCGCCGCGCGGGTGCCGCTGCCCCCGCCCCCCAGCGCAGCCCTCCTTCCCCACGGCAAAGCCCGCTCGCTCCGGGGCCCTCCCCCCCGCGCGGGCCGGGAGACGCCGTGCAAGGACCGGGGCCGCAGCCCCCCGGCAGTCCTGCTCCGCCCGTTACCCCCCACCGCCAAGGAAGCGGCGGCGTATTGTGGGGGGGGGAAGGGGTGGAGAGGAAGGCGGAGGCGGGCGGGTGTGCTGCGTCCCGCATCTCCCCGCGGCGGCCCGCAGGCGAGGCCCGCGCTACGGGGCGCAAAGGGAAGGGGAGTCGCGGGCGGGGGGGAGGGGGAAGGAGGCGGCTGCAGCAAGAAAAAGAGGGAGAGAGAGAAGGATACAGACTTCAATGGTGCCCAGCTGCTCGGGTCTCCCGTCTCCTCCTCGCTCCCGCCCTGCGCGCACTGAGCAGCGGCGGCAACAGCGACATCTGAGGGGGGTTGAGGCGGGGGGTGGGGGAAGGGAGGAAGGGGGTGGGGAGCGGCTGGGCGGCGGCGCGGCGCAGGGCGGGCGCGGCGGCTGGCGGGGCTGGGCTGGCCGAGCACTGCGCGCCGGCGGCTGACGGGGCAGAGCGCACGACGCCGCCTACGCGCGAGCTGCAACCTCCTACCGTTGTCGCCGCCAGCACAGGAGGGGGGCCAAGACGTCTCTCCAACGGGGGGCTAGCGCAGGACCGCGTCAGGCGTCCAAAAGAAGGAAGATGCCTCGCGGCGACAGGGAAAGCGACTGGGTGAGCCGGGAGCGGCGGGCGGGAGAACGGGCCTGCGGAGCCCGGTAGCTGCAGCCGCCATGATGGCCGCCGCCATGAGGGCGCGTTGGGCCGGAGCGGACGCCGCCCGCCGCGGAGCGAGGCCCTCAGTCGGTGCGGGAAGGCGGCCCCGGCGAGCTCCCGGAGCGGGGAGGGCGGGCAGGGAGCGCCGGGGTGGGTTTGAAGCTCGTTGCGGCGTGGCGGAGGGAGCCCTTTGGAGCGCGGCCATTTCCCGCGTTGCGGCGGGGAGGCCTAGGCATTAGCGAGGGCGCGGGGATTGGGGGGGCGGGTGGCTCGAAAAGCACCGGGGGGGGAGCTCGAAAACTCTTTTTTATTGGGAAAGGGGCCGGGGTCGGCTGGGGAGTCTTCGCTGCGGATGAGGAGCCGCGCTGGCTTTCCCGGGGCGCTGGTGGGGGAGGGGGAAGAAGAGGGGGCGGGAAGAAAAGAGCAGCTCCAGCGCCATTTCCCTGGTGCGCGGGGCGGTAGCACTCACCCTTTGTCGCGGTGCGTGCGGGGACGCTGAAGAGAGAAAAAGGGAGGGAGGGGAAGAAGGAAGGAAGAACAAGAGTGCCGAAGCGGGCGGCGCGCCCGACGTCGGCGGTGCCGGGTAGAGCGGAGCAGGCTGCGGCGAAGTCCGCCTCCCTGCGCTGGCTCCCGGCCCCCCGCCGTGTGCCGGCACTGGCGCCAAAATCTGGGTAGTTACCACTTCCTCCTGGCCGGGCGGAGGGGGAAGGGGCCAGGCCGCCCGCAATGGGGGCAGATGCGGAGGTGCAGTGCGCTCCGCTCCCTGCCAGTACTACAGGTGGCCAAGAGGTGGAGGGGGCGCGATACGATGCCGCCTTCGGCTAATTATAACCCATCGTTTGGAGCCTTCGGGGCCGTTCGGCAATTTCCGGAGGGAAAAAAAAAAAAAAAGCGACACAGTGCCAGCCGTGATCGGGGCCGCTTCGGCTCCGCTCGGGCACGTATTGCGAGCCTCTTCCGTTGGCGGAAATAGCCGAACGGGCTGGATAGTGGATGGCTACTGCGTCTTTTTCTCCGGAAATTGCCGAGCGGGTTCCGAGCGCCATTCTTGTCTACTTCGGCAAATTCCGGAAATTGCCGAAGGCAGTCGAATGAGCTTCCACTGCTGTTTCGGCTTTTTCCGGCGACTGTCGAAGCGGATAAGCTCGACGACGACGGCTCCTTCGGCTCATTTCGGAGACAGCCATTACTAACGGAGTTGATGACTTTTTATTACATGATAAAAACACGTAGGGGCGTTATACAGAACTGCTGCCCCTTTAGAGATATTTAAGCTTCAGATTCAAGCTTTTTTTTAAAAAAAAAAATACAAAAACCTAAAGCCTGGGAAGCGAGCCTGGGCTGGAGAAGGAGGGCGCTAGCACTACGTGGAGCTGAATTTCAAATTACGTAACAGTTAAGGCAGCCATTACTGACCAGTTGTACGGTACTGTGAAGCAGGAATACGGAAACCATGAAGAATATGGTACGTGACAAGGGAGGGTTCAGGGTTTGCTTTTAAGGAGGGTGGCACGTTTGGTTATGTGTATGGAGAGAATTTCTCGGGGTCGGGATGTAACGAGCGGGCTTGAGCCGTTGTCAGCGCAGGTCTAGGAGCCGCTCTGGCTCTTGGTCGGGGCGCCACGGGTCGGGGGCTGGATGTGTTTCCGCAGAGGAAGCCTTAGCGGGGAGGAAGGTTCTGGAAGCGGCGGTTGGGGCTGGTGCGCAGCCGAGAGAGGAGGCGGCAGCTGCGGTAACTGCACGGCGGGTGGCGAGATCTGAAATCACTTAACGTACCCGTTAGCCGAGCTGCCCTTAAGGTTGCGGTGGAGGAGGGGGACACACGGCTATGGAGGTCAGTCAGAGCGCGGTCCGGGGAGTCGCCTTTGCCCTGCCAGGTGCCGACCGGCCGCGGTGGCGCTGCGAGTAATGGCGGCGGCCAGGGGGAGGGGTAAAATGGCGGCGCGGAGACTCGCTTGTGCGTGAGACTGGGAGGATCGCTCCGAGGGCGAGAAAGCGGGTAAGGCGGGAGGGGCTGCGAGGCAGGCAGGTAGGTTACTCGTCTGGTATTTGCGGGGGTGGAAAAGAGCGCTTGCAAAGCTCTTGCTGGTACTGTCTGTGTAGTGGCACGCGAGGAGCGGTTAGCAGCACTTGGTTTCTTTTTACCCCGAGAACTCGACTGTTATTTATCTTTTTTTAAATTTTATTTTTAAATCAACTGGTGTTGGTGCTTCCCGAAGTTCTTCCCGCCGCACCGCTCTCCGTGCAGGCGGCGGTTGCTTCTGGGCGCCATTTTCCCCTTGTGGCTGCGGGAGCCCCTGTTTTCCTGGTATCCACCACATGGCGGAGCCGGCACGGTAACCGCATCGCTGCTGGTAGCGTCGGGCTGCAGGGGCGGGGAAGGGGGAGAACTAGGCAGAGCCCTCTAGAAAGTTGGGGGGGCAGGGACGGGGCGCGGAGCAGTGTCTTTCTAGTTTGGGACCAGGAAAGCCAGCTTTGCTTTGGGCAGGCCCAGCCGTAGGAGTTCAGAGATCCCACTTGCTTGTCTAATAACCATTTTTGTTACTCGGGTTCTTAACCGCAGAAGTCTGCGGTCAGCTTGGAGTATTTTTGAATGTTACTGCTATGTGAAACACATTTTCTTGTTCTGATGATGAATTTTCCAGCAAAGTCTACGCGTTTTCCAGTCTTTTGAAATGTGGCTTTAAGCTTGTGAAGGAAGGCTTAAAATGACCACTAATGAAGATTCTACAGTGAATTCTTCTTCTAATGAAGATTCACGTTCCTTTCCCGCCACAGAGTGTACTATGGAAATCTTGACAGAGGTTTTTCTTCCAGCTTTTATAGTGTGGGCCTTGGGGTAGGGGGGGCGGGGTGTTTTTACCAAATGGGGATTTTCACGAAGAATCTGAGAGGGACTGGAGTGATAATATTTTTTATTGTACGTTTTATTGTACATTTTACAGCTTCAGCATAAACTTCTGATGCTCGGAGCTCTCTGGACCCCATTAGGAGGTTAATGCTGGACTAACCAGAGCTTCTTAAAACTGACACATTTAATACAAATAGTCTCTGCATTCAGAAGTTTTGCATATATTAGTGGAAAAACATGTTTATGGTATTTACACACAGTGGTTAAATTGAAGAAGTAGTAGTTGTTGAATTGTGTTACTACCGTGTCCTGATGCGTGCAGTGCCTAGATGTTTTTCTGGGTAGGGCATGTACTGCATGACACTTTATACATGATAGAGTAAGAGTTTCTAAGAATTCATACATCTGTGAAGTGTGTCGTTTTTCTGTTTGTTTATTAGGAATGTATGGTATATGTTTGTCCTTTAAAAAACAAATCCAGTTGTTACAGCTGATAGATTCCATTCTTTCCTTCAGTTTAATTTACATTTTTACAACTGTTCTCAAAGGTAAACCTAACACTTATTGGAAAAATCATAACCTGTGTAATAAATTTACTTGATTATCATATTTTTATAAGAATATAAACATGCATTAATAAATGCATGACAACAGATTATGTAGGAAAAAATCTTTTCTGGGCCTGTGAAACTATAGCAAATAGTCCCTACTTTTTGAGCAACAGAACTGAAGTAATTTGAAGGGAGGGTTTTTTTGGCATTATTGCTGCTGAAAATTATTTCTCTGCTAGCCTACTCAAATGATAAATGATAGTATGACTTGCATTATATGACTTGTAGTCCAAGTCTGGTATGCAGCATCCTTTCCTTTATTCCTTTTAAGAAACTGGGTGAAAGGAAGCTTAACATGGGTTTGCTGCTTTTAAACTCTTTTGTCTGATTTTGCCTGTCTGTACACGGAGGATACAGTACTAGCTTCTGCTGTGTTCCTTAGGGAAAAAAAACAAAACAAAAAACCTAGATCCAACAGCAGATTCTGAGTGTTTTTAAGAGACATTTAAGCTGATTGTTGTCAAATATAGTATTTATTTTTGTAGACAAAAGGTTTATTTTTTTCTAATGGTTGACTTCCTTGTCAGACAAAAGTGTCTCAGGCTGGTAGTAGGATGATGGATGCATTGTGAACAAAAACTGATTCAGTACTGCCTAAGGTAATTGTCTTCCTGTTACATGCATCTAGATTGTGGCCTGCCTTGGACAACCTCAGAAAACATGCTGGTCTGCGTGGAGATTGACTTAATACTTTCAAAAGCATTTGTGCACTGAGCTATTCTGCTAATTTTGCAAATGTCATTATTTGTCACTGGTTGTCTTAATATCAATGTGCTGAAAGCTTAGATTTTGTGGAAGAGGACTACTTTTTAGTGTGCTTTTTAAATTGTAGCTGTTTGACGTATGAAATTGCAAAATGTTCAACCTAGTGATGCTATTGTGTGTCAAAAATCACAATTATGATGCTTGCTTAGTATAAAAAGTTAGTATGACAGCATTTTGAACTAGTAGAGGTTGGAAGGTGGCTCTTAATTTGAAATAATACCACATAGAAAATATTAAGTATAATACCTTATAATTATTGGTCCTCGTTTTTTTTAATTGTGTACTTGTCATCGCAGCAGAAGTTTCTGCTGAACAAGCACAGTGATAATTTATCTGAAAGGTAATAAAACAGTCTCACTGAAAGCATAGTTTGTATTGGTGGGTACATATGCAAATGCCCTTTCTGTTTCAAAGGGGAATTGGCTTAGTTTTCATACTGCTGCTGTTGAGGGTGGGTAGGTCATCTTTAGCCATGTCTTCATTTATTTTTATTTTTCATTCCTTGGGTAGATAACATGATAGTATTCATGTACAATAATTTGAGCCAGAATGGTTTTTTAAAAAATAAATGGCTTCTGGAATAGAATCAGTATAAATTAAAATATGTATTATAAAAGTGGACCCATAGAATCACATAAATCGCTTAATTTCTTGAATAGTGGTAGAACATTTAGAGGAGCTGACCCCAGTTTTAGAAAATGTCTTACCGAAAGATTTGACACTTAAGAAAGTCTGTCTTAGTGTCTAATTATGCTGATACAGTGGGGAATATTGTTAATTATGTTATTATAATTTTCTTTTCTGTGATAGAGGGAAAAGGAGCAGTTCCGCAAACTGTTTATTGGCGGCTTAAGCTTTGAAACAACAGAGGAAAGCTTGAGGAGTTACTATGAGCAATGGGGAAAGCTTACAGACTGCGTGGTAAGTTTGGCATACTGCTGTGCAATGGTGGCGTCGAATGTTTAGAAGTTGTAAAGTGGGGAGTTTGTTTTCTGGATAGCTTAATGAAAATATGGGATATTAAATCTGCTCAGGTGTACAGTTGGTTTATGCATAATTAGTCCATTGAAGCTATACAGTTTTTTTTCCTTGCAAACTCTGTTGATAGGGTTAGGGAGCATTCAGTCTGTTTCCTGTAAAGTCTCCCAGATGATCTCTAACCACTGATTGAACAGTTTGAAATTAGCTCGGGTGTCAGTGTCTGTAGTGTGTTAGGCAGTGCTTATGCAGAGCACTGTTACATCTGTGTGATTGATAACCTTTGGCAGAAAGCTGATATCACAGTAAGCAGCCTGAGTAAAGCTGGAAAAGGATGTCTTTCTGTGCAATGTTTTCATAGAATCATTTAGGTTACAAAAGACCCTTAAGATCATTGAGTCCAACCTTGTCTAACTGGCAAGTCCAGCACTAAACCATGCCCTTAAGCACCACATCTGTACATCTTATAAATCCCTTCAGGGACAGTGACTCTTGCAGAAGCTCCTCCACTGAATTTGTTTTTGGGAGCAGTAAATACGTATTTCCTAACACAAATTTAAAGGTCTGTGTAAAAGAAATTATGTGCTTGATTTTTTGAGAAAACAAATATAAACATAAGTCACTGATACAGCAGCATTTTTGATTTCCGAGTAGAGTCTTTGAGGACAACAATGGTTTGAATTTCTGTGATACCATGCAGTGCCATACTTAATCAGCATAGCCTGCTACTTTATTACCATTGTGTTTTGAAATCAAATCAAGGGAAATGAAAACTTGAGCTTACATGTCTCCTCCAGATGTTGTTAGTGTTAAACTTAACATGAGACAGGCAGAATAGTTTAAATGTGCTTGTTGTTTTTAGGTAATGAGGGATCCTGCAAGCAAAAGATCAAGGGGGTTTGGTTTTGTAACATTCTCCTCCATGGCTGAAGTTGATGCAGCCATGGCTGCAAGACCTCACACAATTGATGGAAGAGTGGTTGAGCCCAAGAGAGCTGTGGCTAGAGAGGTAAGTGTAGCTTTGAAAGCAGGTACTTTTCGTGCTTTGAAAAAGGAATCTGTTTTGGTCAGACAGTTGTGCTTTGTTCTTGTTGGAGTTTAAATTCTCTAGTTAAAAGGCTGTAGTTGGGGCACTATTTCCCACACTTTTGGTCTGTTAAATGACACTATTACATAAGTGTCTGTTATTACAGTTAGTTATTAAGTTATTCTGGTTGTAGAGTCATGTCTGCAAGGGATGCAGCTGGTGTCTGAAAGTATTGTTAGCAAAAACATGTTGATTGCCTGTAATTATGCAAATTCCAAACTAACTCTTCTCTGGAATGGTTGTGGTTACTGAACCTCAAATGAATAAACTCTTTGTCAGTCTCTTCTAACCCTATTCCAAGGTCTTTTGGGGCACTTCTAAAATTTCTATACAACTGAGGGGACTAAAAATAGAGAATTTAGAAGGGAACTTCTTTTTTTTCCAGTGATGGTGTGCAGAATCATGGTAGGATTGCTCTGGTTTACCCCAGGCATATTTGGTTTTAAACTTCACAGTACAGATTAGGTGTGTGCCTACGAACGCAGTGCACCTGTAAACTTCTCAGCCAGGTTACTGTGGCAGAGAGGTACTGAGGAGCAAGTGCAGATTCTAGGTGACTTCTGTTTACTATGTTGAGAGAGCTCTGAGAAGGTTTACCAGTTTTAAGGTTGGACCCAGATGTTTAATGCATTTGAACTGATGAACTGGAATTGAATGAGCTGTCTCAGAGATGAAGTGCAATGAAAATTGTAACTCCTGGTACCCCTGTTATCTATCCCAGTTTTCTTTCCATTCCTTGAAGAATGCAGGGTTGGTTAGCATTTGGAAAAAAGGTAATTAAAGCAGCATACTGTTTATACATGCAAAGCTATTGATAAGCTTTAGGAATAAGCCATATCTGCCTAGTACAGCAGCTTGGCCATCATGCTCAAAGTGTGAAAATAACCCATGAATGTGAGGAGTGGTCTTCATATTTTGAATAAGGGTTAAAAGGCATAGCTGTGGATTCACCTTTGCTCTTGATACAAGCGGAATGTGGATTTCCCTGCTGTTGGGGAAACGGGCAGAGGAAGCTGACATATCTTTGTTTTAATTGTGAAAATTGTGCTTTAGTTTAAGGTATTAAATACTTACAATTCTTTCAAACAGTTGATCGTATGTTTTCCTTAAATATGTTTAAAGGCTTTTTATTTACTTTTATGCATTTAATAGCACTTTTATCTTTTATCTTTTTTTCAATGCTTTGATGTAAAGGGGGGAGGAAAAACCTCCAAATTACCTCATGTTAATTCCTTCCCAGAAGGCCCCCAAGCAAGGCTGCAGGGATATGCATTGTAAGAGTGCTACCTCAGTGCTTGAAAAATGTCAGTTTATCAGTATTCCATTCCTGAGATTCTGGTGGAATAGTGTTTTGCAAAATTGTTGTTCTTTGTGGTAATTTATAGGATTCTTTTAACAGGAATCTGGAAAACCTGGTGCTCATGTTACTGTGAAAAAACTGTTTGTTGGTGGTATTAAAGAGGACACTGAAGAGCACCACCTTCGTGACTACTTTGAGGAGTATGGAAAAATTGACACTATTGAAATCATTACTGACAGACAGTCTGGTAAAAAGAGAGGGTTTGGATTTGTTACATTTGATGACCATGATCCTGTGGATAAAATTGTATGTAAGTAAGCTTCATTTCACTCTTACATTTTATAGTATTAATCCTTGCTAAACTTAAATCATACTAATTAGGTAAAGCTAAACTTAACTAATCCCATTATCTCTTTAGTTCACGTACATAAATATTTGCTACATTATAGTTCTGGTGAGTTGTGTGGGAACATGTATTTTAAATAAGTACTGGTGTCTTTGCTTTAAAACCATATGGTATTTTGGGTTTTCTAAATGATACAAAATATGTATGGATTAGTTTGGAAATTACTTCATTTTTGGAAGCCTGATACTCTTTTTATTTGTTGCCAGATTAGTACTTAAATGCTGATGATTTCTTATTTGATGTGGTTGCAGTGCAGAAGTATCACACCATCAATGGCCATAATGCAGAAGTAAGGAAAGCCCTCTCTAGACAGGAAATGCAGGAAGTTCAAAATTCTAGGAGTGGGAGAGGAGGTATGTACAAGTGACGGTTAATGGTTTGTGGTTCATTCGTGTGTTCGCTTTCCACGTTCTCAGTGCTTAATGTTAAACTGTTACAGGGAACTTTGGTTTTGGTGATGCACGTGGAGGTGGTGGCAACTTTGGTCCAGGACCTGGCAGCAATTTTAGAGGGGGAGCTGGTAAGACAGGCATGTTTGTAGCATTTTTTTTTTTCCTTATTTATACTGTCTTTCTGGTTCTGGGTAACTTTGTAAGCTACTGCTGCCTAATTTAAATGCAGCTGTAGCAGTTAGATAATTCTTGTGAAAAATAACTTGCAAACCTTTTCTGTAGTGCACAAATTGATTATGTGGGTATTCAGTAAAATGTGTTGTGGTTTTTTGTTTTTTCTTTTTTAAAGGCTTTTATTAAAAGCCAAAATTAACCTAAACTTAATAATTTTGTTAAGGAATTCAGAGATTTCTCTATAAATGTATGTAGCACTTGCCTGACCTTTTAAGTGGAAGGGCTGTGTCCAAAACTAAAACTGGATACCTTACAAATGCAAGGAAATAGAAGATGTAGAGCAATGATTTAATGTGTCATTTCACATATATTCTTCTAAATTCAAGTGTACGTGTGCTTAATTAATAATCTCTGAAATTTGGTCCCTAAGATCATAGGGGTTTGAGAATTCAGTTAATTTGATACAGGTGATTCGAAATATTTTGATTTTTTTTCTCCAACAGATGGATATGGAAGTGGCCGCGGATTTGGTGATGGATATAACGGATATGGTGGAGGACCTGGAGGTTAGTTTGCTTTTGTGGTGGTGGTGGTTGTTTTTTATCCGTCATCCAAAAACATTTTTATATTCACTTACTATTTGTATAAAATTTATATTAATTGCTGAAGCCGTTTTGCTGGCTTTAAGAAGCACACATGGCTCATGTTAAACACTTATATGGTAAATTGTGTTTTTATTTCTTGGACAACCATGCCCTTTTCTTTTGAATAGAAGTGTCTCTTACATTTCCTGAAAAATCTAGATTTTAATTAAGCTTTTTAATTGAAGCTTTTAGGATTTTTTACGGGTTGTGGTCACAAGTTAGGGTGGGAGTTGTCCTTTAAAAATAGTGTTCATAGAAATTTCTTTACAAAATTCCTACCCTTTTCTTCCCCTGTAGACTTCTAAATGGAAAAATATCCTATGGTTCTATAGAATTTTCTTGCCTTCTATACTGAAAAGTTTATTTTAAAGGATTATATTGTCATAGGTGGCAACTTTGGTGGCAGTCCTGGTTATGGAGGAGGAAGAGGAGGATATGGTGGAGGAGGACCTGGATATGGCAACCAGGGTGGGGGCTATGGAGGTGGTTATGACAACTATGGAGGAGGTAACCTACTGGCTAGAAATGACCAAGCATTTAAGTTGTATTTAAATTAATGCAAGTCATCTGAGATTTGGGGGGGGGGGGGGGGGGGGGGGGGGGGGGGGTGGTGTAAGTGTTATCGAAGGGACCTCTTGTGTTCCAAAGTAGTATGAAAGAGCAGTTCGTTGCATACACTGCTGGAATACATGTGTGATTTTGTGTAAAACTCTAATAATGAGATAACTTTGTGAGTGCCGTGTGCCTTGTGGCTCACCTAGGTGTTTCTCCACTTTGTATTGATAATGCAGGCAATTATGGAAGTGGAAACTATAATGATTTTGGAAACTACAACCAACAACCTTCAAATTATGGTCCAATGAAGAGTGGAAATTTTGGTGGCAGCAGGAACATGGGGGGACCATATGGTGGAGGTATTGTATATTTGCTGACCTGCCTGAGAGCCAAATAAAGTGGGTGGGCTTTAGTCTTTTGAGAGGTGGAAGGGAAGGTAGAACAAAGGGGAACTGTTTTGGACTAAACAAGGTTAGATTAACATTAGGTATAAGGAAGAAATTGTTCATGATGAGGGTGGTGAGACACTGGAACAGGTTGCCTGGGGAAGTTGTGGATGCCCCATCCCTGGAAGATGTGTTCAAGGCCACATTGGTTGGGGCTCTGAGCAACCTGATCTAGTGTTCGTGGTGGAGGGTTGGAGGGTTGGAACTAGATGACCTTTAAAGGTCCCTTCCAACCCAAACCATTCTGTGATTCTAAGGCTGATATGTAGAAATAAGATAACTTCTGCAATGGATGGACTGCAGTGCCCATGCTCTTTCTGCAAGTTAGCTACAGTTTTTCATCTTGAGACTGTAAAGCTTGTCTTGGGGAAAAGTATTACTACTATCTTCTACAAGATAAATGACAAGATAGGAACTTCTTCCAGAACATTATGAAATGTTTTCCGGTTTCCAGTCTGTAAAGATCTTAGCGAAGTTTCATGTTGTTTTCTGTCAGCTCACACTATTTGTCGAGTGTCTTACTAATGTCCACTAAACTTGGTGGGATTTCTTTTTTCCCCCTCTCTGTCGTAGTGTCACTTTTTTCTGACACTTGCTGCTTTCTGTTGTCTAAATGTTGTTTAATATGGCATGTGAAGCTTGTGAAATGGAAACTGAAACACAAAGCTACCTTCTAAGGTTTAGCATGCAAATAAAGTCAGCCCTCACAGGCTCAAGACAGTACAGTGCATCAAATTACCTGTGACAGTTGAATCTGCTGAGATTTCAGCATGTGGTTCTTGTGGCAGTTGTTGGAGGTTATTTACAGGAAGAGAGCAAAATGTTAAAATCTTTGTTGTAAATGCTGTCTCTGGAAGTAAAGTGGGTGTTAATCTTCATAGAGAATCAGAAGCATTCCTAGATTTAGAAGTACACTGATGTAACTGTTCTGTTTCTTTTTTCTGCGATTGCAGGAAACTATGGTCCAGGGGGCAGTGGAGGAAGTGGTGGATATGGAGGGAGGAGCCGTTACTGAGTTTTTGCAAGCATGCCATGGGTAAGTATGTTTATAAGTGTTAAAATTGCAGTGATTCTTGAGAGTAGCTGCAGGAGTTAAAAGCTTTTTAGGATCATATTATCTTTCCTTTAAAAAATGGTTAGATGAATAATTTCATAACCTATTTTTTTACTCTTTACTTCTGTTGAAACAGGCTTCACTGTATAAATAGGAGAGGATGAGAGCCCAGAGGTAACAGAACAGCTTCAGGTTATCGAAATAACAATGTTAAGGAAACACTTATCTCAGTCATGCATAAATATGCAGTGATATGGCAGAAGACACCAGAGCAGATGCAGAGAGCCATTTTGTGAATGGATTTGGATTATTTAATAACATTACCTTACTGTGGAGGAAGGATTGTAAAAATGCCTTTGAGACAGTTTCTTAGCTTTTTAATTGTTGTTTCTTTCTAGTGGTCTTTGTAAGTGTAGAAGCATTCCTTTGATAATGTTAAATTTGTAAGTTTCAGGTGACATGTGAAACCTTTTTTAAGATTTTTCTCAAAGTTTTGAAAAGCTATTAGCCAGGATCATGGTGTAATAAGACATAACGTTTTCCTTTTAAAAATTTAAGTGCGTGTGTAGAGTTAAGAAGCTGTTGTACATTTATGATTTAATAAAATAATTCTAAAGGAAATATTGTGTAATTTTAGATTTTTTTTTTAATATTGTAAAATAAGGCAAGGAGTGGGTAGTATAAGGTCCCACAAATAATATAAAGCTATTGTTGTATATGTAAAATTAAATGCTGGTCAGAAAAAAAGTATGTTGTCTGTAAATGATCAGGTTTAAAATATCTAGTTAACTTAAGGGTATCTCTGCAAGGAGAAACACCTTTTTAGATCTTTTAGATGCTGCTTCTTCAATGGCAAGGAAAGGAAATATCCCCAGCGAGGTACTCTTCCAGGGACACAGGTCTAGTACAAGAGAACTCTTGAAACCGTCACTAAGTTCAGCCAGTCTTAAAAAGCTGCGCTGTATTTCTGCAAAGCTTTAACTACGGTAGTTGATAAGGATGCCAACGAAGGCTGAGGGTGTAGAGCAAAGTAGTTCTAAGCTTCAGTTAAACTTCTTTAGGTAAGATCTTATTTACTTTTCCTTTCTTAATGTTTCAAAACAAGAAACTAATATTGCTTTGATAGTATTCTTTGAGTATAGTGATTATTGTTATGTAGTTTAACATAGCAATGAATTAAGTTAACAATTACCAATTGAAAAGAAATTTGTGAATCCTGTTTTCTTGTATTATTAAATTTTTTTACAAACAAATTTTTGTTAATTTCAGCTACTTAACATATTTTTTTCCTACTGGAATCTAGCTATGATATGAACCCTGGACAAGCATAGACTGCTGCCACTGTACACTGCTACAGTTGAACAAATGAGACCTGCAAGTGTCCATTAGTAAAGCTTTGCAAGGGTTCCATCCCTGGTGTTGGTAGTTAAAATGGTAGGTCACAAGTTAATTAAATCATACAACTTTACTTTTGCATCCTGCAACAATTTATTTTTTCTTGGGAGTCTGTGCATTATGGTGGCTGCAAGGTAATGCAGTGAAGGTAGTTCTGTGCTGTTGAAAATGAACTGTGTTGTTATGTTTCTTGTCTACTGTAATCTATTTTATATAACACATTTCATCCTGAAGGTTCCCAAGTAACTGTAGACTGTTTACGTGTAAGGAAAAAAATTGCACCACAGAATACATCTGCCTGTGTGAAGGAGTGTGTCGTCCATTCTTTTAGCAACTGCATAAGCAGTTCTTTAGGAGGGGAAGTGAAAACTTCAAATGAAACTGCAGGTGGTATTTCTTAAGTGTATAATGTAATTGTGTAAATTGGAATTTGGCTAGAATGTTGAGGTTTCCACCATTTTTTATAGTTCTTGCAGCTAGTAAACCTTAGTGCCAAATTCAGCTTGCTCTCACTGCATTGAATGTTTACACCTCAAATTAATGAAAAATCATCAAGTAACAAGTTATTCAGAGTAAGGGTGGCATACTCTACTAGATTTGGTTTTAAAAGAAAAAAAACCAACAAAACCTACAAAAAAAAAAGCAACCAAAAATGCCCTAATTTCAAAGTTCCATTGCCTTTAAAAGGCTGCCCACTGAAGAACGTGGACTCAGCTAACAAATGTCCTGTTCCTTTGTGTTAGACACACCAGTGAACTGCTTATACTTTTTTTTACAAATGGCTGAAGTTCCCCTATTGGTAATTTGGTTTAGACATATGTGATAAACATCTTCAGATACACTTTTTTTTTCTTTGGCAGGAAGGTGCCATGCTGCAGGTAACTAATGAAGAAGTGGTCAACCACAGAAACGCTTCAAGAAATAAGAAATTCTGTATCATCAGAAAATAGTTGTTTTTGCTGCCTTCATTAAAAATCTAGAGGTTAAATGAATACTGATAAAACATCACAATTAGTACAGCTCCCTGTAATGCTGGGTTTTTCAAATTATAGTAATAATGTCTTGTAAACCTTTCAAATAAAATTCAGATTCATTAGGAGAAACAAATCACTAATGTTAAAATAGCAAACGTTCTGTGAGTAGAAAGTTTAACTACATATTTTTATAACTTTCATAGCTTTAAAATAAAGTATTTTTTATACCAAAGTAGTTCTAGTGTAATGCTTAATAAAACTTAGTGTGTGTCTAACATTAAATAATGTTTACGTGCAGCTTTTAGACCTATCATGATTTGAAACATTCCATTTTGAGGCGGATTTAAAACAAAGTCAACTTGGCAAATGTATTCACAGAACTTGTATCTCTGACCACAGGCATCTGTTCTCTGTTGGGAGAAACAGTGCAGCAAATTAAAAATGCTGATCTTTTTGCTGTTGGACACAACTGCTTTAAAATTTAGCTTCTTTGGCTGTGTTTTACATCACTTTATAAAAACATCTCCTTTCCTGTTAATGAAACTAACCACTTAAGATAGTTTGTCAAAATATGACAGGGCAGTAGCTTTATTTTCCACCTGTAAAGAGCTTGTAGTATCAAGAGAGAAAGACTGAATGGAATGTAGAGTTCCTGCTGTACCAGAACACTGTTACAAATAGCTGTATCTTCTGGGGGAAAAAAACAAACAAAAACCCAAAACACCACCAAAAACCAAACCAAACTCCCAGTGTGAGCTTGGAAAGCTTCAGTTGGGAATGTATTTGAGTGACGGTATTGTCGGTCTGTACTGTTTTAACCTGCTACCTACATTCATGGTTTATTCTAAACTTGAAATTCATGTGCTTACCTTTGGCAGAATCATAATGTCTTTAACCTTCTTTATGTAAATCAAAAACATTTATTTAAGGATTCACGTAGGATTTTTTCTGTGTTTCTTGCATTGAACTTTGAAATATTTGCATAGGTAACCGGTGGGCTGCAACGGAAGCGAAAATTAAGACGCACAAAAAAATCTTCTTTACTTTCTTCTTTCTAACAGAACGAGTTGGGCAGTTGATACAGAATTTGCATTTACTGGAACTTAGTTAATAGAAGTTTTTTTTCTTTACAGTTGCTAAGTCCACATTCATAGGACATCAAAAAAACCCAAAATGCTTCAAAGGGGAGTAATTCTTGTCTCTTTCCTGTTTGAGATACTTACACTCTTTCAGTAGATTTGCAACAAGGTTTAAAATTTATTTGAATTAAGTACGTTACATTTTCCATAATGAGTATGTTCTAATTTTCATTTGCTGTTGCTGGGGGAAGGGAGTGTGTAGGGGACAGCAGTGTGTACAAACTTAAGTTATTGGATATTTAAAGTCTTGAAAGCTTGGAGTATTTGAGTAAGTTTCATGTTGTCTTACTGTTGAACTTTCATGACTTTCCTTTCTTGGTATGTTCTTAAGAATTAAAGCAAGTGACAATCACAGTGTTTACTGATCAGTTCAGTGAGAGAAGTCACTGTTTTGAGTTAACCTGATACCAACAGCTAGCAGCTTGGAATAAGAACAACAGTGTGTGGTCAGTTACTCACCCTCAGTCTGTGGGCAATGTATGCTTTTCCTTAGCAGTGCTCAGAAGTATCTAAAAGGTGGGTATCAAGAGGATGGGGCCAGTATCTTTTCAGGGGTGCCCAGCAACAAGACAAGGAACAATGGGCACAAACTGGAAGGCAGGATGTTTTGTTTGAAGATGAGGGAAACCTTCTTTGCTTTGAGGGGGACAGCACTGGGACAGGCTGCCCAGAGGGGTTGTGGAGTCTTCTTCTCTGGAGATGTTCAGAACCCGCCTGGATGTGATCCTGTGCAGCCTGCTCTAGATGGACCTGCTTTAGCAGGAGGGTTGGACTACAGGATCTCCAGAGGTGCTTTCCAACCCCCACCATTCTGTGTGATTCTTTTAATTTCTAAGAAGTTGGTTTTGGGTCACCCTACAGACTTACTGTTTTCAAAGGAAGGGTAACATTGCTGGTCAGTATGTTTCAGCGTACTAAGAACTGAGGGCTGTGTCATGGGTCCTAGGCACAGTTTGCCCCCAGCAAACACTTTCTGCAGCAAACTGAGGGAAGAATGTGAAAGACAACTTCTAGGTAACTCATGGGAGTGAAAAAAACCCTATGGAACTACAGTCTATGACTTCACTTATGAAGTGGTGAAGAGCAGTCAATACTAGGGTTCTGGTGTTTATTTGCAATGACAGTTGAATTTTACTCCTGTTACTTGTGCTTCAGGTGCTGAAAAATGAGGCAGAAGTGGAGAACTGTTCACAGTACTGTAAAATAAGTGGGAATTGAACTTTTGTCATACATGGGGAAGAAGATTGAATTCTTCAAGTTTTATGATTAATGTGTGTACTATCTTGGGAGACACAATCATACTAGTGAGGAAAAAACAAACTTCAAAAAACATAAATTTTTGAACCAGCTGTCAGCTGAGTTTTTGTCAGCTTGGCCACATTTGTGAAAGAGGATGATTTGCAGAGAACATACTGAAGCAGTACATTCCTGGTAGCTTTTGTGCTTGTTTTCAAAGCAAGTGGAATCCCATAGTGCTGTTACTTATCTTGCATCCTCAGGGGGATGCCAGGTTCTCTTCTCTTTACAGCCATGCTGGTAGGAATGCACAGGAGTGTAACATGGAGGGATGTTCCTGGGTAATGATGTGTTTCACCAGACGTCATACTGTCCTTTTAACTGTTGCGTGCTTGCTTTGCAGCTAGTGTTGATTTGCGGTGTGGCAGAAGTTACGCCAGTTAATGTAGCAAGAACTGGATTGTTTATCAGCAGTAAAAGTAAACCGTGTTTAAATGGCTGTGTGACTTGCCTGATGAGTGCTATGAAAGTACTAGGTCAGCAGCATTTGAGGACCATGTAGTTTACAAACTAGGTTGTGTGACCTCCCATGCTGCACTGCATGAACAAGGTGATTTTGTGGGCAAGTCCTAGAAAACTGCTCTTCGCCCCAGGTTGTCACCAACATGTTCTTCCTCCTTCCCGCCCCCCCACCATCCCCAAGTTGCAGTGCTTTTCCAGCGTACCCTATGGTAATAAAACTTCACATGGTTACATGTGTCATCTCTATCTCGTTTATTTAATAAATAGTTTTTCACTAGAACCTGGTGCCGTGTCCTGTTGCCTCATTTATAGGCCTCTACCTACTCTGTCCTCAAGATTCTCATTAGAAACTTATTTCTGACTACCATAATATACAAAAGTAGTGTGTTTGTGTTGGGACAAGTACTGAGCTGCTAAAACTGACAAATTCATGAAGTTGCTTTATCCTTTGTTTCTTCCTTGAAGTGCATTACTCTGCTTTACCCCATCTGAAACTAGATTGTAAGCTCTTGAGCAGGAACAATCTTGGTTTGTAAAACTTGACTTCTGTAAAAAGCAACGTCTCCTGAATAAAACCAACCCACCAAGCTAAAGTGGCACTTCAGTGCAGCACCGTTAGTGGTCATTCAGAGTGTGTGTAGTGTCGCAGCAGTGTGCACCGTCTCCTCTGAGGGCTCACTTGCAGTGTGCCTCTATGTGAGTGTGCAGCCTTGCCTTTCATAAACAGCGCTTTGGTATTGCATTCTAAGGAAGCACCACGTTTGTGTTAGTTTTTAATGGATGCTCTTCCGGAAAAGGTATGGATCCAGCGCAGCTTGGGGCTAGTGCGGCTCCCTACTGGCCACGCAGGTTGCTGCCAGCAGTAGTGGGGAAGGTAACTTGTGTGTGTCGTGATTTCCTCTCTGCCCAGTGTTTATATCTGACCTTTTATAGCCTCTTGCAGATAATCTTACTTTCATTATTAATGTAACAAAAGCACATCCTACCACTCAAATATTATGGATTACTTAATAGCTTTACCATGGGAACAATATTTTAGTATGAACTCCCACGTGGGTATTTGCATTTTTTTGTTGCCATATCAACAGCTAAATCTACAATCACCAGTTTTGGAATTTTCTAGCAGGATTAACAAGTTTGGGTGGGGTTTTTTTTTTTTGTTTGTTTGTTTTTTTGTTTTTCTTTTTTAAAGTGTTTCCATTGTTTCTACTTCAGAGAGATGCTTTATATTCAGTAAGGTAAAATGAAGCCCTAAAATCATTTTTAGTAGGTAACTGGCTCCAGATTAAGTTTGATACCACATCATGTCTTTTACACAGTGTGGTTCCCAATTTGTACACTTCAGACTTTGGTTTCTTGAAAGTTATGAAAGCGCAGGTAGACCCCAGTCAGAGGTTTCCCACCCTTTGCAACCCTTTCAGTTCAAAGTTTTCTTCACCGATGCCGTTTTCCTGAGCAGCCCCTCAACTACTGTACAGTGTCTCCTTTTGTATATAGGTTGAAAATACAGTAAGGCCCTTGTATGAAGCATATTAAAGGTGGCTTCAGGAACCCTTTGTCTTGGCAGGAAAGCTCGCTATAAAGCCTGTTCTTTCCCTGTCTGTCTAGCCAAACTTTCACAAATAATTTAAAGACATGAAGATGTAAGGCGGTATCTGGGGTTTTTTTGGTCTTTCTGTTTTCTTTAAATATAGGCTAGTCACAGAAAGGGAAGAGACTTCAAAAAGCATCACCAGGTTTTGGGTGAAATGTAATGGTAGTCTACTAAAATTGAAAAAAAAAACATAATTGTTTTTAATTCGGCCTAGTCTTCTCTGTGGGTAGGTAACCGAAGGTTTGCAAATACACAGTACATCTGGACCCAACACTGTGTCATTAGCACTGCTGTAACTTAACAGCCCATCCAAAGTCAGTAATTCACCTGAGGGGCTTTATAGGGATACAGTGACCAGCTGAGTTCTCAGAAACTGAGGTTTGCATGTAAACTTCTTAAAAAGAAATGTAGTTTATAAAAAGAGTGGAATTACCTGAGCTACTTCCCAGTCTGCAAATTTACAGGGAATGGAATGGGGTTGGGGCTGATGTCTTCACTTTATATGGATCATCTGGAGTATGCTGCTTTCTGTTAGGACTGCTCTCTGAAGGAGTTCCTTATTTTCAGCATGTACCAATATTTAACCATGGAACTTGCCCAGCTGGCTGGATGCTTTTCTTCATTAGTAGTTTGCTCTACAAGAGTCCATAGTGCTGCAGAAAAGCAGCTGCAGAAAGAGTGGGCATCAGAAAAATTATCCTTTTTTTTTTTTTTTTTCTCTCCTCCCCCCTCCCTTCTCTCACAGGACTGTAAAAATTTGTGTTGTGGTGAGGTCCTAAAACAGATACTTGGGTTTCTGGTTTTATCAGTTATGGACTTAATAATATCTCATAATTTGTGTACATAAGCCATGTAAAGGCTACATGCAGACTTTAAAATGCTTTTATGTCTCTTAATTAGAAGATGACAATCATGCTGACTCAAACTTTTTTTTTTTTTTAAAAAAGTTAACACATCATGGGTATCTGTTACCTGTTGCACGTTTTGGTTGAAATTCATGAACTAGTGATTAAATAAACTCCCTTGTGAATACCAGTTACAATGGATACACTTTCACACTGATGCTTAACCAACAGCAAGAAATTTCAGGGCCTCAGTTATGCAAGTTTCCTCTATGAATTTATCCTATCACTTTGAGGCTGTGGCAAAACTGGTAAATAAACAGATGCACATGTTTATTTAAATAAATCGTTTAATATAAAATGCAGAGCAAATTGTTCAAACTGGCTGATTTCCTTATCGATAATGCAGTGCATTTTGTACTCTGAGGTGTGTGCCCTTTTTGGAAAATACCACTTGATACTGGTTACTGTAAACACAAGCAGTTGTTAGAAGTGCAAACAAGCAACATGATTTACATGCTAATAGCACAGTTTATTTCTTCAAAAGGTATCATTTGGCATTTAAACTTGCATTGCATGTATGTGTAGTTTTGTGATGGTGCCGGGCTCTTTTTAACATACCTGTCCACAAAGTTGCTATGGTGTCATCATGCCCTGATTTTTTTTTTAGTACCAGTTTAATGAGGTTTGTTTATAAAAAAATATAAAAAGTATTTGTTGCTATCTAGTTGTTAATAATTATTTTAGTATTTTACAAACCAGTATACCTCTTAACATTTCTTCCTTACAGTTATACATGTCTTTTAGGCCATCTTTGTTACAGACCCTTTGCAGGTTCTATTCTATTCTAAAATAGAAAAGAAAAAGCTGTTGTGAATAAGCATGTTGAGTGAATGAAATGTCTTATTTTGCGTAGCATAAATATCAAAACTAAAAGCTCTTCATTCAAAGCCACTATCTGAGTGTAACCTCATTATCACAAGTACACATAAATAGTAATTTGGTTCAATTTAAATTACCTTGATGATTTGGGGAATTTTTTTTTTAAATCCATAATATTGAAGATATTAAAAACCACCAGTTTTAAAAGCTAAAAATAAAAATTTTAGTACTTCTCCTTGAGCAAGGTACACAAGTAAATGTATCACAGATGAGGAAACAGAACGGGAACTCATTCACCATCACTCATTTTCATGGAAGAAAGTAAAAAATGATTCAGTTGCAGAGGATGAAGGTAAGACAATATTGAATCAGACAGATGCATCTATTTGCAGATCGACCATATGAGTTGTAGAATTAATTGGGACATTATGTTTGCTTGGAGCTATGATGGTGAAAGTAGCGAGGAAAAATGCAATAGCCTCCTGGGCCTCTCTCCTCAAAGGAACACTAGGAAAAGCATAATAGTTCTGAATAAATGCAAAGCACAGAGTATCCCTTAGGAATACATAAATTCACAGTGAATTTAAGGTGAAGATGAAGTTAAGCTACCATTTTTCTTTCAGTGCTAAAAAAGAATAATAAACCAAGGTCACTTTGTATATGAAGAATCAAGTTACTCAAGATTAAAACACATTTTTCTTCTGTATGTAACTTTGATCTAAAATTTGTTTCCCCCCCCAGCTCCCTGGACATTCTCCCTGCCCCTCATCACCAGAAACTAAATTCCAAGTTTTCCTAGGCCTATATAACCACACTTACACTAATGGCCTAGCACCTTTAATTCTAATTAAAACTACAGAAGCCTCAGCTGGTAGACTTTCTAACAGACCACACTCTGGGTTTGCCAGACCCTTGAACATGCAGTCTTCCTCCTCAAATGCAGTCTTTTCTGCTTGTACTACTGTAATTACTCATCTCCAGTCTTCATGCAAATACCTTTATCATTCTTTCAATAAAAAGTCACATTTTTGTTTCTGCTCTTTTCTGTTCTCTTGTTTCTATTCTGATTTGACCAAGTGTTTAGGTATTACGAGAACACTGCCATCACTACTGCAATGCATGACATACTGGCACGGGTTCACAGGTCTGCCCTGGTCATCCCTCAGTCTGCTGAAAATGTCATGGTACAAGTTGTTTAACTTTTCCTTCAGCTGGTTGATTGATCTGCTACACTGAGAGTGCTCCTTTTTAAGGCTTTCCTTTTGTGTTTGAAGATTACATATGTCTTCTTCTAAGTTAAGAATTGCGTTCAGTTTGCGTTTACGACAATTCTGGGCAGCAACTTTGTTCTTTCCTCTTCGTCTGATGTCACGTAGAAGCGACACCTGAGTATCTGTCAGATGGTTCTTTGCTAGCATGGTGTTGAAAGAGTCGACGGGCATACTCACAATTTCATCTACTGAAAATGGTACTCTCGGAGCTTTTGCATGGCGTTCACTGCTGCTAAGGTTTTTATCAGTTGAATTACGGCACCTATCCTGTACTTTGTTTGGTTTCTCCATCCACGTCTGCTGCTGCTTCTGAGTGGATGCTGCTTGACCTGGCAGCTGATTGTAACTGTGGTTATGAAGAAACTGCTTAAGTGTGGTTTCTCCAGAACATTCTGAATTACCTGGATATTCCATATGGCCATATTTACTGTGTTCTTGACTATGGCCACCAACAGCTCCTAAGCCATGTGAAGAAACAGATTTAATGTCGCTGCTGTATGCAACAGCACCTTCACTGCAGACAGAGTAAGAGGCGATGCTGTGATTTGAATCCAAAGACAGTCCTGAATCAGAGCCAGGTTCTTCAAAGAGCTGAGAAACTTGTATAGCATCAAAGCTTTCCTCCAAAGCCAAAGACATGAGTTTAATTTCATCAAAATTATCATCATAAGCCATTAGGTTTCTAATGTCAGCAGCTGAAAACAACCCTGTCAAATTTGACCCGTGAAGTAGTGATTCTGTATTTGTGATACTAGAGCTTGACTGAGGAAAAGTCTCTTGCCTTTGTAAATGTCTTGTTTCTGAATTTGATTGAGTGGAATAGTCTGTTCTTAGTAGCGTGGCATCATGAGGACTGAAACAATGGCAAAGTGCCCGGGTCACACTTGTATTGTTGTGTGAGGATGATGGGTCTCGGCCTCTACTAGCAGTAGCAACTTGTGCATCTTCCAGTAAATTTGCCTATAAGATGATGAGGGGAAAAAGGGGATCTTTTGTAAAATGAATGCCTCTACATTCTTCACTTACACAGTCTTCATTGATTGATTTTTTTTAATATACCAATATTTGAAACTATTAAAGTCAAAATTTTATATGTTAAACTCTTCTCCTAGCTATCGTGAATACTGTTTCCCATTTGTACACAGCATAACCCACACTGGCATAAGGCAAGAGGAAGTGAGAAAGGTGCAGGAGAAAAGTGACTGAAGGGATGGGAGGAGGAGGAGGACAGGCAAAGGGCACTGTGGGACTGATGAGTGTTAGTTAAGAAGTGGAAATAGGACTGTTGCTAAGTGTACACCAAACTACAGCCTACGTGTTCATCTGCTCTGGTCTAAGAAAAGTTCCTTCTAGGAGAGGCAGTCCTGCCTCTTCCCTGGTAGTGGTGTTGATGATCATCCAATTCCAGGGAGAGCTGGTTCAAGGTGCTACACTGTTAGAAAATTAACCTTGTAAAGATGATAAATAGCTCACTGGCAGGACTTAACCAGTGAGAACAGTGGTGTGAGAAAGGAGGGGAGGAGGACAGAAACGTTAAGGTCAGGTCATGCTGGCACATTCTTGCCACTTTTCTTTCACAGTTCATAAAGTTTTTGGGGCTGTGAGCTGCCACATTTGGCTTAGCTCCTTCTTAACTGAGGTCTATTGTGTTCAGATTTCAACTCACCTCCTTTACTAATCAGCTTGGCGGAAACTTCCTCCTCCCAGATCACACCTTCTCTGTTTTGACTTTAAATTACTACTCAGGTTATTTTTTTTACAAAATAAAGCTGCTGTATGATCCCACAGTCCTGAAGCCCAGATGATAAACAAGTGCTTCAGTAGCACTGAGGCCCACCTTTTGGGGGCCTGGGTTATAGTTGCTGGGTCCTAGAAGTACAAAGCCACTGTGCAAGATTATGTCAGGGCACTTGCTGACGAGCAGTCATAAAATACACGGATACAAAAAACTGGATACTTGAGAATGTAAATATGTCAAGTAGGAAGCGTATGATATGATTCTTCCACAGCTGAGCATCCATACTGTGGTGCAAGAAATTACTTTTCTGACTGCAGTTCATTGAACAATACAAAAAGCACTTTCCACAGGGAAGGAATTATGTACCATAAAGACCAGAACGTCTTAAGTTCTCTATTATGCTTATTGGGAGCTCAGGTAACAGAAGAAAGTCTTGCCTTATTTCTCCTAGGGAGTTACTTTGTACTGGACCATCTGTAGTCTGAGAGATAGAGCTTGTTTTCAATTAAGCCCTTGAAAAAAAGTCCCTCGCACTGTAAAGACTTGTCACCAGGAAAAAACAAGCAATCCATTTTCAACAGATAGACTGTCACAAGATGGCAGTGCATTAATAATCTTAAATAAAACATGCAACTGTGCATTGTTATAGCTACAGAAAGACTACAGCCAAATTCCTTTCTAATTATGAAAAGAACAGAGAAAAATAAACTGACAAACTTCTGAAGCTTGTTAGTGTGGAATCCACTACCAAAAGTTAACAGAGAACAAAGTTAATTTATGCACTGGGAGGCACTATCCAACCTAAAGATTTGCAAAACTAGGTGTTCCAGAGATAAACACGAAGTCATATGGAAAACACTAATTACTCTGTAAGGCTCCTACTATGGGAAGTGTATATAAGATGCCCTTGGAGTATTGCAAAAGTGGAATGTAGGGAGTAGCTTCATGGTTAATGATTGCAGCTATGAACTGTGGGAGAGGAGGAAGACTCCAGTTAAGATAACAACTATTTTTTTGTGAAGATGGGCACCCAGAAAATAAACTATGGTATCAGAAGCCCAGAAGATAAAAAAAGAAAACAAAGTGGTTTTGCTGCTAATGCTGACTGACTCGATTTGCAGCGAAGATGGGTCTGTTCTTCTTGAGGGTAGTATCCTCATAAGCACTTGACCCAAAATTTATGGCAACTCCAATCTATGGCTGCAAATGCTTAATCGCTGCTAGTGCTTAATAACTCAGTGTTGCTCTAGAGAAACACAGCAAGAGCTGCTGTATACATATAAATTGGCATCAGGTTTCAGAAAGGGAACTATTAGTTGAACTAATTAAGTTGTCCAGTGGCTCCACTGCACCTTGAACACCAGGTCACAGAGAAGATAGGACTCCGCTGTTTTCAAATCCCGGACAAATCACTGGGGAAAATTTTTCAAGTAGAGCCAGTGACAGCTGCTGTAAAGAGTGGATACGTCTTCTACGTCTTCAGGTAAGTTTTACTGAATTGATGTGCTTGTATATTCACTGTTTGTTTTTTTTCTTTAATTAGACACAACAGAGTAAGTCATTATCCAATAATCACTGATTGTATCCCAATCTATTAGCAATATGTGTGTTTCTCCATTTACCTCTAGCACGTTTTCCATCTGTGATGACAGAAGCTGCAAATAGCCCTCTAAGGACAGAAGGGAGTCTACATGGCTGCAGGTGCTCTGTGACAGAAGAAACAGAAACACTTTGTAAAGCACAGTTATTTTACATAAAAGGAGGTAAAAATCAAAGTTCAAGAGGAAATAGAGCACAGATCTGTGAAGCACTGCTGCTGACCCTGCCATCAAGTCTTCATCCTACTGTGAGATAGCACATTGCTAGGACTAGCAGAGTAACTCCACGGCAAGAGCGTCCTCGTCTACCCCACAACGCCAGAACTGGGCTTTCCTCCTCTCTGAGGCTGCACCCACCCACCACTGTGGAAAAAAGCCTAGCTGCCAGGGCAGTGGCGAACAGAGGGGCTGGTAGGAAAACCACATCCAGTGTTCTCAACTCTCATAAGGTCTAGAAAGAATGAATGCTTTTTTCATTGTAGCTCTGAGAGAGAACAAAACCCGAAGTGCCTCTGTTTCAGTTTAACATCAAAACTATTCTTCTGCCTTCTAGTTAAAAGACACATGTTAAGATCTGAACAACCCAGCTTCCCAAATGTAATTCTACATCTGAGCCTCAAGCTTTACATAAATGGTAAAAGCAGTATAATTTAGCATCTACGTCTCAAGTGTCTGTAGGCCAAAAAAACCCACCTTCACAATGGAGAAAATAAACACAAATTGAAAAATGGTTAGTTACAAATGATTTCTGTAAACTTTAGAACCTTTCAACTACATAAACTATACTGGGGGCAGGGAGCAATTTGCAAGAAGGTGTACAAGGGCATCATTCACAAAGTATCACCTGAAGTCACTGTTCCTTTCCTGCCCTTTGTGAAGGACACTCCAAATGAAAAGAGGAAATCAAATATTCCTTCAAAACCATTCAATTTCTTTCACTACTCTTTATCTCAGTAATAAGACCTACATCCTCCCTCACTTCCTCTTCACAGTTTTCCCTTCTTCCTTTTTTTTCATCACTTACTTGATTTATGTCTTTCTCCTGTTTGAGTTGATCATGTCCTTGATGTGGACAGCAGTCATCCAAAGCTTCCCGACATGCTTTGAGGTCAACATCCTGAAGACACAAAAACCCCAGTTCTATTAAGCAACAAGTTGTCAAAATTAATCTTTAAAATTCACTTTTTTTTTTTTTTTACAGCTATAGCATTTCAAAGGAAATATACACAGAACAGTTAATTCATGTGGCTGAACTGACTCTGTGTAGACTTTGGGGGCAGAATGAGACAGAGGTCAGTTCAGGAGTGCAGACACTGCCTCCTCTTTCAGTGCCCAGGCACTAAACTCATCTGTGGTAGAAAGGGACATTCATAAACACTGGAAACAAATTCTTCTAAAACAGGCACATGATGATGTCATTTCATGGAATGATTGGGCTATCAGTGTCTTTTTGATGTCATTTCACAACAACATATCTAAGCCAGATATCTACTTGGTGATGGAATCATAGGATAGCCAAATATACATGGCCAGTTAGCAAAATCCCGTGCTTTTTCATTCAGGAAAACAATCACATTAACATGTATTTTAATAGCAGCTCTGTTTCCCCATCACTTCCATGTAGTCATTACTCAATTCCCATTTACCAAATGATGGTTTGGTGGGGTTTTTTTAATCTCCAGCAATTAAATTGTTCCAATTTAATGGTCTCAGAAGTATTTTTCAAGTTATCTTTTATCTGTAGTTAGCAGACTTTTACAATTTTTATTACAGGGGTATTGCTAGGGGAAGAAGGAATAGCTAAGGAATTTGCATATTAATATTTTTCAAAAAATCTTTGATATTTCAGCTCTTATAGGGCAAGTCTGAGTTATTAAAATGTGACAGTCGGTGGAATGGCAGCCAGAAAACCAAGTGGCCCCACTGCATTAGTTTCATATATCCCCAGCAAAATGCTATGACAGGAGCAGAAAAGACAAGATCTCAACAGCAGCAAACATTAGGAGTTAGTGTTCCATTCTAAAAATCGTAACAAATATACTTCACAGGTTTTATATGAAAGCATAAACCATATAAAACCTGTCGTTGTAATGGTCGTTAAAATGTGTAAGAGATTTTTAAAAATTATTGTTTCATACAAGACATAAAAAATTAAATGTAAGGTTTAAAAACAGGACTCTGGAGTAAAATTAAATATAAATTTAAAATAAAGTAATATTAATTTCATTTTTATTAATTCTATTAAAATGTATTTTTAAAACTTATGAAAAATAAATTTATTTTTAACTGATTTTATTTGTTGGCTTTCAATTTTTCTGCATTTTCTTTTCAAGGATTGGAAGGGAACTTTAATTTTATAAATGTTATTTCTAACAACAAATAGATATACAGGGCCCTCATCTGTCAACCTGATGTAAGAGGCACTTTCCTTCAATGAAAAACACAACTCCTAGCTATTAAAAATTATTTTCCAAAATAGTATGTCTTCTTTGTCAGCTGCAGTTGGAAATGACCAGGTGACTTATTATTGCCAAATATGAGAAAACAAATTTACTTTTCTAAACATACACTCAAAAATACAGTTTTCCTTTATGTAGTAAAACAGCAGGAGAGGGAATTTAGTGTTCAGGACACTGAGTAGTTGGTAACTAGCTACTTGCAAACATTTAAATGAGTTCAATGGAGCTGCTCACAGGCGTGAAGTTAGTCCCATAATTACGTTTGCAAGATCAGTGCTAGTCTTTAATTTTTACAAAGAACCAACATAATATTTGTCCAGTAAATATGATCTATTAACATCCTAATTAATAAAATTCATCATCAAAAGCAAGTACAAAGTCCAGGACAACCACTGTCAAAGACCTTAAGCAGCTCCTCTTGGCTGAGTGGCCTGGGAAGCTGCTGCAGCTCTACCAGCTGACGAAGAGGCAAATGCAAGAAACATGTAGAAACCTGGTATCTGTAGTGTGATGCCTCAAAAAACACCTCTAAGCACAGGGTTTGGATACAGAAAGTATACAGGTGACAACTCAATGGTTCCTGTGAAAATTACCAGAGGTACAAAGCTATTCTACTGCCAGGGAAAAGAACAGCTTGCAGTAACCTTGTGAAGAGCCCACGCGGTGCCCGGCAGATCATGCAAAACCCTCACAGTTCAACTTGCTTATGGTGGAAATCTGCCTGCAGGCGATGCCAGTCTGCTGAAGTCTGTGATGGAGACGGTCCTGCCCAGCACCATCGTGAGGACAACTGAATTTCTGGTGTGCCTGATGGGACGGCCTCTTCCATAAGAAAAACAAAATGCTCCTGAAGCTCACAGAAATTTGTGAAGACTGTCATGGCTTCACTTTCCCTAGGACATCAGAGACAACTAAATTTTTAGGTCTTTTTTTTACTGATATATAGAGATGTTGACCACCAAGGAGATGGGGAATACTTCTGATCATTAATTTTAGGATTTATCTGGAGTCTGCACTGATTTTTATGTATCCTTTAAGAAGTAATAATGTCTTTGACTATTTTCTCTGCTAAGACATAGACAGTGTCTTGGTACCCTTTGTTTCCAGGCTGAGCCACGCCAACTGCACTACAGGTTCACATGCTATTTTGTCCTAATGACCCTTTGGTTTAAGATCAGTACAGAGGTCAGAGTCTTCCTCTGATCTTTGCACAAAGCTCCTGCTGATGTGAACAGAGGTGCCAGTGAGGATGGGAGGGTATGGAAATTCACACTTCGCACAGCAAGCTGTTTATAAACCATAAACTGCAACCCTACCTGACGACAACCTTCGAATCCCATTTAGAAGGACTTCTGTGCAAGCACAAGGCAGGAGATCTACGCTAAAAAACCCACCAAAAAAAAAATCCAAGCATCTCAATTTCCAATCTTCCTTCTGCCATTTACTAGTTTCAGTTGGGCTAGAGAACACAATCTGAGACTAAGTCTAATTTACCAAATTATCCATCAGCTTTGTATGCTGAAGGGCTGGGCTCTCTGCATCTGCCCTTTCCCTAAGGTACAACTTACCACAGGTCAACTATCAACTTCTGTTTGTCAGTCTTTAGAATATGAAAAATAGTAATTTATGCCCAATCTGCTACTTAAGGTGGTCCAAGAACCAATGCAGAGATGAGAGAAAGTATGATTTTGCAGGTGGCCTGGCCTACGTTCACTTGGAAGGACGCTGCCTGGTCTAGTAGGTTTCCTTACTACATTCAAAATAAAGCTTTCCGTTTCCAATTAAGTACATCAGAGTATTGATCTCAGCATAAATTGGGTGCACTGTACATCAAACTATCCCTCCATGTTTCCCCTCCCCTTGCTTCCCACCCCCATATATTATTTGTTGTCCATAAAACAATGTGTAGGGAGCAGAACCTGTAAAGATACCACAATACTAATATGTCTACTGCAGTGCATTGGATGGGTGAACACAACACTTCTCCAGGAGCAGCAGAAAGCACAAGTAAGCTGTTTTCAGCTATTGATCAGTATGCAGTTGGCACACAGGGCTATAACTACACAGCTCAGGGCTACAAGTGAATGCACAGAAATATCTGAACTATCTCCAGAGCGGCAGCAGCACAAACGGAGAGGGTGGTCTGCGGGGTGTACAGGCAGCACTGGGAGGCAGCAGGTGCCTGCCCCTGCAAGGCTGTTTCACTGCAGTCACACTCCAGGTTATCTCTGCAAATATCCCAGTGCTGGAGCAAAGGTACATCACCATCGTTACTTGCAAAAGGACACAATCTTTTGTGGTGATTACTTATGTATCCTGTTCCCATGCTGTCTAATTCCTCTGCATTACACACTCTTTATTTTAGTTGTCAAGCTTTAAATTGCTCCATTACAGTCATTAATCTTGGAGATGCTTTTCTGCAAACTTGTGTCCCTTCTCCTTTATGAACTCCAGTTCCCTGCAGAACTGGCCCTTTCCTTCCTATTAGCTGAAAAGACGTGGCACAGGCCTGGTGATCTTTGCCATGTTTTGAATAATTAAGTAACATTTCCAGAAAATTGCCTCACATCCATATATGTTAGGCAAAAGAAATACAGCTTCTAGTAACATAACTCGTAGTTTCACTTTACTACTTTGTAGGATTAAACACAATTCACAATGAAATATAATCACAGAATCATAGAATCACAGAATGGTTGGGGTTGGAAGGGACCTTACAGACCATCTAGTTCCAACCCCCCTGGCATGACCAGGGACACCTTCCACTAGACCAGGTTGCTCAAAGCCTCATCCAGCCTGGCCTTGAACACTTCCAGGGAGGATCATCCACAGCTTCTCTGGGCAACCTGGGACAGTGTCTCACCACTCTCATAGGAAAGAATTTCTTCCTGATAACTAATCTAAACCTTCCCTCTTTCAGCTAAAAGCCATTTCCCCTTGTTCTGTCATTACCTGCCCCTGTAAAAAGTCCCTCCCCAGCTTTCCTGTAGCCCCTTCAGGTACTGGAAGGCCGCTATAAGATCTCCCCGGAGCCGTCTCTTCTCCAGGCTGAACAGCCCCAACTTGCTCAGCCTGTCCTCATAGGAGAGGTGCTCCAGCCCTCGGATCATCCTCGTGGCCTCCTCTGGACTCATTCTAACAGGTCCATGTCCTTCTTATGTTGGGGGCTCCAGAACTGGACACAGAACTCCAGGTGGGGCCTTATGAGAGCAGAGTAGAGGGGGAGAATCCCCTCCCTTGACCTGCTGCCCACGCTTCTCTTGATGCAGCCCAGGATATGGTTATTGGCCTTCTGGGCTGCAAGAGCACATTGCCGGCTCATGTTGAGCTGTTCATCCACCACCACTCCCAAGTCCTTCTCTTCGGAGCTGCCCTCAACCCACTCATTGCCCAGCCTGTGTTTATGTTTGGGGTTGCCCCGACCCAGGTACAGGACCTTGCATTTGGCCTTGTTGAACTTCATGAGGTTAGCACAGGCCCACCTCTGAAGCCTGTCAAGGTCCCTCTGGATGGTGTCCTGTCCCTCCAGCGTGTCAACTGCACCACACAGCCTGCGATGCGGTTACGATGCGTAACTGTTCATATAGCTCTAAGTTTACTGATGTTGTTCTTTGCCTGTGTACTTTAAATACGTGATGATAATTAATCTTACCAATTGATATCTACTTAATCTTAGCTAAAAAGCAAAATGTTTCTTGCTGTTTCTCTTTGTTCATAATGAGCCTTAAAATATCCTGTAAACACAGGAACAGAAGAGTACTTTATTATTTGAAATGCAGCTAGGGTTTAGAAAGCACGGAGAGTGGAATGGCCGTTGGAAACACCAAGTATCAAAGTAACTTCCATGTTGTACGGATAGACTTAAAAATCACACTAAACCATGCTAACTAAGCAATGCAATTCAGTAAATCAAATGATGCCTAACTGTGACTCCAAATGTGGTACCTGTCAGACACATTTATTCCAAATCCTAATAATACTGTCTGGGCTGCAACCAAACGCAGACTGTTCAAGGCGCTCCTGCTTGCTGCAGGAAGTTGCTAGCACCTCTCTAACCACATGCATTTTAGAAACAAAAGTCCTACGGCTCTACATAGCATGGCTCAGCTCTGTCAGCTATTACAAAACACACATACTCTGTCTGTGCACTCTAGATGTTTGGCACATACACTGAATTAACAGCAACCTGCTCCCAAATGGAGGTAGAAACGGGTACAGGCTGAAGGAACAGGCATAAACAGTATTGTCACTAATTTCAATTAAGACACTAGTTTTCATGCCAAAGACAGCTCAAAATGAACCTTTTAAACCACTTCTGGAACATAAACCAAACTATCTTACACTAGCCATTTGGTCCCGTGCTGTCGTTTTGCACCAGAAACTAATTTCATCCTACAGGGTGCAACATCTCTGACAGTAAATCTGATTAAGGTTATTAAATGTATTCAGTCACTCTTTCAGAATGAGCACATGAAAAAAGAAAGAGCTCTTGCTATGCCTCTGCTGTCCCAAGACGCTTTCGATTGTGGTTAGTGAAGTACACAACATCGAGGCTCTCTAAGAGACTCTCTTCTTTCCTTCTCTCTATATTTACCCAGGCTAGATTGCTAGCATATCCTCATTGGTATGATGTAGTCACTACTGAAGAAACTTAAAAGTATCCAGGGACCACTCATTCTGATAAAACATTGCCCACAACTGGGTTCCCGATGTCTTCCTCCCAGGTGAACGCACTTTCTCAGGTATCCAGCTCCCACTTTTCTCAAGCTACTGGCCTCACTGCAACACCAAACACTTGCCAACTCACAGCTCTGAACAGGGAGCACTGTTAAAATCCCCAGTCTGATATTTTAGCCCCTTTGGGATTTGAGTATCTTTACCTTCCCTCTGCCACCATATGTAATTCCTCTTTTATCTTCCACATTTACAAATACTTCTTCTTTCTGTCTGATACTCCCCTCACCTCCTCTCACGTACACTTCTCATGCACATCCTACACCTGGAATAAATACCTTCCCCACTCTCCAGGGAGCAGGATAATGCTTGTGTAAGTCAGCCCTACACCACTGACTCCCTCTACACCCTTCTTGTTTGACTTGGCTTTTTCAAAACCCTCGTGCCTCCTGCAGCACACTACAACAAAAATCAAAATCACAGCCTTTCAAGACAATACAGACCTTAAAAACTTAAGGTTCTTCTCTTACCTCACCTCTCTCTGAAACACCACGTGGACCTTCACACACCCTCTTATTAAACCTAGGCAAGTTCTGGCTAATGGGTAAGAGCCATCCATGAGCAGGGAACCGGCCCATGTATGTATTTGCAGATGTCCCTCCACAGCAACGTTGCCACGCAAAAAGGCTCAAAAAAAAAAAAAAAAAAAAAAATTGAAATATGTTCTGTAAATTAAGCACACAGCCTCAGTGAGACTGTTCTCAAATGGACTGGAGAAAAGCCCTCAAAAAAACCCCCAAACAACCAACCAAACAAAAAAACCCTACCTGGTTTCTGCTTACCTTCACTTTAACAAACTTTTGACACCTACCAATAAAAAAAAATCAGTAACTCAAACTATTGTCACTCAGTGAAATACTTCAAATGGTGCCCAAAGTCCAAGATGGATTCACCCCATCCAGTGCTTCAATACCATGAAACTGCCTCTAACAGCGTTCAAAGAACTGTGCTTGTACGAGGTTTCACATAACCTGACCCAAACAGGCCTTTCTATACGTGAACACAGAGACTACAGCACAAACAATACACTGTGCATCTTCTTCCTGAACTTTTGCCATTCATAAACAGCAATGTTATGCTGTTAATTATTAATTAGAGTTCTTTAATCAAGCACAGGAATTCAGCTCTTGGGAAGGGCTTCAAAATCTGTCATAGAGAATGCAATATATCCTGATATAACAAACCTACTTAGTTTGGGTGGGAGCAGAGCCTTCCTCCTCTGTCCCACCCCAAGCTGGAGTACATCCCACGTATGGTGTGATGACCCAGCACAGCAACTGTTTAGCTGTTTAGTTTCTTGTTTAGTTTCTGCCTCTTTTGCAGGCATGGGCAGCGTCAGCACTCGGGGCTTCACACAACTTGGAAAATGAGAACATTTTTACTGTAAGATTCAGGCCATGAATATAAAACTGAAGAGCTACATAGTCCATTCCTGCTCACCTGAATAATTTCCCATGTATATTCTATGAAAGATAAAGAACCCATTCAATTTTTATACTCCCTTTCTTCAAATGTATACATATATACACACACACACATACATACACACCTAGAAACACCGAGACACGAGAGAAAAGAAAACCACTGAGTCAAGCAGCGCAGCTCTTAACTCCTGCAAGACCTTCAGCTAAGACACTGTTGTGTTGCAAGCTTCTTGAGACTTCCTATGTATTTCTGAATGCTATTACCATATGCATAGGACTGATGCCACGTCCTGCAGCACAGAGGCCCCACACTTCCCCACACACAGTTCTGAAAGCACTTTGGAAAACAAGTCTCGTTCATTTTGAATATGGACTTCTGGTTCAACATAGAAGCTTTAAGAAGTGTTGTTGGGGCAGGTTTATAGTGAGAAGCTTAAGGAAAATACAGCCTTCAGTTGGCACAGTGGGGCATGGATTGCATTTGTTTTGCCAATTAATATTTTGCCAATTAATGGGGGTCGACAGAAAGGACACCAGCATCAACCCAAAGAGTAACCTTATTTTACCGATTATCTTAAAATAATACAGAAAGGAAATAATGCAGTGAGCAGTCAGAGTAACCCAAGTATATTGCTAAAAAGCAACACAAAGTTAGGCAATGCATCTAATCATTACTATATAAAGTTGGCAATAGTGATTAAGAAAGATACATCAACAATTTCCCTATTTACCACCATCCAGATCCAGTCGCCCCAGAGCAGCGAGGGTTTGGAGAACCTCTCCCTGGCAATTGGGAAGTCCTGCGTAGTGCATCCACCCGCAGATGAAGCCAACAAAGAGTCGCTGCACAGGGCTCCAGCTTTATAGTGCTTACTTATCAGACTCTGCAAGTCAGGCATAACTTGCACTTTCCTTTGTGCGGAAATATCTGGTACATCATCCTCCAGGTTGGATCCCACCCGAAGTCTGGCCAATCCTTGGGGAGGAATCCAAGGGAGTATCTCTGTCCTTGCGGTTTTAGACACATATTTCTCAACTGAGATCTGTCCGGTCTCACCATCTGTTTCAGTCCTAACCAAGGACATTTGCTGATTACACATATTATTACTTCTGCGGATAGCTGCTAAAAAGTTGCTGATTGCTGTTGCACTATAAACTTTATAACAAATACAGTCTTTACGGGGTGCGTCTAGGGGTCAACAATCAGCTTAGGCCTGTTTCCCAGGCCTTGGCATATCACTATCCCAGGTTAGTGCCTGTGGGATGGCTTCTCTTTTCCCCAGCAATATCAGACCTATATCCAGTGGCAGCTTCAGGTCTTTTTCTGTATTCTTTGTTGCTTTCTCTATGCTTAAAACTTCAAAATTTACACAACCACACAGTGTCTCAATTTAGCTTTTTCCTTAAAATCCATTGCTTGAGTAATCCAACAAAACTTCCAAAGCACATTGGTAAAAATAAGCAGGCACATCTAAATAAGTCAATATGACCTACACACACATGGCCTACTCAGTGTGACCAACCTGTGTGAGTAGGTTCAAGCAGGACAAAAACAGTTAGACAGCCATGTTCTCAGTAATGGATGTCAGTATTCAAATACGTGCTGAATATACTGTCAGCATTTACGGAGTAAGTGGTGCTCCCATTATAAATTCTTTCTAAGAAAAACCCCAAGATTTCAATTTGCTTTTCAGCAAACTGTGAAGAAGAAGACTAGGTGGTGCACAAACACTGTTGTACTTGTGAACAAAAACACCATGAGAAATAATCACCCCAAAGAGAAGACAAGGTTCACTCTTATGCTTTTTATCTATTTCCTTAGCAAACATGCCCACTGGAACCTAAAATCTTGGTCCAGGGAATTCTGCAAATATCCTTTCATTACTACAGAAATTATTCTATTTCCTTGCATGAATTGATGCATGTTTTCCTGGCTAATCAAAACAAAAGTTTATTGCTTTTTTTCCCTCTCTCTTCCCCTCCCCCTGAAGGATGTAACTGCTGGTTCCCAAACCCTGGTACATTTTAGTCTCAATCTTAAACATCCATGAGAACCAAACCTAGAAGCTTTGCAGGTGGTGCAGATTAGAACAGCATGGAGGCATTAAACTAATATCCTAAAGCATATGAGCACTTCTTCTACCAACCACCCACTATGACCTGCTGTAGGTAATGCAGGACAGTGAATTATGTATAGGATTCAGAACAAAAAGCTTTCTAAAATGTAGTCTCTACTGTGGTAAAACACTTTATCCCTGGTCCTGTTACACACACATCCATCTAAGAAAACGGGTAGCAAGACTGAGATAATATTATTATTTTCTCCATTAAAAGGTGTATTTCAGAAGAAATACATTTTGTTATTTTTATTACTAAGATAACAAAAATATTGTGGGGTTTACATTTCACTGGCAAACTTACACTTGATTACAGAAATAGACTGAATGAAATGGTTTGCCAGGAATATGGTGACTACAAAGGTTAGGGCTGATCCCAGCCTGTTGGGCACCAAGCTCAATGGAGGAACCCATGCATTTGCTTCACTCAAAACAAAGATGAAGTCCTCGGGCTGTCCTAACACTGCACCACATTTCATCTTAGCACAGAACAGAAATACCAGGCAGGCAACCCCATACAGTTTAGCATGCTCCAACAGCATGCTCCAGCCACTGAATTCATTTTCTTTTTCATCTGCAGTTGTCTTCCAGAGTGGTTTTAAATACCAGTTCCTTACAGATGAGGATCAGTACCTTGCATTGTGTCACCAGCAATGTTCTCAGCGGGGACTGAAGCCCAATGAATAAAATTAATCCAGGGGTGGGTGAATCCAGCTGCTAACTTTTCAGAAAGTCACACAATCCCACAATACCAAGCAGAACAAAGCAATTACTTTCATCTGTTTACACACCCCTCTCCCTGATCTAGTGTGGATAAGAGAAACGCTAAAAATAGCTTGCATCTATTTTTACAAAAGGCAAAATGAAGGTTATAAATCAGCTAAACCACTTTGAAATCCCTTATACTGTTACAATAACTTTTTGACAGCACAAGTGGACTTATTCAAACCTACAGAGGTCACCTTTAAAACAAACATTTTCCACTGTTTTTCATGTTTTGGACCCGTCATGCACTGCAAAAGAAGTCTGCAAAAGACTGGGGTTTTCACTTAGAAGTCCATTTATATTTTAGGTCAAGAACTCAATACTGCCTTATCTTGCTTCAATCATTATTTCACTTAAATAAAATGTACTTAAGAGAGAGGCTCAGACCTACATTTAGCAAAGAAATGACTCATCTCCCCACAGAAACGAGTGATTGCTTACAGTTAGGGTGTTGAAACTAGTTTTGCAACTACTTCACAAAAATAAAATATCCAAGCTAACACACTGGGAAATAGGAAAAAAAAAAAGATGAAAAATAATAGGAAGAAAGAAAAAAGCAAACCTACCATGCAAGGCAAATTTAATAATTGTTAGTTGATGCTGGTCCATTAATTGATAATTGGAACCAGCTACTCATAATGGTCCAACTTGGAAAATTTTGGTAGTTCAACTCGATATTTCAAAACATACTGAACATCTGAGTCATAAAATCACCATCCTGGCATTACCGTACCTTTTGTATCCACAGTGTGTATCACAAAAGTCTCAGATCACAAACTATTCAGGAAAAAATGAAACTCTATGCCCACTAGCGACATAACTCAGAAAAGCAGTCCCTGCCTCAGCTAATCTTCGGATTACAGATGTGCACAGCCCTTGTGCAGGCTGAGGGTCGGAGCAGGTGCGCACGCAGACAGAGGAGCAGCCAGGGCTGGGTGCTGCGCGACCGAAACGGAGCAACTCTCCATCGCGGCCGGGTACTCGCTGCCTGAGCCTGTTGTTCCAGGTGCCACCCTGCCAAGAGGGGCCGATACAGCCCGGCTGGCGTTCAGCCCCTGCACAGCGAGACTCCCGAGATGTAAGAAATGTTCAAGACAGGTGTGGTTACCGGACCAGGACATACACGTGCCCTTCCCCAGGGTCAGGGAAGCATGAGACGTTCCTCAGCCGAGAAGCTGCATCTCTGCAGCCGCGCGACATTCTTGAGCTGCCTGTGTGCCCGCACGAAGAAAACCGAGGCGATTCCGGAGGAAATGCCAAGCAGAAGCGGCAGCCCTGGCCTCGCAGCCCTGCTTCGCCTGACTGGGGCCAGGCGTGAGCCGCGGCCAGGGCAGCCCCGAAGAGTTCCCCGCGCCGGGACGCACGGAGGGCTCCCACCGCGGCCCCCCGGCCAGGCTGCGCGGCTTCACTCACCGGCGCGAACCTGCCGCTGCCTTTGTTTTCTCTCCCCGTGACCCCACCGGGGGAGCCGAGCCCGCGGCCACCCGCAGGTGTCTGGAGGTCTCCCCTCTCCGTTTTTTGAGAGAGGGTCTGGTTCAGAGAATCGTCCCTCTTCGCGTCCCCTCAGCTCGCCCCCCATCTACACCCCCAGACCGACCCGACCCGCCCGCCCGCCCCGGGGCGCGCCCCCCCTCCTCGCTCGGCCGGGGCGGCGGGGCAGACCCGGAGCCCGCCGTGCCGATGCCAGTGCCCGGGCAGGACAGCCTGCGCCTCCCCGGGCCCGTCCCGCCGCCGTTGCCTCCCTTACCTCCGCCATGGGTCCGCCGCCGCCGCACCATCCTCCTCCCGCGGCGGGGCAGGGGGCGGCTCCCCCGGGCGGGGCGGCTCCCCCGGGTGGGGAGGGCAGGGCCGGGCCGGGCCTCGCCTCGCCGCGCTCCCCGGGGGCCCGCGGGCACCTGTCGGGGCGGGGTCGGCTGCCAGAGGAGCCCGAGGAGGCTCAGGAGGCTGGTGACCCATGGCTCCCTGCCGACAGCCCCGTTGTCTCCTCAGCTGTCGTCCCTCGTGGGGTGCGTGTGCGTGGGGACAGACGGACCGGAGCGCCGGCCGGCCCCCGCAGCCAGGCACAAACCCTTCTCTCCGCGCCGGCCCCGCGCCGCGCACACACACACCCCGCCGCCACCGCACCGGCTCTTCCCCTGGGCGGGAGGCGGCGTGGGGGCGGGACGGGCCGCCGGTACCCCTGTACCCCCCTACCCCGGCACCCCCGCACCCCGCCGCCGCCCAGCCAAGCGCCGCTCCGCAGGGCCGGGCACCCCACCTGTGTTCTGGGGGCTTCCTGCGTCCCCGAGGGGAGCAACAGCCTCCGGTTGCTGGAGGGAGCTGGAAATGAAGGAGGCGAGTTAGGAGGTACCGTAGCTGCGGTGCGGGAGAAAAAAAAAAATGAAGAATATAAAATACAAAGAGATTCTCCACCTACCTCTGGTAGTAAACATTCTTCCCCCTCTCCTCCCCCCCTCGGTTTTTAGAATCCAAAAATAAAATAATAAAAAAAATACAGGTAGAGGTTTTAATTACAATCAACCCAGTGACTGAATACCTATCCCATGCCCTTGCTTTCCCACCTATTGAACTGCATTTTCCACAACACATCTACTTAGCACTGCTGGAACTCACTCTCGCACATGCTAGGGATATCTTTTCCAGCCGTTTTGTTCTCGCTGTCCTCCGAAAAGGCCTTCTATCACTTCTCATCACTTATCTGAGTGTTTCAGACTTGTTTTGGCATTTACAAGTCGTAAGGCTGTTCCAGCACACCCTGGAAGTGTCGCTTCTTCAGTGATAACTGTGTGTGCAACGAGTGCAGTTTCTCATTTCTCTCTTATCACAAATGACATTTCCCTTTTTTCGTTGTGTCCAGTGTGATACTATGCAACGGGTATTTTACAATACTCCTACCGTTTTCTTGCACCTTGTTTTTTGAATTCCAATAAAATAACAGTTTTCTTTCAAAAATCCCAATGAACTGGAATATGATACAGTCCTCCACTGGCAGCTTTTTTTTTCTTTTTTCTTTTTTCTTTTTTCTTTTTCATTTTTTCTTTTTTCTTTTTTCTTTTTTCTTTTTTCTTTTTTCTTTTTTCTTTTTTCTTTTTTCTTTTTTCTTTTTTTTTTTTTTTTTTTTTTTTTTCTTTTTTCTTTTTTTTTTCTTTTTTCTTTTTTTTTCTTTTTTTTTTCTTTTTTCCCATGCAAGAGTAAGGTCTCTGGCTTTTCAAGTGGAAGTACAACTGAAGGTAACAGTTGATTTTACTGTTGCAAAAATTAATTAAATGTGTCTTCAGCTAAATACATTTCCACATTACAATTCACAGCACAAATGCCAAGCCAGACATTCTCCACAAATCCTTACATTCCACATTATTCACTGGTGTTAACCCTTTTTGTGTTGTTGTTGCAGCACAATCAAAATCTTTGCATATAATTTTTAAGCTTGTCAATCAAGTCTTCTAATGATAAGAGAATATATGACAATTTAATATAGCCTGTAGACTTTCTTGCAAGAGATGGAGAAGAAAAAGAGCATGTATTTTGAAGGTGCTGGTAGATGTAGATATGCTGAGAGAGAAGACTTTGGGGGATGATTGGAGATGTCTCAGGGCCAGAAACCAGGGTTATGTTTCCTTTAACTTTTCGGTGCCCATGCCCGGTGCATCTCCAGCACGCCCTGAAGCACAGCTCGGGCAGCCCAGCACAGGGCGCCCTCCTGCCTGACCCACCTCTCATTCCTCCAAGGAGACAAGGGCCTCTTTGTGGCCGGTGTAGGCCACTGCAACAGCGTGCAGCATTAAACAGGCCCGTTTAATCACTTAAGTCCCTTCCTTTAACAAGATGGTGGGTTTTAAATGGTTAAGAGAAGCAGAAGCTCTGTACTGTTGCAGTTGCTTCTGGCTGTTAGTTTTTCATCTGAACTGAGTTTTGAGTCACGGTCCTTAAGACCCTCAGCAGCAGGACTGAAACCTCTCTCAGGCTGGCCCAGCTACCTTAAATTGGAGATAACCTTTGCCCAGGAGAGGTTTTATGGTGGTAGATTTAGGGGTGCTGTTCAGATCTCTGGCTCCCAGTATTCAGGACTTTGAAGCCCTTCCCTCAGACAGTGAAGAATAAGGGTGTGCTCAGGTAGCAGTGTCCCACAGAAGTGTTGGTGTCAGAGAGCACATGTGCCCTCTCCTAGTCAGTGCTGTGACTGTTTTGCATGTCAGATATTCTATCTGCCTTGAAAGGCAATCAGCCCCTCGGCCTAATCTACAAAGTCAGTATTATTTCTGTGCAAGCTTACTAAGAAATCAGTGCAAAGACCACTACAAAGATAATGTATTAGCGTGAACATTTCTTTTAGCATGAACCCCTGAAAACAGAGATGTCCCCAAACCTCTTAATAAGTTCAGCACAACTGCAAATGTGACAGTTTATATCAGTTTGCCCTGCTTTGGCACCTCATTCATCAGGGAAAAGAAACAACTTCCCTAGGTCTGACTAAAAGCTTGATCTGACTCTGTGAAAATGTTACGATGTAAAAATGAAGGCCTCCTTCTCCTTTCTCACCTCAACTTGCAATACTTGTAAGATCTCCTGAGTTACTCAAATGAAAAGGAGAGTTGGTCCCTATGGCATATCGTCCCCCAGACTCGTCTCTGCAGAAGAGAAAGGTGGGCATGTGTCGTGGATGAGAGTGGAAGGATTTAAGGTCGCTTAAAGAATCACTGTCAAAGATATTAGGAAAATAAAAAGTGATTTTACTATGAATTTTTTAAAATATGACTTTATTATAGTTCGATGGCAAGGTCCACTCTATTACTTACTACACGGAAAAAGCATACAGAAAAAAAATCAAATTAGGATTGAATTACAATTATTTACACATGGATTGGGGAAATAATTTACACAGAGATTGTGAGAAATCGAGTCAGAATTGGGCTAGAGTGATTTATACAGGGATTAAGGAAAGAGGATAAGGCAGGCCCTCCCATTGAGTTCAGAGGTTCAGAGTGGACCCCTTTGCTTTCATAATTCCTTCTCAAGAAAGGAGTTGAGGTGTGGCTGGATCCACTCCTAGTCCCAGGCTTGGCCAACATTTTATTTCTAAAGGCACTAGGTACAGCGATTTTAGTGGTGGTAATTCAACATGTGATTATGTGTTTCATGTAGCTTTGGAATAACAGCAATTTAAAGTCCATTAACACTATTATGGTAAATCACAAGATTAGATTTTATGATTTCCTAGCAGAACTTAACCAATCAATATTCAATAATTGGTTATAATTAACACAGTGACTCAAAAAACTCAACAAAGTTTCCTAAATCAAATTGCATACACAAACACACACACACATACACAGAGGTTAACCTATAATTAAAACTTCCCTTTTTGTGAGTTTCATAAACTATTCCCTTTTATGTGCTGGTATTCATCAATGGATGGTTGGTGAACCTCATAAAATCAGGCCTTTGAGTCCTTGCGAAATCATCAATGGACGATCTTTCAATCCATGTGAAATCTACCCTGAGAGGTGTCCCAGCTCAGGGGGAGATACTGGATCACAGCAGCTCGCTGTGGTCCTGGACAGCAAAAAAATGTTTCACCTTTGGATCACTATTTATAGAATCTGGAGATGATTTGCTTTGGTCAGTACTCTCCATTCTGGCTACAGTTTGTGATGGGTGATTCTGCTAGACAATTCAAGCAGCAGGTGGCCCAGGGGTGGCCGGGCACTTCCTGACTGCTGCACTTGCCACCAAGGTAACAGTGCAACGGGCCTTTTCCCATGCATGCATGGCTCATCCTGATGGGTCATTCAGGCAGCAGATGGGCCAGGGGCTCCCTGATGCCCAAGCCACTTGTGTCCAAGATAGCAGCACAATGGGGCTTATCCTGAGATCTCAGAGCAGCCTGGAGGCTGCACCACCACACACATCAGCAAAGTTTCTTGCATGTGATATTTCATGCATAATTTCTGATTATTTCAATTTATAAACCTACATCTTGTGAAACATAGTTTCAATCAAGATAAGCAATTCATAGATAATCTTCTCTCAGAGAAGCATTAAGATCAGCTTTAATAAATATGCTAATCACTTGGTATTGATTCTGACGTGTTGGATGGGTGCATTGCTCCTCAACATGCCTTTCTGCTTCATGCCAATACTGAAAGGAGGGACAGGCTCTTTAGGATCAGAGCATCTATGGTGGAAGCTTAGTGATCAGGTAGAAATCCTTGCAGCAGCTGATGCAAGTGTTAAGTTTGGACCCTTATTTGGAGCAGGCAGATACTGTCAGTCACAAATATAGGAATGTCAAGAATTTGTCACCTAGTTTTAGACTGTAATAATTTTCCTACTTTATTATCTGACTGGTTTCTCACCATCCCATTAGGTTGTCACCCTGACTGTGACCAAGTATCAACATCTTTATTACTTTGCTAACAGGTGTCTCCATTCTAATTTTCTTTTCATACTCTCTTGCAAATCCTTCTACACATAATGGGCTTCAGTTATCAGTCCTAGCAGTGCTAGCTACAAAACAAATAGAAAAAAAATTTCCTTTGCTAATTTTGATCAAATATTTGCTCTGTGCCTTGAAAAAAAATAATTAAAGGCATTTGCATGGCAGAAAGGAGAAAAAGAGAATTAATATGCAGTGGCCAGATCTGGCATGTTCTGAATTAAATGACACAAGTTGAGCATACATCTGGGACCTGCTTTTCTACATGTCTCACTTCTATCACACGGCTCAAACAAGCTCTACTTTATGTCAGATACACAGATACTATACTTGTGAAATCACTGTATACATACCTGGATGGATCATGTATCTTATTAAGCTCTTACTACAAATATTTTGGCAGGGCTCTGAAATAGCTGCATTAGTACTGCTGAGGCTGTGGTTTATAGAGCTGGACAGAGATCATGGGAGAGTGGCTCATGAAATCCTCCTGAACAGGTCTGTAACACGTACATGCTTTCATGCCTTGTCTCCCAGTACATCCTCTTGCAAGAGATATGCCTATGTATATACACACTTAGGGATGGAAAGTCAATTATGTCTCAACACAGAAAAACCTTATGTGTAAGATACTGAAGAAGTGAAAAGCTTTGTCCCCTGGACATCGAGCCACTCATTCACTGATTCAACTAGCTGAACGTGCAACAAGAAGTGATGTGAAAGTGCAACTCACTTGCTTTTTGCAACCTATCCCCTGGATTCACCCTGACAACCAAGCTGTAGACTGTTCTTCTCCAAACCACTCCCTGATCTGCCCACCTCTTGCTGGAGCTCTGCACATGCACAGCAGGCTCACACAGAAAACTGGTGAGCCCAGGATTTATCTTCTGACCCATACTCTTGCCCACCTACTTAGTATATCTCTCTGCCACCTGGAGAAAACAAAATAAATCCCGGTTCCTTTTAAAACCAGGAAGGTATCATTTTCCCTCCTTGACATGCAGTTCAAAAAACAGCAGACCTCCCAAGTCCAGCGTTGCCTTCGTTGAGGTGTGCCTGGATGGGACCTGACTGCCTCTCTCCTCCACGAGGGAGGCTGTTTGCCCTGTCTCAGTAGCTTCAGTTCAGGAAAATCCACCCTTTCTTCCTCTGTGGGCACCTTTTTGTCACATCAATGGATCTCAGTACAAGGAAAATTGTTAGCGGCCCTGTACAGGTGGGTGTTAGGCACCTACATTCTTATTTTGAATCTGTGCCTTAATGCTTTCTTCCTTCTGTGGTAGCTGGGGAGCAGCTGAGGCTGCGGATCAGCGGGAATTCCTCCTACCAACACAGTCACAATGGCGTGTGCCAAAGCAGAAGACTGCACACGCATACAGAAGCACACTCGAAGTGCAGGACCGGTGGAAATAACAGTTGTGACCTGAAGAACACTTGCCTTCTTCCTAGAGAGGGTGATAAATGAGAAGCCATTGATCCTTCCACATAAAAAAAAGAACTTTTGACACTCAAATCCAAAAGACTGCAACAAAAAACCCAGCAGGGACATGAGCTGGAAGCCAAGGAAAATAAGGTAAAAAAAAAAAATCCAAGGAGAAAACCCTTTAAACAATCTCAAGCAGTATAAAATATACTGAAATACAGAAAATAAAATAATTTGATACAAGTATCAGGAGTAAGTTGGCTTTGTTTGGGAACTGGGAAGGGGAAAGGACAAAAGCTATTGCTTAATACAAATGGCTAGCACTTATCAGTAGAAAGGACTACATCTCCATTTCCTTTTCAGTTGAAGCTGTCACTTCTGTGGTAGTGGCATCCATGGGATCCACAGATATATGATGTGATAAGAGGTCCTGACTTTTTGGAGGCAGTCAATGTCTTGATAAACTTGATAGCCTGAAGCCCTGTGCTACTGTTGGCCACTAACTACCAAAGCAGAAGGAAATAGGAAAGACAAAGCACTTGATGTTTTCAAGATCTGTTTGTTGTATGTCTAAAGCTCTTGGGAAAAAAAGAATCTTTTAAATATTTGTTTTCTTTTTACTTGTTGATGCAGTGGTATGCCAGGAACAATTTGTCACAAAGACTGTAGAAACCTAGGATAGAAAGGCAAGATAGTGTGAGGTGAAATGGGAGATTGCATTTTGTTTCACAGCCGCAGCATTTAGAAAGATAGTATCCATCTGGCAATGGAGTTCATGGCTATATGACAAATACATTTTGACTTAGGTGGATTTGCTGGAATAAGAAGAGTCATGTAGCTCTGAAACTTGCTTCAGTCTTAAATGACTTAGCAATTTTAGGAGTTCAGCTTAAGCTGGAGATTTCAGCTGAAATGTGGGAGTTTCTCTTAGGCAGAGGCCTATGCCAGGTCAAAAGGTTGATTCTTAGGCATTTAAGAATCTGCATTTGTCAGAAAGTGTTTTATAATGCCTGGAAAAAAAAAAAAAATTCAGCTCTGAGGTTTCTTACTCGGGCTGCATTTATATTATTGCTAGTTGCCTGGGCAATTTGTGAAACTTGCTTCCGTGCCTATTGGTGCTTATGATTTTTCATAACTATATCTTTGAAACATTTTAAAGGTTCCAAATTTTCTTTCTGTCTCTTTTTCCTTTTTGTTATCTTAAATCTGTGTGACTCATGAATCTCTCACACTAGGTTGCCATGTGCCAATAGTGCACTGTACCCAACCTGTTCGGCTTTGCGATACTTCCAGAGAAAGGGTGGAAAAGGTAGAAAATGTTGTATTGATCTGGATTAGTACAACAGCTGCTGCCATTGCAATGGCTGGATCTTCACCGTGGTTAGATCAAATGTGTGTTTAAGCTGTGGATATGTCATACTGCCTTTTCTCTTGGAAGCTGTTAGCAAACAGAGGCATTGCTAATGCTATGTTTACCTGGATGCCATTTGAGTAGCATCTCTTTTCTTTTTTGTTGATGTTTTCAACATCAGTATTAGTCTCTTTCAAGCATCTGCTTGTTTTCTCCCACAGCATCCTTTATGGTCGGGATGATGTACATGAAACAATTCACCATTGCTGGATTGAAATCCTTTTGTAAAAGGATTTCTGCACTAATCTTCTGCACTAATTCCTCCAAGTGATGAGCATGTTGGAAGGCACCAGCTACACATGCCTAAATAAAAAGTTAAAAGCCCTTGTATCTGCTGGGGTCCTGCACCTCATATTTCTTTAATGTGGTTGCTGTTGCTAAAATACCAACCAGGATGATAACAATAACATTTGAAGAGCCAACAAAGCACACAGGTTCTGCTAATGACATAGGCTGCTACCGCATTTATGTGCCAATGCTCTGTTGGCTGAATCACCCTCTTCTGTCCCAGTGTGTACTGAACCCACAGAATTGAGTAAAAGTGATTCCTGAGTATAAAATTTATTTTGAATCCCTTAATTAAATTAGAACCATCACTTTCTTAAGCACTTCTCAGAATCTTTCTCCTTCTTTAAAGACTTAAAGCAAGAAAATGTTAGTGAAAATTGACACCATTTTGAACCTGGAGCTTTTATTTGGTCACCTGTTAGGGGATGTTTCTAAATATCTGAACAACACAGCTCTTCACAGGAAGCAATGAAAAAAGAAACTGTCACTCATGGGTCTGTGGGTCGGTGCAGGGAGTAGAGGTATCTGCTGGGTAACCCACTGAGGTGCTGCTGGCTCCGCAGCCCACAAGGCAGCATTGCCAATGGTCGTGGCTGAAAGGAGCTGGCAGAGCAGGAGACATGAATTGCTGCCAACTCATATCCCTCACATCGTTTTGTTCAGAACCAAATGAGATCTGTCAGTATTTTTCTGGAGTAGGGTCTCATAACCCAGATAAGGACTTTGCTCCTGACCTCCCTTCCCTCCTCCCACAGTATCAGACGCTGACCCGCCTGATGAAGGAGTTCACTTAATAATGATATATAAAATATATAAAAAATAATATTCCCTAAGATTCAGGGTGTTGCAGTGTCATCTTCATAATGAAAAGTATTATTTTTCTGGCAGGGCACCCTCCAGCTAGGTAAGTGACACTTTTAATTCTGTTTTCCCTGCTGCAGTGCTTGAATACTACTAGTAGCAGTGCATGCTACTGTGCATGACCAAAGCACAGTTACTCCCTGCATTTTGCCATGTGTGCTTTGACTCTCTGCCCCTGAACTTTAATGGGAAAGCATCACAAAACCAATCAGTAAAAACATTGCTGCCTTACTTAAGGTGAGAGGTCTTACTTGGGAACAAGGGAGTTATAGTCCCTGCCTGTCTGTAACTTACTTTAAGTTTCTGCAGCCTGAAATATATAAAGATTACTAGATGGGATGAAAACAATTAGTAATTCCACAATATCATCTTTGCATTGTGCACCAGTGCAGGCCCAAAGGTGCCTTCTACTTCTTCAGCTTTGTGCTGCTTCAGCTACACAAAGCAGCGTAGGGAGGCAATCGTATGGAATATACGTGTTGTAATGGCTCTCTTCTGTGTAGGCACAAGTGTGACTTTTCACTGCCCTGCACACTTCCACCCATCAGCATCACCTTCAGGTGCTTCACGAGTAAAACAGCTACTCTACGTTGGAGACAAGACTGGTGGCTGAAGTCCTGTAAAGGGAAACCATGTGTCTGGGATCAACTTATTCTCCTATTTCCTAACCCGCTTAGTGTAGCTTTAATGCAGCTCAACATCTGGGCTATTGTCTTCAGCGTAGTCCCACCCAGAGCGGAGCTTTATTTGCTGTCCTGGACCCTAGCAGACTGTTTTCACAACACTCAGCAACCAGCTACCTGGCCAAAGAAGAAATTTCTCCCACGCTGTTTGCTTGTGCATTGTCCTTTCAGTTCTCTTATCCTTTATTTTTCAAATGTATGGAAAGGCTGAAGAAATGTTGGGGATTTTGAAGAGGAAAAGGAGTGACCATCGGTGTGGAATGGGAAAGGGTAAGCATGACAGAGAAATTTCCCGGAGCCATCAAGCAACTAAGGAGGTGTGTTTGGTCTGTATTTGGTGCTGACATAGCTAACTGTTATTCATCTTTCATATTAATCATGAAACATCTTTCATGACACATCATTCACTGGATTGATACAGAGCTGTTGGCTAAAGCATACATTCACAGTCACGCTTACCAAAAATACTGACGTTATGCATGTAACCGAGTGTTTTCAATGCTTCAGCAAATTATTTTCTTTCCAAAAGGTCTTTCTCCTTCACATGTCAGCTCAGTTCACCATCTCATGCCATCTACTGCTTTTTACAAACTTCTCAAAATATTTTAAGACTAGAGTTTAAGCATTACAGTGACATGAACCAAAAATTCAAATTTCCCGTGTCAATGGTGAAAACCAAAATCTTAGGTTTAGTTGTAGTAGGAGATAATATGAGTTTCCAGATTTGTGGTTCCTTGCAACCAACACCACAGGGCTTAGTTTTACTTATAGTAGACAACTCTATCTTCTTTTATTCATGCTGGGTTCCTAGTATTTCCAAAAAAAACCCTGGTTCTGGAAGAATATTCTATGGGACCAAACATGCTACAGGCTACGGTGCATATTCTCTGAACCTCTAATGGGAGAGGAGGCTGCGTGCCACTGTGCTTTGTTCAGCTGCAGTAACCAAATGGAGACCAAAGCATTTCAGTGGGAGTCAAGTTCATTATTTGCATTTGCTTTTTCCTTTAGAATTTTGAATCTTCTTCACAGCAATCCCCTTATTTAGCAACTACATTCTTCTGTTTTTTCCTTAACTACAAAGATCTGTAACTTCTTGACACTTTTTCCACTATTATTCTCATTTTCTTGGCAAACTTGTTGAAGGAAATTAAGAAAAGATTATGAAGAAATCAGAAGTTGTACTGTGACTCACTCAGTGCAAGCAAGATGTCTGATTCTAGTAATCTGTTCTGACAAATTAAAATTTATTATAATAACAAAATTATTCAAGATGGATAAGAAGGTTATTTCAGGAAGATTTGCCACTTGTCTAGAACCCAGGCAATAGAAAAAATCCAGTGTACTGAAAAACACAGGTTGCCAAGTTCAAAAAAACCCCTTAATTTTATGTCTCAGTTTTTCTATTTAAAATGAACTTGCATTTTTGCAAGAATGATTACATTTAGATAATAGCTATTAGCATAGAGATCTCTAACTGGGGTCCAGCTCTGAGGTCAGAAATCAAATGTGTGTTTTCCATGTAGCATGGCTAAGCTTCTAAATTGATTGCATCTGCCATTACCTGTAATTTTATGTCTGCAATTCAAAACAAGTTTTCCATCCTCATTTCAAAATTTGGTTCACATCATTCATTTATTAAAACCTTTTCTTTTGAGTATTCAGCTGCACATAATGACACTAAAAACTAAGGCTAGATATGCATGACCAGTTGATGATACCAGAATAGTACATCAAAGAAAGTGTCTTGTAGACGACTGGTCAATAAATCTGCTTGACAATTTAATTGGTATAATTGATAAAATCCATATAACTACTAGGGAGGAAATTAAATTACTGTATAGAAATCAGATTGGGATTTAGATTAAAATTTTCTGGGTCAATTCTGCTTCATGCAAATTGTGTTATTGAAGACCCCCTGGTTTGGAACACATTTATTAAACTTTCTCATAAAAAGTGTATTAATTCATATAGAATGGTGCAGCCTAGTATCCCTACACACAGTGTACGCATATTTCCCATGTGGTCTTCAAACCTCCAGGTTTGCACAAAAAACCCCCTTGTATGCACAAAAATGCCACAATAACCACAAGTTGTACTGCTGTTTTATTCTTATGTGATCAGATTGTGCCTTAGGAGACACAACAGGTTGTAGTACTGCTCTGAGTGAAGGGTGTTAAAGTGTTCACTTGTGTTACTCACAAAGGCCTTTTATTATATTAATGGTGAGCTTCAGGGCCTCATCCCATCCTGAACTAAAGAAGAAGACGGTTGGGACTGCTGAATGGAGGTCTGCAGCTTGCATTATATAGGTAGGGAGACTAAATAATTACAACAGCTTCTTCCAGCCTTAAAACCCGTGAAAGGAAATACTTTTTTTTTTTTCTCTTCAAGCTTGATGGAGCGCAAAGGAAGAGCTTCTTTTTTCTGGTATGTAGTCGGAGAGTGGAAGGATTTTTGCTGATCACGTTGTTCCTGTAATGATGCCTCTGGACCTCCTCAGGTCCTGAGGGAGAGGCACATTGCTTCTGCCAACTCTCAGAAATCTTTACATATTTCTAATATAGGAGAGTTTAATGGAAGAAGATCAGTAATCCTGGCATGCAGCTTTGGGAGTGCTTAAACACATGTTCACAGGAAAGCAGAGACACTAGGAAAACCATGCTCTTAAGTGGGAGGGGTACACAAAGCCTGGAGTCCACTCCAGTCCCACTGCCTGCTTATGGGAGATGCTACTGCAGCCACTGGGAGAGGAAGATGCTTTTCATGGGAACATAACACCATCTACCAATTGTCAAGGAAAAGAAATGGTCGGTGGCCTGCTGCTGGTGTTTACATGACTGCATACCAGCTGTACAGTAATATTGTAATAAAAACTGTTTGGGCAATCATTGTTATGCTGGTACTGTTTAGCAGCTTGCTTCCAATATTGCATTATGAAAATTACATATTTCATGTAATCAGGTCTGTCTCTTACTTAATCATCCTACTCTATATATAAATCTTTAAAATGGACAGGTCTATAAATCACATGCATTTTTCATTTACCGTTTATTCTAAGCCAGGCAGTTTCTTATTTAAATTGCCATATGAATAAATCTAATAATCCTTATTCACTTACATCATCTCAAACTTTAAATCTAGTTCTGACTGAGGTCATAAGTGAAATCAGTATTAAGGGCAAAACTAGCAGCTGTAACAACTATAATAGCTCACCAAATTATGTTAACTGGCTGAAATAACATTAAAAATGAGGAAGAATTGAATTACTTTATTAAAGCATGCTATGCTGAATCAGGCAAACATTTAGCCTAACCAGAGATCCTGAATGTGCATGTACTGAGTTTATCATCACACTAGTCCATATGCCCTGGATAAATGAGGAGTAAAGACACTTCCCAAATACGTCTATTTATAAACTGTATTTGTATACAGTATGATATAGATTTTTTTAATGCAATAGCTAAATTCTAAACAACTATCCTCACAGCTAGAGCCAGAAATACACTTCTTGGTCTAGAATGGGCAGTTTTCTTGGACTTTTATCAGGTGTGATTCTGATCCTTTCAATCAGCAGTACAGGAGATCTCATGGAAGAGCTACCAAAATTATCCCTCCGTCTTCCTGAAAAACCCAACAAATCCCATTTTGCTATTAAAGAAAATGATAGGAGGAGTGACTCAAGCACTCTATCTGTCTAAGAAACAACTTACAATTTCTATGAAAATTAACTTGTAAAAGGAAGTGAAAGCTTTCTTTGGTGGTGCAGGAAACAGTTATATGTCACAGAGCGTGGTCTGAAAACCTTCAGCATTACTGCCCAGCAGTGGTGGATTTCAGAGGCTTTGCTTATGGCAATCACCTTGGCATCAGAGCACTTGCCTCTACATGAAGCTTCCTGCAGCACATTCTGCAAAGAAGTGTCCCTCCAGAGCTTGGACAGCAGAAAGATGTGCTTCACATTCTCATTGCTATTTTTAATAGTAAATGGACTTTCAGCTATTGTTATTTAGTGTTTGGATTGCTGCAGCCTATAAATAAGAACTACATAATTCAATACATCTACTTATTTCCAACGCTGATGCAAAGAGCATGAGGAGCAGGGCAGGATCCTTCCTCTGCTGAGCCCTTCCAGCTCCTGGCAATGCACAGCACAGTCTTCCCTTGCCAGAGGTTGCATCTGGGCCATCATGTTTATCAGCTGCCCCTAAGTCTATCTCCTATGAATTCACCAAATTCCCTTTTGAACCTATTTGCACTTTAGATCTCCACAATGTCCTCATATGCTGCTTGGGCCAATTTGCTATCTGATAATTTTATTAATTGTCCCTTATATCATATGATCTGTTATGAGAAATAATAAAAAAAAACCCCATACCTTGTTTGCTTTTGCCATGCTGGCTGTACCCTACTGATCTTTCTCAGTCCAAACCTTACTGCAAGATAGTCCACACTTTGGATCCACTCTCTTGCCTGTTTCCACATCTTTCTGCACACAGTACCGGTGGTTTATGCAGAGCTACAGTGATGCTTTGTTTCCCATTTCATTTCCAAGACAGTGTAACATTTTATTTACCATTTTGTTCAGGAACAAAGGGCTGCCAACACCCAGGCTCCATTATACTGGGTTCTGTACAAACATAATAAATAGCACATATGAGAGACTGTGCCCCACGGAGGTCCTGGTATGGGGTTTAAGGAGCAAGAGGTTTTAAGAGAGACAACTCAGCAGGTTGCAAGCCACAATCAGGAGGCTTCAGGAGGAACAGAAATAAGTATCTTGGGATATACACAAATCTGAACTATTGGTAGTAGACATTGCTGCTTTTTATGTGCCTTTATTAGGCAGGTTATACTTCACTGGTAATGGAAGAAGTGACTACCAAGAAGGGACTGGGAGTATTTTCATGTGACTGCTTTACAGTTTCAGTATAGCCAAAGTACCCAGGACAGGCTGCGGAAAGTGGAGGGAAAGAGAATCATGCTTTTCTCTAACTCCGTGTGAGAAAGTCCCCAATATTAACATCTGATGAACTGTGTATGCATTCCTCTCAAAATGCATCTCCCTGTGAGCATCTTGTTTGAATTTGTAAGATACTTGGTGTTTTCTGAGAAATGGCTAGGGAGTGCACTTGGCTATAACACATGGTTTGCAAGCACTTGCCATGCTGCTGGTTTGGGAATATCTGTGTGAGGGCTGCATTTCTCAGCAGTCTGTTTGTCTTTCATGAGCTGGACAGGAGGGGTGTTGGTGGAGGTCCCTGGGCTTAGCAGGGCCCAGGACAGGGAGGGGAGAAGCAAAGCCCTAGATCCCCAGCCTCTCTTGGCACCAGCCACATTAGTGCTACTGGAGCTGAGGTCAAGCCCGAGCATCCTCAGCCAGCCATGACTTCTCTAGATTTACCCAGTTCTCTGCAGTTACTTAGGACAAAGCCAGCTCAGTTTGCCTTTATGCATCCTTTTGTCATAGTAATGGCTTTTCTAGAAAATCAGCACAAGTAACCAAGAATTGCTGCAAATGTTTGGTTTGATTTTTTTTTTCCTCACTGTAATTCAGAAAATTAATCAAGCAAACACACATACACACACACATAAATAAGGTCAGGATAATGCATTGGAAAACACTCCCAGCTCATTTATTTTGCCAGCTTTAGTTATTTTTTATTCTTTATAAAAATAAATAGTACAATAAAATTTCATAGTCAATATGCCGTAATTGCCAGGGTATCAAGGGGGCTGGGTACTCCTGGGTCTGTGACAACAGGAGCTCCCCACGGGTGGCAGGGCAGGACCTTGCAGGCAGGACCTGTCCCACCACCCCAGTCAGGGAGCAGGACAGCCTGGGGCAACCACAGCCCTGGGCATTTGCACCTCCCTGGGGACAGCTGGGGGACCCCAGGGCCAACACAGAGTCCAGCACTGGCACAGCAGTGTGGGGAACTCCTGAAATGCAGCACAACCCAAACTGAGTTCCAACCACAGATGTTGACACCTCAGTGCTGACCACTGCAGGATGCGATACCTTGCAATATATTTTGTAAAATAATTAATTTTTAGCAATATGCACCTTTCCACTGTTACCCAATGTCATACCCTTACTGGGAGACAAGTCATCAGCTATCTTTCAGTGACAGCAACTGAAATTACAATTATCGGAGCATGGATTGGTGAGATCTGGTATCAAGCAAAGGCATGACGTCTTCCAGCAGGTAAAAACCAATAACTTTTCTATTAAACAGATTAAGATATTTGATAACCCTCTACCTTAATTCAGCATTAAATAGTTGATATAATTTTGTTCATTTCAGCTATATCCTTATAACTATATCCTCTTACCTTTTAAATACATTTCTACAAATCAGCCATGAAGGACATGCAAACATTTCTTACTAAGTACCTGCGGAGAGTGCCAGGTTCTTCTAGTTTTTAACTGTACCTGATGAGCAGAACTACACCTGTGCGTGCCAACAAGATACAGTAAACCTTTGCTGCTCCCTATCAGATGGGACAGTGCTGGCTTTATCAGCAATTAATGGCAACCTCAAAGAAAATCATATTAGGCCCTTTGTGCTTTCATTATCTCTGCTAAGACTTTAATATTTTCTGTGACTTTGCAAATGCTAACAGCTGTCAAAAATACATAAGGCATATTTGAGTTGCTGTCTCACTGCAAGAGATCTCCAGGCGATTAACTAACGGAGGTCTTCATGATCCCCTATGTCACCTGCCTGTTCTTTCAGTACATTCAATACTTACTCATCCAAAGATGCTACTCTGGGCATGTCAGGTCCTGTTTCTCTCTGCAGGCAGACTTTAAAACAAAATGCATCACATTGCCCCTGCTTTGGGCTGGTCCTGCCCTTGAAGAATGAAGGGAACTTTTGTGGAAAAGTATTCTCAGCTTCAGCAATAACTTCTTTTTGATGATAGAGTTAGAGAAGTGGTGATTTTGGGAAGCAGGCATAGGAGAAGAAGCTTGTGGAGGGGGGGAAATCCCTTTTTGCATCTAGGTGTGCTTGTAAGGATCAGTGGTGGGATTGCTATGAGCAGAGTGCATTAACCTCTCCTTTCCTTCCAGCTACCAGAGGGAGAAAGGTAACTCAGAGACCGCTGGGAGTTGCAGTCCTAGATTATGCCAGCTTTTAACAGAGGAATCTGGCAAAAATCCCTGCTGGAAAGGGCATGATATTTATATGGTGCTTTCTCTGCAGACAGGAGAATTTGAGGAAGTCCAAAGTGCTAACTCCTGTCCCAAAATGCTGAGAAGACTCCTCTCTTCTCCCGCGGGCTGCAAAATTCAGAGCTGCTCTTAGCCCCATGCCCCAGGGATGGAGCTTCTCTCTTTCTTTCCTTTCTTACTAACTTATAATCTTAGGAGCAGGGTCCACTATAAATTAGGTATCTTACCTTTCCTCCCTTTCTCCAAACAGATCTGCCGGGTAGGGGGATGTCACATCCGAAGTGCCCATCTCGGAGCCGTGTCATGCACTGCCATCCACTCAGCACCCTGAACCTGAAATCTTCTCCATAGAGTACGTGCTTATAATTAATGTTGCTCAGGGAACTGCAAGAACTGCCTTTTTTCCTTTTTTTTTTTTTTTTCTTTTTTTTTTTCCTTTTTTCTTTGTCCTTTTTTTTTTTTTCCTCTTCTAGTAAAAGCACAGTGCTGGTGCTTACCTTTCATTTAATGGTCTTCTTGGCTACAATATTCCCTCTGAGCAGCCATGAATTACGGACCTTCTTCCACATAAGCAAGAAGTTTCATCTCCTGTCTCTTGGAGAGCACCTTCATGACCACCACATGGCCAGAAAGAAACTACAAGTTTATGAGGGACCCACATGCTGTCTCCTGCTGGTAGGGGTGCTCAACAGGGAGGTAGAACTTTGGTGTTCAGGATGTGGGTGCTGGTGCTATTCATACTTCATTCAATGCAAAATCCATGACTGGCTTGGGAGCTGTGCCTGTTGTGCCGCATGGAAACCACCCAGCCCAGACGGTAGCCTGGTACACTTCTTGCTATAAAAGGTGGGAATTTGAACCCCTTTGGGCCAAGAAGTGAAATCTTCAGGTTATTTGGGCTGTGTGCAAAAGAGGGATGACAGCTAACTCGGTCGGTAGAGCATGAGACTCAGTCTCAGGGTTGTGTGTTTGAACCCTACATTGGGTGCCCAAAAGGTCTGTGTTGGTGTCGATTGGCTAGCACTTGGCCAGCAGCCAAACACAGCCACTTACTCACTCCCCTCCACACCCTCACAGGTGATAGGGGAGAGAATTGGATGGGTAAGGGCAAGGAGACTCATAGGTTGAGATAAGAACTATTTAATAATTGAAATAAAATAAAAATTAAAATAATAATGATATTAAAATAATAATGACAATAATAATATCCCGAGCCAAAGCCAGAGAGTGAGAGAGAGAGAGAGAGAGAAACCCTCGTTAATATACTGAACATGATGTTGTACGATATGGAATATCCCATTGGCATATCTAAATGCCAATCTAGCTTATGAATTTAAATATTCCTAGCCCCCTCCAGACCTTGAACCTGCAGACTAGCAAAACACAAAGGCCTTTGCCTTCCAGAGACAATGGAAAACACTGGTATGTTATCAACATTTTTCTTATAACAAATCCTGTGCTGAAACTGAAACACAGCTCTATTCTAGCTACTAAAAAGAAACCTAGCTCTGTCCCAGCTAAAAACCAGGATATAGCTCCTGCTCTAGCTCAGTGCATACATGGACAAGTTGGGTCAGACTTGGGAGATTTGGTTGCCTGTGAGCCCGTGAGCTGGGGCAGGGCAGGAGCTCCAGCTTGACCTGCCCAGGTACCTCTAGAAGGAGGACCACAAACACTGCCAGAGGTGGACATAGGCAAGCTGGGCATCCCCACAGCTCAGCAGCAGCTGCGTGATTTTTTGGAGCCAAGTTTTGGCCTCTGTTGCCTATAGCTTGCCTAAGCTGTCTCTGGGATCTGGGTGCTGAGGCTTAGATAAGGACCTCAAAGTGAAGACATCTGAAGTCAGAAGAAAGCTGGAAACTCTCAGCCCTGTTGAGGCTGTGCCATAGGTCCTAACACTTCTCCAGGGACCTGACAGGAGGGAGCTTAGGGTGGTGAGGGTCAGTCCATCTGCACCTCCTCACCCAGGCAAGTCCCACCCAGCACTCCTGGCCCATCTGGCCTTTCTCTCTCTGGAGCTTGTAAAGTGTGAATGGGTCAAAGGAACCCCCGAGATAACACATACAAATGATTTAATGCATTTTATTTCAGCTCAAACCAATGTGCATCTGTGCTACCGCACGGTATGAGGGATCTGCGGCACTATTCAAGTTTCTCCCACCACAGTAATTCGCGCTCAGCACAAAGAGGGAAATGATGCACTGTGCTGCATGACATCTATGTCTTAGTGTCAGTGATTAACTTTCTGTAAACTCTGACATGGTTCCACCTTAATAGGAACAAATGAAATCATAGAGCAGTTGAGTCCGATTAATTATGGAACCATGTGGTACAATTTCAAAATGAAATATGGCTGTTGCTCCATTTTTATTTACCAATAGATAAATAAGCTCACGTCAAGGTAATTCCTTAATGGTCTGCTAGTGCCAGTTAAAAGAGCAGCATTGGTAGACAGGTTTACAGGACAAGATCTATGAATGTAATTTCTGAGCTTTTTCTTGCATTAAAGAGGATACTCTGGGCTTGAGATTCTCTCAAATAAACCACGGGGAAATCCCCTCTGGAATAAGTTGTTAATTTTTTTGAATTGACGTACTGTATCATGCTCTGTACCTTTAAAATAGTGTCTAGTGGTACCTGCCAGCCTTCACTGCCAGGAGACAAGAACAGTGTTCTGTGCTGTATGAACTGCCAACAAAAAAGGGAAAATGAACAGTTGATGTGCAAAGGTTTGGTTCTGTCAGACTGAAAAATGCCTTTCTTCTGCATCCTGCCTGCTTCTGCACTCAAACGCTTAACATGCTTGTGGGAGCTGTGTAAATAAAAAATGCTCTTATTTAACGATAGTGTTCCAGAAAGAGTCATTTGTAAAGAGAAGTGGCTTCGTGAAGATAAGTCATAACCTCCCGCTCCACGATCGCTGTCATGGGTATAATCTATAGTACAAACTACTTGAGACAGGGATTAGCTTTTGAATTTAGGTCACTACATCGTCTAGCCCAAAACATGAGGTCTGATATCTAATTCTACAATACTTTTAATTCCTGAGCTCTGCTGACTGCTGCAGCTCCTCATCAGTACTGGTAGATAAAAGTGTAATACAGATGTATACAATCCATCATAAAATCACTTCCCACAAAATTAGACAATAATTATTAGTTATTTATTGATAAGTTATTGTTGATCAAATAAATTGTACTATCCTAAGTATCAATGGAAGCTAAGTGAAGTAATATATATTATTTTTACTGAAAAGGAGGTGAAGCAGGAGGAGATCTGAAAAAGATGTATTTTGTAAGGGTAGGGATAAATGTGAGTAATCAGGGCACACCAAAAGTTAAACAAAACACCACACCCAATGTGGTGTTAATGCATTTGTTTTGTAAACACAAGTGGGCTGAAATCATCCCACTTTCTTCAAATGGAAGAGCTAATGGTCTTCTTTCAATGTATGCATCTCTTTCTTTTACTGAAACAGGGCAGTGTTCAGAATCAGAACATTTTTTTCAACATAATTAAATCATCAAAGCCCATGTTCATCTGACTGCAGTTTGAACTCCATCCTCACGAGAGTTTGGATCACGGGCTTCATAGCTCACTTCCTTTTCTCTCTTGCCCCTCTAATGATCATGTACTTCACTCCATCCTTGGATCCCTTTATTTTATGTGTTGGATTCAAATAAATGTTCTGTCTTACCAGGCTGCCTCTTTCGTTGACTGCCTGTATTTCTGCCTGGAAGGAAAGGTCTTTCAGCTAGCGCAAAGTGTCATAGCTGCCTCCTGTCTGCTTTGCTGTCCTCTGGCACAATTTTAGCCAGGTCTGTGCAGGAAATTTCTTGGGTCTTTAGCACTGTAGTAGGTTTGCTTGTTGTCTTTGTGATCTTCTTTCTTTGACAAAAAGGTACTGTAGATATGTGTGTGTGCATATAGATATATAACGCTGCTTATTCATCACTCGCTGAACTGATGTATTCATGAAGAAAAAAATATTTTTGCTAGCACACGCTTTTTATTGGTGTAAATTACATTAGAAACCTCTTTTATGGGGGAGAGGCATAGTCCTCACCTAATTCTTGCCTAATGCTCTCCTTGTCTTTCCTCCTCTCCTTGACTCCTCTGTGCGCTCAAGCAACATTTTGCACTTGGATCAGCCACCCCTTCATTAAGATAATTCCTTCTCGCTTTCAAAACTCTCTTCAGACGTCTTTCTTCCACTTGATGTGCCTTCTGGCACTATCTGCAACCACCTCTTCACTTGTCCTTTTTGTTCTTATCCTCTATATTTGGATTAAATTATCTTCTTCTTGGGGCAAAGATCTTGCTTCCTACGCCTTTATGAAGGGATGTTATCATGTCCAGGAATGAAGAACTAGGAGAATAAAAGCCAATAATAAAACGTTTGCAAATTCTGTTCTGAAATTTCAGCTGTAATTTACTGTTGGATAGGCAAACTGAAATCACCATTTAAAATCTACCAGTATAATCTCCAGAAGCCAAAAACCCCTCGAGCTCAGCAATTAGAAAATGGAAGAAGATTGCTTTCCATGAATGTGTTATGATTTGCAAAGATCTAGATCCAGGAATGAATAGCTAATTCACACTATTATCATTTAAGAGCCAAATCTACTGAACTCATCCCTGACTTGAAAGAAATCTAAGAATAGGAGGCATGTCAATTACTGTAATCCTTAAATTATGCATACCTTTCAAAATCTTCTTTCAATGTCAGGTTTTTCTTCATAGGTGGTTTCTGCCCTTCCTCCACAAAGCAAAATAAAACATTGCTTTATTCCAATAAATGTTGTGCCTGAAGGGCAGCTATTTGTTACTAGGAATTAATTAATTTAAGGCATCAGATCTTGTCAGACAAACCTAAAAGGAGTTTTGGTCCATCAGATCTTGCATCTTGCTTCAGAAATGATCAGCATACAGAGGAAAATGATCTGCTGCTTTTCCCCAGAAGGGAAAAAAAATATTCAAAAAAGGTTAAGGTAGAAGGCAAGCAGAGGAAAACTTTCTCCCTCAGTAACTTAAAGAAAACCTTTCACATCTCACTGTATCAGAAAGATGCAGATAGAAGATGATTTTGGTTTTCTGTGTAAGAACTCTAAAATAAGTGTGTCTGTCAGCTGCAAAGGTAATTGCTATACAAACATATGGGTACGCAATGAGAGAAAAAAGAATGTATTACCATCTTTTCAGGGCTTATACAGTAAAAGGCAGGGAGAGCTCACTTGCATGACAAATGAGGCAGAGCCTTAGGACACATATTTTGAGCAAAGTGCTTATTCTTGAAGTTAAGCAGGTATATAGACTATCCTTAATGCAAGGCTCAAAAGCACACACAAATAAATTGGTTTTGAGGCAAAATGGAGCTGCTCTCCCTTGTTTACATGGAGAATTTCTATTTCTTTAACTCCCCTGGTTCCATGGCATGGCTTCCCCTCACTGGATTCAGCTCTGTAAGTGCAGAGATTCCATGGTTAAAACTTTTGTTCTGGTAAAACAATATTTTAATTGCAATATTAAATTATTTAAAATCTGACTGCACAGGTCACAAGTTGAAAGTTTCTTTCCAAAGCTTCTCAAAGTGTCATGTCACTCCTGGAGGAGGCTCGTTGTTGATATTTCCCTTGCTAATGCCATAAATCTTTTCTTTTCCCCTGCAGCCTTATGAGCTGAATTGAATATGAAACTGGTCAAGCTCAAATGCTCTTTTGAGCTTAATAACTAAGACAGTTAAAGCACAAGAATAACACTGCCACCACCAGGCCCAGCCACCTTTGGCTCTCTGTCTCCGCCACCAAATACCTCCTTATTAGCCGTCTGAGTCTGGAGCAAGGACTTCTCTGTCCTGCTCCACCGCGGCTCAGAGCCACTGTACCTCCACACCCTGGCAGGAATTAGGCTATGCATCGCACTATGTTTTGGTTAACCCATTGTTATTCTTGAGTACTGACAACATTTAATATGATTTGCTTCTGTATCATCTGCCAGCCTGTCCATATTCCTCACAATAAGCATGATAGAAGCGTAGCAGAAAGGAGACCCCTAAGTCTCCAAATCCCATTTTTTGTCTAGAATCTATGCTTTTGTTTGTTTTCTACAGGAATTTAGGCCATGTTTTTGAAAGCAAATAAGACTGTGATTGCAATTACTTTACTTGCATATGCTGATCAAGTAAATGCAAATGCTTAACTTTTTTTGGAACATTTGTGCATGTGGTTCTCCACGTGCAGGTATATTAGTGTATATTAGTGTATATTAGTGTATATTAGTGTATATTAGTGTATATTAGTGTATATTAGTGTATATTAGTGTATATTAGTGTATATTAGTATCAGATTTATGGTCTCAAAGACAATCCCTCTCTATGCAAAAAAGAAAATCCAGCCATCAACAGAACAGGGGACCAAATCTCATTGTAATTGTTTGACTCAAAGTCTGCCTAGAGAGTCCATTGTAACTCTGCTGCAGATAAGACTGTCAATTAAATATTAGTCTAGCAATGGTTTTTGGAATATGATCTTCAAAATGCTGGACTGGAATGATAAATTTGTTTTATGGAGTCTCTGGACAGATGGATTTTATGTGCCACTACTGAATCAGTGCTATCTGAATGCGTACTGAGGCATCCAGTTCTCCTGGCAGGCTCCAAAGAACTGCAATTATTAAATGTGATTTTTTTTTTTAAATTGAGGTGTACATCTAGAAAATTATTTTAATGCTATAATCAATCATCAAGGAATACATGGCTGCAATTAGCAATCCAATCTATGGGATGCCATATTCCTTTGTTACAGGAAGAATTCTCATCTGCACATCTTTTGGTATGAGAGGATACCCTCAAAAAAAATTTTTTTTTGAGATAAACACCCTAAGAAAGCTCCAGCTGGAGACAAGTCTTGAGGTGCCATGTTTTTGCTTTGGCAATCCACTACAGCATTTTACAGGGCAGATCAAAACTGCTTATATAAGCTAAAAAAGGCTCCCTCAATCCTTGTATGCATGCGTGGGTGTGTTCTAATTAGAGCTTGGTGGATAATGAGTAATTTATCCAAGATCTTTCATCTCCTTTGTTTTTAAATTGTCCACAACAAGATCACAGTTTTCTTGAAAGTATTTCTTACTGGAAATTACTCCTTAGGCCTCATTTATTTCAATTTTTCACCACTTTCTACCTTTTTTTTTTTGGACTCTAACGATGCATGATCTATAGGTATCACTAAGTACCTTTGTACATGCTACATACCACTGTGCTGTGTTCAGACTCTGCTCTTGCTATTTTTTGCCCTTAAATCTGTGGCATCATCCAGACTCAAACAAAATGGATGTAAAACACTATCAGTTCAGAACAGGAATGTTTTGTGCTTCTTTGGTACTCAGTTTGTACACTCATAGGTGTAGGTGCAAGGAAAATGAAAAAACAATCCATTGTGGTTCATCTCATTCTTTCATATTTAGCTGCTAAAGTACTGTTATGATTTTGTTAAAGCTGCTACATTTTTGCTTTATGGGTTTCTTCTCTCGTCATATCATTCTTTTTCCTATTTCCCTAACTTTTCCTTTGTTTTTAGCACAACTACCAATTCTCTACAGCCACATATTTGCCTGGGAAGAAATGGCAGTGACAGCTCAGCAACAGCAGTAGCTCATTTGTCTTTCTTTCAGATGCAGACATGGTGGTCTGTGTATTACTGAACTCTGATATTGTCACAGTTAGAAGTTCAACAGTTTATAGTTTCCCAGCCTGTTCCACCTTCCTGAGACCATGGGGGTTACTATAACCCCCATGCATGAGGGATCTTCCACCAGTTCACAGAAATTCCAGGTCCAGTGGCAATGCTGGATATTGAATGTGGATCTAATTATTTTTTATCACTTGGCACCAGCCCCATGCAACCTGTCTTAATCACACAGCCTCAGAATGCTCTCAGATAGGCTGTATCCTTGGAAGCTTTGTTCTTCTTTTCTAACCTGGAATAAATCCCTTAATTGCAGGCTCAGCCTCTGCAGAATGCCAGAGATGGCAACACAGTCATATGTACACAGAGGGGAAATGGGCACGCTGCTATCCCTAGCAGAAAAGAAATATGTCTAAAAACAGTTTTTAGGCTTTGGCTACATCACGTCTCGGTCTACCATAAACAGCATATTGGAAATCTCTCCTGTGCCCTTACACTTTCTTAGCATCAAGTCTGGCTTTGAGAAAAGACTACCCATTGGTTTTTATGGACACTATGGACCCTGCTAGGATCCTGCAATCTTTAGTTACTTTTGCTAGAAATACCTGGAAAACACTACGGAACATGAGAGACCAGGGAGCAAAGCATGGTTCTGTCTCCTTTTCAAGGGGAGTTGTTCCTGCAGGTAACAGATGACTGAAATCAAGAAACTAAGCTGGAAGGAAACAGCATAGTTTAAAAAGAGAGGAAAGAGGCAGAATTTTCTATTTTTTTTTTACATTCTAAAAAGGCAAGAGCAAAACAGAAGTGACAATCTGGGTTCTCACAAAACCTTCGACTGTTTGATCTACTGCAATGCTACTAATGCAACATTGAAGTCTCCTGCATCCAGTATCAAGAGGTGACTTCCAGCTGGTGACTTTCTTTATATGGTTTTGCAAATGAAACTAAAACATACAAAGCAAAATCCTGAAAAATCTGTCTGCTCCAAAAATACGGATCTTAAATGCTGACAGCTTCATTGCTGTACAGCAGGTGGGGAAACTCTAGGAGGGATATCTTGCAAAACCAAAAGTATTTGTTCCATTTTTAGTTCCTTCATTACAACCTTCCCTGAAAAACTGAGTTATACTTAAAAATATGTTTGTCTGCTGTCTATATTAGTAGTCCATCTAACTTGTGACTTCTGTTACCTCACTTCCAGATATCTGCCTTGAACACATTAAAAGTTATCACTATACTCTTTTCCACCCTATCCTGAAAATCAGGACCATTTAAGATAATGTTTTATGAATTGTTGCATTATTTAGTTGCTGGTATCACTAGGTTGCTTATAGACTTTAATCAAACATTAAAATACAGTTACGTGCTCCACAACAGGTAAATCCATTGGCTTCTTATCTTGAGGTCTAACTCTGGAGACAAAAATAACCCTGAAACACTTGGGTGAAGTATAGGTATGCAAAACTTTGTTTCCTGTGTAGCAGAGGAACCAAAAACATTGAAGCCTCTTATTTCTTCTAGCTTCAAGGACTGTGGGCTACGCTGCATACCTAGCTTCACTCAGAGCTGGTTTGTCTGCTTTTCTGAGGGAGGTGAGAACTGCCTAAAGGGCACTGGTTTCTTGGCAAAGTCACAAACTACTTCTTTATGATAAGAAACAAGAAATGCAAGGTAATACTCAGTACCCAAGTCCACCTATTTTGGTGGTTCTCACTTAATGTGCCTTACAGTGACCAAAGTCCTACTAGGTAAAAATAGCTTAATGGGGTCACAATGCCAAACACCGGTCCTGTTGTGTTACCCTCTTGTAACCATAGAGTGACTCCCAAATTTACTGGCATTTGCCCTCACAAAACCGTGTGTTTACAGGGTAGCAGATAAGTGGGTAAGCCATATGCTTGAGTCCAAAAGCTGCACCGTAAAAGGCTGCCAGTGGGAATATCCTACCTAGGTCTGCTGCAACAGCTCCTGCATGGGGCAAAAAGCTCCTGAACAAAGCGTCCCGCTTCTCCATTTAATTCCTGCAGTCCACAGTCACCCCTGAGCTTCACCCTACCACCTGCAATGGGATGTTCAGTCATTGCTGTGCAAATACGTGCCATCTCATTGCAGTCACTGTCCTCTAGGCTGGCACCTTGTGATGAGCATAGCAGACTTGCTTAAAATTATGGTATTTCCAAGAGAGTCTGGAGGATTTGGGTACAACCTGTGCTGCACCACAGATTTTCATTAGGGATGCGCTCACTTGCTCTGCAACTAGGGCACAGGAGCAGGAAATGAGACAAATACATGCTCTTTAGAGGGTACACACCTGCAGATGTCTTGCCCATCTCGAAACCGTGACACCAGAGTGTGACATCCACATTCCATTTTTATAGTCATTGAAACTTCCCTTCTCATGAGGCTGTTCCCTGTGTCGTGCAAGGGAGCCTTGTAGCGCCACAGGGCAAGAGGCATGACCCAGCTCCTGGCCAGCCCTCCCCCTTGGCATGGCCATCGCTGACGTGGGGCTGCCAAGGCCAAGAGGGTCCCTTGGAGGAAGATGCTGTGAGCAATGCGGTGAGGGAAGCAGCTGGCACAGGGGAGTGCAGGGGCAGCAGGCAGCATTTCCTCATTGTGGTGTTGTATTGCAGAGGGTTTTCCTATTGCCATTCAGCCATGGTTTCTCCAGTTTGGCAGAGCTGGGTACTGCAGGTGCCTGGCCAACTTACCCAGTGCCTGGTATTCATGGAGTCTCCAGCTTGTCTTTCTTGGTATAAGGATGCTGTGCATGATGTGCCAGATCTCTGCTATGGAAAGGACAATCTTGCTTGAACCTCGTGAACCCCTCAAAAGCCTTCACCCCAGCCTCTTTCATGGCTGCTTCCTAGTCCTCCCCTGGCTGGGGCTGAAGGAGATATGAGCAGAAGGTCAGGGCAGAGAAAAGAGCAAAGTGTGACCAGACCTGGGCATTGGCTTTGCAACTCAGATTTGACAGTGATAATTGTGCTGGCTGCTGGAGAGGAGTGTCACAAAGGCACACTGTCTGGATCTCTTTTTGTAGTTGGAAATCCACCTTGGCAGCAGCCAGCTTACCTCTGATGCTGTTCAACCCTACCCACATCCACTCCCGCTTTTGGGCTGTAATCTGTTCAGGATGAGTGTGCAGGAGACCTTCCTCAATCAGTGTGGGCACTGGTGTTAAAAGGCTAATCTCTCTTTAATTGATGAAGAGAGGGTCTGCCAAGCTGAACAAGGCAGGAACCTATCTTAAATGCACTGTTTCACCTCCTCTCTCCACTGAACATCTCGGGAACTCCCACACTTGGTACTTCAGCACTTGAGAGAGGCATCTCCATAGATTTAGTTTGCTGTGGTGCATCAGAGACACTCACATCACCATAACCTAGTGACAATAATCTAACACTAATAAATGACCAGTAATCTGGGATTGCTTTAAAATGTGCAGCAGTGATAAACATTTATTTTGTTACAGACAGCATTTATGACAGCAGCTCTATTCATGTCGGGGTATAATTAAGTGGTCTGTGAAGATGTAATCAAGGCATAGGATGATTCCAATATTGCTTTAGACTGGCAGGCTTTCAAAAGTCTCTTGGGCCAGATTCTTTACTTCTTTGCACCTTGTATCATCAGTTCTGTCAGAGGAAAAATCAATCTGATCAAAGCAGTTACTTTGCAATGGAGGAGATCACTTAGTACGGTGAGAAGCAATGAAGAGACTGTACTGCACTGCCTTGAGTCCTTCCCCAGCTTACATCTTTCCCTACTATCTGTCCAAGAATTACTGGTTAATGAGATTATTAACCAATCACTCACTCTGTCTTAATTATAAGTCAGTATTTGTGGCAGACTGGCAAAAACCTGAAAGTAACATCAGATCTCTGAATTTGATTACTGTTCTCATTATGAGTCTATTCTGCGATCTCACTCTGTCATCATTTTCCCCATGCAGGGGAGCGTAGATATTTGGAAAGTAATATAGACCACTATTGAAAGCAATGCTTTGAAAAGTTGTAACAAACAAATTAGTATACCCTTATATAATAATAATAAACAAATTGCATACCCTTTCACCTACATATTACTTGCTTAATGCCAATATGAAGATGAACTTGGCTTTAAATAAGCATTTATTTAAGGATTCAAAGGTTTCTGTACCAGTGATTTGGGAGCGTCAATCCAGTTGTCACTGTGGCTGGTAGGAGTCAGCAGGCTATTTTATAGACATAAAGATGGAGTGGGTAATAATCACTGAGATTTTTACTGCCTACCTCAGTGCCATGAGAAGATATTTGTTTACCCTGGCACAGCAAATTACTTTAGTGCAAGCTTAACTGAAAGCATGTGAATATTCCCAATGAAATGAACAGGTCTTTAGCATGTTACAAAGCACCTACTGGGAATGGCAAATATTGTTCCCAAAACTGCATTATTTTTTTCAGAATTTAAGCTTTAATCAATGTTTAATTATAAAGGCTTATATTTCAGACAGTTTATAGATAAAATACCACTGTATGTATGACTATTTCACAACAGACATTTAAGTGAATGTGCAGAGGGAACACATCATACCACATAAGGCAACCCACGTCTGTAATTAATAATGCGTTTTGTGGAGCTTGTACTTAACTGAAACAAGAGAAAATCACTTCAGGAAACTAAAATATGCAAAGATGCATAGCAAGCATTTACAGTGGCCTCAGTCATATGAAAAGTAATAAAAATATAAAGTGCATCCATATGGTTTAAATAAACGGAAGTGTGTCTTCTGAGCTAATGAAACATGCTTAGCAGAGAGCTGTTCCTTCTCCTGCCTTGAAGCTGGGAGGTAGTGTCACCTCGTGCTCCAGTCAAGAGAGGAAAGCCCCTCTTCTGAGGACATGTGCCAATATTTCCAGATGCGGAGCTGTGTCATGTTTTATTTTTAATTCTGGTCACTGACTTGCTCTAAGGGAGCACGCACAGACAAACTCCTCCTGGGCACCGAGTCATGTGGAAGCCTAAATCTGGGTCTGCACGTGGCAGAAGTATTCGCCCCCAAAATTAACAGGGTCACTAGGGGACTGGCACAGGGAGGCTCTGTTCCCCCACCCTATGGAGACAAGCGGTGTCAGCCCCAAGGTCCTACAGAGTTGAAGCTAAGCCTGGGCACTGCCCCGAATGTGGTAGGGACCCAACCTTTCTGATGGAAGGTGAGCGCCTGCACAGGCTGAATGCGCTTGGAAATTTTAGTTTGAGTTCTGCTCTGTGCATATGAAACCATTTTTCCTACATGAGAGAAATAGGTCAGATGCTTTGGAGCTATAGGCTGTGAAAAAACTCCCTGTTCCAGCTGTGTGAAAGAGGCCCTCAAACACCAGGAAGGATTCCTTTGGCACAGGTGCCATTCCCCATAGGGCTCTCATGCCTTAGCAAGGAGAGGTCAAGAGAGGGGGAGAAGAAGGGATTGAGCCTGACTAAAGAGAGCTGCTGTTGCTACAGTTCTACAGTGCAATATTACTATGGCAATAATAATTTGTAAAAAAAAATCCCTGAATTTGTAGTACTGTTACAAACATTTAATTATTGCAGCTGGTCCTGGAAGCAAGTCGTAAGCTCCATACGGTTGGGCAGCTGAAGGACAGAGCCAAGCAGACTGCCAGGGTTTTAAATCTCCTTGGTGGTATCCCCTGAGCTGCTGCTGCAGGCACAGTTGGTGAGATGGTAGAGGCTTTGGTAAGGTCAGCATTACCCTTGTCTTTCTGAGAACAAAACCAATTAAACACAAAGCAGCAGTCACTTATGTTCTGCTTTCTAGTAAACATATGATAGAGTCTCTCATATACTAAATCAGTACTACAGCTGATAAGAATTTAAATATTTACAAATATAAAAAAAAATCAGCATGTTATTGACCCCAGCTTTTTAGGATCTTTTAAATGTATGCGCCAAAAATATTGCACTATATATTTCCTGAACAATCGTAATTCCGCCTCTGACTCAATCCTGCCTCAGGGTGGAAAACTGCTTGAGTGAAGGCAGTAGCTAGGCTTTTGAAATTCATTGCCAATTCCCTATCAAGGAGACCTTTAGGTGAATCAGATAAGGGCCTGACTGTACCCCTTAAAAACAGACTCTGCGTGTGCATTCAATTATTTTGTGTGAAGGCAATGAGTAAGAATTGAATAAAACTCCTCTCCCAGCAAATATATCTTACAATTTCCTGGTCTAGGACAGATGGATTGACAAAAGTCTGTGGGGTGCAAAGAAGGAAGAAAACAATGTAACATTTTATGAAATCTCCTATCACGTATTTATTTGTTTCTGCTCCATAAGCTTCTGTTTAGATAGTATCTTCAGGCTGTTCTCCTGATGGATGAGATCGGATCACCCAACCAGGGAGCAGAGCCAGTATTACACCACCTTTGTAATCACAGGCAAAATCAATTTAGTAGGAATTGTGTGTGTAACGTGCACACACACATGCACACGTGTGCAACAAAAAGGACATAGCATTCTTAATTGATTAAGAAAAAAAGACTCAAGTTACTACCCTCATGAACAAAAAATGTTAACTATGTTTGGGTAATGAATAAGCCTGGTGAAATGCATACTAAGTGCAGCTGTTATGCAAACACAAAAAGGAGAAAATTTGTGTTTAATTGCTCACTCTGCTATATATTAATTGGTCCTGAAAAACAAATACTGTTTACTGTGTTGATGTGAAAAGGAAACTTCTACAATAAATTTTATTTCATCAACAGGATTTTTCTGAACCTTTACCTATCAGATTCCAGCTTAGCATTTTTTATCCATTTTTGCCTTTGAAGAAAATGGGGGTTTTGAATATGTAACATAAAACAGGATTGGATTTAGGATATTACAGTAGGGCCTGATACATTTAGTCGCCTTAGGGGAAGTCAGAATTAAGTAATTGTGAACTCCTGCTCTGCATTGAGCAGAATGTTCAACAGCCACAGCCAGAGGAATGCACTTTATAAACATCAAGTGGTATTTATTTCTGAAACAGTTTATGTTTTAAAGGACTATTTTTGATAGACATTGTTCTTAGTACATGAAAAGTGGAGAAAATACATGCTTGCTTTTTTTTTTTCATAGCATTATGATATACTATCAAGTAAATAAAGACATTTCTATAGGGATAGAAAATGTATCTCAGCTCAGAACCACATAAAATCTTGTAAGCAAACTTTTGGGCCAATAAAAGCTACATGGTGAACATATGGAATTCAGAGAATGTATTTATCTTGGAAGCTCTTGGGATCTTGTTCTTGCATTTCTCTGTAAAGCGTATAGCATACTTCTTTTTTGGTGTTACAGGATAAGACAGGTACTGGGAAGCATTTAGGAAACCAGAGGTGAGACAACTTTCATTACAAGAACTACAGAAAAGAAAAAAAAGAAATACTGTGAGACATTTAAACCTTAATAATCACGTCAGAAGCAATTTTATGGCAAATAATTGAGATTGCACTACATATCACACTATGCATATTTTGTTATAAGTTGTGATGTTTCCTTTAAGGAGCCAAGGAAAAGAAACGATGGGAGGAAAGTAACAATTATCCTGTTCAGCATCAAGTGCTGCCTCACGTTCATGCTTTTTCAAAACTTCTCAAAGATTTTCCAGCTCCATCAGACCTACAGAGGCCCGTGGAGCTAAAGCAGTGAGTGGATCCTCTTCTACAGCTCTACATGATAAAAAAAACAAACATAAAGTGCCAGAGGAAGAGTTGCTGGCAGCAATTTCAGGGGTCAATTTTATATATCATCAGATTCCAGAGGGAAAAAAAAAAGAGACATTAAGCTTTTGCAATTTTATTACTAGAGGTTTTATCAGCTGCCCTCTAGTGAGACCGTTCAGTGAGACACTCCCTACCTTGGCGTAGAAGTTGCCTGTGCAGGAGTCAAGATGCTCTGTTTAACCTCTTTATCTTGGTCTATAGTATTTAAATCTGCAGTATTTAGTTCCTGAGCAATAGTGGTGAGGCACTGGACATATGTTTGGGGCAGGAAAGAAAAGGTGTGAGGCAGAAATATCCTGGGAATTTATCATCATTGTCATGATGGTGATTAAAAGGAGAATTTCTTACTAAAAACAGGAGTAACAGCAAGTAGTAGGTTTTCACTGGAGAACTGTTAATTGTTGTCCATGAAAGATCATCTTACCCAAGTGTTTTAAAGTCTGGTTTAGCTAGCTCAGTGTGATAATAGGCCACCATTTCTTACAAAAATCTATGTCTTGAATATAAGTCTGTTTTCTTTCACCTCAGATACCCCAGATCCTTATGAAATGCTGATAGTCTCACAGCCTGTGCAGTCACATCTTCCAGTATATGTTGACTTTCTAGATAAACCTTATCCAGCAAAACCTGAGTTTAATGCCTGGTTCAGGAGTCTTCTTGCTCGAACCTGGAGCTGGTCAGACCTACGCTCACAGAGGAGCAGATCTGTAAACTCAGAGGGATCAGCATTACTGCTTCCATGCCTGGACATGCTGCTAGCGTGTTTGGTTTAGCTCACATTTGGCTTTGGAAATAAAGAGAATTTTATCAGGTTGGGCCACATGAAAGAGACTTGATAACTTCTGGGAAACGAGACAAAGGCTCTTTCTTTTGAGTTGCTTTGTGTTCCTATGACCCACATTTTCATACAAGAACATCATTTTGCAGCACTCACCTCATATGCAGAAACCTTTCTTGTACCCACACCCATAAGGGATGCACATCCTCTTATTTTATTTCTCTACAGTACTATCCTTTCCCTTTCCCACCTTCTTGCTCAAGCTGTACTCCCACAACAGGTTTTCAATATCAGGAAAAGTTGTGTGCAAAGTGTACATGCTAGAAAAAGGGGCTGCATCAGCACAGGCATGTGTTCTATATTAGTCATTGTTGTAAAGGATGGGTCAAAACTGTATGATCAGAAAGTTGGACAAAGTCATTTGCTCACCATTTTTGACAATGGATGCACCATAAAAAGAGAGTATTTTATAGCACTTCAAATTTTCTTTGCAATAATCACAGTTTGGCACATCTCTTCTATCACAGCAGGCAAAATGCAATTAAATGGTGTCAGATGTAAGGAAAAAATAATGAAATTTTTCTTTCATAAATCATAAAATCCTAAGTCTTTGCAATCTTGTAATGGTCTTGGAATCCAGGCCCCTGCTTACATTACTTTATCTTTATGAAGGTGATAAAGAAAGCATAACATGGTGTACTTGGTTATAAATTATAATTTTATGAGCATCAAAAAATGCAAACTTGCAAAGCTTATGTTCATGCTTATGTGTCCACATGCTTAAGTGCCAGCAGATGTTCAATGTTCAATAAAACTCAATTTATATACATTATTCTGAAGCATCCTTGATCGTAAATACAGGCTGGGAATGTCTAACTTCACTCTGAGTAAGAAAAATGATAATGGACTACAAAGTTACAATACAGAATGCTATTGTAAGTTTTATTTCAGCTCTCAAAATAAAACATTTATCTATTTTCATTGAGACAGCTGGGACAGAACCCACAATTTATAACCTAAACTGTAGATCTATGGAAACAGCAAGTGGCTAAAATTAATTTCAACATTGTCAGGCATGGTTGACTGAAAAAGGTCTTGTTTATTATGGTAAACTAAATGTCCCAAAGCTATAAGCTTTGAAACAAAGTTTCCCTGAATTGTGGTGTTTGCACTCGTAATGATAAACAAACACATTTTATTGAGGAGCAATCACTGATTTGCACAGAGATCATATCAGGTTCAGAGACGTACTTGGTTTCAGGACTAACTCTCCAAGCTCACTATACAGAAGCAAAAACTGTGAGTGTAAGATGGGAGTGTGAGATACTGCATATAAACTCAAGTTCACCTGAACAGAGTATGATTGGAAGCATTCTGAAACCAGGTGTCTGTCAGACATCATAGAAGATGGGTTAACTAAATTTGAATGGAGCAAAAAGGACCACTTTTCTGCACTTCACATGTTAAGAAAAGATGAAACATTCAAACAAAAGAAGTAAAATAGGAAGTGATATATTGTCTTGGTTTTTCCTGTCCTTCCACTGCATTTTGCCCACAGAAATAGCAAACCCAGTAGAATTAGATAACAGTAAGACGAGACCAGCCCATTTCCCCTCAGCTGTAGAGTTACTTCACGGCTGTAGTTACAATTTCTGGTTTTCCTGATCTCTGCACTTTACTCCCTGCCTTGGACAAGAAAAGGGCGTTTGAACGGTCGAGGTTTTTAACTCTGCTTACACTGTTGCCAGACTCCTGTTCCTTAAGCAGGAAAAGCCAGGTATGGGGTTGCTGCCCATCCCCTTCCAGCAGGGACATTGTACAACCCCTGCCATTGCGTCAGTGAAGAATTTGCATTCAGGGGAAACAGGTTAGGCCAGCCACTTTCCAACTGCTGGCTCCTATAAGAACAATTGTGCATAGTTACAACCCCCAGATCATTTTTCAAAGGTACTTCTTTCTGGAAACTACAAATTGCTTTTTCAAACATAATCTCAAATTATTTTCTCTTTTGCCAGAACACTTCCCTTTCACTGGTAGCTGTAGTTTCAATTTAAAAAAATCCAGCCTGCAAAGTTAGCCTATAAATCTTTGCAACTGTCTTACGTGGTGGAGAAACTAGCCTGATAATTATTTTGCTTTGCTACTTAAAGCTGTTTTTCTAGATACAACAGGGCTTACGTTATTTTTGGTTAAGACTAAGTCTACGAGAGCATAGCCATGAAATTTTCAGCTGTAAAATTTCTTAGCGTAAGTCGCCTTTGAAACATGATGAATTATGGAACTCAGACATACTTTTGTTCTCACTGTAGATGTTTATTTTCATCACATGGTCTTCTGAAAGGGTTTATGTTGTAATCTTTGGTTAAATCATTCATGTACAGGCAGTGTCCATATCCAGTTCTACAGAATATCTGCCAACAAATTCATTACTGATGGTGAAAAGAATTTTCTGCCAACACATTTTTTTCTGGCTTATCCAGCTACAAGCCCTCTTTCATTCCAAAAGCTGTCCCAATTCAGAGTTCTTGAACTCAGCAGGCACCTTACTGCTAACTACACGGGGCTTTGAATTGGGTTCTTACTACTTCTGTGCACCAAGGCGGTATTGCTAGGGATTTTTTTTTTTAATCATTTAGTGATGTACTGTTCAGATATGTCTACCTAACCCACCTGTAATAGATTTTCCTTCTCAAGAGGTTGTAGTATAATTCTTTCTGTGTAATTCTCCTGCCAAACTGTCTCCTGAAGCTCCACACATGCAAGCACACTGATGAGGATTTTCACACTGAAATTAAAAACATATCCTTTCCCAAAAGCACTGGCACATGCTCTCGCTGGAGCAGTCTGAAGGGCATGAAAATGAATGTCATGCTGCCCTCAAGACTGCGACCTTGTTTGACAGAAATGTGCAATAGAAAGTTGAGTTAGCATTTGGAGTGAAGGTGCAGGGTGAAACCCCAAGTTTCTATGCAGAGAAATTGCTGCCGGTTCAGCAGGCAGCTCTCCTGTTGTGTTAGTACTGAACCAGCGTCCCAAAATGTGGCGAGGCAAGTTTCAAGACTTGCCATCTGTAACTTGTCACTGTTATATGTCTCCTTATGCCATACTGCCATTTACTGAACTGCTACAACCATTGTGTGTGCTTGTCTGTGTATGTTATTGGCAGTCACTTAATATGCATGCACAAATAACAAAAATTGTAGCGCAGTTTTCATGAGACAGTTGTTAAGGCAAAGATACAGCTTTGAGACAATTTATTATTGTTTGACAACTCTTATTAAAATCTAGTTTTACACTTGACAAGATTTGGTCATGGTTAACCTCAAGAATTATATATTTAATCTTTTCACATGCATAGCTTTCACTCATTAAACTGAGCAAAAGTTATGTATGTAAATTGAACATACATAGATGTACATTACCTCTTGTATTGGTAGGATGAGGGGTAATGGCTTTAAGCTGAAAGAGGGGAGGGTTAGATTAGATATTAGAAGAAAATTCTTTACTGTAAGGGTGGTGAGACCCTGAAACAGGTTGCCCAGAGAAGCTGTGGATGCTCCTCCCTGGAAGTGTTTAAGGCCAGGCTGGATGAAGCTTTGAGCAACCTGGTCTAGTGGAAGGTGTCCCTGCTCATGGCAGGGGGGTTGGGACTAGATGGTCTGTAGGGTCCTTTCCAACTCAAACCATTCTATGATTCTATGAAATCATGGTGAGAGCACAGCTGACAAAGACAGGACATAGAGCCCAGTAAAGAAACATCATTTTCATCTCAGTAATAATTTCTGTGTGCTCTGAGATACATGTGGGAGTTGTAGTTAGGATGTAAAGATTTTGCCGGGACTTGTGAAAGGTGTGCTTCTCTGAATGTTTTGCCAAATCCGTGCATTTTGCTATTGATCTATATGGACTAGGACACTTGAAACAGAAATTTTCATTGAGCAGCATCCCCAGAACAGCACCAACACTGTTCATGTAGATTCGTGGCCAAGGGACACAGAGGTTCGGCTCCTCCCACTGCTCTGCAGCTCAAGGTGCATGTGGCCATGCACCACAGCTGGCACCGTGTGCCTCCTGGCTCTGCGGGACCTTCTTGTGCAAATAATTGCACATAGTTGATAAACAGGTCCTTTGTATTGTGCTGGTGGCAGGGTTTTGTTAGCATTTCCTTTGATCGTTTTGCAAGGAAACTTCTGTTATTTACCTAGGAGGTACTCACCATAATACGTTCATCTACTAAACTGGAACATAAACTTTCAGGCAGCAATGCCTCTAAACTGCGGACACGCTAAATGCTCACTGCGTCTGGAAGAAGAAGTCACACCGTGGAGAGATATGCCATCTGCAAATCATTTTCTAAAAAACTCCAAAGAGTAAGGGACTCTCATTTGAAAATGCTTTTATTTTAGAAATCAATGTGTCCTTCTTTTGATCCTGAATTGCCTTGGGCAGAAACATCTGAGCTTCCTTTTTGGAAAAATACATCTTCTCCTTCTTTAACACAGCTGTCTGATGTTTTGATGGTGAAATTAATTCTCTGCTCTGGCAAAGCTTCTAGTGATAAGGAGAAGAAAGAGTGTAAACCTCAAAGGCAAAAAAGACAGAGGTCTTCCCTTCCAGGCCCTTTACAGTATAGGGTCCATAAATCCTCCCAATTTCACCAGATAAAGGTGGTTTGAGACCTCAAAATGCTGCTGCTGTCACTCACGCAGGCATTTACCACAACCCCACAAACTGTGTATGGAGTGAGGCAGAGGTGACCTGACCTCACCGTTGGTGCCCCTCATTGCTGAGATACCTCATTCCTGTGTCCTGCAGGTTTGTCTTTGGTAGTTGAGACTGCCCAGTCAGCAGAAGATCTGCTGTTTCCTTGGTCCTTAGCTGGACCTCTTAATTGCAGAGACAGTATTCTGGTATCACCAGAAGTCCCTAGTGTGTATTCAGCTTTGAACAAAGTTAACTCTTCTGGTCTTTGTGCCGGCACAAGACATGCATGCAGAGCCCTTATACAAATCAACAGAAACGTGGCTTGAGACTTCAGCATCTTTTGGCAGCATCTTTAACCTGAGCAACTGGCTCCTATACACAAAAATTTCCCTATCAGACTCCAAGCAGCTCCACATGACAAGGGATCTACATCTTGCTTCTTTAAATTGTCCAAATTTCTACAAAATTATCCAGGTTTCCTATAAAAATGGCAAGCAGATGACCTCACTGTTCTTATATATCCTTATCATCTTATTGTGGCGGTGTAGTGTCACAGAAGCAGCTCAGCAATCAACTGGGCCCTTCCCTGGACCAGTTCAGCTCATGAAACCAGCAGATAGCTATGTACAGTTTTCTAATGCCTTTAGTTTTCTCCTGGGTTCCTGAGTTGAGCAGGCCTACAGAGGGGTCTGCTGGATGCCACAGCTGGCACAAGGTAAGCTGACATGGAAACTGGAATCAGTGGCAGAACTGAGAAGATGGAACAGGATCTTCCTCCCCTTTTGGCACTAGCAGCAATTAGATTTGATCAATACATGTTGTGTGTCTTCAGGTCAAGATAATCATGTGAGGACTTCTGTAGTCAGGGTTTTTACTTTTGGACCTTCCTCATTCTTCAAAAGAGGGGAGGATGGAGACCTATTGTGCTTACAAGATAAAATTTTAAGACTTCATCTAGCTGAAAGTTTTCATTTATTTGAGGTTAATGTCATTGCCAATAGCAGTTCACTCTTAGAGCCAAACAAATGTTACATCCCTCTCTCGGTTTCCAGAATCTTTTTTTCCAGTAAGGCAATACACAAGATCCACAAGCAGAATCACAAATTGAAACTTGCCAGTATTGTGTTATTCTCTTGCCTTCAGACAGCACACAGAATTTTTCACAAACTGCCTTCGAAAAAGTCTGTAAAACCATACCTGTAAGTAGTAGATTCTGCATTTATTCCCCTGATAAATTATGAAGATAAAAACAAGACAACACGGATTGAGGTAGAAAATAGGAACTCCATCCATGCTGCTCAAAGACTCCAAACCAATGAGGGTTTATTTAGAAAACAGATTTCAAGTTGTTCTGTACTCACACACCCTCCTATAGCTTCACCTCGGGACATCAGATGGCTTCATTTCCTGGCATGGAGATTAGCTGGCTGACTCTCTCAGTAGAGAACATTTGATCTGAAGTCCCAAACATCCTGATTCAGAGCAGAAAATACTCCACAGAACACATGTATTCTGCAAAATGGGGAGATTAGCAATATGGTCCCCACTGTGTCAACTGCCACCATGCTGATCACAGCATCCTGATATGCTGGAGCAGCTTCTGGAGCAAAAGAAGTCAGGAACACGGATGAGCTTGCTAAGGGTTCATTCTGGCACCCCAGAGCACTGAGATTTTGAGACATGCTTTACCATGGACCTCTGAGTCTGAGGGATCCCTCCTGTGAATCCTAATCCTAGCCAAGGGTTCAGATGAGACTTCCTCAATAGCACCTGGCAACTCAATTTACACCGAAAATTTAAACTTTTAAAGTTTAGTTCAAAATACATAATAAACAAAAATTGCATCTATTCACTGCTTCCTTGCTAGCTACCTTTCAGGAAGGTGAGAAATTTACAAGGTTTATTTGCAATGCAGCCATGAATCCACTTCCAAGAAGACAAGTTTCCAGTAAGACCCCATCCAAAATACCATTACAATTTCCAGTTTCTGTTTAGATCACATTTTTCAGAGTTTGCTTTTTGGAAGTTTGGGGATTTGCCTGCAGTTATGTAGCATTTAATTTTTCTGCAGTAGAAATAAATGGGGTGGGGTAAAGGCCATTCTTGTCAGCAGGAACTTCTTTCCAAAACATAGCATGGAGTAAGGAACATGCCTTAGGGTGCAGTCACCTCAGGGTGATGTTACATCACTTTATTTGACTCTGGTACTTCTGTAGCAGCATCTTTATTTTGTCTCACTTTGCAACACCAAACAGCCTTAATGGCAGAACAAGGCAATGGTTTATTCAGCAAGAATTCACGCAAAAGTTTTGGTTACGAGATTGGAAACCACAGGCTGTAGATAGGGCAGATATGAAACACAATTCCAGTTGAAGTAATAACTGGGTATCTTGACATCTACTTATTCTGGTTTACTTGCAAGAGTCAAGGTTTGCTGTCAGGACTGGGCCTGCGCCTCCCAGCAGCACCCAGGGAATGGGTCTCTCCTGCTGCTGCTGGGCTGCGTCTTGGCTTGGCTCTCCTCTTCCGGGCAGCGATTTCCCCACTGCTGTACCAGCTGCCAGGACTGATGACCTGGCGTGCACCAACTAACTCCTGAACATGCACAAGCAGTAGGTTTTTCTCTTACTTTGCATCATGCTTCATGATCCTTATTTACTACTAACACAGTCCTAAAGTCTCCCACTTGCCACCTGGGCTGGTTCATAAGCCCTGCTCTGGACTACCCAGGCAACTACCCACAGCAGCCTTGTTTCAGCCTGAAAACCTGAAGAGCAAGCTCTCCTGTGGTCAGTTCTTACTTAATCAGTCTGTGGGACAATTCAATTTTCACTTAATCTAAACTGTTTACTTTATACACTTAAGCATGAGTTGCGGCTTTTAACAGCTGATATTAGGCGCTATAGGGGATATCAGTCATATGCATACACTGTAAAGTTCACAAAATCATACTGTAAACTGGCATACAACCAGCCCTCTGTGAAGCCCATATGCACCACGTGAGCAAAGCAGCCGATAAAGCCGGTGACAAGGTACTTTGTCCAGCTTCCTGAAGGCTTTAGAGGTTCTGCCATCCAGCTTTCCCAAATCACAAAACAGCAAGACAAAATGCTGCACCGTGGATGCTGTCCGGGTGTCTTTACCACATAGCACAAAGCCTTTTGGGCCATCCCCTGGCTGGAGACCCTGGGTGAGGACGCACACCATGACTCCTGAGAAGATCTGAGAAGGCTCCTAGTAGCTTCTGCCCACAATCAGGCTCTCTGATTTTCTACCCTTCTCCAGCCATTTGTTTCCACCCTGCCAATACGCTGGCACATCCTGGCACAACTATTTGTGCAGTTACATGGTGACCCGGATCGGGGAACTGATCCAAGTTAAAAATAACTTGGCAAAAGAAAAGCTTATTTTTAACCCAGCCGAGTTCCCCAGGCCAGGCTTATGAGCAGTTGCAATGCAATGGGGAGGGTGGTAGAACAAGACCTATAGCACCTGGCAGTGGTGAAAGGAGAGGTAGGAGCTGCCACTGCTGCTGGGTGACATCTGTGTCATCCCTCTCTGATATCATAGCAAGAAGGACCCATAGCTCCTGTAGAAAGCACATCAGGTAAGCCGGTGCTCGTGAGCTGCCAAAGGCAAAGGTGTAGGATGACGTGCAGCCAGCCTGGGCAGGGAAGCCAAGGGTTTGCATTATCCATTGCTCCCTTGAACTCGGCTGCCATGGCAGTGGTGGTGACTGGTAGATAGCTGTAATGGTCTGATGGTGGCCTAGTATCTGTGTGTACAGATACATAAAGAAAAAAGTCTCTTGTGCTCTAAGTACTCCTTTTCATTCATTGCAGATTGTGAAACATGAAGCAAATTAACAGCTGATATGACTCTACATTCTCACATTTCTGAGTAGCTCATAGGTACTGATAGATAATCACTGTATCTGCAAGACCTAAAAGAGAAGAATGGTCCAGATTCTTCCTCTGCAGTGATGGAAATCAGGATTAGCTCCAGACACTAACTTGCCTTTGTTTGAAACTGAGGGGGGAAGAGAGACAGATCCATCATCTGGAATGCTGGCAGAGAGGATCCTCATTTCCAATTATGCTGATGCATTTGTGTGAGTTGATTTTCAAGAGTTCAGAGATAGCTGGCTGCAAACATCCTTCCCCTTCAGCCTTTGAACACACTATTAATGAAGTGATTTTCATCTGATGTATCTAACAGGCAGGTATTTCCTTCCTGCCCTTCCCCTTGCTCTTTTGGAATGACTACATAGCTTCTTTTTGGCATATGTACTTTATATACTGTGTTCAAAGAACTATATAAGAGCAACAGCATGACGGGCAACCCATAAAACATAAAAGGGCTGCTCATATCACCCTGCGTGTCAAGCTAATGTTACCCTCCAGCCATATGCAACCATTATATGTAGCAATCATTAAAAACTGCTATAAAATGCTCTGTAAAGAACAGCCCTGCCTTAGCAAGGGATGGCTTAGATAATCTAAGGACCTTCTCACTGCCTGCTATAGTATTACTGGTATATTAAACCTCAGAAAATGAGTCACCACCTTCTTAAAGTAGTAGACAAAGCTCTCTGGCTTTTTCTGTCATACTAAACCAAAATGGGTTTCGATGGTGTTTCTTCAAAATTGTTAGAAGTAATGAAAGCATCTGCTGGTGTTAGAAAGTGAGCTTGTTTCAGAAGATACAGCCCTAAATGGAGCCTTGGAAAATAGTAATGAAAAATGCCTCTTAGTATGGCAAAGGGAAATGTACGTGATCACTTAACTAGTAGGTAAAATTTGTTATGGCAGCTATTACAAAACCAGATGTTGGAACACATGGTTTTCATATGGGTATAAAATATTTGAATTTTGTTACAATGTATTGATAATATATATTGCCTCAATAACGCAGGCCTTTCCAAATGAACACAGCATCACAAACAATAAAGCTTGTAGGGACCTGTGAAAATAATCTAGTTCTTAACCCTATCCTAAAACAGCACTTACTGTACCTATGCCTCAGTGGTTTGCATAACTGACCCTTAAAAGTCTTTACAATGGTAAAGTCCAGCATTTAGTTACCCTTAGACTTAGAAAAAGGTTTTTCTAATGTTTAGCTTAATTCTTTCTTCATTTTTAAGACCATTATTCCTTGTTCTGTCCTACATGGACATGGGAAACAGATCATCCCATTCCTTTTTGTAGTCTTCTATAAAATACTTCAAGACTGTTAACTTGTTCCTTAGTTTTCTTTTCTCTAGATGAAACATCCCCAATTTTAAGACCTGTAAACCACTCTTCCCTACTGGTCTATACCCTTCTTGCAACTCACTTCCTAAAACTGGACACAGGCCTCCAGCTGAGGTTTTATTAATGCCAAGTAGAATAGAAGATTACTTCAAATGTCCTGCAGAAAATTATTCTCTTTATTCATCCTATGGTGAAGTTTGCCTTGTTCATAACAGTGTGACCTCACTGACTCCTATTCAACTTATGATCTGCAACAAGTCCTAGATCCTTTTCTGCAGACCTCTTGCCTACTCAGTTACTCCTTATTCTTTCTTTGTGCAGTTAGTCAATCTTGCTTAACTGCAAAATCTTCTTCATATTGGACTGCATCTTATTTCTAGGTAATTTCTTCAGTTTGTCAAGATCCTTTGCAGTTCTTTTCCTTTCTTCCAACCTTTCAGGTTAGTGTCTATAATAGTGATGCATGCACATTTTTCCACCTTACAAATAAAAATTATGAAAAGTGCCTTAAGACTGACCCTTTGAAGACCTAATAAATACTTACTGAGTAATTTTCTGGCCAGTTGTGTCCCCACTCTTTGGTAAGTTCATTTTTTTATATATACTTAGCTCACCCACTTGATGAGTGTGAAACTTTTACTAAAGCCATGACATATGGCAGCTATTCCTTCTCCTTATTCACATGGTCTACTATCTACTAAATAATTTAATTGCTTTGGTGCAATTTGTCCTTAACAAATCAATGACAGCTATTATTTATTTCACTGCTTTATTCTAGCTGCTTATAAGTAGTTCCAAGATTTTTCTGGGAATTTGTTAGACTGACCCTATTACCCCTTTTAGCCTCCTTTTTACATAGTCCTGTGTCTCCCTTGGTGGTGCTCAGGGCAAAAATGCAGGTAGCTATTCAGTGTCAGGGAATGCTTCTGTTACACAGTATGAATTATGTCCTCCTCTCACAATGCCATGTCATATAAACATTTTCATTCTCCTTTGATCAGATTACACTGCACAGCTACTGAAGAACTGGGACTAGGATATATTTTGCACCTTGGGATCCTCTCTCGGCCACAGCTTCGCAGGCACTAGGCTTCTGGTGTAACTTAACTGAAACAAAACTTGCATCGGACTCCGCTAAATACACCTACTTTCGGACTAGTAGAGATAACAAGGATCAGTGTACCACAACCCACAGCTGAACCTGAAGTGGACAATGCTTGGGCAACTTATCAATGCTTCTTTGCTCTTTTTCTGCCTCTTCTTCTGTTGAGACAAAGCCACGCAGGCATCAGTAATGTCTCCATTCAGTAGGATCATTTCGTTGCCACAAAAGTGTGATTCTTCTTACATCTAATTGGAAGACAAGTTTCTCTCCTGTTTTCATTCTTCCCTTACAGGTTCCAGTGTCTGATAGCCCTATGTTAAGAACACACATTAAGTGAATAATGTCCTTTTGTCTAAGCAGCTTGCAGGAAACAACAGATTAAGAGGTTATTCATTCCTGTGATGCACCAAGGGTGCAACCCTGATCCAAATAAATCTTATTCGAGTTTCACCACTGGCATGACAAGGGTCAGAATTTCACCTCAAGTTGATTTTTTTTTTTAAATACTGATGACAAAATAAAAATATTGGATTGAATTGTCCTTAGTGCAAAGACAGATGTGCACTCCACCCCTCAAAGATTGTCTACAAGCTTCCTCCTTCCCAGAGAGTGGTACTTGGCAAGCACCAAGATATCAACAACTTCCCTTTGAAAATTATTGATTATATGGCTCTAACAATTGATAAATCCTCCATTGTTTGAGCCAAATGTTGTCTTTGTTTATAGGCCAAAAGAAATTTTACAAAACGTTTTTGTCTTGTTTAAGGAAAAATGATAATGTTTAAGTGGGGGGAAAAGCATAACCTTCAAAGGAATATGTAAGGCATCTGGCTTTCATATTCTACAATTTGATAAAATAGATGACTGTTGGAAAAAAAACACACAACAAAACAAAAAGAAATGAGCAAGTGTCTTTACCTACAGCAGAGTATAAGATAAATTACCTAAGCATAATAACCTGGTGCAGCACATTTATAAGAACAAGTCATCTTCCTGCAGCACAATGGCACTATCACCACTCTCCCACTTTGCCTTTCATTTTCTAAGCTGAGGACAAGGTTATCTGCTTTTTTTTGACCACAGTAGAAGTAAAGTGTTCTCAGGGACTCTATAAGGTTAATTGTATAGCTTCTGTTCTGTTTTGTTTTTCTTACCCTCCTCATCTCACTCAGCAAAATAATCGTGGATGGAAGCACACTGGCAGCTGCACTGGGGTGTATCAGCTCTGCGACCTGATGTTTCCAAGCACCATGTGCACCATCCCAGCTGTGGAGTACATTAAGAGGCAACTCAGTTCACTGCACCGCCCCGGTTTTAGGGGTCTAGTCTGAAGTTTTGATAATACAATCTCTTTTGTGATTTTGCATTGTTTTCTTAATGTTTGCAAAGCAGAAACTCAGCTTTTTGAACAGGGACCACATTACCTTTTGTGGGCAATAGTTAAGTGCACAAGATGACTACTGACTTTAACAGTATCTTCTGGTGCTGTCCTCATTTGCCATGGCTGTGTTACAGACAAAAGAATAATGATGACATGGATTATGATATTGCTAATCAGAAGTAATGCTGAAGTAGTAAACAGAAATTCAGTTTATAAGACACGATGTGGGCAAGATAGGATTAATTTTTCCCCACCATTTGCTCTTTCTCTGCCATCTCTCTGTATAGCTTCAATTTCTTACAAGTCTTTTCTTGATGTCTTTCTTGTTCTCATATTTATTTGGTCCTGTATTGAAAAAGAATAAATTTAAAGTAGAGGTGATGTATGTGCCAGTGCTCAGTTTCTGTTAACTTGCTGCCATATGAAATGATAGAGAACTTCAGAGACAGCACAACAGAGATGGCTCCTGGGCAAGTCTGTAGAGTCTACTTTCAGTGTCTCACTCGAAAAACAGTGTCAAGCAACAAACATGAGATCTCTGAAATGTGTCAGTATTTGTGACTGAAACTTGTGTCTTTCTAATCAAATTTTTATTCCTCTGTTTTGATGTTATCCACAGAAATGATATATTATGTAGATATTTGGACAACCATGTTTGTGGTCAGACATTCATACAGTAGATTATAATTTATCCAAGTATTAATAGTGCTGGCTCTAAACGTCTTTTCAAATCACCTATAATAAAGGTATATTTAAGGAACTTCCAGAAGAAGAAACTAGCTCTATCTATAACCTAGGAAACACATGTTTTTAATGATGCAGTCACCAGTGGCTCCTCAGCATACCCGTCTGACATACTTTATCTAACAGCAGCTCTCACTCCCACGAGTTCTAAGGAGTGGTGAGCAGAGATCCCTGCCTCTAGCCAGGGTAGGGGCAGAAATTAATTCTAGAGATTCTGCACTGATTAAAATCAGACGTAAGACATTGAGGTAGACCAGCTAAGCTCAGGATAGGTTAACGGTGCCGCCAGAGAGAGCATAGGTTGTAAGCAGGCTTTGTCTCCAGCTAATGCTTGAGGGATCTCAAGGAAGTACAAGGATGACTGTATGTACTAGTCTCTTTACTCATGGCAGTCAGTGAAGATCCTAATTTGTGTCTTCATGCCTGGGAGAAGTAATGGGGAAGCAGATCTGGTGCTGAAGCAATAAGCCCTTTTCTAGGAAATGACAGAGTATAGTTTGCTTAAGGAACACGAAAATAAGCAGAAACTGCAGGTGAGGGCAAGGGTCCATAGTCAGCTAGTGATGACAAGAGTCATTCCATTCCTTTTCCATGTCACTTGTGCTCAAGGTGCAGCCTGCAGACCTCACTGTTTGATTTCATTAGCCATGCAGTAATGTTATGACTCAGATAAAAATGGGCGGATGGGGTGTCAGGGAGCTGTTGGGGAAACCTCTGCCCGTCCACTCAAAAGAGGGCCTGGAAAATGCAGCAAAGATAAGAGCTTGAGTAGTTCCACTCATCTTGCACCCTGACCCTCTGGTAAATCTTGGCCATCACCTCACATTCCAGTAATTCCTGCACTCCTGTAGCCACCTTCCCCTTCGGCCAGGGAGAGATTTCAACTGACCTTAGCTCCCATGCAGACTATTAATAGAGAAGATATAAGTCACTACAACGAAGTGATAACGGTAGCTGGTATAATCACTGGCCTCCATCAAAGAAGACAAGAACACTCAAGCCAAAACTCCAGGCAGCAAATTCTTACATAAAAACTGCTACAAAGTGGTATTCAGAGGGGATTTAGGGACACTGCAGGATTAGTGCTCCTCCTCCCTGAAGAAAAGGGAGGTTTAGGGAGTCATGGACCTTGGAAATGGTGGCTTTTGCTGCATTATGGTGGATGTGTGTGTGGGAAGAGGTCATCATGTTCTTTGTCTAGTAATAATTTTCTAATTAAGACCAATGTTGTTTGGTCCGGCCAAACTTTACTGAGTACAGTGAGAGGGAGAAGATTTACTTGGAGAGCAAGCAAAATTGATTTGAAGCAATCTTTCTTGTTCTTTGTTTTCTTTGTTTGTTAAGAGGATACTGTGAAGGCAGCAGCCACTGGAGAAGGAAAGCTGGGTGAAGTGACTGCTCGGAACTGGCATAACAAGTTGTATGATCCAAGAGCTCACAAAGAGCGTAACAAAGGCTATCTGTCATGGTAGGACATAGACTTAACACAGTATGAAAGGTTCTCAGCTCAAAACCGAGTGAGTCTGTAGGTAATGATAATTGTAGTGCTGTGTAAGCACGTGAAGCAAGCTACCAGTAACCCTTCCATTTGTCAGAGGAAGACAAGCTGGGATGCCTGGCTCTGAAAGAAAATTTGGTTTACATTGTATTTTTTTATTGCAGACTTTTTACTGCTATACCTGTTCAAAATACAACCCTTTTCCAGGAAGGGATGATTTCACAGCATTTATTAATGAGTTGTTCAAGTGGCTTCATAGCTAGGCTTTTGTCCTCACTATCAGATCTGAAGCTGCTTTGCTGCTGATGAAACTCATTTATTTTTGTCCTACAAGCTCCCAACAGACCAGCACTGTCTTTGGGACACGCTTATGCACTGGAAGCCTGCTGTCATGCCCCTTCTCACTCCTCTCTAGAAGAAGACAGCTTAGTTTCTGCCCCTTTCTTCATAGGTTCCTATCACTTTTGTTGATTCCTTCTGGATTCTCTCTAATTTGCCTGTCTTTTTAAGTATGCCTGGAGCTGGAAACATGACTTCCCCTGAAACTTCTTAACCCCCACTTCTTACACACGGTCTTGCTCTGAACACATTTCCAAAGTAAGACTTGCAGTTTCTGTAGCAGCACCATGATATTAATTCATTGAGTTCGAAATCAATCATAACCTTTTGGTTGTTTTTTTTTTTTTTTTTAATGCAGTACTTCTGAAAATATTGCATTTGTTTGCTATTGTGTAAATGTTCATTTGATTTCCCCTTCCCAAGTGTAGTGTTTTAGATATGATTTTACTGAACTCCATCTCATTTGTTTCATTTGGAGTGAAGACTATTTTGATTCAGATTCTGGTTTCCGAAGTGCCTGGAATCTCTCCCCTCCCTATTCCTCACTGTCACCTGCAAATTTTGTAGGTGTATTCTCTGTTCTACCACCTGTATCATCCATATCAAGCACAAACCAGATACACAAGATCTCATTAAAAATAATCCCTCTGTGTGTGTGTGTGTCACATAACTGAGTGTCTGCAACTTTTTGTGTGTGCTCTTTCAGACAGCAATTTTTCTTGTACTTAACCAGATAACATTTTCAGTTAGTCTCCAGCTTGTTCATAAAGACTCATGCCAAAACCCTTGCTAAAATAAAGATACCGCCTATTGAATGCTATGAATGTGAGTTATCTGGGAAAAGAAGGAAATCAATTTGACTTGGTGTGATTTGGTTTTACTCTTTAACACTTTCCTAGCTTCTAAGTCCTTGTAAGTATATTGTACAGAGTTGTTGGAGTTTCTTTCTGGGTGTTGAAGGTAGGCTGACTGTCCTATAATTTTTCCCTTTTAACAGACAGGTATGACTACTTATTATAGTGAATCTCTTCCCCTCGTGTCCACCCTGTCCACACTCCCAGGAACTGCTAATGGCTCAGACAGTACCATCACTAGTTCTTTCAGTACTTCTGGGTCAATGTGATCAGGCCTTGAATATAGCTCACAGATAAGCATTTCTAACTGTTTCCTCTCTGCTCTGGCCTGCCCCCTTATTCTTTTGTTTAAATTACTCTTAGTAGGTATTGGTCCCTAATAAACTTTTTTAGTGAAGACTGAAACAACAAAGAGGTTTAATATTTTGGCCTCTTTTGTGCTGTCTGTTATTTGCTCTCCCTGTTATATAGCTGTACTTCTTTTGTCATCTTATGTTCTGGCAACATTTTCTGCTTGCCTTTATGCCTCCTGCTATTTGTAACTCCTTGTGTGCTCAAACGTGTTTCTTTATCTTTCCATATTATATAGTCAGGTGTCCTGGTTTCCAGGTTTTCTGTGAGGCTTTGATTTCCAAGTGCCTAAAGAATGCCTTAGAGCACCACGTCAATCTGCAATTCTGCTTTCCCTTTCCTTTGTACCTGAACAGCTTGTTGTAGAACCTTTAATATGTATTTTTTTCAGTATCTGTCAGTGGTCCCCCACTCTTTTATCCTTTCAATTACCTCCTCAAGAGGCCTCCATCCCAGCACACAAATTTTTAGAAACCCGTTTTTTTTGTAGTTCATCCTTAATAGTGACTCTTTTCTTAAAATAGTGGTCTGTCATTTCACACTTGCTTTCACCCAGACTACCTTCCACCTGTTGATTCTCAAGAAATCCAGTTTAGCTGTGTCCCCAAATATCATCCCTCCTCACCTCCCCCTACACCCTCTGAGAAAAAATCTGCTCTCCGTATATTCCAAGGCCCTGACAACTGCCTGTGTCCTCCTCCAGTGCATTTCAGTAGATATTATGCTATTTGAAGTGCATTGTAGGGGCAAGGTTGACTTTTTTTAACATCTCTGAGTCACTCAAGCAAAAAGAGGCTCATGTATCTTCTTTCTCAGGATTTAGTTTTCTCCAAAAGACCTCCAACAAGACATCCATCTTGTTCTTTTCTTTCCTCATTTTCACTCAAAGGCAGTTAAGAAGTCAGCCTTTTAGCTTTCCCTGGAGTGGAAAGCAAGTACACATTTCTGAATGCTTATGCTTCTGGAAAACACTGTACTTGCATTGCTATTCCAGGTCCCTGATTTATTCCATCAGGCGTTTGTGGCACCTAGTATGTCATAGGTTTTTGCATATGAAGACTTTGAGTTTTCCTATTTATTCAACATATTACTGATACTTGCATATAGCTATTTTGGATATTCAGCTGTTTGCTTTATTACTCTCTCTGATCTTTCTTGTGCTTTTTGCTAACAGTTACCCTATGGAGATTGTCAATGAAGTACTAATTACTGCCAAGCAAAGGGTATACTGGTGGCTTTGTGATGTAGATACTGGTCAGCCAGGAATTTAACTGAGACTCCAAAATTACTGTAATTCCCATCTATCTCTGGACAGACTCCAGATAGTAACAGCTTTCAGTCTCTGCCAGCCTGGTTTGGAGCAGTTTGCCTGTGTGTGATTTTGCATGTCTGTCAGCCAAATCAGAGAGTCAGTGCAAAATTCTAGTATTTAGAGGGTGTTTGATACCCGTGGGAGCAGACTGGGTCAGGAAACTAATGACTAGTTTAAAACAGATTGGGGAAAAAAATAAAAAAAATAGTTAGCTTTTTAGTTAAAGTACATTTGTAAAACTGTAATTAAATACAAATTACCAATGTAAATCAGAAAGATTTTTTTTTTTGCATAAGTGTTTCCTGACAGTCTTAATAGAGATTTAGCTGACTTGGAACTGTTCATACAAAACGTGAGAAGGAACTGCGGCCGCTCCTGACGTGTGACATGGTTCTCAATGAAGAGTCCTGTTGGTTTTACAGAGCCGGCAACGTGGGAAATCACAGCTGGAGAAGCTGCCACTGAGATGTCCTTCACTTTCCTCAGGTGTAAGCCCTCGATCAGGTGGTAACACCAAAAGCATTGGAACAATGATGTCCCACTACAGAGCATTAACCACAGATCCCTTAGAGCCCTGCCCCTGCATACATTTATATATACACATAGCTGTCCTTCGCATACCTTAGACATACTTTTAAAAGTGTTTAATTCAGCATAATTAATACACTATAATTAATAACAATATAATCTGTACACTATAAGGAGGAAGATGATAAAGCTCATCAGAAACTGTCAGTTGTTAGAAATGACAGATAGGCAACAAAACTGAAAATTCTATTTGTGGTTTGTACGAGTTACTTTCTAACTGGATTTTATATGTGTACCCACTTCTCTATTCCTGATTATTGGGAATGTTTGTGCATTTACAGATAAAGACAGATTTGTCCTCATCTTTTGCTTTATAAATGTTGCAAGGAGATGAGTAGGAAGCCCATCCTGGACTGGAGAGCTAGAATGTTCTGAACTACATGTTCAGAAGACAAATGAGTGAAAAGTCCTATTTGTTTTAATTTAACACAGCAGGTCGATCATAATCCTGCACAAAATACCAATATGAACTGTGGCCAGTAATAATCCAAATCTACCAAGTGTAAGAGAAAAGACAGTATAAGCACTCCCTGTTCAACAAATTCCTCCCACTAAATTCAGCTTCTCAAAAATCTTGTCTATAAAAAACCCTTGCAAAAATCTCAGGATCTAGCGCACCAAAGCAAAGCAATAGTCATGAGCCCTTTACTAAGAATGACCTGTCCTAAGCCTTCAGCTAGGCATATACAAAAACTATTAGCTTCTGAATCCCAGCTTATCTCAGCTGCTTAGATAAAAGCACAGGGACTAGTTTTTGAGATACTTGTGGCAAGGCCAAAATCATAAAATACCTCACATACAAGCCTTGAACTGCACCTGGATAGAAATGGAAAACTAGGACTGTTTACAGAGCTACATGTTCCTTGTACACACAAGTACACACTAGTGATAAAAATTGATAGTTGAGGCTTTAAATGGACAGAGCGACTTCTTAAACATCTGAGAAGCCCTCCAAACCAGCAGATCTACCCCAGATCTACTGGGCAACTCAGAACAGGATGCAAGATACATGCCTTTAGTGAATGCACAGAATAAGCACCTTTTTTTTTCACTTCCTCCAGCATTTTATTCAAGCTAATTTCTAATTAGAACTGAGAACTTGGTGTGCTTTTTGCTGCTGCTATGACAGCTCCTAAAAGCATTTTGTGGAAATCAATTGTGTGTGGTAGTCTTGCACTAAGCTCCCCGGCTACTGAAGAAGAAGAGAGGGACAACATGAGCTCTGTTTTATTATTGCACAGTACAGATAATGATACACTAACCATATCAAAAGAAGCTTTGTAATTATTGGCTCAGGAGCTCTTGTGGTTATTTTACATTTAACCCACATACCAATTTGGTGTCTCCTGGCACATGGTGGCCATATGGAGGGCAGAAAGCATTACTGCCTACCACAGGAGAACAGAATCTGGAGAGCAGAGGCATTTTCATATGTTGAACAAAGTTCCACCCACACCATAAACTGGTCATTCTGCCACATCATAAGCTACAGAAAAAATTGCATAAATCTTCACAGAGCCTCTGCAGGACTTCAGTCAGAGACTCTGTCTTTTGTGCAGCCATGAATACACTGTTGATGCTTTAGAATTACAAGTAATAGTCATATATCTGCTACCAATCCACCTTGACATGTAATAATACTATATATTGTTGCAGCAGTGTTGAAAGACACACAAACTATTTCCCTGCTATGAAAAAAGTTAATGAGGCAAATTATTGTCTGATGAAGATGGGCAAAGAAAACCATGGAAATGTATGCAATATGAGAATCCATAGGGGTTATTTGTAATTACATATTTTCACCTGTTGACTTTTGGGGACTGAAGTTTAAAAAAGTCTGAAGAAGTTAATATATTTCTGCGGACAAAACTTGTCTGTTCACCTACATAAGTGTGTTATGCATGCTCCTCTGCCTGTGTGCTTGTTGGGAAGTGGTGCTGTAGAATTTGTACCCAGGTCCTACGTGCTTACTAACATTTTGTGAAAGTTCTGTGATTGCTCTTCAGAGTGGAGACTGAAAAGGAGACAAAAACATTGGTTTGAAACAAAATTCTCAGCTGTGTCACTGGTCTTGTACTCCATTATAGCATAAATGGCATGGGGAACTCAAACACATGGAAGCAGGGGGGATTTTGTTTGCATTGCCTAAACAAATGTTTTTTTAATAGTATAAAAATAGGTGGAACAGGAAGGTAGGCAGGACTGATGTAGAAGAAAAGCATGTTTGTGCCCCGTTCACCAGAGAGATTGTTAAAGAACATTTTATCATAATGAAAATATTACCCTTGGAATGTCAGCAAGATGTATGTCAATTTAAGTTGCCTTTCCTTTTTACTTCTAGTCACTAAATTCAGATTTGTCCTAGAGTTAATGTGACTAGCTGATTTTTTAATTTCAGAAAATGTTCTCTTTCATTCATGAATCAATAGCTCTTTGCTAGTCCTGGCGTTGCTCCTTGCTCTTCTCCGTCAGCCCTTGCTAAGGCTGTTGCTAAGGCCCAGAGGAAGTGTCCTATTGCATTCGGCTGAGAAATGGAGGAAGAAAAGCACATTTCTGTGAGGTGCAAATGAAGCACTTTTGCAAACTGCTGTCCTACAACATAGGAAATATGATTCTAGTTGGAACAAGCTGCTCGTGATTAGGACCCCTGCGTGTTTCAGAATTTTGACAGGCTATTCCTAAACTCATAAAATTAGCAGAGTGCCATGGTGGGATCTAGAGAGCAACATATTTCTCCAGGCAACCTGTTTCAAAAGGAAACTTTTATGAAGTTTTCCTCCTTTGCTTGATGAAGTTAACAGAAATCTTCCTGTGGATTTCAATGAGAAAAAAAATCCTTTAGTCAGACAGCTTCTAATTCCTTTATTTGAAAGCAGCTGAGTGCAGCATATATAAATTTGCTAAAAGTTTTATAGACAACAAACTAACAAATCTAATTAAATTCTCCATTTAATGATAGGGAATTTAGTTGGAGGGAACAGAAACCTTCAGACTTGTGGAAGATACCTGATTTATTTCCTGATGTATTGAATTTTAACTATACTGTTCAGTTATTCAGACTATTTATCTAAATACACTTCATGGTGTGTTGTACAGATAGCTTTACAAAACCATATATTTTTCAAAACAAGACATACTCTAATTGTGGCTCACTATGCCTAGGAGGCCCTGTGCAGCAATTCCACCACTCTTTCAAGTGACTCTATTTAAAAAAGCGATCACTGCATCAATCGGTGTTTTTACTGAAGAGTCACTTACCCTCCAGCACAGCAGAAATGCAGCTCCTTGGAAAGTTGCACGCAGGGGAGCCTGCACTGTGCCAGGTCCTCGCGCACATGAGCTGGGGATCTAACAGCCTGCTCTATCGAGGTCAGGTGTGCATCGATAAGGAACCACAGCCAGGGTTAGATGATCAACATAAACATGAATACATAATCCAACCGTGTCAGGCAAGCCCATTGGTTACATCTGCACTCCCCCATCCCAAGCTGAACGTTTGGTGTGTATGCCGCCTGCCTGCAGGTTATGGGGCTAATGAGCCTATCTTGTCTCCTCTGAACAATCTGTGCTGGAGCTGGAATATATTTCCTGTGACTGATCAGAAGAACTGGCAAGCAAACAAGGCTGATAGATGTAGTTCAGACTTGTGAGGATTTCCTGGTAAGATTGTTTTTCTCCTTTTCAGCCATTATGAAAGTAATGGTAGATAGGAATATCCATTTCCCTTTGTTTGAGGTTGCAAAATTTGGCATTCACTGATGTTTCCTGGTGGTGTAGAAAGCCAGAGGAGTAATGGGTTGCCGTAACGGTTTGGCCTGAAGATTCTTCCTGTGGACCTAGCAGATGGTGATTTGTATTATGTGTCCTGCAAGGTGAAAGCCATAAATCAGTCCTGAGCAGAGGTGAAAGTCTAAGTCATCGTTAATGTTCTGAACCTAAGGTGCCAAACTTCATTTCACCTCTTCAAGATTTGGACAGGACAAATATTCCTTCTTTAGAATAAGGAAATAGTGGAAGTGGAAACTTTTGAACTGTATTCTTCAGAAATTCCCAGGAGATGTGATGAGTGCACTTCCTTTTTCAAGACTGTTATGAAAAGCCGTAGTGTTCTGGAGGAGGTAGAGAAGGCCTCTGAAGGCTGGTTGTATGATGCTTATTTCAGTGGGATTCCGAGTCATCAACCCAGCCTGTTATCTCTGAGGCAGAAGCTGATGGTTTCAATATGGCCATCGAGGTGGGTACCTTCTGGAGTAGCCAGGCTGCATCCTGGATGAGTACCGAAGCTGCACAGCGACAGTCTCCAAGGGAGCTAGAACTGAAATGACCCAGAAAAGCCCACAGCTCTAGGATTCATCGGGAAGTGTAGCATTTCTCTCATTCCCCAGCCCACTAAAGCCTTTCCATTAGAGCAGCTTTTTCCTAATCAAATGCCCCTGTGTCATAAGATTGTTTGATAATTCGTGATGTACGAGTTTCAGGAAATCGAGGAAATGGCTTTTCTAACAGAGATTCTGGTTCTTTTCCTTGAATAACCATATCTTCCCCGAATTCATGCTTTGATGTAGACAGTAGAAATTACACAAATGTGGTAGAGATATTCTGATTTTTATCAAGTAAGTGTTCACTGGATATTTCTAAGTCAAATATTATTTTAAAAAATATTTGTAAACAGTAGTTACTACCTAGGACTTAGCAAGCAGGTTTCAGTTAATATTTGTGCTGGTGCCTTGAGGAGTGGGCTGCATATAAGACCTTAAAAATTAAGAAAAAAAAAAAAAAAGGGATTTGCCAGGCAAATCATTTGGAGGAGGATAAGAAAAGCTGTCACACAGCACAACTGTCATACATTTTTTCCACTACCTTGTATTTTCTTTGGTTATTCAGTATGTAAGAAGAGTTTTCCTTTCCCAAATGCTCACCAAATTTCCCTATAAGCGTTGTAGTGGCAAACAACACCACTTTTGCCTCTTTATAAAAAAGGCCCTGGGAAAATGTGTGTGCAGGGAGGAGGGGGTGACTTTCTTTAATATTCTTTGCACTCTCAGCTAGTCTGCAGATGCCAGTTGCATTACTGACATTTATTCATTAAGTTTTGCCACATGAATTCTTTTCCTCAGCCCTTGAAGATCACCAGTTGCAATTTGCTAGGCTTGAGAAAAAGTTGCAAATACTGAGGACACAGACAGATGCCCACTGAAGAAATGGCAGTGACAGTGTAGGGCTTTACAGCTTTCAGCACAGCAATAGTCTATGCAAGTGCTTCTCTCCACCACTGTGAGAGCAACTGGGTTAGCTTGAACTGCCAGTGCAGAGCAGATGGAAGAAGTAGGTAACTTCTTGACTGCCCCCGCCATTTCTGCAAGAAGCATTTGTCTACCAGCCGCATGGTTCTTATTCCAGTTATTTGCCTTCTTTTCACATTGTTGCAGCCAGAAGATTGTTAAGTGTCTTTTCAGGACAGGGCTGAATTCAGTGAGACTACTTACATAAGTAGCTGTTCACAAATTTGAGCAGTATGACCCTTGGTTTCCATTTCTAGGACACATCGTTCAAGAAAGTTGGGCCTCTGATGTCAATAACCTTTTGGCTGCTACATCTCAGCCCTGAATCTGCCAATGAGCTTCAGCACAATCCCCATCAAAGTTATTATAAACTGATTAAATCATGGCTTGTGGTGGATGGTACAAAATTTGGTTGTTTATTTATCTCTGGCTGATTTTCTTGTATCAGAGATTTCTACTGCCTTAAAAATGAAAGGTTAAATTCCTTCAAGTCTTTGTCCTAGATACCACCATGTCACTGTATTTGGACTCTACAGAGAATCATATATGTATCCCTTTGTAAATGCCATTCCAGTAATTCTCCCTTGCATGATTTTTTCTGAAGGATTCCAAAGTAAAGCTTGTTGGGAATTTTCCCACAATATATTTGTTTGTATCTGAAAATGCTGACTTGCTGAAATGGAACCTTTTCGTGGGAAAGTATTTGTTCCAGTAAGAAGGCTTCTCAGATTCAGAAGTGAATTTCTGGAAAAAGAAGAAAAAAAAAAGAAAAGTGAAAGACAAACTTTCTCCTTTTTTCCTCAAAATAGATGGCTGCTCAGTGTTCAGGCATTCCCTGAGGGATATGGGCAAGAGAGGTTCAAATCCCATTGATTCAGCATGTTAGCCTGTTTCTGGGCCAGCTATGCAAAGCCAAACAGCTACAGACAAAGTAAGAAAGTATTCTCATGGGGTTCTGTCTTTTACGCCTGTTTCAGCATTTTTTCAGGAAGGTCCCAATTTCATTTTAATGCACAACAAAAGCAAACGTTCAAATTTCTATTGTTTTCCAAAACACTAATGTTTTACAGATACTCTTACACTAAACCAGCAGTGATTGCCTTACAGATCCTTTTGTATCTTCTTAAAAATGCAGATGACTGAGTTACTCCATTTGGGGTCTATAACTCAGAGTCCTTCTGAATCTTTATGAGCTTTTAGGAGACATCTAGGGTTTGATTCTGCAAGTTTCTACACTATGAGACATTATAAACAAACCTCCACTAGTTACTTAACTAATGAAGCTATTAATACACTCGATGCCAGCACATGACAAATTGATAAAGTTTTATTAAAGTCAATAGAAAGATTTCCACTGGACTTGAATTAAAGTTTGTTCATTATGTCCTTGTATCTTGAAGCTTCAATTTGACACCTGATCTTGTCTTATGTTGTGATTTTCAGATTCTACCAAAGTTATATTTATAGCAATCACTTATCTCTAAAATTCCAGAAAGAGGTATTGACTTTGTCTACTTTTGAGAGAGACAGTGAGAGCTCAGGAAACCTGGATCCTTTCTACCTGACTTGTCACTGACTTGCTTAGACTACCTATCATTATTTATTAACTTTAGCAAATAATTTTATGATTCAAAGATGCAAGGAAATTTAAGCATTAGGAAATATATTGATAAAATACAGCATTACAGTGCTCATAACCTTTATTTCCTCAATGTCAATTTCAAAATTAGGACATTATAATGCAGTTTTAATGCACATTTATTACAGTAATGAAGTACAGAATTACTCAGATATAACACAAATCATATTTAATCAAGAGCAATCTCAGATAATAACCAACTAAGAATTAGAATGATATGCCACTGAGTTTATATGTATAATTTTCCTTTTATCAATAAGTAGTGCTACAAATTGTCATAATATAAATTGTTTACATTTGTTTTAAAACATTCTACAATATTGATTGATGCTTAGGACTGAGTCTTTACTTACTGTATGAATACCATAAAAATTCTCAAACTAATGAGATAATTAATTTCCCATCCTGCATAACTCCAGTTTCAAATTAGATTTAAACACTAATTCTTATAATGTACTAATTGTTTCAAAATGGAAAACAAAACAAAACAAAACAAAAAGCCCCTAAACAAACAAAAAAAACCCCAAAAATCAATTTACTATTTCAAAAAGCTGGCAAAAGAGTACCCTTGGAAAATAGTGTCTTCTGTTCCTAAAGGTAAATTCTATCACAAAACTCTCCCACCTTTTAAGTTGAGTCTAACATTCTGTTAAATATTGTTCTTTCTTACTTCACAAAAAAGTTGCATCTTGGTCCTCTGTACCATGTGCTTTTGCCTTGTCTTGTGCAGTAATCACCTTGAATCTTCTTAGCTGGAAGCATGCTGCCAAAGCAGATGGATTCTTAAAGTAAAATGCAACCTTAATTATTATTCCTTAATCTTCTGCTATGAGTTTTACCTTATAATTTAAATTGGAATAATACTTTTATCAAAGTTTATTATATTTACACTAGGAAAAACATTCTAGAATTAAATAAAATTATACCATCATGTTTTTAATATATTTTACATTCAATGTTATTACACTACTATTTTTTAAACTATATCAAAAACACATTAGGACATATTGTATGTCTTAAAGTACGCTTTTAAAGAGCGGTAAGAGCATTGGTTCTCAGCAACTGCTAATACTACTAGTAATACCATAGTATTACTACCATTCCTTTTGCATTTGATTTCTTAATGAACTTTTTTAAAATGTTAAAATGAATAGTTTTCTATAAGGAAAAAAACCCTCCATGCTTGAGAGCAACAAATATTTCTTCAGAACAATGAAATATATAAGCATACTAGAAACCAGTCGTCAGTGACTGAAGAAAATCAACTGACTTCTGAGAAACTCCAGTACAGTACGCATCTGTAGGTAGTAGTATTTTACAGTTGGAAGCCTTCTACATGAGTCATGTCCTAAACCGGAGTTGTAACTGAAAGAAGACATTACCACTCCGGTCCTGCATGCCTCCCCAGCCACCATTGCCAAATCAAAGTCTACAACTCTTAGTGTAAATGACAGAAGAATAAATACCTTTGCCTTTTAACTGAAAATGAAGGTCCCTGTAGCATCTCTAAATGCACGTTATTCAGCGCAAAACATTGTAATGTTCACAAACATAATACTCCTCTGCCCATTGTATAGATCTGTATTCGCTGCTGCAGTGAGTTTTTGGTGGATGAGAAATAGTCTCTGACAAAACCAGAAGATAAAATTATTAAGTAAAGATAAAGCCATATCAAGCCTCTCCAGAGCTGTGAAACAATAGTTAGCTTACGCTAATCTTGACTGAGCCTGAGAATGCAGCGGTTTCACATGTCGTTTCAAGAAGCACTTTTGCTCAATTTTAAGGCATGATGCAACGGTTTAAGAAGCGGATAATGTATCACGGAGAACATTCTGGCTGAAATCCCAGGTCCATTAACATCAATGGGAGTTTTTACTGTGGTTTTGTGTCATACATTTTGTTATTTCTCCTCCCTCATTCTTTTCACTTATAGTCATTTGATGACACTCATCGATACATGCCGCTATATCAGAGTTCATTAAAGCACCGCATGTTTCATTATATAATCAGAACCCAAGTTTGCACCAAACAACAGAAAATGACTTCTTTTTTTCAGAAACAAAAATTCTTAGTTTTTGCTCTCAACCATTGTTTGATAGACACATGATGGGTAAGGGGAAGAGGGGTTTTATTAAGCTCTAAAAATGGATCGTATGCCTGAGGCATGCTTTTTTGTGTATGTTGCCTGCAATGTGTGGCACTCTGTTGGGTATGACTTTAAAGCAATTGCATGCCCTGCTGTAAGTTAAACACTAGAACATAAACACCTACATTATATCTGAAAGAGACAATAAAACAAGAAAACACATTTCCATTTTCTGACTGACCTCAATCTCTGAATGAGGACCCCTGCATGTTACATTAGCAGGCTGGGCTCCATTACACTGCCTCGCGCTCTGCTCAATCTACTGAAATATTGATTTTCTTGCAGAGCCTACACACTGTAAAATCAATATTCCTGTACACACAGCCGAATGGCAGCGGCACAGCTGAGGCCAACTCCGTGGCCTGGCAGAGGGGGAGTATGCTGCGGGAACAGGGATCGAGGGGGAATGGGAAGATGGGAAATATTACTACACGTGGAAATTCGCAGCAAAATGGAATAGGGCTGAAGACTAAACAGCGTGGTGGAGGTGCAGACAGGACGGGAGGAACATGCTTCAGAAACAGAACAGAAAGGCTCAGGCAAGACTTGCCATTTCTGGTTCTGCAGACAAAGGAGCTAAAGAAGAAGAGATAAAATTTAAGTATTCAAAGAGATTCTTCTGAGGTTCTCCTTCCACAAGCACTACGTTTTAAAGTTGGACAGTTTAAATAAAATAAATAAATTACATCCACTGAAAAAAAAAGATAAAGTATTTCAAAGCATTTTTCACTTTATTTCCCTTCCAGGTACTGAAATGACAGCCACAGCCGGGATTACCAGGTATCGCTGTGATCCTGCAACGGCGAGGACCACGCGAGCACTGGAGCTCACCAGGGCAGCGACGCCGCTGCAGAGCAGGCCCTGCACCTTCATGTCCACGTAGCTCCTGCAGATGAACGGTCTCCCTGGACCCTGCGCACAAGAGCGTTCTTACCGCTAAGGCCTACACGGCTACAAACTGAACCCTGCACCAGCTCTCCCAACTGGTAACTGCCTTAGCAGTTCTGTCCCAGCCTGGTGAACCAGCTGATCAGTAAAGCAGGTTTAACTTTAATGACTTTCATACAATGTAAGAGACAAAAATTGCAGGAGTTATTATTTTTAAATCTTTATTCAGGCAATTTTGTACCACAGTGCACTCTGAGATCCACATAGGACCTAGCGATGTCTTGGCACCTTCTCAAGAGGAGAGCCGAAAACACCCTCTTCCGAGAGCAGATCGCCTCAGCCCTCCTTTCGGGGAGAGGGAACACAATTCCAGCACAAGCTGCTACACTCTTTTCAAAACCTTTCAAAGTCGAAGCGGGAACTGCAAACAGCCGGGATGTCCCCCTCGCTCTCATCCGCCACAGCCCAGCCTGCTGTCTCCGGGGCGCACCGGGCCGCCTGAAGTGGCTTCGGGAGCGGACCCCGCCGCAGGCAGAGCCCGCTCCCTGCAGCTCCCTCAGCGCCCAGGGGCAGCGCCTCCACCGCCCCGTTGCACCGACTTGCTCCTCGCAGGGGCACCCGCCGCCCTGCCGGAAGCCCTCCCGCCGCCGCGGGCGCGCAGGTGTCGCCGGGGCTGCCTGCCGAGGACGGGGCTGAGCACCCCGGGGCCAGCGCAGGACCTGGCCTACGCGCGTCCGAGGCTGCGAGCCGGCCGGGCCCGTCACGCCGCGAAGCCGCAGGCGCCGAGGCGCACCGAGAACCGGCGCTGCCTCCACCCCCGCCGCGGGCCGGCGGGCACCCCCCCGCCAGCCCACTCCGGCCCTTAGCGGCGCGGCGGGAACCGGCTGCCAGAGGCCCAGGCGTGTTGGGGTGGTAGGAACCGCCGGACCCCGCCACCCCCTCCCCGCCACCCAGGCCCACCCGCTGTCTCCCTCGTCGCCCCCCTCCCCCCGCCGCTAACGGCCGCAAGAGCCACCCGGGCCCCTGGCGCGCCGCGGCGCGGCCCCGCCCCCTGGGTGGGCGGGTGGGCGTGGCGGGCGGCGGGGCGGGGCCGCCTGCGAGGCGGCTTGGCGCGGAGCGGCGACAGCAGCTGTGACCTCCGACCCCGCCCGCCGCCGGCCAATAAGAGCGCGGCTCGTCCCCGAACCCAAAATTTCCACGTCGGCAAAAGTCAAGATGGAGCGGCGCGGCGCGCGGCACGGCGGGGCGGGCGCAACCGGCCGCCGCCGCCCGACGGGACGCGGCTGAACGAGACGAGGCCGCCGTCGCCGCGGGGGGCGCCGGGGGCTGCGGGCGGCGCGGAGCGGACCTGTTGCGCTGGGCGGTGGGGGCCGCGGGAAAGGCTGGCGGGCGGGGGGCGCCGCTCGGGTCCCTTCCGCGAGGGGCCGCGGGAGGATGCCGGGCGCTGCGAGCCGGGGCCGCGGCCGCTTCAGGGCCGCGGCGGCCGCGCTGTCATCGGGAGCCGGCAGCTCCCGCTGGTTTCCAGCGGCAGTGCTCCGGCTAGCCGCTCGGCCGCGGCTTGTGCAGGGCGGCCCGTTAGCCCCGGCGAGGGGGGGGCGGGTGCTTTTGGGGTTCTTATTTTAAAAAAAATCTCTTCATCTCCTCCAGCCCTTCCCCGGGCAGCGGGCATTCCGCCGAGCCGCGGGGGAGGAGGGGGGTCCCTTCCCCGCCTCTAACCCTCTGCGCCTTCCTTTCCCAGGCGGGCAAACTCGTGCCGGCGGACGGCTCCGCTGCCGGTACCGGAGGAGGGAGGACTGGAGCCTCCGGAAGCAAAGTTCTGTGACACTCCGACTCTGGGTACGATAGCAGTCAGTGCACTACAGAACTTTGTCTCCGGCGGCGGCGGCCCCGGGAGCCTCCGGTGGACACGTCACTGCGGGCTGCCTCGCCGGCACGGCGAGCCTGGGCTCTGCCGGGCACCCAGACCCGCGCTGCAGCCTTGGAATAAAGTCTGTGCTCTCCTGGCCTCCCGCTCTGAAGTTTTGTTGGTTTTGGTTTTTTCTTCTTTTCTTTTCCAGGGTAAAAATAGCGCAACATCTGGGTGTGCAGGGGTTATTTTGGTGCAGCCAGGCTGGCCTGGCTGTCGGCATAAATGTGAAACTAACTGGTGCTCGGTGCAGCTGAACCGGCGGTGGGTATGTGGACGCACTCGGCACTGCTCCTCCTTGTGCTTTGTTTTAAGCCTGTGACAGAATAGTAACTCAACTAGGGACTGTAGCTGGATAAAAGATGTGCTCTTAGCAAAAACCTGTGCTACAGAGCCCTGTTGTAGTGCAGCGCAGTAAGTGTGCTAGGTGTGTTCAGGCCTGGCCATGTGGCACTGAGCTGTTTTCCTCTTTAGGAACCCCAAACCTCCAGCTTCTGTTGAGTAATAGCTAGGACTTAAATTCAAGTCTCTGCATCTTCAAAACTCATAAGGTTTGTTGTGAGTAAGTACTGCAAGGCTTCATCCTCACTGATATGGGGGGGAGGCTTCAGAAGGGTAACTAACACCTGGATGTATTAATGCAGTTGCAAGGTTTCATAATGTAAACTTATTTGACACCTGCACCATGCTCAACACTGGCAATGGCTTTAAGGGTTGATAAAGGATGGGCCGAACTCAACTTCTTTTTTCAGTTTAAGTTGGAATCTGGCAACAGTGCAATAGCTGGCCCAGCTCTCTTAAGAAATTTTGCAGAGTTTCATACGTGTAAACTAAGCTGTGGAGCTCTTGTGAGGTGGACATCATCAGCTGATCAGCTTTCATCATCATAAGAGCAGTATGTAGAACAGGAATTGCTAGAGGTCAAGTGGAGTATGGAGATTTATTTAAAATTAAAAAATAGTATGTGCTATAGAGTTTGCTAGCAAGTAAGTCTTTCATGGCAGCTGCATTGCATGGCAGATACACTGCTTTTAAATGTATACACATAAATATATGTGTGTGTGTATACATATATATTTTAGAGCTTTTTGTAGCTAATGAGCCCCTTTGGGCTCACTAGAAAGGTAAATCAACTTGTTCCTGCCAATCTGAACGTAGAAGGTACAGCAAGATTATACAGTTCATGGAATTGGGCTGGAAACTGAAATGCTATTCTAAGTACATGCTTTCTAGCTCAAACCGTTTAATCAAAGGGTAGGTAAAGTGAGGAGCACTTACTGTATGGCAGCCCATGTGACCAGCTAGAGCTATATTTGGATGCTGGAGGTTTAAGGAATCCTTTTTGCTAACCATTTTTGGCCAATTGCCTGCTGCTTTATGTTGTGCAGTGTGACGTCTGCTAAAAAGGACTTGGAAGTCTGGTGTCTGCAACTGTTTAATCAGTACAGTTATAGGGAAACACCTTGTGCTGTCAGGGCTAAAGTCCCACTGTGTTTAATTTAGGGGTGGTTCCTGCATAGCAGGATATGTAATGTAAATTGCAGTTCTCAATTTTTGTACTAAATAGCCTTTGGAGGGGCAGTAGGTCTTATAAAGGCTTCTTAGATACTCAGATTTGGTGGTTAAAACTATATATAGATTCTTACAGTTCTAGAAACCCACAGACTGGAGCATATGCTTACTCTTTCAGGGTAAGTGTAACATGTTTGGATCTTAGCTTATTTCAGTGTAAATTCAGCCCAGAATAGGAGAGTGGGATCCTGAAGTCTTTTGCGCTGGGCTGGATGTGATGGCAGATAGCAAACCTGAGTCCAGCTGTGTTGGGAATGAAGAGTACATCCATTTTCTCTCAATGTTTCAGCCAGAGCCAATTTTCTGCCTGCTTTAGTTCCCCAGTGGTCAAGCTGACCAGCTGTTAAGGCAAGGTGAGTAATGCTTGGCCTCCTGGAGCCCTTGCTTGTCCTAGCCACATGTCTGCAGCGTATTGTACCTCCTGTCCTACAACTACTACTTGAATGGTGACCTTTTGGTGACACTTCTGCTTTGATACAGGAAATCATGTGGCCTTCAGGTGGGACTAGAAAAGAGCTGAATGCTTCCAGTTTAGTGCTTTATTCTTGCACTGAGCTGTATGTGATCTGATAGTCCCCTGGCATTTGAACTCTCGCTTCATTGCAGTGTAAGACTTCTGAAAGCAAGCTTGAGGTGTGTAGTGGTGCTTGGGGCCTTGAATGGGAAATCAAGAGTTTTGACTAAGCTTTTTAACAGTAGTATTTGAGTAAGATGATGTGGGAACTGGAAACAGAAAAAGAACTGGTGATGCTCTTTAAAATAAAGTCTGAGCGCCAAACCGTATAACTGCATTGATACAACTTATTTTCCAATGACTGTGGCATTTTCTGCTTCTTTTAGGCAGCACATCACTGGAGATGTACTCTTATCTGCTGCTTTTTTTTTTTCTGGATGCTTTTTGACACTTTAGAGTGTCTATTCCAATTACAGTCCTTTCCTCATTGGAAGAGTGGCAAATGAGCGTGCTAAGTAAATTATATGAATTTACAAAATAGTACAGGTCTTTTATTTAAAGGGGCAGGGGCAAAGGGAATGGTGTCCATCTATTTATTGTTCTGCAAGCTGGAGAACAGGAATGGAGTTTGCTGTCAAGTATTCTGAAGGCTGAGGCATCTGAGCATGTCCCAGGCTACCTGCCCGAGTCCAGGTGTATGTACATGCTTGAGCTCTACCTAGGTGCTGAAATTTGAATTCACAATTTTAAGAGACATTTTAAAAACACAAAAGCTGTTATCCCCTGCATTTTTGTCTTTTCCAGATCAGGATCTACTTATAATCCTAAGATTTCATTAGTCTTACACTGCTGGGAGTGATGATGAGGCAGTGTGCATGTTAAATGGCAACCACTTTGATTTGCTTTGTGATGGAAGAATAATTAAAAGCACAGGGAATATAAAGGCAAGCTGCACTGACTGTAGCTGGTTAGTCTCAGGATGCCACTGGACCTGTTAGAGTTGAGGAATGTGCTTACTTTAGCTTCCAGAGGTCTGATTTTGAGCTAATGAAGTTTTAAGCAAAAATCTGACTCCTATACCTGTAATCTAAAACTGCTGTCAAAATATGAAAAGGACAAGTTTTTCATGTATGCTTTGATAGAACTAACTTCTATGGTTTTACTAGAAACAAGTAGACTTGCTGACTTCTAGCAACTGTATAATAAACAATTTATAAATAGACTGTAGAGTCCAATGAAATACAAATAAAGTATTGGAAGTCATGAACTGACTCCAAAAAATGCTGAGATATTTATATTTATCTGCTGCCTGGGCAGCTATGTTCAAGAAATTTCTCAGGATCCACATAGACTGAAGTGCCCTGAAAGCCCACCCAGAGGGGTGGATTCTGGAGTCCTGGTAGTTGGGCATTCAGTGGTAATGATGCTCTTTCCTCTAAATCTTGGGACAGCAGAGTGGAAATACTTTGCAGATTACCTAAGTTACCAGCACAAGGCCACGTGTACCTGTCAGCTGCACAAGGGGAAGTACACTTGCAGCAGTTGAGGTAGGTCAGTGGCACCATGCGGTGAAGGGTTTGCCTCATAGTTGGAGCTGGAGAAGGCAGACCTGCCCATGATAGAAACAGGGCACTGAGCTAAGAGTGAGTGGAAACTGGGACTGCTGAGCAATCCCAAGTTTGTTTTGTATTTTATTCTGGGAGGGAAGTGGAAGTTACAAAAACTTGGTAAACACCATTAAAATAAGGCTGTTTTCTTGCTTTGTATAACAGACAGGCTAGGAACTCACGTGTCAGTTGTGCTCACTGTGGTCTAGAAATCACTTTTGCTATGACCAGGTTTTTTTTTTGAATACTGGTGCTAATGCTATTGAAAATGGCTCAGTGCAGTTGAACCTGATTTTAAGATACTAGAGATGTACTGAACCTCATCCTAATTAACTGCAAAACAAGGGAGCTGAAACTTAGCTTCATATAGCCAACAGAAAAATAATTACCTGCTGAATCATATATAAACCTTCTGAAATGTGTTTTCAAAGTCCTGAGCTCTATGAAAAAAAACAAAACAAACAGCATTAAGCTATTGATGAATGATTGCTGCTTTGTTTTGAGTTCAGTTGGGCTATGAGGCAATACTGCCTTTTTGTATAACAGCAGCTTTTACCTTGGCCAATGGTTCTTATCTCTTAAGTTTTGAAACTACATTCTTGCACCAGTGCTTGGTCTCTTGCAGACCTCCTGTGAATGTTCTTCAGCTGTAGTAAAATGATACATTGCTGCTTTTAATAGAAGTAAGTCTCAATACTGAGTGTTGATCCACTTGTGCAGTAAAATGTGTTTTGTAGTAACTTGCAGGGGCACTAGTTGTGAGAACTTCGTTAACAATGCCAGAGACTCAAACTAACGAGCAACGGTGTATTGAAGTTGTGTGAGTAGGCCTATTTAGGCAAGCCAGAGCTGTTCAATACTCTGCATTTTGAGAGCTGGGTGACTTTAGAGGTGCCTAAATTCATATACAGACAATAAGCTCAGTCACAGCGAGAGCTATTGCTTTAGCTGTACTGACTCCCAGCTCCCATTAGCATATCCTAAAATTGTGACTGACTATAACAGTTCCCTCAGGTGCTGCTTCCTTGGAACAAGCAGAGAAAGGATGGTCTCAGTCTGGGGAAATGTATGCAGATACAACAGTCGGCTATCATCCTTTAGTTTCTTTGTTCACAAACTGAAGGACGGGAGGTTCTGTCTGTACATCAGGAAATGTGTGCTCTGAGAGTGACTGAGCACTGGCTCGGGTTGCCTAGGGAGGTTGTGGAGTCTCCATCCTTGGAGATACTAAAAAGCTGTCTGGATGGGTAACTGGCCACAGGTGGTCCTGCTTGGGCAGGATGATTAGACCAGATGACCTCCTGAGATCCCTTCCAACCTTAATGATTCTATGTGAGTCTTTTCCTAACTTTATACTCAGAAAGCAATTTTACCTTTCCTGCTGTCTTCTGCCCATCCCACAGTTTCTTCCATTGCTGCTTGTTGTCATGTGAATAATCCTTTCATTTATAAAGCAGAGGGTAGAGGGGGAGAAAGGTTACAGAAGATCAGTATTGCTCTGAATAAGTGTAATGTAGAGCACATGGTGATCAGCTTTGGCTCGTGTGCTAGTTAGCTTGAGCTGAGGGTTGAGTGTATAAAACAGAAGTTGAATCCCATCAGAAGAGGTGCGTTCCTGCTTTAACCTTCACAAGTAGTAAAGTACAGTATGAAATGTGTTTAATGCAGAGGAATTCTCACTTTCCTGGGTGACTGGTGATCTCTTAAAAGTAGTGGGTTTTGCTCTTTGGTCATGGCTGGGCCCAAGAGAGGAAGTGACTGAAGTTCAGAGATTTGTTTTGCGTAAGACTTTCCCAGTGCAGTGATCTTAAGAGACTGACAAAATATTCCTAGTGTGATCGCAGCTCTTAACCAAACTGCACCAGTGCCATTGACACTTGCTTTTTCCCCTCTTTCCCCTTCACCAGGGGAAATTAGCTGTGCTGAGGTGGGGAAGGTCGTGGCAGGGCATGGCAGATCATGCTTCCCTGTAGGAGGGAAGGAAGGACCTTGCCAGGGCAGAAGTGTTGATGAGGTGAAGATTTGTTGCAGTTGAAGGCAAAAAGAGGTGTTGGTGTTTTCTCCTCACTAAGTAGTCTCAGGTAGGCATGAAGAAGGGTGGAACACTTCTGTGAAGAAAGGCTGAGAGAGTTGGGGTTGTTCAGCCTGGAGAAGAGAAGGCTCCAGGAAGACCTTATTGCAGCCTTTCAATACTTAAAGGGGGCCTATGAGAAAGATGGGGATGACTTTTGAGCAGGGTGTGTAGCGACAGGAAAGGGGGTAATGGTTTTAAACTAAAAGAGGGTAGATTTAGACTAGATAAAAAGAAGAAATTTTCTACAATGAGAGTGGTGACACATCCCTGGAAACGTTCAAGGTCAGGCTGGACAGGGCTCTGAGCAACCTGCTATGGTTGAAGATGTCCCTGCTTGCTTCAGGGGCGTTGAACTAGATGACCTTTAAAGGTCCCTTCCAACCCAAGCCATTCTATGAAGGCTTGAGATAATGATAAGGAATGTCTACTTGGCCACGCTTACTCCTTTTCAATGTTGCTCATGTTTAGTCTTCAGGGAGTCACATAGCTGTATTCCTCACGTAGCCATTAAGGCAGGAAGCTGATAGTGTAGTGTAAGCCTTGGAGGAAATGTGCATTTTGCACTAATTGTTGAAGGTAAACTCCTGTAGTCCTTGCCTTGAAGAGCAGATATGCTGGAGAATATTTGCTTTGCTGCTGCTTCATAATGTACTGCACTCTCCTGAAGGTATGGCTTGAGGGACCAGCAGAAAGAAGGAGATATATACAGATACAGCTGGGTAGAGAAGCAGAAAGGGGGAGAGGAAAAGGCAGAGGGTGATGGGTGGAAGGCACCATGCAAGTTGTCAGAGGAGCAAGGTTTAGGTTCTGCTGTGAACTTTGATGTCCATGTGATTGCGATTTGGTAAGCGCTTTCCAAGATGTTAAACTTAAACTGTCAGACTGTACATTGACCAAACTAATTTGGGAGCTTTATGTATAATTACACTGTGTGAAAGGAGCCTGTGCCTCTTGAGATGCTTCAGTGAGTACCTGAAACATAACGTTCATAAAGTACTATGGTTACATAACATGGCCTTTTAATTTATGCTCTGCGGTAATTTGAAAATAAAAGTGGACTTCAAATTCTGTATTCTATGGCTTCCCATTGTACCATGTAAATCCCTTATTTCAAATATGGTTGACTAACCTAAACCAGTGAGGACCTGCAGTACTCAAACAGTTGTTGGCAAGCAAACTATAATTAACTATCTTCTGTAGAGAGAAAGAGGAGATGCTACAGAGCACTGCCAAGAAAGCAGAGCTGTGCTTAACTCTTGCACAGTAAACACTCAATGCCAGTGAAGTCCTAAAGAAGGAGGGAAGGCTCACAAAAGTCCCTCAAGGGTAAAAGTTTCAGACCACAGCATCACAAGTGACTGTTTGAGGAAGTACATGGATGATGACAACTTTGATTTCCAACCTGATGTGTTCTCAGCCAGCTGAATCCAAGACAGAACTGAAAAGCAGGGACTAGCACATGGAGACAAAGTTTGGTGGTCAAGGAGAGCTGCCCTCACCCTGTATTGCTCCTGCAAGAGAAGAGAAAGCAGGCCTGGAGGATACTTCTCTCATGAATAACTTTTTCAAAAATATTTTAAAATAACATGTTCAACTTATGCTCAGTTGTGGGCTTATGTACAGGCTGGTCTGTTGAAATACTAAATTTCGTAGTTTCATTAAGCACAATGCTTGCCATGGGGGTTTGATTAAGCAGCAAGAATAAAAGTACAATGAGAACTGAATCTTGTCTTTAAAAGATTTAATTATTCAAATTGTGTGTTCTCTGCTTAATGCTAAGCATCCAGTTCTGGATTACATTGTTCAATATGGTTCACTTGGCTGAACCATATTGTTTAAATTTTGATGTTAAATTTAGTTATAATTTGGATCAGGCAAACAAATGGGAAAATACAAAGGCAAACCTTAGCGGTTCCAGGTAGATGCAGCGAGGGTCTTGGCAGTGTAGCTCAGAGCCTGGGCTCAGCATTTATCACAGAGGTGCTCTCTTTGGCATTATATGGACCACTTGTCCAGCATGAAGGCTGGTGAAAGCCCGAAAAGCTTGTATGGCAGGCCCATAGTGATCTTGGTCTCAGTGCTTTGAAATCTTTGTGTCGAAATCATCTTAAATCAGCAGCTTTTTTTTAGGGTAGTGTTAAAGATGCTAAGCTCTATAAAACCACATTAAGCTCACTTCTGATGTATGAAGGCAAACGGACTGGTGACAGTTGCTGTTGCAGTGTATAGGACCATGCCCAGAAGAGGTATTGCTGGATATGTAAAACTTCAAACAAAATGTTGTCACTTAGTCACATTCAAAGTTACTGAATGTGAAAAGAAACCTATTCAGATACAAATTAATTTCTAATCTCCAAACTGAAATGATTTCCCTGCACTAAGAATAAAAATCATTTGTGAAAGTAGTTGCTGTTGGATCATACTTTGGCAAATTGATGCTTTTTATACTGCTTCAGAAACTATTTTTGGGGGGAGGAAAAAAAGTTAAATTATATGTGATTATCTAAATATATGCACATAAACACACATACATATGTAAAAAGTATGGCTTTAGATTTTGATGTTTATGAATTTTCAAGTGGATGGTATACAGAAGGGATCTTTTGAACATATATTTTGCATAGTCGGAAATTAATTAACTGCAGACGCTAATATGTATGCTTTTTAAAGTAAGATTTGATTACACCATGTCACAATGGAGTGGTGGCATACATACAGGGGGGAAGGGATACCTGTATGTTGCAGAGGATGGCAGTGTTGCCAGCTTGGGGAATTCCTTGTGAGCAATGAGCACTTCCAGCAAAAGATCCATCTAATTCAGGGCAATGTATTCCCTTGAAGAAAAGGGACACAAAAAACTGAGGAAGAATTAAGGGTTGTTTTCATAAGCATAGTGCAACTTTTCATGACTTATAGTACTTAGAAAAAGTAGAATAGTTGGGAGGCAAGTAAGTTTAGTACTGTGAACCACTGCAGCAGTGGGGAAACCCAAAAGTGGGTTTGCCATCTAGTTGGTGGAAGTTTTTTTAAGTTATACAAATGTCATCAAATAAGGGGTAAAAGTTACACAGATAAGAACAAATACATACAGGACAGGGTGTGGAGAAAGGCACACAGCTAAACGTTTCCCAGTGCTTGTAATATCAGAGTTTGGGAGATGCAGTTAGGCTGTGATGCCTCCAACACAACTGCTTTTGAAGAGGGTGTTTGTACGTCTGTTTGGTGCAATCTAGTAGCTTTTCTCAGGGTAAGGGCTGTACCACTGTCGCACCAATATCTTATGATAGAACTGAGGGGTGACAGGAGATGAGTAGAGGCTCTGAGCAGCTTTGGAAATAACTGCTAGATATCAAGTAAAGGGTGTTAGGGTTTTGTTCAACCAAAACGTGGGTGAGTAGCTGGGGTGGTGGGGAGGCAGGGAGGAGGTGTGATGGTTGGGGATCTGGCATGCAGGAAGGTGGTGCAATGCCTCTGAGAACAGAGGAGTTATGTGCAGAAGTTTGTGTCTGACGTGGCTGTCTGAATCATCAGTTGCCAAGCAAGACTGTAATGATGCCAAGTATTTGTGGGATCCAGATCTTAATAAAGAGCATGAGGAGCTGAAGGCATTTGTTAACAAGGACCCGGTTATGGCATGTGATGGTGGAAAGCCCAAAGCACGTCCTAGCCTGAGATGCTGGGATGCTGGGCAGTTCTGTATGACAAAACTCAGAGCTGGAACAAAATGCTGAAATATTAAAACAGAAAAGCAGCTTTGGCTTTTATCCATAGGTGTGAAAATGTCTATGCCTATTCATGAACCAATATCTGAAGCTTGGTATAACTTATTATTCATGCTCACTCAAGCAAACAGGAAAATTGTGGTGGTTTCACTCTAAAAAACAGGACAAAAATAGTGCTTAAATTAACAAATACAGGTTGAATATAAACAGAGAGAGATTTAGTGTTGCAAATGTACTCTCTAGAGCATTTAACACAAGTGCCATGGAGCAAAATCTGGACCTAAATGACATGCCTACCTGTTCTCTCCGAGACTACCTTTTTTTTTTGGAGTGGGTGGACACGGTGTAAACAGTGAGCTGAGCTGTAGCTCCAGAGCAGGTCTTTCAGGAGACAAATGAGGCTGCCAGTGGCAGGATGCATTGGTAGTGCATTGCTTGCCCACAGCACTTCAAATGGAGGAGTCTTTGGACTTGTTGGGATTTCTTTCAAAACCATTACAATGACAATCCCCGTAGTATTATAAAGGAGTGAGGAAAGCCTTTTAGGGACTGATGAACCTAAGGAGGGCTGGAGACAGTCTATATTGACTTAAAATGAACAAGTATCTTATTGCACAAACTGAAAATAAGCAAATTTCTATGCTTGGTCTATGTCCAACCCTTCCACTGGGGACATGGATGGTGCATTGTGTATTGACAGTCATGCATGATTTTAAACCTTTATGTAGGCTCATAACTAACATGATTCAGCCTTCTCCTGATAGAACTTGTTTGATGTTTTTATTCCTGCTCTTTACTCAAGTGCCAGACCTATTCATGCAGAGGCCCTCCCTTTTAAAGGCACTGCTCCTCTCGCTTTGCTGAAGCACCGATGTGCAATGTGCCTGTAGGACCTAGCTATCAGGTTTTGGGGCAATGTCTATGCCTAAGTAAAAGGTGCTTTTAAAGATATTTGGATTTGCACAAGGAACTGCAAGACTAGTGATATGCATCCTGTTAAACATCGCAAGCAAAGATGCAGTTATTACGTTGTAGCCTATTTAAAGTTGTTAAGGTTTTTACTTTTCAATAGTCATGATCTCCATTCAACAATGCAGGAGTTTCAAACATGACCCATTTTAATGTGAAAGCCAAAGGAAAAAATAGAGCAAGCACCACAGGGGTTAAGGCGCTTACTAGCTGGAAAAGAAAGGAATGGTAACAGGTAGCAGCCAACAGCAAAATGACTGGTTTTGGCCTGCAGCGGTTTGGCAGGGGCCAATTTAAAAGGCAGGTCAGAAAGGCTCCCTGCTAAATAGCTGCAGTAACAGGATGATCCTGAGCACGGTCATGGGCAAGATCTGCACTGATATTCCTACCAGTCTGTGAGCATCTATGTCATACTGTCCCTAATGAATAAATCTCTCAATATGCCAGAGATGTTTGTCCCTGATATGTCTCATAATTTTCTTAGCGTTGTTTCTTACAATTATTTTATGGGAGAATAAAACCAAAATCCAGCTTTTCTTTTCACTACAGCAGTTTCAAAACAAAAAAGTGTCTGCAGTGTATTGCAAGTCTTCAAGTACTCAAAACCAATCCTCCCTATGTTTATTTAATTCCTTACTCTTGGGTTTAAATCAGTATAGCTCTGCTAAGAAGAGACTTTTTGATAAATTTTGTAAAGAGAAGATTCAAACTTGTCTATCTTCCTCAGAGAGACACTAGACTACAAATAGATTATGAAGCATTACTTAAGTCATTACTAACCGCAGCGTCACAGAAGAGGAACAATAAAATCTCAGACTCCCTGTGTGGATTTGAACTATGCAATCATAGAAGTTTCTTAATGGAGGAGTTGCACAGAAGACAAAAAAAAACCCCAGCATAGATGAGGTCACTTGAAAACAGAATGATCAATTAGAAAAGTTTTGCTGGCATCATATTCATAATATATTTGCTAACATGAACATATTCATGTTCATACTTACAAGGCTTCTTCCTTTTTTTTTTTTTCCTTGTATTTTTTGGTGTAATATTTGGTGTTGTCTTAAAGCCTAAACTGGATAAAGATCTGTACCTGAGTCTCTAGGTTTAAAAATAAAATCACAACCCCATCATTTCAATTCTTTTATAAAAGGCTTAACTCACATTTGAAAGCTGCTGAACAAAAACGAAAAAAACCACCACTTTCTGTTCTGAAATAAATTATTCCTCACCTTTAAACACAGACCTCCTCAGCTTTAGTTATTTGTAGTATGAGCATTATTCATCTGAGCTCATGCACTAGAATATTTATAACTAAGAGCAGGAGAAGTGAAAGACATTGAACATAGAGAAAAATTTCCTTCCCCAGCGCTGGGAGGAATCCGTCTGCTTCTGGTCGTTAGTGACGGCTGCGCAGCAGAGCTCAGCAGCACGGGGTGCTGGGGCAGCTTGGCGGTTGGTTTTGTGTGGGGCATCAAGATTGACCCTGGAAAACCAGTGCTGGTGTGCAGTGTGTGACAAACCCAATCCCAGCGCAGAAGCAAACTGCCGTTCGAATCGCTTTTGCTTCTGAGGCAGCTCAAACCAGAAAAAAACACCAAACCGCTATGAGTGAACGACGTTATCGTATCAAGGTCCCTGATCACGTGTCCAAACGCTACGCACCTGCGAAAATTAATTCTGTCCCAGTGCTGCCAATGTTCAGCATCCCATGTGTGTGATGGTCATCCGAATGGGAGCAAAGGAGGAACAACAGCAGACATGGCCAACGTATTTTCAAAACTGAATCAGAAAATAAGATAAATATGCTTATCATCAAGAGCTCCATATAAATGCAATAACATGATCCCACTTTGTGGAGGGTTGGTTTATTTTCTAGCCTTAAAAAGAAATAGCAAAGGCTGATGAACAGAATAAACTGTTTGAAAAATGGAGGTTGGCTGAAGCTCAAAGCTCAGAAGACAATTCCCGAGACTGGATGGTCGTAACTGTTAATTCTGTTAATCCGCTTTAAACTTCTTGTGTCATTTTTTGGTTCTTTCATTGCTATATATCTGTTGAACAGAAAAATTTCAATCCCTGCTGGCAAGTAATAACAATAATAATAAAAATAATAGTAATAATAATAAACATATGAAAAAAATCTGGAAGACTCATAAGCAGTACCACAGCCCTGCAGCAGCACTACCAGCAGGCCAGTACTGCGTGTTTCCCTGCAGGTCACAAGCTGCCCGTGGCAATGGTCACTTTTTTGACACATGCTTGTACAGTGGTATGTAATAAAGGCTCCTAATGCCGCTATAGGAATAACACCAGCAGTACAGATAACAGCACTAATAATGAACTCGGTGAAAAATAAAGTGACCATCTTCCAACCCAGTTATCCCTGGCATTAAAGCCACTAACCCCTATCAACCTGGCTTTATTTTGTGGTCAGCCAGAAGTAATAGTATTAAGTGAACATCAAGCATTATTAAGATCATTACACAAGTGATGGAATGTCGTTCTTCTCATGTTAATTGAGAGAAAGCACTTGATAGGGTGCTTTGGGACTGGTTTTTGGTTAGGTTTTTTTTGTCACAGCAAAGGAACTTAACTGCAGGTGCAACTTTATTACTGAGAGCAAAGTGGTGTAGGACTCCAGGTACATTTCTCTCCGAACAGCCCCAGCAGAGCCTCTTGGGGAAGAATGATGTGAGGCTGGGGTGGCCTTTGTCAGCCCTCATGCTGACTCCCTCCACCAGTGCTTACAGAAGCTGATTGAGGTCCTCCAGGAAGTCATAATGAAAAATGTGAAACTTCTGGTTTTGCCATTATTTCTGTGCATACCCACTCATCCCACGGACCAGGCAGGAGCAGTGCCCTAGTTCAGCTGGGCTGCAGCATCAGTGGGACAAGGACCAGACCTGACCTTCAGCACTGAATTAGCTTCAAAGGCCATGATGTTTATCAGGATCTAGCAGTAAATGAGGGTACTGGATGCCAACCACTCAGCCATGCCCACTTCACATAGCTGTGAACACCACTGGACTTCTCCCTCCCACACAGCCCTTAGCAAAGCCCGCTCCTGATATCAATAACCCAACTGGCAAGACCTGCTTGAATTAATTTCCTTCTTTTGATAGCCTCTTGAAGGTTTCAAATACCTGAGGGAATTTTGCCCCATTAAACTATCCTTGTAACACTCACTACTCCTGAACTCAAGACCTATAAAAATTACACTTTTTCATTTCTTCTACCAAACTGCTTCTGTCTCATAAAAAACTGTGTTCTTCCCTACAGCGTAGAAATCCTCTCAGTAATTTTTACCACTTGACATTAAAAACAAAAACTAGAGTAAATATGCAGCAAAATTGCAAAGCAGAGGGCTAAGAACCGGCCTGCGGAAGCTGCGGAGAAAGACCAAGTAGGAGCTCACGCTCTCCTTATCTGGAAATGTCAGCGCTTGATAGGAATCTTTTTGAGGCTCTTGAAGCTGGTTCCATTTTACAGAAACTCAAGTTAGCAACCCACAGAGTACAACGCTGAAGCAAATGGCTGCTTTCCTTCCAAGTTCTGCAACCTAATTTGTGGAGAAGATGCTTTGCTCCCTCAGGAGGTCAGACAGCATATTTTCCAAGGAAACTCTAGAAATATGGAAAAAAAATATCTGAGAAATCCTTTTGCAGTGCCAGTATTTTAACTGCACTTTCGCATGTGTAGGCTATTGGTTTTCCTCCGGAGAAGAAAGCATTTAATCTAAAGATCAGCCCTTCAAAGACTGAAGACTTTTCTACGGTATAAGAGAACTGAATTTGAACAAATTCCAAATTAAATTTCAGATAATCTACTTTGAAAGTATCATTAAGCCAGGAATTGCCTGGATATGATTAATAAATGGTGATATTTAACAAAAGGAAGAATTTCCCAGATGAAACATTAACTAACTACACTCCTTTCTTTTCCTTACAGTTTCTTAGCTGAAAACGCTTATTGGTGTCTGTACTACCTATGACACTTTCTATTCAAGATTTAATGTTCTTCTTAAGAAGAGCTAGTGAAATGCTTTAACTTACGTCCTTTTTATGGCTCACCCTCAGTTTTGGGGAATAAAAAAAATTAAGCAACATTTCACATACTGTAACTGGTGTAATCTGTCATCCCACTCATACCTTGTTTATGTGATTGCTATCATGCATGTTGATTTAGGATACTAATCTATCATTTCCTATGTTCCAGGTTGGCAAGTGACTCTGTGTTAACTCTTTCCTCATGTGTCCTGGGAACGTGCTCCTCAGGCCAAACTCCCTGGCACTCACCAAATTGCTCAGGGCACATCTTTTTCAGCAAGAAGCATGTGTTAAATCTCAGACTGTCTGAACAAAGCTTACATGAAAACACAAAAAGCAACTCTACCTTAAATGATGCAAAACTAAAAAAAATGCTGAGTTCTACAGAGTGGAGCAAATACGCCCAGAATATCCTGAGACTTCGGTCAGTGATCAGTTAACAGGAAATTATGGCTAAATTTCAGGAGGTATGAAATATAATTCAATTTGTTTATACTTCATGGCACTTACAACTTGTAACTGTGACCTGGAAACTTTGTAAATATTTTAAGATCAAACCTGCCCCTTCTACACACAGAGGGTTAAATCCTCAGCTGCCACAACATTTGTAACTGATGAATGTCTGTAATTAAGCATTTTACACCAAATATCGTTTTCTTTTTACTGGTATAACATTTGGTGTTTTTAGACACCAACAGTTCTGAAACAGCCCTCCCCAGGGGCTGGCAGCCTCTGGCTGCGCTTGAGGTGAGGGTGCTCAGTCACAAGCTGGGGATATGGGCACCCAGGGCCACAGGTCACTGGAGGCTGGGGCAGCATCTGATGCAGTTATCACTGCGTGTGCCCCTCTCTGTCTACACAACCCCCTTTGGCCACCCCATAGATGGGGCACATAAAGTGTATGTGTACAGTTAATTTCAGCTCTAGAGAGTTATCACTGTAGCTGCTATTGATTTCCCTGGGGGTATCACTGTCTTCCTTTCCCTGCTGGGGACCTTCCTCCCATGGAGGGATGAGGCCATTTTCTTTCCACAGCTCCAACATGAAAAACTGGTGGTGGAGACCCTGCCTTGAACTCACGCCACTCTCTTCATTTGGAGGGAAGCTTGCTGGTGCTCCTTCCCCATCAGGCTTCGATCTGTTGCTGCCCTTCTGAGATTAGCTCTAGCAATTCTGTTTTCATGTGGCTTTGGTAGAGTGTCACTGTCCCTGTCTCTACAGGGGGAGAGATGAGCAGCCATAATGACATGAGGCACTGGCATGGCCTGGTGTGGTGGGTGCCCTTCCCCAACCCACAGGGCTGGGAGCATCGGGGATGCAGCAGGGCTGGGTGGCAGGCTTGGGTACAACAGAAGGAAATTGTTTTGGGGGAGAGTTTCCCCAGGGTGGATTGTCTGTCTTCATGGACGTGAAAGCTCCCACTGGAGGTCATGAGTGCCTGGACATAATCTAGATAATTTTCATTAAAACATATGCATATCCCCAAAAAATTTGATTCAGGTAAACTCCACTGCTGTCAAGGTAGGAAGCTACTGTGATGCCTTCTGTTTCTGAGGACAGTTACTATCTTCATATGGAAGGCCTTGCTTTTGTATGTACCTAATAGAAGCTTGGTTTCTGAGTCCGATTTGATTAATTTCTCTCATGTGTGGAAAAGGTAATTTCTAAGTTATGTTTATTTTGGTCATTCATCAGATCTTGGCATCCTCAGTATCTCATACGGTTGCTGTTATGGAAATACTGCCTAGGAAATGTTAAGCAAAATTAGTTAATTTTACTTAAATACATTTGGCATAGGACTTGGTTTGAAGTGATTCCTAAAACACTCCAGTAAGAGACCAGTTTTTGCAACTAGCTTTTCTAAACAGCATGGTTATAAAATTAAGAGGTAGTAATGACCTCTTAAAGGCTTCTATTTCCAAAATGCAACACTGGAAATTATTCTCCAGACTTTGAGACTTTATGTATTGTCATTCTTTTCTCATCAGATTTGAGAAATTGTTATTCTATGTCAGCAAGAATCTCTATTCTGCTTCTTCAGAATAAGTTTGTCACTGGTAACTGTAAAAAGACAGGCAGCTCTCTCCTCTGCATTGTTTTGAATAGGACAGCTCAGACATTTAACTAGGTGTTTAAAACAGAAAGGCTGTTGCCTAGACCATTTAAATTTGTCTCAGGGAAGTTAGATGAGTCTTCATGTCACTTCATTGGAAAGGCTTTAGGTTTTGTAGTTGGATCCGTGTGGGACAGAGAACAAAAGTGTCAGTCTCTCCTAGCTAAGAACTGGTCTCGCTTTACCAAACCACCCAGCTGGTGACCTTTCAGCCGACACTTTTTAGCAAAGGGATAACAATCTATTGGGCAGCTGTTTTATGTGAGCGCAAAGTAAAACCATCAGATAACTGCTGTACTCCTAATCTGCCCTAGTCCAGCAATTCAAACCCTGCCAGCTCTCTCTAATATCATGTATATTATTTTGGTTACTTGTTACTCCTTCAAAACTGCAATAGAATTGGTGTAGAAATAACTTTTCTTCTAATTGTACTGTCACTTTCTGAATTTGACATTTGGAAACAGAATACCATTGGCACAGAAACCAGCTCAGATGATGGTTCAGACTGTGATGAGAAGAAACAGCTACATATCTGCTAGGACTGACTTGCATTTAATTACAGGATATAGATAGGTTTGCTTTGCTTGTGTTTTCTGTGACTATTCAGATGATTCAAGGAGAAATAAGTGAACGCCTAGAAATCCTGAATACCCAGAACTCACATATTGTTCTCCACTCATCATTCAACTGTTAAATGTCCCATCATCCACTCAGAGAGCAAAAACAATACCCTGTGGCTAATCTTACATTATGAACTGTGGGATAATGAATTATGCCATGAGCAGTTTGTTAGCCACACAGATTCTCTGCTTGTCCATTTGTAAATATCTTGTAATAATACAAATTACTTCACGGGCTTTGGAAAGGATTTGCCAAACACCAAAGGCAACTGTTGGCTCAACAGAAACTTCCTTGACTGGCTCAGAAGAAAATGCTGAAAGATACCTGGGTTTCAGTCTCATTTGGGTACATTTAATTTTTGGAGAAGGTACCTGTGGGCAAGTTAGAAGGGCATTGCTCTTAGATCTGAATCACAAGGATACAAATTTCTTTGCATGTCCAGGCTATTGCATCTCAACCCTTGGTCTCTCAAGTGGATATGAGATGAGGTCCCCTCCCCACTGACTGCCACTGATGTGGTACTCTGCAGCTCTTCATGATTTCATGAGCTGAATTCAAATCAACAGGTGTTTTGGGACAGTCTCAAATAGCTGTTCCAGAGCAGCACTTTCCTGTCCCAGTTGTATATGTGCTATCCAGAGATCAAAAACTCTGCATTTCTTTCCCACCTGGGCTACCTTGTGGACCCTTTTCCTATAGCAAAAATTTTACTTTTAAGAAAAAGAAAATACCATTCCCAGTGTACATTTCAGAAAACAATACTGGAAACCGATGAAGATGGCAGCACCGTGGGACTTGACCCATCACTGCTTGATCACTAGACTCTTCAGTGACCTCTGAAATGAATTTACTTGTTTTGATGTAGCTCCTGGAGGACCAACAGCCTCCACACAAAAAACATCAAAACTGAGCACCTGAACAGTCCCAGCAGACATGGAAAGGGACAACACTGGTGTGAGAAGAGAATTACTTCCTTGATTATTCCTGATACTGTTAGGACTCTAAAATACATTCAGCGAAGTTCCTCAACAGATTTTCTTGACACTGCTCTTACAGCAGGAAGAAATCTGGGAAGTCACTAAGTTAGGTTTAACTTTACCTTCCAGCCTCTGACAGAGAAGCCTTTCAGTCCATGGAAGTGGGAATCATCTATTAGGGTGCTGCCCTCGTTCTTACAGAAAACATCTCGAATCATGTCCCAAGGGGCACTTAAGCCAGTGAAAATGCAGTCGGTCCATATGAAATGGTTTTCATGGAATCAGAGAGTGGTTTGGGTTGGAAGGGACCTTTAAAGTTCACCTAGTCCAACTCCCCTGCTGTGGGCAGAGATGTCTATCACTAGATCAAGTTGCTCAAAGACCTGTCCAATCTGACCTTTAACACTTCCGATTATGGGACTTCCACAACTTCTTTTGCAAGGGATGAAGTGAAAGAAAGAGTTTAACAGAGGAGGATTTCTGTGCTCTTCATAGCCAGCCAGCTAAGGCTTTGTTGTATTTTTTCACAAGCAAAGAGCATTCAGATGCTTCTAAACCACTTTTATTTTTTTGAATCACACATGACAAAACTAGGACGAACAACAATGCCAGCCTCCAGAAGCCAACATGATGTGCCCTTCTCTGGGCACAAACCCTCTCTGGTCTGCTAATACCACATCTCTGGCTCCTCAGAAATGCAGGAAAGAAGACACTTCTTGATGACAATTTCCCACATGCAAATAGTAGACTGTTGTTCCCAGGGCTCCTTCCCAGGGACAGAGGCCTGACAGCAGCTGTGATGCTCCAGAGGTGAGGGACAAGCTCTGAACTCACAAATATGAGCAGAAAGTGTTTGTCTGCACAGTTGAAAGTGAGTCTGCATAAAAACCACTCCTGCTGTGTCTGAAGTGTGACAAACCCCAGCCCTGGCAGGCAGCGGGGGGTGGGAGCTCCAAAGGTTGATCTATATTAAGTTTCTGGATGGGCTGATTGTTGGGGAGCTCTGAGAGATGCTGGCCGCGATGGTCAATGTGACGGCAGCACTGCTGCCCAGCCACCGCCACCTCCGGACAGCCGTTCAGTATTTTCAGTGATGAGAGGGAGCAAAGTGCTCACTACAACCCCATGCCAAAGGCCGTGGGGCTAACGCTTGGCTCGCTGCGCTTGGGCGGCATGTCCAGCAGTTGGCAAGTTTCCAGCCTTCCCTTGAGGAATTTATCAATGTGAAACAAACAACTCTCATGTTTTCTGTTTATTTTGCATCTCACAGGCTCTCTGTGAGGATTTCTCAACTCCACCAGCTCTGTGGCAGAGTGAAAGGTTGGGTGCCACTGGCCTTTTCCTTCTTTCTGTCCTGTCTCTCATTTCTCTTCTCCAGCCCAGAAGGGCCTGAGCAGGCGTAGCACAAACCACTTCCCCAATGCCCACAGGGCTTGGAGAAAGCCGGGCTCAGCTTAGATGTCCATTCCTTGACCCACTAGCCTCAAAACCTATTTACATGGATGGATACTACCATTACATAAAAGTTTCTTTCTGTATCAGAATGACAATTTATTCTTTTTTTTCCCCTTTTTGTTTGTTTGTTTGTTTGTGTGTTTGTTTGTTTATTTTTCCAGAATCAAGGTAAAAAGAGTTTTTTATCTGCCCTGGGCTGTGCTTTGAGTTTCTGGGTTCCTGCCTCAGCGTCTGCTGATAGTGGTAAAGCCTAAAATACGAAAACAGCTACTTTTCTTTCTCTGTTGTATTACCAATACAAGAGCTAGCTCTGTGGTGGCTGCACAACACACACAGAAAATACATACATCATTTTAAAAAGCTTCTTTATGAGGCCAAAGCTTTGCTTTATATTGGAGTACATCTGAAATAGCATCATTGCCTTCCTGGCACTGGTTGCCTGGCCATGGCTGAGAGCAGGCTTTTCTCCATTCCCTGAAAAATTTGGATTTCAAATTAATTTGTGCCTTTATTAAAAAAAACAAAAGCCCACAAATATTCCAGGCCAAACTTGAGATGATTGCTCAGGGAGACAATAAGCTGTAAGTGCTCTAACCTCGCAGTATCGCTAAATTATTATGTTCCTGAACAATGCTGCATTGTGGAAACAAAAAATGCTGGCTGTAGCCTTCTGTTATCAATCAGCCAGCAGTGCAGGAATAAAGTTATTTAACTCTCCCTCTCAGAGGCACACAGATCAATATCACTGGGTATGGAACAGAAACAGACAGCCAGGCCTTGATGTTTAATTAATTATAAATTACATGACCAGACTTAAGTGATGGTAAGTGAGAGCATATGATGATTGTGAGCATCTTGATATCCCCAGACCTAAAAGAGGTATTTTAGGAACCTGATCACAGCAAGTCGGGGAGAGCACACACAGCCGGACAGTCGCAACTGCTGGGTGTTTTTAAGAGTTCTTGATTTCTAGCGGATGTGGCTGGCTAAAGTCCATAGGCTCTGTGCAGTGGTGGCACAGTCTGTGTTCCCAAGGCTTGGCCCTCAGCCTTTTTAATTAATTCCTTTACATCTCACAGTCCTACTGCATGAAGCCAGGATGGGGTTTTCGACACGCGTATTTCACAGAATCACAGAGTCACAGAGTGGTTCGGGTTGGAAGGGACCCTACAGACCATCCAGTTCTCACCCCCTGCCATGCGCAGGGACACCCCTACGAGACCAGGTTGCCCACAGCCCCACCCAGCCTGGCCGCGGACCCTGCCATTTGTACTTTCCGTTTTATTTTTGCACAAGCACTGTTTGGTCTCCAATCCCCGCTCTGCTTGGGGGCACCCAGCGGGGCTGGGCAGCTCCCGCCGGCTTCCTGGGGAAGGAGCGGGAAGGGCGCGTCTGTGGAGGTACCTGGGAGCAGAGCCACGCGCAGCTGAGGGGTGGGCACCCATGCACAGCTGTTCCCCGTCACAGCCGCGGGGAGCGGGGAGCGGACACCCCCCGCACCCACCGCACCCACCGCACCCACCGCACCCGCGCGTGCCAGCCCCTGCGCGGTCACCCAGCGCCCCCTGCTGGCCGGCCTCCGCCCTGCGCGTCCGCCCAGCGCCCCCTGCCGGCTGCCCTCAGCCGCCAGCGGGGAAGGAGAACCCTCCCTCAGAGCTCACCCACCGCCGGAAGGGAAAAGCTCCCTGGGGACGCTGCGCCGCGCAGCCGGCACTTACCGACCGCCCTCGGGGGAAGGGACCGGCCGCCAGCTTTGTGATTCAGGGGCGGAACAATTCGTAAGGTTTCCAAGGAACTCGAGCATGGCCCGGTCACTGGAAGCAGTGGGGGTTTTGGTGGTGATGTGTCTTCCGTGTCTTCAGATGCTGATCTCTGTGCCTTCATCATCAGTGGTGACAACCTCCTGCTGGGCACTACCCCAGCGGCTGAGCACGGACGCGTGAGTGCAAGGACAGGTCTCACGTCTGCCTTTATGGGCTGCAGGTCTCAGATACCCACCCAAATAGCTGGAAATTTTCCAACACCACGTGTTGCTGCTAAAACCTCTGTTGCCTAAAATGACCCACGGGACCTTGCAGTAACTCCAGGGGAAGACTGGCAGGACATCTTTCCTGCAGGCAGTGACATGGGGAGATCTTCCGCTGAGAACAGAAAGCCTGTCATGGTTTAACCTGGCCAGTAGCCAAACACCACACAGCTATTCACTCACCCTCTCCCACCTTGGGGAATGGGGAAGAGAATTGAAGGGGTAAAATTAAGGAGATTTGTGGACTGAGATATGAACGATTTCATAGTTTAAATTTTTTTTAAATATAAATAATAGTAGTAATAATAAAATACACAAATGAGTAATGCACAGCACAGTTGCTCACCACCTGCCAACCAATGCCCAGCCCGTTCCCAGCTAGCAATCTCGGAGGAGAGAAAATCCTGAAACTGCAATCCCAGCTTTCTGGCCAACCCTCAACCATCTACTGAACATGACATTATATGATATGGAGTATTCCATCAGCCCATTTGGGCATGTTGCCCTCTGTATGCTCTTTCCCAGGTTCTTGAACACCTGCACACTAGCAAAGCATGAGAAGTTGAAAAGTCCTTGATTTCTTAGGCAAAACTAAATGCATCAGTATATTATCAACATTCTTCTCATACCAAATCCTGTGTTAAATCCAAAACACAGCACTATTCTAGTTACTGAGAAGGAAATTAGCTCTATGTCAGACAAAACCAGGACACAACCCTGAGCCATGGGCCTCTCTGCCAGGGAACCCCTCTGTCCTCCTGGCAAAAGTATCTTCCAGTTTCTACTGAAACCAGCTGACCTAAGCCTCAGTGTTTCCTGTGGAGGAGAATCATGCTTGTATGCCCCAGTTTCACCAGCAGAGCATATTCCCTCCTATTGTGATAAAAAAGTATGTGACACTGAATACACTGCACAGTAAACATCAATATTGCTTAGAACACACAGTGATAGGAAGGAAGTTCCCTTGGAGGTTTTCTTGTTGGAGGTTTTCTTGTTGTTAAAGGACCACAGCAAGTGAAAGGGATTTGTAATTGTGCTTATTTCAAAAAGGTGAGGTGAAATAATGCATGCAGCTGAAGTTATATTTATGCAGAGCTAACTATGGGAGCTGGGACCTGATGTTCTCACACTAACAGTTTGGGCACCACCAATCAGGAGACAAGGCAAGCAGAGGTGGCTAAATTGTCCATATCATCCAGATTAGAAAGGGATCAACCCCATACACTCTCACCTACCCTTAAATACCCATTTGGTTGATCCTGCAGTCAGTGGGGATGATGAAAAGCTTGTGCTGTGCTGTGCTGTGCAGTGGCACTAAACTTTCCTCAGACCTGCTCTCCACCTTCCTGGGGCCAACACAGTCTTTGAGCCCAGGATGATCTTTTGGCCTTTTCCTGGCCAATGCAGAAATTCTCTGCTAAGTCTTCAAGGTAGGCTATCACCTGACCCTGTTTGAGGATTGCTAGATAGCCTGCATTATAAAGGGTATCCCATATTGTATTTGCACTAAAAGTTTATGGGAAAATGGCCTCCCTTGGATTTTCACTGCACCCACTGCTTGTCTGGCAACCTGAATCCTTCAAGCCCAGAGATGAAACTATTGCACACAAGCAAATAAATCGTGTATTTACTGTACATGAGCTGCAACTCACTGCACAAGTACAACTCACCTGAGACTATCCCAGATTTTCATGAGCAAAATACACCAACCCTACCTAGTGTGCAGCCCTGTCCCTGGAAAAGTAACTGTGCCTCCATGAGCTGTTGCCTTATAAATCAAGGTTTTTATTTCTCCATTGCAGGAATGTCATGCAGATTTATAAAACATTTAAGACCCAGTGGTTAAAGTTTCATCTGTTCATTAATATCCTGAGGGACCCAACTATTGTTTAATCTTCTGCAAAAATAACCATGATTTACACAAAAGTTGTCTGAAACATTTTTCTTTTATTAGCAATACCGTTGCATGTCAAAATCACAACCTGGATTTATCTACCATTCACGCTACCCATATAATACATAATGTTGTGTAGATTAAGTAAGGAATAAAAAAGTAAGTATTGCTCCTGTTGAGTGAAGGTCTACAGATAGATGGCTTCATTATTTAGTTGATTTGGACCTAGATCAACCTCCAACAGCCATATGAGTTAATAGAGCTCTGAGTGTGCTAAAGGTCTGAAGCACACTCTGTCTTTGAAGTGGCTTTGCAAGTCAAAATGAAATACCATGGGGAAAAAAAAGCAGTTTTGCTTGCCCTGTCTGGCTGCCAGAGTGCTGCTTCGACTTCCTCGTGTGGTTCAGGTTGGACATGCTCAATTGAGGACACTAAAATCCCCAGCTTCTGGAAACACGGTTTAGAAAAGCGTGATTTAAACTGGCAATCCAGAGCCTGCTGCTTCTGTAAAAGTTCCAAAAAGGACTGTAAAAATGGGGTGGCCAAGGGGCTCTCACAGAACCCATTTCCCAAGAGTTGAAGGAGGAAACCTCCTTTCTTCCCAACCTGCAGGATCTGAAAGCATCACGTCCTTCTGCATCATGCCCTGTGCCCAGCCACCTGCACACCTAGCAGAGACCTCAGGGCCATCCTGCACCTGGAGACACCCTGGTCCTACCAGCAGGACAGGCCCCAGGTCCCTGCCTGAGCTCACCCAGCACTGCATAGCCCACAGCTGCAAAAAGTAACAGAAAAAATAGGGGTTCCAGATCCATAGCTAGGGCAATGCGTACAGGCAGGGAAGGTGGTGATAAATAACTTGTATTTAGCCACTTCTCAAGGGACATGTTAGAGAGGGAAGTGTGTTTATCATTCCTGCTCAGGAACAACAGTGGGACTCAGGGGCTGAGGTTGAAAGTGCATATCAATAATTCAGTGTAGAATATATCGTAGGGATATGGTGTAATTATCAAAAGAAAAACAAAGCAATGAAGAAAAAGTCACTCCAGCTCTGGATACCTTTGGACAGAAAATGTTTTTCCTTTTCTTTCATTTTTTTTTAATTTTTATTTGAGAAACAGAAGGGAAGTCTCTGGTTTGCATCTCTCCACTTTCTGTTTTCCAGCCCATCTGAGAATCTCAGATTTTTCCGCACAGAGAAGGCAAGTGGTGAGGAAAAATAAATCACACTGAGCTGAAAACTATTTTCTCTAAGAACACAAGCTCAATCAATAGTCACAGGATGTCCAGAATTAAAGTTACATTCTAACAAGTGCTGAGATACAATAAACATGTTAAAACTTCAGAATGTCCCTAATCTTCCCAAGAAAACAGAACTTGTCTTTTGGCAACAGTCTAACAAGCATAGGACTGTACACTGGGACTTTTGGCGTTTCCAATCACATTAAACAGAAAAGTTATCTTTGTTTTCTTTTGTATGTTAGTACAGGGAAGAGACAGTTGTGGTTCTGAGCAGAGCTTATACAGTAATAAAACTGACGTACTTGAATCCTACCTGATTTAGGTATTATGTATGAGATATATATTTCACTCCCCATTCAAGAGTAATGCTAATTCTTAGTATCAGTCAGTGCAACTCAAATTGCAAAATTCAAAATCAGTTGGTGCAGTTCTCACTGACATCAAGAAGAGTGAAGATTGACCTTTGGTTTCAAGCTTCTTTTCATCAACACTAATAAGGCTGTGTGCTGTCTGGAGAGTGGCCTGAGAAAAGGAAGGATGAATCCATGAAGAGAGGAGAAAGATGGAAGAGAGACTCTGCTGCCACTACCTGATGCAGCTTCCCTGGACCAACTGGTATCAGCAAAGGAATGGGCTTTGCTTTGTGAAACATGCCCTTATGTACTGCTTGTTCTTTTCAGGAAAGAAAAACTGATACCGCCAAGCCATCACCGTATCAGACTTTCTGTGGTTTCTCAGTACATTTACTCCATGAGTTTACCTGCAGTTTACTGTGTTAGTCTCTGAAAACAAAAACCAGGAGCCAGGATATATCTTTAAAAACAAAACAAAACATAAACTTTGATCCTGAAAGGAGGATTGTCTTTCCTCCTCCTCTCCCCCAGCCCCCCAGCTTTGAGACTATTGTTAGCTATTGGTCTTGTACCCTCATTTGCTGATAGAATTCATTATTTAGGCTTTTTCTTACTGTAATTTTTGGCAGCTCTCCTTACTTAAACTCTCAGCTGCCAAATGTGGTAAAAACAGGTATAAAAATGTTAATTCAGTATATATATATATATATATAATAATTTTAGTGATAAATCACTGTCTTAGTTATGGTTTCTTTTGTCATCTGAATGGATCTTATGCCCAAACCACAAATCTTGGCAACAGAAGAGTAGTGGGGAAAGAGCTACCTTCTCTCTAATTTTAATGCAGATATGTAGGATACTTGTACTATCAGAAATGCTGGAGTTGTTCAGCAAAACTTCTCAAAATCCTAGGAGCAAAAGCCATGCAAAGATGACCTTCCCCAAAGGTGAGGGTGACCTTTCTTCAGATAACAACCATAATATTAGGCACAAAGGACACAAGTCCTCACCAGAATCAAAAATATGTTTTTAATCAGGACAGATGAAAACAGATATACACACACTCATCAGGTGTAAAAAGGAAAAGACTGCTGAAAACCAAGTGATACATCACTCTTCCATTGAACTTCCTCCCATGGTCCTCAGACTCCTTCACATAAAAAAGCTGAATCCCTCTTTTTTTCCTCCATTTTGGAAATGGATGCAGACAAGGTGTTAAATATTTGAGGTTTCAGGCTTACACAGGAAATATCCTCAGAAAGGAGTGTGGTCCAAAGCAAGTCACCTTCTCCTCCGAACTGGGAGTTTGGTGGGACCAGAGTTCCAGCCCCATTCTCCTGACCCCCAGAGCACCGACTTGCCCGACAGACCCTCCTGTGCTGGGTAAGCCCCACCAGCCAGCTGGCACTGCACAGCCTTGCACAAACTCACTTGCAGGACAGCAATTCACAGCAATCCAAAATGGCCTAGAAGTGTTCTGTCCTAATGGAAAAGATACCACGTTTTAGTTTAGTTGGTTAAAAAGCCATACTTAAAAAAATAAGGTGTAGTTCTACCCACATTTGACCAGTATGTTTTGTGGTGGAAAATGTAAAGTAAACAAAAGATCAAGAACTAAATTTAGCCTTGGTTTCTATTTATTCATTAATTCTAACTTCTATAAAAGACCTTCAATTTTCACCCTAAGAAAAAAATTGTTTTCCGTAGATAATCTACTCAGAGCATATTATGATATCCCTATAGATAATAGTGAAAAAAAGAATTTGGACCTGAGTAAAAGGCACAGTGATGAGAACAAATCTCATTCTGAGCAGAAATCTTTCTACTTGGTTACCATGCAATCTAATCCTGACAGTGCACCCGACTTGAAAAATGACATCCTCATCTCCAAGAATTGAAAGGTGGCAGAAAAAGCAGGCACTCGGTGCTTTAGTCTAAAGCAATTATGATCTCCTCACAAGCTCAAAGACAAGAATTGATTTTCATTTCTAGATTATCAAGAGGTGGGGGCAAGCAGGTCAGGGAATCTGACCCTATGTTGACCTTGTGGATTGGATTGTTCTCAGACCTGTTCAATATTGAAAAGGATTGTTTGGGGTGGGAGAGGGGAAGAAAGGGAAGATAAATCCTCTGGTGTATTTTGTGCACCCTGGTATCTACTAATCTTTTTTTACCTCGTTTTATGGTCTTAATAATTCAACATATAGTCAAGTACTTTAAGATGCTTTTTTGAAAGGCAGTTGCCCATAAACGACCAAATCTGATAAAGACAGCAGAAGCTTCAGACTGCTGAATCAGGGGAGTGTAAAAGAGAGATAGAAATAAGCACAGTCTGGCTTTAGAGGGGACCTGTAATTCTTTAGATCACTCCTGTGCTATGCATATGCCTATAAAACAAGCAGCTGACCTAAATTTTTTGTTATTGTGGTAATTCAACGTTTGTATAACACTGCCTGTTTCAAAAGGCTCCAAACTGTTATGCCATTACTTGGCTTCCATGGAAATTTTGCCATTTACTGAGGTAACACACATGCAGCTATGCTTTAAACTGGAAAGACAATGAAACCTTGTTAATTCAAGGGCATAGGGATGGTGTCAGCACTCAGATTACTGAAAACTGGAATTACGGTAACATTGCTTTATTTTAACTTTAATTTTAAATTATTGCTTTTTTAAAAATAAGAATTCTGTAGATGCTTTGGAAAAACTCATACTTTTTTTTTTTACCCACCACTAGGAAAGAGTATTTTTGCTACAGGGAATAATACACAAGCTAAACAATAACTTCAAGGAGTAGGTATGAAAAATACAAACCTTGTACAGGAACTAGAAGCAGCAGGAGGTCAGGACTAGCCCAAACACTAACCCAGTCATTCAGATTAATCAGTTCCGGAGTAGCTAGGTCCCACTCTATAAACTGTACAGTGTGTGTACAGTCAGCCGCCGCTGAAATACGGCCATTCCTGGCAGAAAAGCCACAGCTGCTTAACAGCCCACATCGACACAAGCCCTCAAAGGAGAGAATGGCAGAAAAAAACCCCAACCTTACCTTTAGCCAACTGTAACTGCAGGACTGCTACAGCAAAATGGAGTTGGTTACTGGGAATTGTGTTACTACAACCATCTGGTTTCCCAAAACTTCAGGAGAAATTAGGGTTTTATGAAAGGGTAATGGAAGGAGGCAAGCAAAGCCATGCATATATTACAGATGGGTGTAGGTATTCAGGGCAGTGTGGCAGCAACAAACACACACAGAAATTATGTTTTCTGTAAGAATCTGTCTAGCTAACACATCATAGTGCCCAGTATTTTCATTCTGGTTTTAAACTGACGTGTATGTCCAAAATAAGAATCAATAAACAGCCACTTTGCCTTAGTCCTGGTGTATTACTGCCCTAAATCAAGCAAAGATTTAAAATGAAAATGTCTAAAATGTCTGAGAGTAGATAGCTGCTGCTGCTAAACCTCTTCAGCCAGCCTTCCAATTTGAAAAGCTAAAGGGAAATTATCTGTGAGCAGACCACATTAAAAATAACAAATGAACATGTAAGTGTGATGCTGGTTTTGTAATTGTAGTGTCTCGTTTACAGGACTCTAAAGCAGGAATCTGAGGCACAATGGCTCTGCATACATAAATGCTATAAAATTAGTACAGACAGCTGGCAAATCATTAATTAACAACAGTAATGTTTTCAAACTAGAGCTCTGGGGACTCCACAGGAAATAGGAAGTACACTGGTCCTGCTTTCAGTTATGCCTCTGACCTGTTTTCTTCCCCATAAATAAGAACAAAAAACCCAATCCACGTCTGAGCCACAATATCACACAAGCTCCCCACCAGCAGTCCTTGCGATAACGTGAGCTCTGAACGGGTCACAGCACAGAAAGCTTTCTTTAAGTATACTCCAGCAACAGACAGCTGCAAAACCGACTCTGCAATACTATGCATACAGTGTTAAATAATAAGGTAATAACAAAGGTCATTCCAAAGAATTCAAAATAAAATAAATTTTTTAAATGATAGCTTTCCCCCCTTCTATTGTAGCCTAATTTTTACATATTAGATTATTCATATTGTTTCCTGGATTGTCCCCAGGAGTATCACACAAATAGAAGTGCACATAAATGCTAAGCTAATATGTAAATGAGAAATAATCTCAAGATTTATCTATGAACTCCAGCTTCTTTTAGCAAATTAATTCATTGACAGCAGAAGGGTTACTGTCTCTCTGTGAAACATATGAGGGAAAATGTTGGTTCACAGCAGATTTATTTCCACAATAGACCTAACAGGTCCAATAATTATTATAGTTCACCATGTTGTTCCTGAGTTTGTGCTGAAGATTGGATTCCCTGTTAGCACAAAATATATCTGCAGGGAAAAGACAAGGAGAGCAATTTAAAATGTGTAGTATTGTCTCCTGAGGATGAACTCTATGACAGCAACATCTCCATATTCACAAGATGGAAGTGATAATCTGGAAATTATGTACTAGTAAAGCTCTGGGGATCAGGCAAAGAACAGTTACGGTATGGAAAGGGAGAGACTGTCTGGCCTCAAATGTGCACTTTGTGCCATTCTTTCTACAGGAAAATCCAGTTATTTCAGTTTTGAGCTGGCAGTGCTATGAGTCCTACCACCCCAGAGCCAGCCTGTGCCTTCCTGGCACCCCTGGCTCCAACCTGGGAAGGTGGGGGTGGGAGGGCAGGGGTTTGGCTGTAAAAACGCGACAAGAGACACAGACTGCCCAGGGCTGGGGCAGTGTGGACACCACCATATCACCCAGTCTCCCCAGGGCTGTGGGTCCTCCTGCTCCCTGTACGGTTAGCACAGCAGTCCCAGAGCTTTATGCCACTGGCTGCATGGGAGCAGGGGCTGACAGATGCACGGGGAATCCATTCCACTGGCAAAACCCGAGCCTTTTCTGCCTCCATAGGAGGAGACGGAAAGGTACACCTGTCCCCAACTTTCTGCATCAGAAATGCACCATTTCCTCCGTGCCTGTGCAGTTGCCGTGCGTGCTTGGGCAGGTGAAGGGGAACAAGATTTTGCCCTTTGCTATTATTTTTTGTGTTGGTATTGAACAAGATTGCTGAAAAAAAACATGTAACGGGTATTTTGGCTTACTGATGAGGAAAGGTGCTGAGTGACCAAAATAGGTTGTGGAAAACTGTTTAGCACTGGAAAAGAACAAAGTGTTTAAATAACTCTGTGTTTAAACCATAAACCTGGCCAGGAAATGTAAAGCCACCTCGTGCTGAGAGCGAGTGTTAACCTGAGCTAACGCAGCTCATGTCTCAGCTCCTGTCTCTCTGAGATCCCGTTCATCCCTGTCACTTCCCCACTCTGTTTCCCTTTCTTTAGTCCTGGTTTGCTGCCTTGCTCCATTTCAGCCTTGCCGTGGTCCCCCTACCTCCCTGCGGCAGACTAAAGAATTACTTCAGCGCCCAGCTTTCCTGCGCCGCCTCTCACACAGCTTCTCCAGGAGAAGCTCCTGCTGCCGTGTGCACTAGCCTGAGACCTTTCGCACTAGCAGTTTTCAGCATCTTAACCATTTTATCACATGACAACTCTGGTCTTTTTATTCCATGGTTCAGCAATGTCCAGGATGGCCCTAGCATTTGTAAGCACCTGGTGTTTGGAAAGCTATGGGCACATATATCTTTTTTTCAAGGTGGAAAGATGAAGTATATAGAACAGGTTTTAATTACTTCAGGGATGTGACATGGGTGCATAGTGAACAGTCAGGATACACGAGCATGATAGACTGTACCATGAGTGAATAATTCAAATAGAATTAGGAGAGCAGGGAGAGAACTCACAATTATAGTGGTCTAAAGTGAAACAAATTCCTTAGCCTGCTTTGGGACAATCTGCACTTACATCACCAAATTGTAATACAATTACAGTTCAGCAGAAATCGTGGAAAGGAAGATTTCTGTTTCTGAGTTTCAGAAGCTCAGACATGGCTTGGAAAAAAACCAAACAAACCAAAATAACAAGTGAGTTTTAAGTGTTCATCTTGTTCAAACAGCAGCAGTTTTTTTGCCACTAAAAATACTCAAGAGAACAAAAAAATCACTGAGCAGGTACTACAATGTGCTTTACATGAGCTCTTTTCTCCCATGTCTGGAAAGCACACTTTCTTCACTTACTTTACTTTAAAAACTCCAGTTTTTGCTTGGCATGAGGAAAATTGGTCTCCTGATGCATCCATGAATTATCCTTGATATTTTTGATTTATATCCACAGGCTGAATGTTTCTCATGGGCAGGAGCTCTGCGCTTTCTGCCTGCATTTTTGTTACTGTTTCCACACAATGCTTTGTATTTGTAGAAATATTTCAACCGTGACTCTTGGAGCATTGCAAACAAGACCCTTAACCTGCTTGCATGAAGCAAACTCTGACTCAGCATCTACAGAGCTGTAAATTGAGACAAGGTCACACACCTGGTCAGTCCCAGAAACTAGGAGCTACACTTTGCTATCCTGTCCTCATCACTGGGCAGTACAATCCCAGGTGTAAACCTTTCTTGAATCTCTTGCAATAAGTAGTAAAGGTCCCCCTCTGTAGTTAACTGATCTACTCTTTCTTTCTGTGAGTAACTACGTATATAACATATTGGCATGAAATAAAGAAATGTGGAAGAACAAATCTGTTTCTCTAACATACATAGAACAGACATCAGGTGGAATTTTTTCCGTTACTTAGCAGTTGTGCAAACCACAGTAACTGTAACACCAAGAAAAGCAGATCTAATCAGATTCCATGCTTATTCATTCTTTGGCATTGCATGAAATATAGTGCATAATTCCTTTAGGGCATAACCCAATGTCTGTCAGAGTTGCTGGAAAGACGCACATTTATTTTAATGGGGAACAGACCTTGAATGAAGCAGGGAGTATAATGATTTATGATATTCAAAAAGGAAAATATATATAAGCATTGGCAAAAATAAAAGTGTTTTGCATATGTCAGTGTTCTGTTTCAGAATGGTGTCAGTCCCAGGTGACTCAAAATAAGGGACAACAAGTAACTTCATAACAGACAATTATGAAAAAACCTGCACCAAGAAACACCATTTCCATCAGTGTAAATCTAGTCATTGGTTCACATGCCAATGGATAAGTATTTATATCCCTTATACATGCCTGTATTACCAGGACTTTGCTTTTTATTACACATGCAGCTACATAATCCTTTAAAAAGTATTACTAAGCTATTCGGATCTGTAGTATCTTGTGCCACTGAGTTCCAGACGTGTTCATGATCTATATCTCAAAAGTAATTTAGAAAGCTAAAGTAAAACAGGATTTAAGACAGAATAAAAATAACCTGACACCAGTTGTTCAGCAATAGACTTTTTTTTTTTTCCTCCATGGGCCTGATCCTGTTTCTTTATCCATCAAAACTCTGCAATTTGAGTAAACTAAATCCCAGGACCTTAATAGAATATAAACCTGTCAGGATCACAGATCCTCAGCTAGTGAGAAATGTTCCTACCTATGCCGATTTCGGTCAGGTAAAGGACCAAGACAGTGCAGTTGTGCTACTTCCTCTGCCTCCACAGCAGCAATCTGTAATACTCTTACATGAACAGCCAATGAATTGTTTGCATATATTAAAGTACACATATCTGTACATAACAAGAAGCAAACAATATCCAAAACCCCACACAATTAAGCTAGAAATTAGTCCTGTCGTGTGGGTTTACTACAACAATTCAGCTAGCTTTGATCTCTCTTTTCAGTGGTTCACCATGTCATTTATACCAGCAACAATATGGCAAACATGCACAAATCCCTTCCTAAATTACTCGAGCAACTGAAACACTGGAAAACCGTGTACAAAAATTTTAACAGTGTGTGTGGGGGGAAGAGGAATTTTACATATTTTGAAGTAAAATAAACACATATTTTAAATTTAAAAATAATTTCCCCGAAGGTATGCTGTCGAGCACAGAAAGGTATAAATTGCAGACTTGCTGTTCCCTCTCTCAGGCTCTGAGGGAACTTTATACAACAAATATACTAATGCAGCCAACTTCAGCATGACCGGGTTTTTGATACCATGTCCTACAACCATGTACTGGCTGTGCTTTTACTAGCTTTCTACCCAAATTTGAAAATGAGCCATACCTAGCATCTCATGTAGTTTCCTTGATTTGTCATTAGATTTATTTTTAATTAGATGGATTTTTAATTTCTCATTTACCTGATCCTTAAGTAGGGACTTCGTCCTTATTTTTGCAAAAGTTATGAAAAATTTATCCTAGAAACGGTAATAATATATCTCAAGCACCCCCTTCGTTAGTGGTTACAGGATCAGAGCCCAAACTTGCCTCTCTGCCTGAACCCCCGGCTCTCAGGCTGTCGGTGCCCTTAAAGGAATACACGGGAAGATTTTTTACTCTTTTTTTAGAACAAACATTGCAGAAACCCTTCGTAAATAGAGAGCAGTACACTACAAACCACCCTCCTCACGTACAAACGTGCTGTAGAATAGTGTAGAGAGAAATATTTGAGGCCGTTCTGAGATGTTTAGACGTCGTTTATGCATTTGCTTGGCTAGCTCTGTGGCAAGTCCACAGGCACAGTGACACCCTTAAATCGTGCTATATTATTTCTCCGAAGTTTTTGTGTCAGAGATCAGTTCGTGCATACTGAAGAAATACAGTGATAGGGGACAAATTGTAAAAAAAAAAAAATCGTAAAGAAAAATGAAGAATGATTATTCACCAAAAAATTATACATATATACATGTTCAGACGTTCTTAAACTGTTAACTAAAAGCAAAAACTTTAAGAAGGTGCCTTTAAAAGTCCGTTGACTTTCAAGAGTTTTTTGTTTTGAAAGTGACTTTAACGAAAACGCTGAGATAATCGCTTGTGGCAAGACGATCGCTTTAAATCACTTCTGATAACCACTTAAATTATGGCGAGGTGAAGTTTGGGCACTTAAAAAACACAAAGCTGCCTGGAGCAAATATTTCCAATACCATTTGCTTCATTTAAGAACCCCAGTGGGAAGGCTGGGGGAACGCTTAAATTGGTGCTCACACACCACTGCAGCGGCTCGGGACGTCATTTCATTAACGGCATGTTTCCCATTAACGGCGTAGGCGCAATTGCCGTTATTTCCTCCCCACCGGGCACACGAAGCGAGGTAGATACAAATGAGGGCACCCCAGCCCCGCCTGCAGAGCCCCGTCCCGGCGGCAGGAGACAGCCAGGCTTCGGAGCCGCGGCCCGACCCTTCCTCTCCCCTCCCCCGAGCGGCTCTCCCCTTCGAACCGCCCTCCCCCGGGCTGTCACCCGCTTCCCGGCCATACACCGGTCGCTGGGTGCTGGGGCGGGCTCCGCGCAGAGGCAGGAGCGCAGCCTCCTCCCGGCGCCCGCCGTTGGTCCCCCCGTCCCGTTCTGGGGTTTCTTTCCTTTTTTTTGTTTTTGCTTTTTTTTGTTTTCCCCCAGTTTAGGAACACGCAGCTCGCTGCTGGGGAACCCCCGCCTGCCTCCCGTCAGGGCGGTAACGGGCGGTGCCGGGGGCTGAGGGGCGGGCGAGGCCTCACTGCGGCCGCTGAAGGCCGGGATCGCTGGAGGGTGGAGCCCGGCCAGGTTTGCCGGCTGGGGGCCGGGGGGAGGCAGACGAGCGGCTTCAGAGGGGCGTTCTCCGCCGGCGTGGGCGGTTCGGGGCCGACAGCCTGGGCGGGGCGGAGGCCGCGGGGCCGGGAAAGGCGGGCAGCGGGCGGGGAGCGGGCGGGGAGTGGGCGGGCAGCGGGCGGGGAGCGGGCGGGACACGGAGGCCGCCCCGCCTCGCGCTCCTCCCAGCGGAGGGGCCGGAACACCTCCTGTTGCGTCATCCGCCCCGCCCCGCCTCAGGGCAGGCCCGCCCCCTCCGCCGGCCAATAGCGAGCCGCCTCCGCCCCGTTTGGTGGAGCCAGCCGGCGCCGAAGCTGGGCGCCCAATCCGCTCCCAGGGAGCGCGCACCGCCCTCTGTTCATTTGCATTCAGCGCTACTATTGGCTGGGCTGCGCGGCCAGCGGGCGTTCCTTGGAGAGGCGGGGAGGACGGGGGGCGTGCTCAGGAGCAACCTGAGACCGCGGCCGCTCTCATTGGAGAACCGCCCCGGAGGCGTCACGCTCGGGGTGGGGCTATGGAAATCAGGGCCCGGCACCGCCTCCCCGCCCACCGCACGCACCGCCCAAGGCGGAGTCGGGGACGTGATTTACATAGAGGCGCCGGAGATTTGCATATGCATGAAGGGCGGGGCGGCGGGGGACACAGGCAGTAAACGTCCCGCCGTGGTTTATGGCGGCCCGCGCCCCTCCGGCTCCCCCGGCCCTTCCGCCCCGCCGCGCTAATTGGTGCGATGTGTGGTCCCGGCTCCCCGCTCTCGCCTCGGCTATGTAACCCAAGCCCGCGCCCTCGCCCTCGTTTTTAATAACGGCGAAACCTGGCCCAGATGGGAACCATTAGCGACCCCAACCCCTCTCGCTGATCTTTATAATCTTATTAGTTTAATGGGTCACGCAGTGCAGGACCTATTTCCTACGGATCAAAGAGAAAACAAACAGGGTAATATCCCACCGGGCTTCCTCCGCTCTGCCCCCACGGGTGCCGCTGCCGGCCGCTGCTGCGGATTGAAACGTCTCCCCCCAGTTAGCCCGCATCGGCCGCCGCTTCTAAAAGGCTCCTGGGTTGCTCTCATCCCATGCGGGGTCTCGATTCCCCCGGCCCCAGATTCAGCCGTGGCCCGCCCCGCCCCGCCCCGCTGCCGGTCCCGCGCGTGGCTCTGGACCGGCGTTGGCACCGTCGCCAACCGGGGCTGTGGGGGTTTCCCGCTTCTCCCCGTGTAACGGGGAACGATTTCCTGTCTGGAGACCGTGCGGGAAATGCTCCCCTTTATCAGATACGCGGGCAAGATACTGCCTGGTGTATTAAAAGGGGATCGCGTTGCAGTATCCGGTGGTCTTTTTTGGTGTATTTTTTTTTAATCCCCTCAAAAAAGCGAGGAAGCGCCATCCCACGGGACGGTGATGGGGTCGAATCGGATACCCCGGGGCTTTGCCCGGCTGACCCGGGGGCGGTGTTTTCCGCTCAGTGGCAAAACGCTTATTTGTAGCCTGTAGACCCCCTCCCACAGCCCCTGCAATAACTTTTAGCACAATAAATTAGGCGTACGCGCCCTGTGGTCCATTACGGAGGAGTGTTGGGTGACGGCTCCTCTGAAAGGTTACCGGCCTTCGTGCAGCCACCTAAAGCGTTTCTCTAGAGGGTAAATATTTGGGCTTATTAAAGGGCCTGGAAGCTGTGGGCTACAGTCGGGAATAAAGCCCGGGCGCCCCACGCTCCTGGGCAGCCGCCCCTCGGCCTGAGCTAGGGCTGCCTCCTTCCCTCGCCGGCCCCTCCTGCACACTCCGCCGCCGCTCCACATCCCTCTGTCCTGCGGTGCGGAGCGGGAGGCACCGTGACGGCCCCCCAGACTGGTCTCCAGGGGTCCGCCAAGGTCTCCTGGAGTCGCGGATCAAACCATTTTCTCTACATTTCTTGCTGTATACAATATATAAATAGACACCTTTATTCATATATAATATATATGTATATATACATGTAAAATATTTATCTATCAAAACCATACATTACACATGTACCTAGGGAAAAATAAGCCTGTGGATGGAAAGCTCTTAAATCGTGCGGTTCAACATGTACTGATGTCTTCTCACTGCTTTTGTGGAAATTCCTGCACAAAGAACACGAGTGTGCATATGGAGCGGCGCGTGTGCGCGGGCACACACGCGCGTCTGCGCAAACAGGGAACGAAACGATTTAATGCTCTCGCAAATTTCCGGGATGTTATTTTCCAAACTTCTAAAGAAGAAAAAAAAAGTTGATGGATTTTTATTTTATATCTCGTAGAAAATCCATTATTTCCAGTTGCATACTCTGGCTCACAAAATATTTAAAACATTAAAACCCCCACTTGTTGAAATATCAGAGATGATATATTATTCTCCTAGGTCGGAAACTAGATCTCAGTGCTTGCGCCCACAAACACAGATGTATAGAGATTTATCAATACGTGTTAATGGGTATATGTGTATGCCCCCTTTAATACTGCCTGCCCTGGTTATCTAAGAAATTGAAAACTGGACGATAAGCGTAGCCATATGCTCGCAAACCACACACATGCACACTAAACTTTATTTTATTAGAGACTATTAATACACAAGCCCATATAAATCTACCCCTATTTAAATTTTATGGTAGTCTGTGTTTTAAGTGCTCCTGCTTGTGCATGCAAAAGGAATTGTGAACAAATGATTGTATAGACACACTAAGCTTATTTTTTTTGTACGTGTGTATTACAAAATAACACGGATTATTATAAAACGACTGATTAAAGAACCTGTTGTAAATGTAAATATCCACTTAAGGGCCACTTAAGAGCTAACAGACGGCGCTTTACCCTTAGAGCCAGTGGCGACTACGCCAGGTTTTGTCTCTGTGTGTGTTTTTACCATATTTTCTCCTGGAAACAGATGTGTACTTTATTTCAGGCGAGCTTTCTGCCTTTTTTTTTTTTTTTCTTTTTCCCCCCTAACCTGCTAATTCCCCGAGTTTATTCGTGCCATAGACAATAAAGCCATAAAGCTGACTGCAGAAATTTGTTTGCCATAACGACGTGTTATTTGAGTCCCGGCTTTCGGGACTCTGACACTCGGCCAGATCAAAGTACCCCCTTCAAACTGCCGGGTGATTCAGAGCCGGTGTGTGCGGGGGCGTGCGGAGGGAACGACGGGGCAGTCCCGGACGGAAACCAGCGAGAGGAGAGCCCGGAGGCGCCTCCGCGACCACCATCCCCCCGGCTGCCGCGCCCCTTCGCCCCGGAGCCGGTTCCAGCACGGTCTCGCTTTTCCCGGCTCCCCGCCCATCAGCGCCAGGTTCGCCGCCTGGTTTTGGGTGTGTGTCCCTCTGTACTGCATCTACTCCGACGCGGCTTTAAAGCACCACGTCTAATTGCCTGGTATTAGTTTTACTACCGGGATATCGACTCCTGGAATATAGATTTAAATTATGCGGTAGAGAAGCGATACTATAAAGCGGCAGAAAACCGAATCCCTCCTCAAACACATTTCTGGGCTAAGGGTGCAAAGATCACAGGCTTCAGGTTTTGCCTTCGGTGTAAAGATTATCCCGGCACGGGTAGTCATTTGATAAACCTTTAAGCTGGACTTCATAATCTTTACTGCTTTATGGAGCTTTCCAAATCTTTAACACGCTGTAACCTTTTCAAGACAGATTGCCAGACAACATTTCGGTGTTAGGTTTACTTAAGGCAGCTCTTGCGAGGAAGTGAATTTTCACGGTACCCACATTACCGCCGGGCACTCCCCCCGCTCCCGCGGAGCCGTCGCCTGCAAAGATTTATTAAACCTGTTGATTTATAATATCTCCCGCACGAAGTTTGATCCGTCAGATTACAGCCTACTCGGTCTCTGAAGCTGCCAATGGTGAAGGGAGCTTTTGGTACATATCCCTCCGATTAGCACTTTCCTGGAGGGGCGGGAAGTTATGATTTACTGCCGTGTTCAGCCGTTTAGGAAACGAAATTAACCCCAGAATGCCTCCACCTCTTTTGAAGTTCACCGTTTGTTTTCCTTACTGTACAGAAGCGTGGATCAAAGGCTCGAAACGCCCTCTTGTGTTTCTTTTATTTGCAAGTTAAAAAAAAAAAAAAAAAAAAAAAAAAAGAAAAAAAGGAGGAAAGAATAGAGCTGCTTCGGGCAATTAAAGTATTGGCTCCCCGCTGCCGCGGAAATCCAACACCCAGCGGCAGCCGCGGTCCCGGCGCTGCCGCGGAGGGATCACGACTCTAGTCCTCGGCACCCCCCACCCGTGACGAAACGGGCCCTGCCTTATGACGTCACCCAGCCCCTCTTGAGGGCCGCTCCGACCTCTATTTCCGCAGTAAATAAGGGCAGTGAAGGTCAAAAGCCCCCCTGCTAAGTCAGCCGCGTTGCACCCCGGCGCCGGGGCATCCCGGCAGGGCCTCAGCGGCTGCCCCGGCTGTTCCGCTGCGCAGCCCCTGAGGAGCGGCCGCCGCTCTTTCTGCTCGCCAGAACACCGGGGCGCGTCTTGCGCAGGGTGGGGTGGGGCGGGGCTGGGGGGGCTCCCCGTGTCCCTTTGGGTCCCCCAGGAATCGCCGTAGCGCTTTTGGCTCTTCCTGCCAGTCGCGTCCCGAAGCGCGTAAATCACCGGCCCCGCGCTCTTCCAACCCGCCCGCTGATTGGTGATCGATGCCGGTGACGTCGGAGGCCGGGGGGATGACGGCCGGCCGTGACGCGTGGCGTCTCGCCAGCACTAGGGCTCTGGAGGGCGGAGCCGGTGGGGGGGGACGGTGGGGTCGGCGGCGTCGGGGGTGAGTTCGGAGCCCCCCCGCCCAAACACGCCGCTTCTTGCGTGTGGAACAAGAGCGGCTGCAGGTTGTTTTTACCCCCGAGTCGCTTTTCCTGCCCCGCACGGCGGAGCTCTTCCCGGCCGAGGGCTGTTCGGCGGTCTCTCTCCCTTGCGCTTATCCCGCGGGAAGAGGCCGGGGCGCAGCGGGGGGGCTTCCGCGGCCCCAGCCCACGTCCGGCGGGGTGGTGGGGGTGTTCGTGCTGTGCGACCGCGCCGGCTGGGGCGGTGTGGGCCAGGGCTTCTCCTCCTGCTGCCGGAGCAGCCGGACACACGGCTCTCACTGCCGCGTCACGCCGCACACGCGTGTGTCTTTCGTCTTTTGGGGTTATTCTGGTTCTGAACGGTTTTGCCCATGCCGCCCCTGCGCCTGGCAGAGGCAGTCAGATGTCACAGTTCCGCGAGCGAATAGAGCGCCGGCTCTGCAGAGCACACAGAGGCTGGGGAGGCGGTAACGGATGACATCGCTATTACGTGCTCCGCATGACCAGCATGCGCTGCCGCCTCTCCCCCGAGCCCCGCCCCGCTCCCACGGCGGAACCGCGCCGCCGTCCGCCCCCCCCCCCCGCGCCGGGCATGCAAATACCGCTTGATTGACATCCCCGCAGGCAGCCAATAGCGAGGCGTCCGGAGAGCCATTGGCCAGCGAGCCTTTGACGCCAGAGGTGACGCGAGTGAGAACGCTGACCAATCCGCGCTAAGTATGCAAATAGGGAAGGCGCGGAGGGGGGGCGGTGGCGGCGAGCGCCGCCCCGTGGCCGCGCGGGGCGCTGCAGCGGCGCGGGACTGTCGGGCCGGGTGGAGGTGGAGGCGGCAGGCGGCGGGCGGCGGTCGCGGTGCGGGGTCGCGGCTCCGCAGGGGTGCTTTGCACCCGTTTTTTTCGCTCGGGGCTGACCCACGCTGCTGAGCAAGCCGAAAATACCCACGGGCCGCAGCGGTCAGCCGAGCGGCGGGGAGACAGGGCGGGCAGCCGGTTGCGCCGGTTGGCTTTTTGTTTTTTGAGTTTTCGCACTTTTTCCACGTTTGTCCGGGGACAAAAAACCCGTAATAAAATCGGTAACAAAGCCCTCGGGCACTCGGGGAGCTTCACTGTCGCCCCCGCCCCGAATCTTATACACAGCGAATTTCCTTTCCTTGGCCAGTGGAAGCGGCGTTTTATTAACGTTAATTAAACAAAGAAAACCAGCTCCGGCGCGGGGTTTATCTCTGCCCTGGGAAGGGAGCGGAGCGCAGCGCTTCAGGGGGTTATTTCAGTGACGACTCCGGAGCGGCTCTCCCTGCCCGGCCTGAGCACGGTGGAGCCGCCACCGCCGGAGCGGGCGTCGGGGCTGCCCGGCGCCCTTCGGCCGGCAGCAAGCCCCGCGCCGGGGGCTTCAGGACTGGCGGCACCTTCTGGAGCACCGTCACACGCCGGGGAGGCAAACATCGGATCGGGGCCACCCCGTTAGCTCCTGTGCGGAGCAGAGAGCGGGTCGGGCCCCGAGCTCTTCACCCAGCCCTCTGCCATGGGTAGCCCGAAGCGGCAGCCCGGCGTGGCCGGCTCTTATCCAAGCGCTTCGGATGTGACCAGGGTCTGCGTGCCCGGGTCCCCACGCTGAGAGTGCAAATGCACATAGATACACACACACGGGTACGGGTTTGTATGTTATACGTGTAAATTTGCGTGTAAAAAAAGGGAAGTTATCCTCCAAAGAGCGTCCCCGAGTCGGTGGGCTCACTCGAGCAGCTTTTTATCTTCTTGTCCGCAAGCCCCGGGGCTGTCACAGCAAGCCCCGTCCCCCGGGCCACGGCCGCTTCCCGAGGTCCCACCGGCGAGTCCCGCCGCCGCTCCCCGTGGGTCCTGCCGCTCTTTCATCCCGCTTCCGCGGGGTTTGCGGTTTTATTTTTTCCTCCGGGGGAGCTCGCAGTCCCTTCTTTCAGCTGTAAGTTTGTTTTAGCAAACGAAGCACTCTAAGATCACTGTGCATAGTTTGCAATTTAAACAACTTTTAATCGGGCTAAGAAACATCCCGCTATGCCTCTGCCCGATGTGGCAATGCTGCACAAGGGGACAACGCCACTCCGTGTCCGTGTGTGCCTCTCGGAGCTGGACTGTGGCGGGTTACAAGTGCTCATGTACGTGGAAAAGCGCTCGAATTCAGTGCTCGGCATTTAGAAATAATCCTGTGAAAGAAGGAAATGTGGGGTTTTTTGTTTGGTTTGTTTTTTTTTTTTTTTTAATGGGGGGTATTCTGCTTTGGAAAAAAGTTTAAAATCGGTGCTCTTTGTGTGATGGTCCACGACGGTTTATCCTGGAGTGTCCCAACACGCGAAAAACGTTTCCCTTTCTAAGGGGAGGGTGAAAAGCCACCTTTGCAAGCACCGACAGAGCAATTTTATGAATGTCTCTGTATTTTGTGGCTGGAAGAGAGTCGGGTTGCGTGCGTGTGTGTGTGCGCACACGCGTGTGTACAGGAGAGGTTAACGGGGGGATAAAGAGGCTGCGGGCGCTGGGAAAGCAGCAGTTCCTGAGAACCCATGTGCAGTTCACCCCCCCATCTTTAAAATCCTAAACAGACATTCCAAGAAGGAGGAAACAATCCTGATTTGTTTCCATTCGAGGTTGTAAAGCAAGACCCAAACAGAGTTAGAAATATAAACCAACTGAAAGATCTCCCAGCTGTTTAGCTGCTGCTTCTAAACAAGCCTGATCTTTCCCTCTCTCCCCCTTCCCAGATCTCCCTGGCTTGTGGTTTCTCTCTAAATAAGGAAGGTTCCCTAGAGAATAGCTCGCTGGAATTCACTCCCTCAAAGAAATGACTGCATAGTTTGGTGAGAAGTGAAGGGGGCCTTGAGTCAGGGAGGGCTCAGCGAAATAGGGATGGCTCCACAGTCGAGGGGAGATATCTGCTATGGTAACAAGGAGAAACAAACACTATGCTTCGGCGCACAAGCCTGATTACCCAAAGGGCTCGGAAAGAATCCCCTCTCCCATCCTCAAATCATCGGAAATAATTGACCCTGGGCAAAATTGGTCCCCCCTCCTCTGTTTTCCTGGTGCACTGGTCCTTCCCAGGGACTGCACCGGGTGCGGAGCAGGCCCTGTGGTGAAATGCATGTGGTCCCCGATGAGCTCCTTAGGGTTGCTGCTGAATCCTGGCCCCTGGCCATCTCAGTCATTCTCCCCTCCTCTTACTAATCCTCTGCCCCCAAGCCTCTCCCAGCCCTTCTCCAGTATCCCAACTCGTTTCTAGCCTACTCTTAGGCAACCATTTCTTTTGGTTTTAGTTGGACCACTTTTCACCCTCAGGGTTTTGAATACCGAACCTGTGGTTTTCTTGTCTGTTTTGTTTTCATACAGTGTCCAAGAATTGCGACTTTAAACTGCTTGTACCACATAGTTTATTTGTTTCTATAGCACCAGCTGTCTGCCTGCAATAGTGAAACTCTGAAATCCCCCGACCCTCGGCTTTCCCCTTTCCATGAAGTTAAGGATCTGCACAAGAATGCTGGCCGGAAATCAGCCAGATCCATGCCGGGGGCAACAAAGCGGGACAATGTAGAACTCGGCATCTTCCCACAGTGTCATGTCTGCAAATTGGACAAGGGAAAGCGATTCTCGAGGGGCAGCGGGTAGGGAGGGGGAAGGAAGGAGAAATAAGCGTTTTAAAAAATCCCCACACATCTTGGGTTGCAGTTATTGCTGTGACACAGATTACTTTGCTCCACACAGAAGATGTCTTTGCTCGACTTGGCGGGGGGGGGGTGTTTGTGTGTCTGTCTGGTATCAGGTGTTGTCTTTTTGTCCCTGGTTAGAGAGCAACATGCAGTGTCCCTAAGTGCCATCCCCAAATCTGATGAAGTATGCTCCCGAAGCTATGAAAAGCGCAGGGGTGGTTTGAGGTGGAGGGGAATTTAGTGTACAGACACATGATGCCTTTTTTATATATGTATATAAAAAATACACACACACGACACACACACACACACACATATGTGTGTGTGTATTTCTTTATACGCATATATGTGTGTATACATATATAAAATGCATGTGCATGCGTGTCTCTGCACATACACACGCGATACCCGCACACACACGTATGTAGACGCCGCAACTCCTCAGCCGTGTCTCGGAGGTGATGCTGTGCCGCCATGCGGCCGCCAGGGGGCAGCAGACACCGCGGAGCGGGCGGCGGAGCAGCGGAGCCGCCTCCCCGCGGGCCGGGGCAACGTGCGGCCCCTTCCACAGCCGCTGCCGCAGGGCCCGGCGCCCCGTTTCAACAGTTTTCGTCTTCAGACAAGGCCTGCTGGCGGGTTTTGAGCTGAAACAATGGGTTTATTGAATACAATGGGAAATCTGGCGAAAATTTGGGTTAGTAGAAGCTGAATTCCTGTAAAGAAAAACTTATAATATTTCCTAACCCATGCCCCGATTCTTTTAGCCTTAGCAAAGGAACTAATCCTTTTAAAAACATTGCTACAGCTTGAAAAAATTTTCAAAATGATTGTAGCTGGCTTGGGAAGATTTTCCCATTATTTCCCTCGCAGAAACCAAAGACAATGTTGGAAAAGCCGAGGGCTGCCTTACTGTCATCTAGATGCAGAAGCAATTCTGGGGGGTTTTACAAACTCTTGGGAGCATATCTGCTTTTAATTCAGAAGAGAGCTTTTAACACAAAGCAGACAATGGGTACACAAACTGGAGCTGGATGCACAGTGGAGTGTCTTTTCTGTGTATTTTCAGGTGAGTTTTCTAACCAGACCACATTATTCAGCTGATGTTTCTTTGAGTCCTCTTCAACAACACTTAAGATGGAGCTTTGGGGCCCCAAACGGCTGCAAAAGGCAAAGTTGTGCAGTTGCTTTCTGTTGGCATTTTCATCAGCAACCTGCTCATATGCTTGATCGTAAGCTCTGGTTGGGGACCACCACCAGATGACTTATTCCACCAACTGCAAGGAAGTGACAAGCTCAAATAGTCAACCCCAGAATAAACAAAACTCACAGAAAAAAATGATCTGCATTGTTTTAACAGTGAGTTATATGCCAGCGCTGGTAAAAGAGACCCAATTCATTTTGTCAGTGATTTCACAGTGCTCTTGCAAAACTGTAAGTCACTAAACACTCACAAAATAAATTAGTGGAAATTCAAATAGTTTCTTCTAACACTGTAAAAAAAAGGGAAAATGTTTAGAATTCATGCATGCTGCATAATGTAAACGCTATGCTGGGTGCTGGGGAGGGTAGATGCATTCCCAACGCTACATTGCAGGGTCTGAGTGCTCATGGAGCTCAGCGGACTCTGTGAATATGTATTGAGTCCATAACCTGTGGCTGAAGGTCCTGATCCCTCCGAGTCTGCAATAGCTGCTGGTGACATGGTAACCGCAGTTCCTGTCATGTCAGTGATCGGGAGATAAAAGGCCATTGAGCACGGGGATGCTTGGAGCTGAATAGGAGCACTGCAGCAGTTTCAGAGCCACAGTCTCTATACATGACATTCAAGACAGATTCTTTCTTCTCTTTTTCAAAACAAAGGAACAAATGAAACAAGAAACACTCAGCAAAGAAGCTCAGATGCTTTTTTATCCTCCTCCTCCGGATCTTGGTGCATTGCTCTGTGGATGCAGAGGGATCATGACAAGCCTCACTGTGAGCTTGCAGCAAAGTGGCTCTTAACACAGATGATGTGATGTACAGGCAAAGAGAGGCCCCTGCTCCAGAGGTGCTCTGACCTTGCTCCAAGTGCAGTTGATAAACAGTTTTGATCATTTTGCCTATTGGCAGTGATGTGATCTTTCCAAAGGATAACAAATTTTGTTTTGGACACTGTAAGCCTCATTCTCCACCAGCCAGATAAAATGACTATTCTGATGTTTTGCCTGTGCTGTCATCTACATGCACAAAATATCATCCTGAAAAGCAGATATTCAGTGTTTCGTTACCTGTAAAAATGAGCCAGGCCCCCTGCAAAGGTGTGCCCAGTGGGACAAAGTAGGTTATATGCATGATTGTATCCCAAAGGATTTTTTTTCCTAATGTCCCCAGTAACTACTCATACTTCAGGAAGCACCAAGATATGGCAGTTCCAGCAAAGGTTCCTATTACAAGACGTACTAATGAGAATTGCAGGCTCTAATTTATCTCCTGATCATGGTGCCTGTGGCTTAGATATCTCAGGCCAGACTTGCACTACATGAATGAAGTCGAGGGAATGGTGCTGACTTAGCCCATGTGGGAAATCTGTCCCTCTGTGTTCTTTATCTGTTCACCAACATAAAGCCTCCCATGGAAGCTTATGTACAGTGTTTGGGTAGTTTCTGGATAAACTCTGGAAAAAGAGTTTTCATGTATTTTTTGATAATATGGTCCTGTTGCTGTATTTTTCCTAGATATTAAGTGGAAAATCAGAGCAAGAGGCAGATCCTTATTTTTGAGGGTGGGGAGCCCCTCTCATCATGACCAACTGTGGGGTCATAAACAGAAATTCATTTGGTGTGAAGATTGCAAGCTGCAGCTCTTGGATGGTACTTGGGAATAAATGCTGTGGATGATGCCAAAGCTTTGAGCTGCAGGAAGGGGGAGCCGAAGGGGAAAAAAAAAGTGTGTTTGGGTTTTTTTTTTTGAGAATAACCAAAACCATGCACTATGGGAGAACCCAGAAAGTTTTATTTCTTATGAGCCTGAACTTTAGAAATGGTTCTCTCTGGGCATGTTAGAACTAACTGTACAGACTTAGGTAAGACTTAGATATTTTGGGGAGACACTAGGTGTAGAAACTATCCTGCAATTGCTGCTGAGAATAGAATACTACAAACTAGAAAATTTAGTCCTGTGCTCTGTACCTTTATCTTGGCAAGGAAGACTTGGTGGCCCAAAGGTGAGACTCCTGCAAGCCCAGTGGGTGCATAGAGAAATGCTATGCTTTACATTTTAGCAAGTGGTCCTTAAAAATGTATCTTTCATGTCTTTGTTTAGATCCCACCAGTGAAATGTCATGAAATTTCCTCCTGCCCAACTTCTTCTGTGTGCCTGTGAGCAAGGAAGAATTAGCATTTGCTTATTGTTGTACTCATCTCACAATCTAAGGATCAACAGGAAACTTCAGAGGAGAGGAACAATAGTTGAGAGCACGTAAAAGATTGCCTTACATTAAATGTAAGAAGCATAGGCCAGGGACCGTTAATGTGGCCAGGGCAAGGACATATAATCTCTGTGGATAAGATGGGGAAATACGCTTTCCTGGTCGACCATGAGTAGTGGGGAATGTGTTCCCAACATATACCCACAAGGAGGAAGGTTGAGGTGCTCTGAATGAAAGGGGGCTTTCCAGCAGCTTGAGAAGGTGGCTTTTCCATCCTGGAATACATCTTCATGGATGTCTAAAAATACATAGGGACTGGGACAGTACCTGTCTACATACAACCCCGATCTTCTCCTAGGTAAGTAATTGTGAATTTTGTGGCATTTTTGTGTGTGGCCCTTTTTTCTCCAGCTGTTTGTCATTTTTGCAGGCTTCGAGGATATGAGTTTCCTGGAATGCCGGCTATGCATCTCCCATGGGAGGGCTGCAATCGCCCCCTTTGGGCACCTCATTCAGTGCAAGCCACAGAGCCTCAGGAAGGGGGAGTGATGGGCAAGGTGCTGGGGTGAAGACCTGTGGAGAAGAAGGGGTGATTTATGCAAGAGGTGATTTGGAGATTGCTCTGCCCCAGGAAGTTTAGCTGAGCATGAATGTAATTGACTGATCATTACCAGATAAGCAATACATCTAGTGGAATTTTGCCACGATATGGGCAACATTTTCCATGTAACTCAGAGGAACTGCCTTTTGCTGGAAAGCAGGATTTCTTTATTTCTTTTTCTTTTCTTCCTTCTTTTTTCTCCTTCCTTACCTGGGTCTGTGAAATTAGTTCCCTGAAAATTGCCCATCTTTCTCCTTCTTGATTCCAGAGCTGGTGCTTCTGGAAAAGGAGTTGGAAGAGCCCATCATGGTGTGTAGACTGCACCAGTGCCCCAGGGATGGTGGGTGACTCCATCCTGTGAGAGGGGTTTCCAGGGCCCTCTGCTCCCACAGAAAATGTCCTTCCTGTCACGGCAGTCTGCGAGCAGCAGGCAGAGTCTGAAAACATTAACAAAAAGTGTCTTTAACCTGTGTCTCACCCCCTTCCTCTCCCTGGCAGGTCTCTGCTTGAAGGATTTACTCTGCCCCTCAATATTTTTTTACTCAGGCTGATCATCAAGTGCAGCGATCCCTTGGAGGGTGTTTTATTTCCTAAGCGGGCAATCTTCAGCGTGGTAGGACTTCAACATCTCTCTGACATAAACTTTCAGGCCTAATACAGTGGTACATTTGCCGGCTTGTGGGCAGAGCAGTTCTCCAAATGCAGAGCTGGGGGGAAGTTTAAAAAATAATAATTAAAAAAAGGCTTCTCCTTTCATGGAAGAACTAGCTGATTTGTGGTTTGGACACACCCCCCAGATACTGAACAGAGTGGATGGAAAAGGTTTGTTCGGCTTGAGTTTGACTTTCCCTCCTCTTGTAGCTTTTGGCAGGGCCTGGGGCTGGTCCAGTCCCCCGCCGGCCCCTCTGGCTCGCTCTCTCCAAGGTGTTGACAGACTGTTTTTCAGCTGCACCAGAGGCCGCAGATCTCATGTCAGGCTTTGAGATACATGTCTTGATAATCACGTCTGCCTCCAGCGATTGGCAGCATTCTTTCTGGAAAAGAAAACACAAAATGGCTTTATATAAACAGGCTCAGCGGTATGCGGAGCGTAGCATAACATGGCTTTGGAGGCATGGCTGAGTTTTCGCCTCCTCCCACCACTGGGCTCTCACTGACAGGGAAGCGACCACTTGCTGACAGGGCTTCAGCGGGGGGCCATGGCTTGCCCAGCTGTGGTGGCAGCCCCACGCCACTGACTGCCCTTTGCCAAGGTAAAGGACCTGTCCAGGCCAACATGGCTGCCCTGATGGACAACATGGCTGCCCTACCAGTTGCTATGGCTGCCCTTGCAGTCAATATGGCCACCCCACCATCCACCATGGCTGCCCCAGATGGCCTATAAGTATTAATGTGATTTCTATAGATCTGCTTCCATATAGCTTAGCCCTTTAGCCACCATCAGCTTGAAATGCTTTCCAGAGGTGGCTGTTTACCTTGTCTGTTGAGATCACTGATGTCACTCACAGCCTATGGAAATGGACATATGAAGATGGTGAGGCAATGTGGCAGTTAGGATGGCAGAAGCCATCCTTAGTCCCAGGCAAGTGCCCTTCCTGCCTTCTCCTTCCCATTCCTGCTCCCCTTCGGTGTTATCTGATGAAGCTCTCTGTGTCTGGGAGCTGACTGGGAGAGGGTTCATCTCTTGCTGAACATGAATGCTTTGCAGTAGCATTAATAACGATGCAAATCCCTGATCCCTTGTGCCATGAACAAAAGCTGCTAGTCTTGGCTGTGGTGATTTTCCTTCAGCTCTCACACAACCAGCTCCCCAGGGAGTGATGGAGGAAGAATGAGTTTCTCTTAAACAGAAGTAAGAGGGTTTGGTCAGCTCTAGCCCTGACCCAGGAGGCTGGTAAGTTCCCATGTGTGCCTTTTGTAAATGGGACCATTTTTAGCAGGCTGATACAGACCCCAACTGGTGCTGGAGCAGTACAAGGACAGCTGCTGAACTCCCTTGCCTATTTTGCTAGGGGAGTGTTTGAAAACCAACCCAGCTCTCAGAGCACGTGATTGTCACCTCTTCTTCTGCCATCTCCCACCTGATTGCTGTTGGAGACTGTTGTAGCAGAGAACCATTTAAATCTCTGTTCAGTCACCTCTCAGGGCTGTTGAAGAAAATTGTAGGGTGCTTTTGGTGCAGCGGAGTCTACCATAAACCCAGTCTGTAAATACTGGGTCTTCCCCACTGCAAATGCTTCTGTCAAAGGCTGATGGCACTCCTGTTTGACAGATAGTACCAGGTCTGACACTTGCTTGTCAGGAATATATGGACTGCTTAAGCCATAGGTACTGGATAAAATCGTGAAAAATAATCAGCAGAATTAAGAAAATAAAAATCTAGAGCAGATGTTGAAAGTCCCTTCTTTCCATATTTTATCCCCTCTGAGGGGAGAAGGAGGAAAAAACCCCTCTGTAAAAATATAGCTTAGAGAAGGAAATGGCTTCCTGATGGGGGCCTTCCTTTACATTTTGAAACTACTAAGGCTGTCTGCTATTCCCTGGCTAGTTAGTAGGATAGACTGGGGCACAGCAACCATTCTGCAAATGCATTCCCTCCCCTGAAGGCTCAGGGTGTTGAGCAAAGGTGCTGGGGACTTTTTCCTTCCCAGCTGGGTACACGTGGCAAACTTTACTTTGCAAGAGCACATTTGTAAGGTTTCCTCTGGGGCTCATGATTTTCCTCTTTCTGCAGTGACTGGGGAGCGCTAAGCTTGAAGGGCAGGGTGTGTTTGGAATATACAACTCCTTTTGTATATTCTTCCCTTTCTTAAATCAGAGCTAGATTTAAAATGCTGTGGCTTGAACAATTCAGTGCAAGGGAGAAAAATAACACAGTGGGGGGTAAGAACAGAGTGTGGTTTGATTCTCAGTCATACTAATCAGCTGGCTGTACAACAGACTGCAATATGTTTGAAGGAGTGATTTATCCCTCAGCAGTGAGGTGACTCACTGATGGGGAAGGTGACTTTAATAGGAGACTCCATCCTTCTATTCAGAAACCCTCATCCCTCAAATGTCTTTTATTCCTGTCAAATGTCTTTTCTTCCTATAAATTCCCTTGCACAAACTATACATTTGAAACAAAGGGATTGTGTGTCAAGCATCTTGTAAACCACTGATAGACCAGATCATAGTTTGGAATAGGAGTATGTGAGCATCAAGGCAATATGGATGCACTGGAATATGAAGACTAATCCTCTCTCCCCATCTACTTAATTAGCAAGGTCACTGAGCCTTGTAGGTTTACTTCTTAAGTGGAAAAACATGTCAGCTCTATTAATTTTTTTGCAGAGAGCTGGTATGGCTGTCATGTGTTGTTACCTGTTTGTCAAAGGAACAGTACTGGTGTCGAACAATAGTCCGGATGCAAATAAGAGAAAGGATGTGTGTCCTGGATTGGTAACTGGAGCCTCTGTGCTTGCTGTGACCCCTTCTTCCTCAGCTGATTGTGGATCATAACGATCGCTGCCATTTGCACAGGAGTAATTAATGAGATAAGTGTAGGTTAGTGGCTTGTGAGCAGCCAAGGGCAAGGCTGCTTGTCCATTTCAGCTCAGCCTAAACCATGGGGGCACTTCCTTCCTGAGTCAATAGTGATCCTGTAAGGCTAACAAAAGACCCCCATTGATCACTGCCCTTTGGTAATTGCTGCCAGTGTGAGCCTGCCTCCCAGAACTTGTTGACATCTCTGGGCAATTTAACTCAGCCCCTTTATAAGGTCTCTGCAAAAGAAGCAGGCTGAGGTCTACAATAGTATAGGTCAGGAATGTAAGGACAAATGAAATTCTTCTCCAAAGACGCTAGATTAGATACATTTGGAGTTCCAAGCCAGGTTGCTTTTATGGTGTCATATGAGGTCTCCATGTCTAGCTTCAGTGCTATTTTACTTCTGATTTACTTCACTGGGAGACCTGGCCAAAAAAGTGACATTTCTGTTTCAGGGGCATTTGTATGTGTGTGTACAGAATACCACCTTTGTCTTTGTTGTTTCCCCCCAAAACCAACATTTTTGGGGGAAATTGTACCCTCTTCCAAGCTAGGAGATTCCCATATTTGCCAGTGTCTTTCTTCAAAGGTGTTCTCAGGAGGTTCACTGTGGATTGATTGTCAGGTTATGGAGAGCTGGTGTGAGCCTAGGGTACATATTCTTGCCCTGGTATTCACCTTCGTGGATTGTCCTGGACTTGTCTGTACCCTGCCTGTAGACAAATTTTCTGGGCAAGTCTGCATATAAAAACCTTATATTCCAGGAACACCCTGAGAAATCAAGACAGAAGCCACCAGAACCTTGGCTTGGAAGAATATTAATGCAAACTGAGATGTTCTGAATGAAACATCCTGGGTACCAAGAAATTACCTATCAGCTCTATTGTGTTGCTTCCTTGATGCCATAGAGACTTCTGCCCAAAATACAGTGTCCTTAAACAGAAGATAAAACCTGTTGGTGATTGAGTATGGAACAATATTGAGAGGCACTTGTAATGAAAAGCTGTCCAATCAGTAAGTATTTGCACAGAGCTAATCACCCTCTGCCCTCTGATATAGATCTTATCTATCTCTTGCTATCATTTCCTCAGGGTCTTAAGCTTTGTTCCATTCAGGACCTAAGCTGGAGCTGTTGTAGCCTTTGTAGATGTTTGCAACTACAGCAGCATTTATCATGTTTTCAAGCCACAGACCTCTCACAACTAGCATAATTCCTCTCTCCCACTATTATTGTTCAGCTAACTGAGGCAAAACCTATGGTTTGTGCAGCTGATACATTCTTTAGGAAAACTGAAGAGTATTATTTCAAGTGAAATTCATCCTGAATTGCTGAAAAAAATATGATAGAAAGGAAATAAACCCAGTGAGAAGCACCCCAGTGACTCCTGCACAGAAGCAGAATAGGGAGGGCCAATTTACTATGATAACTACTTAATTCTATGGCTCTGGGCTGGAGAGGGGTGCCTCAGGGAAGCATGACCAAGGAAGAGCTGGACACCTGATCTACACTAGGTGCTGTAATGGAGTAAGCATAGGGCCATGATGTCATTCCAGCTCAGGGAATGGAAGGTGAGTCCCAGAGGAAATCCATTTCTTTCTCAAAGGTCTGGAGTTGGATTCTTAATAGAAATTTCACATGCTGCTTTTTCTTCTGAGGTAGCAGGTGATGCAATTCTTTTGTGATTGATGGTTGTCTCGTGTCTGATGTAGGTACAGGTTTGATGTTCCAGTAACACCAGATGACATTTTACCCTTTACAATATTGTTGAATCGATAAATGCAGACCTTGTTTATTAAGTACAGCTGACATTGTCTTGCCAAGGACTCATGTAAAACAGATCTGGGTAATACTGCGATTCAGTAATGACAGCTTATATTAAAAGAGAAGCATAAGGCTGAAGCTCTACCACAGGATATTAGTTTTCTACAGATTCTGGGGTAAGATCAGTGGCTCATCTTGCCAGAATGGATAATCAGAGTAACACACTATGAGCTGCATGAAGATCCTTTGAAGGATACTGAAAAACCAAGGGCTTTTTTCAGCTGTCAGAAATTCTGTAGCAATTTTGTGAAGAAATGCCCCAGCACCCACAAAAAGTGTCTGCCATTCCCTCCTTCTCACACTATTGCTCAGTGAACTGTTATCATCTATCTGCCAGATGCAGCCCCTTCAAGCTGTATTTAGAGGAGGGCTTGTTGAGGTGTGACATGTCCTGTTCCGCAATATCTTAGCTGAGGTGTTTCCCAGTCCCTCCAAAATGTCTGTAAGTTGGCCTAGCCCCATTCTGGCTATTCTGTTTTTCTCTCCTGCCTACCCAGACTTGGCCTCTCTGTTAGACTCTGCTGTTCACCTGTCTAAAGCGTAGTCAAGACTGGTACTTCACTGTGGTCTCAGAGACCTTCTGGTAGAGGTCAGGGTGGACAGAGAAAACAGCTGGACCTCAGCCGGGCCTTCAAAGCTCTGGCTGGTCTGTGAGCATGTTACAGTGGTCCTCTGTAGTAAGTTGCACACTGCAGGACTGTGGCACATCATCACTCAGCCACAGCCTTCTGAATCCTGCTCAGCATATGGGAATCTTGAGGTAAATTAATTACTGAGGGTCCAGACACTTTTCTCCCCAAATGACAGTCAAAAGCAAATATGAGTCATGTAGAGACCATCTTGGTCAGGCTTTCAAATAGCTGATTCCCAGGTCCAGGAAAGGTCTAGCCAGGTCCATGCCATCTAGCTCCTCATGCCTCTCTGTCGTGCTGCTCAAAAAGGTACACCTGAGAGTTTGTAAACCATAAATGGATTTTTTCCCTCTCGAGAAAAATGACACTTCTACTTTCTGTGTCCTGCCCTGCAATTTCTCCAATGAGGATTTTCTCTGCCTTGCCTGTCTGAGTCCTATCTTTCTCCTTGTCTCACTGCCTGCCTCAATAACTGCACACAAGGGTTACTAAGACTGTTTTTTGGAAAGACATTTTAACTGGAGGAACAGATACAGAAACAAACAAGCACTAGAGTCATTCTCCTGGCTTCTACTTTCCTTAATGTCTTCAACTTTGAGCCAGGGCGAGGTATTATGAGGTGACTCACCCACCTCATGCAACATATCTTTTCAAAAAAGAAATCCCTCCTCAAACTCTTTCATGAATTCTCACCTCCTCCCCAGCCATGTGGGTTATTGCAGGAGCTGATTTACTCTGCAGTGGAAATTTTTGCAGATGTCCAGGTGTTTCAAGGGAGCCAAAGCCAAAGCCAAAGCCAAAGCCAAAGCCAAAGCCAAAGCCATAGCTCTGATACCCTGGTGTTTGCCAGCCTTTTGCCATGTCTGCTTATATACCGTGTGGTTCTCTTCCAGTCCTGCATCAACTCTGAGGCCATGGTCCTGACAAGTACAGAAAATGTGCCTTTTTGAACAGAATACTAGTCTCCATCCTGGGGACAGTGCTCCCTTATTCTAGAGGAGGGCAATCAGGTCCTTGCATAAGGCTCTTGAGCAGGAACAGATGTCGGGGAAAAAGGAAGAAGAGGGGTAGCACTTCCCTAATTTAAGTATCAATGCAAATCAACCAGCTGCTTCCCAGGGCCTTCAGCAGTGTAATGCTGATACAGGCCTCAGTGTAACAACCTTCAAAAAGTCTTCAGAGTGGTGTGGACAGTTACTGGCCTTTCTCTTACTGTTCTGCTTTTATCTGTGTGCTGAAACTCTGCTTTTTTAGTCTCTTCCCTTAGCAGCCTTGCAATCAATGGGATTCAGCCCTCTCAGTCCCTCCAGGAAATCCTTTCCTGTACTTGGCTCTGGGAGATGATGGAAAGGAAAAAAGCTCTTCTGTAGCCAGTGGCCTGAAAAGCAAGAACTCAGCTGGTTGATCACCTTCAGGTTTTAATAACTTTTACTTTTGGCCATTGTTTTTAGTCACTGCCTAATGCAAGTTTGCTACTCAGCTTGACCTGTTAAGCGTTATTTATTCTTGGGTCATCTATCTGGACAGAATTGCTATCACCAAGTCCTTGGGGGCATTATAGGAACCTGCAATAAAGTCCAAGTGTCTCTTACACTGTGCTATCCCAGGGCAGGAGGGGACAGGCCAGGGACTCAGATGTTGGGAACAGACACTGCTGTACACTGCAGAGATAACAGTGCAGAGATAACATAATGCAGAGATAACCAAGTGAGTCATACTACATGACAGAAGATTTGATTCTCATTGATGAAATCACAGATTATGCTCATATCCTGGATCAAAATTTTCTTATTGTAAAGAGTGCTATAAATATACAGAGAGTTATAATCTTTTCCTAATTTTTGGCATTACTTCATTCATTGAGGTTTTTTTTCCAAATATTAAAAGAAATTATCACTTCTAAAATAGCACACCATCTGATGGCTATTTTAAAAGCAAACTATCCGGTTCTTCTGGAGGACTGATTTTCTTGGTCTTAGCATGAATCTCACTGGGGGCTTGGATACTGCAAGCAGACTAGCATTTCCTTAGCAAGCAAATAGGACACAGCCTGGAGACACAGTGTGGGTACTTTTCATAACCAAAATATGATCCAGCATAGGGCTTTTTCATCACCAGAATACCACGAGAAGCATGCAAAACTTAGTAAAGAAAGAAAGTCCACTCACAAAATACACATTAGTCAACCTTGCAGAAAAGCAAGACCGACAAAAAATGCCTGTGGAGAGGAGGAGATCCACGGTGAGGTTTGAAGCCTTCCCTAGAAAAATAAACTTTTGGCCTTTGAGTTCTTCAACCCATCTTGGTATGATTAGGGCAGCCTAAAATACCAAAACTAAGGGAAAAAGGAGAAGGGAAATAGAAGAGGAAGAACAAGGACAAAGAAGTGGGTTAGTCTGAAGATGGGTTTTTCTGTGCATTTGTGTTTTAATCAAGCGGAAACCATCAGAAAAGATGTAGAAATACTTATCTTGCATGGAAAATGCAAGAAAGCAGATAGCCCATGGGCTGACTGGCAATTAATTTCTTCCTAATTTAGACTCCTAGTTTCTTTAGGTTACTTCAAAAAGTCCAGTCTGTGAGTTTGTCAGCTGACACAGAATGAACTAGGGCAGAAAAAAAAGCTTGTAGAGCTCAGATCCAGCTCACCTGGCCCCATGGCCTCTACTTCACTATTCCCTGTCCTTCTGTGTCATCAGTGATGGGTGGATTGTCGTCCAAAACTCTGCTCAAGATCACCTTATTGTAAAAGGCCTCAGAATGCAGCCAATCCCAGTGCTTGTAAAGCGTTGCACACATAGAAAGTATGGAAGAAAGGTATAAAACAGCAGTGATGCTGTGGAATAAGTCAAGCCTAAATCTTCAGAAATCACTGACTGGCTTAAAAAGGCCTGTAATGTGAACATCATGTAATTGATTTTCACCAAAGACCATTATCTGGGTAGCATTCTTTGGGGGATACGTTCTTTCATGGGGCTCGGTATCCAGATGGGACTGGAGGTCATTAACCATCAGGGAGTATGAAAAGGAAAGAGCAGAGTATGTATTATTCCCAGCATGGTGGCTTTTAACCCTTTGATGAAGGGAGCCAGAATTTCCTGAGGCTTAGGAGGCAATTCTGGTGCCAGAGCTAAAGGAGACAGGGAACTTTTTTTTTTAGTAGGTTTTATAAGTTAATCTCTGGTATTTCACACAGATGAATTCCACCGCATTCTCACATGTATAATGGATTTTTTTCTCCCCAATAAAGGTAAAACAGAGATGTCCAATGTGCATGAGAGTATATGTATATCCAACCAGAAGAGAAGACAATAGCCTTCTTCCTTTAAAATATTTAGCATATTTCAGTTATGGTCTACATTTCAGTCGGGTTTCCATTTCTTTTCTATCTGCAATTCAAAAGGCTGATACATAAAATATTTTCCAGTCTATAGTTATTTGTGTTAGAGCTTTCTGCATTTTTATGCTAAAGTATGAGACTACTCAGGAAACTAGAATTACTTGAGCCTACTCCCTGTTACCACCTCCATCCATATTCACTTTAAATGGAGCACAGTTTCGCAGAAAGCTTCGCCTTGGCTCCTGAGACATGCAGAATTGCAGTAAAATGAACTTGACTTTTTGGCTCTGCAATGAAACCCGAAAGCCCAGGCATTTTCTCTTGGTTTCAGCTTTCACAGGGACAGTTCCATGCAGCTTAAATCCTTTGAAAACTACCAGGCTCCTAATGAAAAGGAGCTGGAATTGCTAGTTGAGGTTTCATGAGCAGGCGGGGAAGGGGAAAGAAAGAGTGAAATTCTGCATTACCCAGAGCTTGTGCTGACAGATGAATTAAAATATAAATTTGGGCTAAGATTTCCAACACCAGGGCATAAAGTTAAGCTCCTGGGTTTCTCCCCAGTCTCTTAAATAAATCCTAATTTTAAGAAGTCCTCACTGCTCCAGCATTCCCCTGTAGAAATTTAAACAGGGTTTTAGGAGCATCCAGTTACAAAAGCCTTGACCCAGTTTTCCAAATATACGCTGCTGTAAATCATAGCATCCTTCATAGTTCAAAAGGGGAAGGAAATTGCAGCTTAAAAATTGAATGAGATGCTGTTCTTGTGTTCAAAGGCTTTGCAAAGCGTGAAGAAAATATTCAAATCTACACCAAACCAAAACCAAGCCACAAAATAAAACTAATCAACCAAAACCAGAGGGTGCTAACTGATGTGTTCAAGAGGAGGGGAAAAAAAAAAAAAGCTGGGGGAAAAGAAAATGAAAATGCTCATGTTTTCTGGAGTAAATCCCTATGTTGAGCACTCTGGGCAGCTCCTTTCCTCTGTGAGAAAAAATGTAGGAAAATGTCTTACTTGGATTTTATTGCTCTGCAATGGAATGTGCTACTTCTCCCGGCCTTCTCATTTTGGGAGTAAAAAGCATACGAATGTCTGAGATTTATTTAGTGAACCAATGAAACTGAGTTGAGTAGTCCTGCTGAAAAGCATTGATGCTCATACAATCTCTTTTCTTGGTTCAGCATTGCCCTTGAAAATGTGGCCCTGACTGGTTATTCCCAAGTCAGCTATTTCTGGAAATTTCTGCCTGGCCATCTCCCAGGCCAGTGTAAGGCACACAACAAACAATGTGGGTGTGCATTTTGAATGAAGCCAAAATATTTAATGGTTACATCTTTTCTGATCTGTGCTGAGGTGATTTGCTGAATCAAGACCCAAAAGCAGTGTGGGATGCCTTTTAGTTGGCTAGTGAGAAGCTGACTGAAAGAAATAAAGGGTTTCTTTTCATACATTGCATGGATGGCGATGAGCCCTGCCAAGCGGCTGCTCTGCAGTGGGGTTTGAATAACATTTTCTCATCCCTCATTCCACTGGGGCGATTGATCCGCCAAGGTTTGTTTTGGCAGGAGCTTGCCTATCATGGAATGCAGAAGAGCATGGGAGAGCCTCCAGTGGCTAGGGGTGGGGATGATGTTTATTGTGAGATATTTTGTAAAGTATTTGCAGTATTCTGAGCATCAGGAATGAAGAATCTTTAAAAAAGAGGAAGGAAATAATGGCAGGAAAATGCACAAATAATCACTTAGATGTCATCTGGTATGAGGTCTTGTGGCAGTGGAAACATGACACTTTGCAAGGGGAGAGACCATTGTTTTAAGACAATTAGGCCCATCCCAGCCTTGTCTATATTTTCCTGTGGATGATTATAACAACAGTGACAGTAACATCACCAGTGCAAGGAATATAGTGTTGCAAAAATGAGGCAGCAAAATAACCCTGCCTGTTTTCAAAGTCAAGAACGTTTTTAAACCAGGCAGCAATCACCCATCCCAGCAACAAGTTCTGGAAAAAACTTCATGTTGAGTTCTGAAAAGTCACCAAATGCTTCTTCTTGGGAGACTGGAAAGAGCTTCAAATATCTGTGCCATGTAATACCCTGGGCTGGGAACTTGACTCTCAGTTTTAATCTGAAACAGCCTTGTGTTTGGTTACGTGTGCCAGCTGCTGCTAGGCTACGCTGGGCAGCGATGCAAGCCCTCCTGTGCGGGGATGGGAGGGAAAAGCCTGACCTTCTGCCCGTGGCTACGGGGAGTCTGATGCTTGCTGGGCTGGGTAGATGCTTGGAGAGAGGGTAACCAGTAAATAGAGGGTTTGACACAAGCTCTTCAGTTGTGTGTGCAAAGCCATCCTGGCCACATCCCTGCCAGGAGAGGAAAAGCCTGAACAGGTAGTGGTGATGGGAAAAACCTTTGCAAGCTGAAGAGGAGCTGCTGTGCTGGAGCCAGGAGGCTGTGCTCAGCTGCTCCAGGCTGCAAACCACTTGCTATCTGCACGTGGTGGTACCTTTACAATGGTTGACTTTACAAGTTGCAAAAGCTGACTCTGCTCATGGGTCATCAGCTCATATTGGCTAATAAAATCCACACTCTGCCCACAGGCACTGTTGGTCAACGTGCCTCCTCGCTTATGGCTGTATAAAATGATACCATACTGTTTGGCACAGCTGTACATAGTGGAATTACATTTAAATTCACCCATAAAAGAACCATTACTTTACAGCAATATTAAAAGAAACCATTTATGAGTGTTAAATCTTTATTTAAATATAATCCTTACCATGTGTTGGGTGGAAAAAGTCAGCAGCCTGTAGCATAAAAAGGGTATACTCAGATATGGTGTTTTAAAAGCACTTAAATTTTCTAGATTTTTCTTGGGGGAGGGAGATCTATTTTGGTGGGAGGGAGTTCAATCTCTGGCTGGCCAAACTGTGCAAGAAGCTGCCTATTTATTTATTTGATCCTGCAGAGGCATGATGTTAGCTGTATTTATGTGTCTGAGCTCTGGCATATGAAGAAACTGAAATTAAAGGGCTATCCAGGACAACCAGGAAGATCTATTTGTATTGACCCAAATAAATCATATCCCACTAATCTAGTTCATACTGAACTGTTTAGAGAACAGGTGCATCCAACTCACCCTTTTGTGTAAATATTCAACTAAAAATCTGTGTACAATAACAATGTCACTTTTACTTAGCAAGGCAAAGCTTGACAACAGACTAAACATAGTTTTTTATCTCAGTATCCATGTCTAAAGACACTTTCATTCCTTACCAAAGAATAAAAAAACATGGTATGCAATATGGGTAATAACTTATCCCAGATAAAACACAGAGTGGAATACAAAGAAGAAAGAAAAAGAATTTGTCATCTGATGTTTATTGTGTAGTGATGCATTTATGCTGAACTGTTTTTCCATGTTTTTCTTGTAGTAATTTTCTTTGTTTTCATATCTTATAAATGTTGTAGGACATGGAGCATAGCAGAAAGGGTGAACAAAATCTGCTTCTCTGTATATATAAATAGAATCAAAGCAGGACGTAAACATGGATTAAACAAGCAGAAGGGAGAAAATAGTAAACCTTGTTAAGCATTATGCAAGCTAGTACAAAGCATTTCATAATGCAGTGTTGATAAAAATATTGTTATCTTTTTCTAGGCTAAATTTTTATGCTGGAATAACCAGCTGTTGCAAGGTCAGCGTAAATCAGTGGCAATCTTTAAATCGGATCTTAAATCCAGGGTGGTTCTGCCAAAATCAGTGCTGGTACTTCAGACTAACACCACGGTAACCAAGATCAGAATCTGATCCACAGCCTTGGCTCGTATTATTCCAGGAGGAGTAAATCTTCTATGTGGCATCTTTTTGCCTAATTTTGTGGGTTCCCTCCAATACTCCAGCTGCTCTTCCTTTCACCTCCTGTTACATGGCAGTTATTCCCATCAGCAAGACACAATGGATGTGCTGAAAAGTGGCAGAGTGGAGCAGCAGTTTGCAAATATATCCAGTACCTTCAGGAAGATTAATCTGAGTGAAGTACCTAAAAAGCTGGAAAAGCCTCCATATATTTCTGAATGAACATACTCATTTGGGGCTGATTGCTGTTCCTCTGGTGCCCTGTAAATCCTCAAGGAATGTAGTTGAGGTCTGGGATCTTCTGCAAAAGGATTGAGAGTTTGTGAACAGAAAAATGGAGGATTTGTCAGACTTTTATAAATCTGAGAGTTTTAACATATTTTTATAGAGAAATTTTTAGTCATACATATATTAAGAAAACTATGTGGCTTGAGAGAATCCTGCATGAACCCACCAGCCCTATTAGCCATGGTTATATTCAATATTCATAAATTCTCACCAGTTTTGGACCAATAATTTACAGATTAGAGGTTTGTTGATTATCTCTTTGCTATTTATTATTTGTGATTGGTCACATAGCCTGTCTTTGCTTCCTTACTGGGTAAGGTAACAAAGATAGGAGAATGGTAAGAACAAATTACAAATAATTAATTTCTGTTCTCATGCAGACCCAGTGGCCACAAACCTCCAAGAAAAGGAGTCACAATGAGATAATGCAGCTCATATTCAAGATGCACAAGTGAATTTTTTCACTTCATGCCTCCTGTGTCATAAACAGAATTATCTTCTTGGCTTTTGGGTAGAATGGATTGATTTAATCCTTATGAATCCAGACGCAGTAGTGAGTGTGATTCAAAGATGTGGACAATCCAAAAGCTCAGCTTTAAGGCCCTCATGTATCTTTTATATTCCCAGTCTGCCTGAGCTATCTAAGTAGTCAGAAGCATTAGCTGAAGAAAAGATTACAAACACCTTTAGCAAAGATTTTGTGAGTCTTCTGATATTGCTGAGTCAAGTTCTTTCTCATTTTTTTGTATCAAACCAATTTTTGCTGCAGGTCTAAGGGCATTTGCTCTGGGGACTGTAGACTCCATGAATTTAATATAGATGCACAAATGATGGTTTAGTTAAAAGTTGGACTAGAATTGTATTTCTTATACTGTGTACTTCTCACTGTTTCTGAAGGGTCAGTTTTCCAGTCATGCCAGTGAAAGAAAACTGTAAATGCTGGGTAACGAATCTCACACACAAGAAGTCTGTTATTTTTTGTCAAAGTAGAGTGCATTTTGGGATGGACAAAGATGCTGTGCAAATGTGTTCCTGTTTTGGCAAAAGTGGAACCGAGAGAGAAACTTCAGGTTCAGACCAGAATTTCTGGATGAAACATGAGAGAAAGAGAAGTCAGAGCACCCACTAATGCAGATGGCTTTCCCAGTCCCTTGGGGAGGTGGGGGGTCCCATATCTCAAGCATTTGGGAAAGGGTGTTTCCTGGTGCCTTCCATACAGACAGTTCCACTTCACACAAATGACTGAGGATATCCTCAAGCAGGACACCGAATCTGAGATGTGATTCTGGAGAGCATCTGAATCAGTAGTCCATCACGGCATTGCTCACAATCACAGAAAGAGGGACAAGGCAGGAAGTTGCTTTCTGTCTGAAGTGGAATGAGAACATTAATTACAGAATCACAGAATCACAGAACAGTAGGGGTTGGAAGGGACCTCAGGAGATCACCTAGTCCAACCCCCCTGCCAAAGCAGGTTCCCTACACCTGGTTACACAGGAAAGTGTCCAGGTGGGTTTTGAACATCTCCAGAGATGGAGACTCCACAACCTCTCTGGGCGGCCTGTTCCAGTGCTCTGTCACCCTCACAGGAAAGAAATTTTTCCTTAGGTTTGTCTGTAACTTCTGGTGTTCCAGTTTTTGCCCATTGCCCCTTGTCATGTCACTGGGTACTACTGAAAAGAGCCCGGCCCCATCCATTTGGCCCCCACATTTCAGATATTTATAGACATTGATAAGGTTCCCTCTCAGTCTTCTCTTCTCCAGGCTGAAGAGTCCCAGCTCTCTCAGCCTCTCCTCATACGGGAGGTGCTCCAGGCCCCTCATCATCTTTGTGGCCTCTGCTGGACTCTCTAATTAATTAAACTTTTTACTTTCACAGGAGATGAGAAACATTTTTTACCCGTCACCAGCAGTGGAGACTGACCATAAAAGCAGACCATGACCTGTAAGCTGACACAAATTTGTGTCAATAACAAACTGGTAGAAAACAAAACACATTTATAGAATCAGTTCTCCCTCTTGCAATGTAAGGTGCTATGTTGAGACAAGGTGCTGCTTCTTCTCTGTTCTGTGGATTTTCTGCACTGTATTTCTGTGTTTCAAGCTACTTCTGATTCTTCTTTAGGACAATATAGCTGCACTGCTGCATTTCTGTGTAGGCTAAGAGTAAAGACAAACCTAACTTCTGCAGACCATTTGACTCTTGAAAAAGGAAAGAATAGTTATTTGTCTTCTGACTCAGATATAGCTTATAGTTTAGGCTTTTTAAATAGGACCAAGTAAGAGAAAGCATGTTGGTAGAATTTTGTTATTTAGTGCTCTTTAGAGCTTGGGCTTTCTTTTAAAGACTTTTTTTCTGAATTGAATATTTTAAAATTGATCTTGACTAATGACCTTTCAGAAAAGCCAGACATTTGTCAACTTGAATAAGAGAATGTAGCTGGTTGTAGTCAATTTTATTTAGATTTTTTTTTTGTTCCCATGCTGCTTACAGAAACCAGGTCATTTGAATCTCATTCCCTTGAGGAGAAAACCATAAACATACTTTTGATCACTTGCTAATATGACTGTCTTCCTGACATGCAGACACTGATCTTCTTGGTTCATATCTTTGCACATATACTTTTGTGTCTCCTCTGACAGAACGGAATGCGCTCACTGTACTGACTGCTTCACAGGATGACCCAAGACATAGCAAAGATTTATTGCACAAAATAATTTGTGGAAATGCTGCCTTTCTACAGAGATACCCAAGACATTTTTCTTCTTGTTCTTATTGCTGCAGATGATTTGCATAATCATTGTTATCACATCTGATACACCCCACTGCACATCACTTCGTATGTGGTTTGTGCTATTGAAAGAGATGAAATGGTGGAAGCTGAAATTCTGTGAAATATTAAAATTGTTGCACATGCATTATTTGACCTTGGATTACTGTGATTTTTTAGAAAAGGACCAGCAAGGCTTGGTATGTAGTGGATAAAGCACTAGCTTTTCTCTTTGAGTATTTTTATTAGAAATTTGGATCATGGTTCAAATCACAACTAGAGACCTAAATGAAATGAGTCTGTGTTTTCATCTGAGTCCCCCAATGGACAATAATCCAGATCATAAAATATACCACTTAAACTTTGGCAGTCTTCTGTTCTCGGGAAGCTTTATTGCTTCGTATTACCTTAACTCAAAGACGGTCCTTCCAGGACTCAGTTCAAGCTGAGGTTATTCGAAGAACAAAGTTTCTATTTCTAACTAGAGCTGGCCTGTGGATAGCTGTAAGCTCTAACAGGGTTGCAAAGCAAATTCACATACCTTTCTGCTGTATCTTAATGAAATTTAGCTGTTTGGCAGAAACGTGTGTCAGATCATTCCCTCTCTATCTCCAACATGGAGGCAGAAGGAGGTTAGGAGACCTCAGGAGAAATATCCTTTGAATCCCTAGAGCCAGAAGCCTTCTGACATCATCACTGATAGCTCAGATATTTTAAAGGAATTCAGCTCAATTTGGGATTGATGCATGCAAAAGGTCACAACTGACAGCCTATAAGTTTTGATCATTACACCTCTCCTTACCTGTGTGTCTGTGGATCACAGTGTGGCAGCCTGCTTTGTGCCTGAAGGGTGACCTGTGTGGTTTGTGTGCTGTCTCCTGGCAGTGCAGCAGTCCCTGAGCCACGGGACCTGTGCTGAGGCCAACTGCATTGCTGTAACAGGAGAGTAAGTGGCTAGAGCTCTTTTGGATTTACATGATGTAACTGGAGTCTCACTTTAGCCCTCAGCGTCGTGTCCTGGCTTCATTTGATGTCATGAATGCAAGCTATTTTTCATGCTTTGATAATAAAAGTGGTACCTGGCTTCAAAGGAAATCTGGCTTGGAACATCCTGTAGTGTCTCAGAGACAAATGTGTTATCAATATAGACACCTTTTCCTAATGATTGATCTAAGGCATAGTGGTCCTTCCAAAACAAAAGGCATGGAAGCATTGTGAATTAAAATCTGACATTTTTCCATGCACACCAGAAATAAAGGAAAAAGGTTCATGTGAATGTCATGGATTACGAATGGATCCCATCCAGGTGAAATTCCTTCTGGTTATTTCAAATGTAACAACAACTGACATTAGTAGCTTTTTTTTTTACCCTGAAGGTGAAACACTTTTCAGACTGTAGCTTAAAACCAGCTCTCAGTTATACAGCGTAAATCTGTGCCAAATAACTCCGGTGAGGCCAGTGGAGTTATTGGGGATTTACACGGGTGTAATTCTGAGCAGAGTTTGACCCTTTGTGGATATAGATATGCGCTCAATTTATTACACTATTACACCGCAAGCAGGTGTGCAGGGACATCCACTGGGGAAGGAAAAATATAAGTCCCAGCTACAGGTCACTTCATATCCCTTTCCTCAGGCTTGCTGTATTTCCAAATCAAAACTCACAGGCAGAACAAATCAACTTGAACTACTGGGTAATAACCACTCAAGGCCATTTCAGCTCCAGCCCTATGCAAGGCAAAGGGAGGTGTCATTTCTCTTACTATCTTCTTTTATACTTTCTCTCCTTCCCCAGCTGCAATCTTACCTTGATAAGGGCTGTCATGGCAGGAACCAGGTAGCTTTTTTAATGCTGGACTCACATGGCATCTTGCTGTGTATACGTGTAAGGGAATGGCTATAACTGCAGATGCATACCCAGGGCGGGGGTCGTGCTCGTGATGGTACCTTTGATAATCTAAAATCATTTGCATGCATGTAACTATCTGGCTGGGTCCTGACTGAGAGAGATACATACAAAGCCAGAGCTGTAGAGCACGTTTATTGTTTATCATTTGGTATTGATTCTAGGCTGAGTGCAGCCACAGTGCCTATATAGCAGGATTTCTAGGAGCAAGTGCTTTAGGTGGAATGACGAGGTGAATTGTAGGAAAAGAAAATATGGAAACCTAAACTGAAGTTTGACCAGAATGTCTGGTTTAAAATCCCTGGGGCCAAAATACATGTAGAAAGGGGCCAGATCCTTAATGAGTCTAAATGATACAGATTCTGTTTTTATGTTTCTGTTGAAATGATGGCATCTCCAGCACCTTATAGCCCCTTTCTTAAACCCTGGGCTTAAATGAAAGCAAGGGATCTTATCTCCTGACTCATCATCCTTCACATTTTTGTTCATGCCCCTTCTTCATGGTATGTTTGTCTCCTTGCAACTCATCCTCCCTGGCTTTCACCTCTGCCCACTCTGTGTCAGGAATTCTTTCCTTTCTTACAGTCCCATAGTTTCTAGGCCATTACATTTCTGTCTTGAACAACCAGTCGGCCTCACCCAGCTACCAAAATTATGCAAATTATACAAAAAATACTTGCAAATTTCCCTTTCCATGCCTTGTTTAACCCTGAAATTTCAGCTCATGTGGCTGAGGCACAACACTACCAAACAAATGTGGTGACTTTTACTTGGGGTAAATCTTTTCCTTGTCTTTGTACCAGTCTTCAGTTGTCACTCAAACTCTTCCTTCTTGAGATCAGCACTCTTTGGGGCAGGGATCTGGCTTTTCATAGTGTTAGATATGGTTATAGCTCTCAAAGTAAGACATAACAATTGATAAGCCAAAATGTGAATGATAATTACTCCCCAGATCAGTGTTGGATAGATGGATACGCAGGTGGCGATCAGTTTTGAAACTCTGAACTCTCATGCTTGAAAGTGACCTTTTATGCTGTGTGGCTTTGAGAGAAGAGCATCATTTACTGCATTGGCTTTTGCTCTCCTGGGGCAACTGGTGCTACTTTGCTCATGAGATGCTTGGCAAAGCTAGGAGAAGGCTATATGCCCACACTAGTGACTGAAAGCCAGAAGCCCAAAATGAATTCAATGGGTAAGCCAAGAAACATGAAGTTTCCTTTTAAAACAGTTTAAATGTTTTTTTTAAAAATAGTTTTTCAATATCTTCTTAGCAAGTTTTTAGATTAAGAATCACCTTTTAGATATTAAAATTCAGTTAAAAATTTGAAAATTGTTCACATATGTACAGAACTGTCTCAGTTATTTTTTGCCCATATGAGTGAAATATCCAATGCCACCCTCTCCTCATGTACGTAAAGTGGACTACACCAACAGTTTTGTCAGCTGATCAAGCTAAAATAAGTACTCTGGTGCCCAGGGCAACAACTGTCTAATTTGCCCACAAAGCAGGTCAGTCTTATACCAAGGTGGTTAAAAGTTATCAGTCCACCAAACTGTAATCTTCCCTAAGTAAATTGCAGACAATTTGCCAGTGTCATGAATTATCCAGATTTATTGTCTTTAAACCTTTGTAAGAGGAGGAAGATGCTTTATGAGCCTTCTCAAGTTCTGGGTTTGAACTAATCATCTTCTACCAGACATGTATATTTTCTACAGGTGTGGAGCTAGAGGTGGTTACAAATAGATACAGATTATTTAAAGTAGAAAAGACCTTTTCATTATTTTTTTAATTTCAAAAATAACAAAGTAGTCTGGGATTTTCACCCTGCATTCCTACAACTTGGTAAAGTTTCATTTCTTATCATTTAGCTTTTCATGTTCAGTTTTCTCTCTTGTTCTTTTCTGTCTCTTGCATTTCCTCTCTTCTGCTGTTTTTTGAGAGAAGATTGGAGAGAAAAAATAATGAAGGAAAAAAGGAGGAATGGAAAAATGAAAGAATAAAAGCTAAGAGGAGAAAGGAAGCAAGGAAAGAAGGAAGGAAAGAAGGAAGGAAGGAAGGAAGGAAGGAAGGAAGGAAGGAAGGAAGGAAGGAAGGAAGGAAGGAAGGAAGGAAGGAAAAGGAGGCATGGAAGGAAAGTAAAAATCAACCTTTTGAGACACATTTATAAAAACTCTATTTGCAAAGCCTAGCTGCCGCTGCCTTTTTTTTTAAATTTAATTCTTTTATTTTCATTGTGGCCATCTAGGGAAGGGGACTGAGTTTTTTTCCCTGGGAGCAGACAGCAAGATAGAGGTGTTGTTCTACACAGGCAGTCCAAATGGAGGGGAGCTGAGCTATCACAACTGCCAACACATGAGCAAAATGACTTTGGAAGTGCTATGGACAACAAGGGATGGGGCAAGAACTTTTAATGACTGCTGGCAAGAGGTAACTAGTATGAAAAAACTCCTAAGATTAGAAACTGAGAGGCGTCAGGGTGTTTCATAAAAATTTTGTTGCCCATGCAGAGAGAGGATGGACTCCTGCCTGTTTTAGGCCAAAGCAACACATGATACTGATGGTTCAGGTATGTACATAATCTTTCCTAGTCCAGACTGAGGACCTTGCAAAACCGTATCCCATGTCAAAGGTTACAGTGTGGCTTACTTTGGAAAACAGTCTTCTCACTGCAAACTTCTTCCCCATGCGGGGCTGCCAAAGACAGTTCAGGGTTTCTTTGTGATTCACTGGAAAAGTGACAAAACACAGAGATGCTGGAGCAAGGGTACAGCATCAGACAAGCAAAACTGTTGGGCTTCTCCACAAGCAAATGGAAGCCAAGATTTTAAGGCAGATGGAGGTATGACCTCAGAGAGAGAGTGTGAAGGTTGGAATTGGAAGCGTGCACCACTGCTGTGGCTCGCTGACAACTCCCTCAGTGCAATGATATATACTTGTCTCCTGTAAACATCTCTTAGGGAGCTCATTTGAATGTGGCTTGCCAGCCCTCAGGTGTTTCATCCCAACACCTTCACCGTGTGGCCAACGTGGGGTTGAAGCTAACACATCAATAGCACGCATTAACTAATACCCCCATCTGACTTCATGTCTTTGGTTTACAGGTTTCACTACAGATTTTATTAGCCTGTGGTTCAAATCCCAACCCTGCCACAGTTGCCAGGTTGTCCAGATGCTTATGAATGATAATAAATTAGAAATACTTAATGCTATAGCTATTTAGTAGGATGTGAGGATAGAGACCTTCAAGCTGGAACACTGTGCCATGTGTGCTTCTACCTTCAGCTCGTTGTGGGATGTTTGCTTAAAACTTTATTTTGGTTTATTTTATGTTATTTTAAAATTTATTGTATTTTACTTTATTTTAATGGTCTCAAAATTTGGAGAGAGACTCAGAACCTGGAGCATTTCCCTTCATTTCTGCTTAGAGCACTGCATGCTTCTAAGTATAAACATCAGACAGATTGCTGGACCCATTGTGTAAGGCAGGATATTGGGGCTGACTGCAACAGTCTTCAGCAAGTGAGATGGATTCATCTTGTGTGTCTGACAGAGCTTTGCTGCAGCCATGCCTACGTGTGGTGCATAAATCTCTGCCTATATAGGAGCAATTTTTAAGGCTTTTGTTAAATACAAGACAAACCCTGCACCAGCAATGCTCACTGATGGGTATGACATTGCTTGGTACAGCTCTGCAGATTTCTCTTGCAAAATCTTTCTGACAAGTTTTATATTCAGAAGGGAATTGTTTACACTGGATTCCTTCCCCAGCTATCAGACTTGTACAAGTCAGGGTGTTCCATACCCTCATTTCAGACCCAAGAAATACAGAGAGCATAAAACTGGGCCTGTGTTGCAAAGGAGTTTTATCAACACATGATAGAGATAGACCACTCCTGGGGAGCAGCTGGTGAGTTGGGAGGAAGAGAAATGGGACTTAAAGCAAGGCTGGTAGGGTGCCTCTGAGATGTCTGGAGCTGATCTATTGGAGTGCAGCTGTCAGTGACTGCAGGCCAGTCCTGGATGGAGTGAGGGTGCTACTTAGCAGGGCTGAGGTGGGAAATGGTACCCAGGAGCCTAGCAGTGCAGTGTGTGTCAGGGCAGGTTAAATAGCTGCTCCTGAGGGAGCAGCTGGCAGGGTGAAGACAGCAGAGCTGATGCTTTTTATTATTATGCAACACCAGTGTTTGACTTTTAGGCTTGAGAAAAAGTGCTGGTACTCCTATTAGTTTCGATACCATTTCAGTGCTGATGTACAAGGCTTTGGGGATTTGGACAAAACAGTTTGAACTTTGTATTCTTGCATCCTTGTGCATTCTCAGATCTCTCGGGAAGGACCTATCTGTTTTCAAGGCATTAGTTTCAAAATTTATGTGTCTCTGTCACCACCAGCAGTGGCTCTTAAACTCTTTTTTTTAATGATAGTAATAGCCTGAGCTGCTGTCAGGCTGGTGATCCTGTTGAGGTTTGCAGCTCCCTGTTCACAAGCCTGTTGTCAGCCTCAGGACAGAGGCGATCTCTGAGCCCCTCAAAGCCCATTAGAAGCCACTTAGCAAACTAGATATCTTATAAACCCTCTGGCTAGCTGTAATATGAGTTTTTGTGGATGCAGTTCTCTAGTGGTGTTTGCCCACCTTCAGTGTGTGTGAAGTGAACAAGCTTCAGGACCACTTCTTACGAGAGATGAATGTCTTTCCCTTGGGCAGGTTACTCAAGGGTGGAGGGCTTTCTTCAGGTTACTTATTTCTACCTTCCTCCACTTCAATGGGCTTACTCCTGTCTGGTAAATAGGTAGTCTGAGACTACTTGTCTTGAGAGCTACTTTTCCATCTTGAAAGCTGACTACTAGGCATTTTGGTAACAATCCCTGCTTCAGGGTGTTTCTGTACAAATCTGATTGCAGTGCTCATCCATATGTGTAGAAACTTAGGGTTCAGCCAAAGTCTCTGCTCCTCACTGCTGCTCTGTCCTTTCTGAGGCACCTGAGGTTCTGCAGTATAAGCACATAAATGTGCACAAAATGGTACATGGTGTGGAAAACATGAGGGTCTTCAAAGAAATGGCTTCTGTAGTCTACTCACAGGTTAGAAAAGAGCTGAGCCTCCAATTCCAGTAAATTGCTCACTGCTGTTTCTGGTTTTATTATATATTTATATATTTTTCAGAAACAGAGATGCCGCTGAAAGCTTTAAAAGAAGCTCTGTCAATTTGTTATTTCAAGTCATCAGGTGAGTACATTTTCTAGTCAGAATGCTCATGGGGACCGGTCTGATAAACTCCAGTCAGTTTGGAAATGGACAGGTGAGCAAAGCCATGCATAGAACAGCCTGAGACCACGGTGTTCCTCATGGATAATGCAGAGTGTTACCTCTGGGACTTCTCACAACGCTGAGTGCTGTAAGGATTGCACTGTTTAGCCATAAATGACTAATGTTGTGCATTTAAAAACTGCAGAGCCTCCATTTGAGCTTCCTTAATAAAATGTTAATGTTTTGTTAAATAGAGGATGCTTTCCAAAGAATGCAGAGTGCAGAGGACCTCTTCCAGCCAGGCTGGAGGGCTGCACTGGGACAGGGCTGGTGGTGCAGGAGACCAGGTGCAAGGATTCGGAGCTCATAAACAACCTTCACCTTTGGACACATCTCGTCAGGAGCAACAAGTATGGAGTGCAGGCTTCAGCCTTGTTGTGCACAGGGGATTTGAATATGGAGAATGAAGCTGGAATTAAACACTATGACATGCACTTCTCCAGTACGTAGCAGTAGGAAAATGTTGCTTATATCATCATGAAGTGTGTGTACACTTTCTAAAGGGTTTGGTTGAGAAATAAACCAGAAGACACCAAACACATATTTATATAAAACCTTTCCCTGAGTTAAGAGATGTCAAATTTAAATTGTCATTGTTCATACTCCAAAACACAAGAGGAAATAGCCTTTGGTTTAAATTTTCAGCAGGCCAAGTTATATAGCCTGCCCTGGGGGACTGTCGCAGCTCCAGAGGAGCAGCTGTCAAGCAGTTGGGCTTTTTGGGGGGACATCGGCTGAGCATGGCATGGCGCTAACGTGGTTGGCCAAGCTGTGCTTAGCTTTAGGGTAGAGCTCAATGTTGCCATCATCATGCCACAGCTCCTGTGAGCACCATTAATGCAGAGTAGGCTGTGGTGTGTGCATTGGTGCCTTCTCCTCCTGTGCAGCCCTTCCTGCCCACAGGCAAGGGTGGGCAGCACAGCAGCCACTGCCAGCTGTTCCTCTGTGTGCCTGAGGATAGCGGCTGGGCAGGACCAGGGCTGAGCCCCCATCACACTGCCCTGGGCTGTGGCTCACCCTAGGACAGGGAACACCAACCAAACCAGCCTGCTGGCATACAGATGATTACAGTTAAAGAGAATAAAAGCAGTTAACCTAAAATCCATAAAGTTGTTCACATTCCACTTAGGAGATATTCAAGACTGAGATACACTGCAGAAATGCACTTAACCACCTGAATCTGTATGGGGAGGAAGCAGTAGGTACTTAAGATTGCTCTGCTGAAGGTGTGGTTTCCAGGGCAAGATAAGATTACCCAGTTTATAACGCCTCCCTGTAACCCTGTTTACTCTGCTTCTGATTTAAGATGAATTAAAAGTAAAAGCAGACTGCCAATGAACATGTATGTTTGTCATCCAGTCTGGCTCTATTTCTTTTGCAGTCCAGCACAGGAAATAATGAATACCTCTGAGGCAATGTTTTCTTTGTTTGCAGAATTGTTGTTAAAATATAGCATATTTTATTGATCTGATTTTTGTTTATGAACATTTTTATTAGACTTGGTTATGAAGATTTTAATGTTTTGTTCTCTGCCCTGTGTTCTCCAGCTCCTCTTTAAGAGAAGGTGATACCCCAGCCTGTTCATCTGCTCATCTGCCAGGCCACCTGCAATAGCTGCTGAACCTGCTGGCCATTTTTAACTGTAGGCAGAGCAGACACGCCATCAGATGTGAGCTCTTAAACCTCTGAAAACTGATAGATGTGTAAAGAAGGAAAAACAGTTCAGGGAAGAAAATCTGTAGAGTGTGTTCAAACATTTAGTATTGTTCAATGTTCCAGCCCACCAAACCTACACCTGTATGGGCTGCTCTGCCACATGTGCCTCGTTGGGAGCCAGCTATTTGCTCAGGTTTTAATGAGGGGAAGGAGGAGGGAGCAGATGGCACTGCTGCATGGCATGGAAGCCTTCTCCAGGGAAGGGAAGGAAAGGAAAAGGAAAGGAAAAGGAAAGGAAAGGAAAGGAAAGGAAAGGAAAGGAAAGGAAAGGAAAGGAAAGGAAAGGAAAGGAAAGGAAAGGAAAGGAAAGGAAAGGAAAGGAAAGGAAAGGAAAGGAAAAGAAAGGAAAGGAGAACCGTGAAAGGTGGTAAGGGTGAAGCCAAAAAGATGGAGTTACTGTACTTCAGGGGCACAGGGTACATGCCCATAGAGAAGCCAGCTTTATTAGTTTTACTGTGTCTTATTCCATTTTTGCACAGAAAGGACTGGTGCATTGTGGGGGGAAAGGACTGTAGGAGTAAGACAAGAAAAATTTAAATCCAGAGTTGAAACCGTCATTATTTTAATCTCTGAAGGAAAAAACTGGTGTCAAAATGAAGATTCTGTTCAATGCTGAATGGTCTGTGAATATATCCAGACTTAATTATCTCCTGTAGAAGCGTTGGTATTGATACAGGGTAATGAGAAAGCATAAGACATAAACCAAGAATATTTATAAAAATGCTTTTGAAGATTTCTCTTTTCAATAAGTGATAGATTAACTAACAAAATAATCCATTTTATTGGACAAAGTGGTTAGAAAAGTATGGTGTCTGGCTTACCTCCAACACCAATATACTATTAACAACACCCACGGAATCAATGCCAAATTAAAAGGAGAATAGTCTCAGCTCTGAGTGATAGAAGTGGCCTTCTGCCAGGAAAGGTAAGTCTGAATGCACAAGGAATATTTACTTCTTGTTTTTGTATTTACATTTGGTATTAAGAAGTCACTTAGGGGCTGTTAACATCTCAGGTGGTATAAATCTAAACAGGTAAAAGACAGGACAGATTTTAAAGGCATTTTCCAGCAATTCATCTTGAACACACAGCTACCAAGTAGTCTCACTCTTTGAATGCAGCACCACAAAATAAATTACAGTTCCACATTTTTATTAACATTTCATTAGAAATAAAATCCAAAATGTATGACAAACTGTATTTTTAAAAGTGTCTGAGGGTAGGTTTCAGGCAAGAGAGGGATTTTTGTTTAGTTTGTAGAATGCTAGGATTTGAGAGCTCCAAGGCATTTACTTTTTAGCTCTGAAGATCCTGCTCTTCTCCTGTTGAGTCCTTTTTTTATTTTCCACATATACCAGACATCTCAATAGGGCTCTTTATTGAGGAGGATGCTAGTCACTGTCAGGGAAGGAGGTGAAATCCAGCCATGAATAATAAAAGTTTGGGAAACAGATGAGAAATCACTTTTGCCCCATGGCTGAAACTTTACCAGTGTACTTAACACCATAGTTCAGATCTTCTGCTGCCATAAATTGAATTCTGTTGGAGATACTTTATTCACACCAGCTGAGGACCTGGCCCCATGTGTCTGATTCAGTGGCGTCTCTAGTCCAGTCTGAGAGCAAATAATGGTATGTATTGAATGGCTACTTTCCAGAGGTTAGCTGGATCAGTCCAGCAGGAGAAGCATAGACAGCCTCTGATCTCACTTCTTCAGACTAAAGACTGAAAATAGTCATGGATGTGGGAAATCATTGCGTCATGATGCATGTATGTATATACTTCTAATCCCCAATAGCCTCTGCTTGTTATTTCACTATCAATATTTTTTCTGGAGTGACCATTCTTATATGGAAATTTCTGAAACCTGTTCATGATTCTGGCATTAAGTGATTTTTTTCTTTCCAGACACGGTGTTTTTGTTCCTCACTTTTTACTTTCATTGGACTGGATGTAAAAGAAAATTTTAGGAGTGTTCATTTCAGGGGGGGACTGCACTAAATATAGTTCTTCAATGTGTGTTGAATGATTGTCCAGCCATCCACCTATCTGTCCTATCTTCCCAGAAAGATTTTTTAATATTTTTTTTCTTAATAAATACATTTTTTTTTCCTCATCAGTATAAAGTTCATTCTGGAACTCTATTATGCATATAGAAATAGCAGAAAACTGTGGGTGAGCGTAAAGAAAACTGATGAACTAAGAAATCTTAGGATATGTTGCTTAAAAGCTTAGGTCCCAGGCTCACTTTAAAAATACTGGTGCAGATCCTGCAATGTTGTGGCAGAATGTATTGACATTGACAAGACCTCCTAAGTGCCTTGTAGCTGTGGAGAACACTTGTCACTTTTGAGGGTTAAGGCAAATGTTGAGGCAGTAGAGTAGCTCTGGGGTTTCATAGGGATCACCCTGAGCATGAAGAAATATGTATTTCCACCTCTGCAGGTAGGATGTCTGTGCCTACATTAGGTGGCTCAACTCACAACTGGGAGAGAAGTGAGGAAGCTTGTAGGCAAAAAAAACCCTGATGTGAGCTAACTAAGCTGTCAGCTGTGTGTCTGACCGGACTAATCACATGTAAAATCCTGACAAATCTGCAATTGAGGAATGAATAACTGCACACAAAATCCACACATTGAAATTCAGATGTTGGTGTATGTGAAATTCATATATTTAAATACCCAAACACTCAGAGATGAGCTGAAGCCCAGTCCTGGTGACAGGTCAGGCCAGATCTGCAAGCCACAAGGGAGAAACTTTTCAATACTATTTACAATCATTTCTATGGATTGCTCAAAATGTTTCTGTTTCAGATGTTGACAAAAATGTTGTTGAAATAAAAATACTGACAACCTAATCCTCATCCACAAAATGGGATTTATTTTTGTGAAGATGGGTTGTTCAAGATGCAATATTTCATGCATATGCAACATGATATAATGAATATCAGTGGGATAACAGAACGGTGGTCATTGTCTCTACCATAAAGCCTAGAAATCGATCCAACTCCTAACAAAAACAAACAAATGAAACCAGTCCTGAAATCTGTTTAACTATAGCAAATCCTTTAAACTAAATCCCTGCTTAGTAAGTAGGCAACTCTACCCTCAATATTTTCTTGTTCTGAGCAGGATCAGAGATGCTGGTGCCAAAAATCAACATACCATGAGAGTGTCTGTTTTTTTTCCGACTGAATTGGAGAGCAGGAAGTGCAAAGGATCATACAGGAAAGCTTTCCTTGCGCTTTCCAGCCTTCTTGGATGGAAGCATCAGAAAGTTTGGATAGGATTTGGGTTATACTGGCACTCCCAAACACTTTTCCAGCCCAAGTCTGCTCTCCAAATCATCAGAGGTTTGCCCATTGCTAATATGTTTAATCTGATCTAATCTGTTTTTTATTTAAACAGGGATTAATTGCATTTCTTTGTTCTTTGGTGACTTGATGCTAATCACATGCAGCATACTCTTTAGGATCAGTTACATGAGTGCCTGAATAGCTACCTTAGATGATGAAAAACATCTGGGAGAGGAGGTGTAGTAAAGGGGAAAGGAAAAAAGAGGCAGATCACTGTATCTAGGAGCCTTAGCTGTTGCAGCAGGAGCACTTGTAAAATGGCTCTGTGGGTTCCTCTCTCTGTTTAGGATTTGTATTTTTCTGCCTTACGTCTGCAGTTCTGGTGTTGCAAGGTTCCCGAAGCCCAAAATAACTGAAAACTCCAGCTTTTTGGAGTTAAACTTAGGTAGTTGGCAAGTTTGCACGCAAACCTTATTAATTGTGTTGTGGGAGATTTCCTGCATATCTTAGCACTGACAAAATCCACAAGCACCCCACAGCTGTGCAGAGAACTTGTGACATTTTAAGGTTAAGGCAAATGCAGAAAAAGAAAGTAAGAGAGATTGTAGCTTGAAAATAAGCAGAGTGGAAATTAGGGCCAGGATGATGCTGTGAAGTCCAGTCGTGCCCTCTAGACTGTTCAATGTGCAGGCAACATATGTGTTGTTAAACATAGAGGAAAAGTGTCCATCAAGTCAGGACACCCACAAATTGGAGCACAGTTTGGACACATATAGGAGATGGACTTTTAATGTTGTCAAGAGACCTCCATATAGCCCCTAACTGAGCAGCACTGACATAACTTCAGCTTTTTATTGAACCTGCCTTTCTCAGCGACTATGGGAAATGGCTTTCAACATTTTTCTGAATATGGAACTGTAATGGTTTTGCAGACTGTCCACAGAGAGAACTAAAGCCTATGCACAAGAGATTTGCTCTTCATATGCTGCCTTAGAAGCCATCCATATATGCCCAAGAGTCCGCTGACTGCCTGTGGAATATCTTCGGTCTAGGGGAAATCCTGGTTCTAGTAAAGCCAATGACAAAATTATGAGTTTCATAGCAGTCAGAACTGAAACCTCAGCAGCTCTTGTGGTGTTCAAGGAAAAAGAAAGCATTTAATTTCATGACTGAATGGGAGGCTCGGCAATGTAGCCAGAATGTCTTGCAGCAATGCCAAAAATATCACCTGTATTTTAGAGGAATAAGGGAAGGGAGGCTATTGGACTCTGAAGAGTGGCAGAATAATCCAGGAGTTAAACTTAGATCATCTCCATAACAATGCACAATATCAACTCAACTGACTGGGAGTGAACTGCTTTAAAGGGATTTTGTGGGAAAATCAAAGTACGCTTCATACAACTGTCATTTAAAAGGCTAAAAAAATATCCAACATTGCCTAGTGTCTGAAATCTAAACCAGGATTCATCAGTTTTAATGATATTTAAAATGAATGTTATAATCATGTCCAAAGACTACCTTACTTGCAAGTGTATTGGCTGTCTTACAAGGCCTGAAACAGTCTGATTGGCATATCTTATGTCATACATGCCCTTGAGTATGCAATGTATTTAAATCACACTGTGCATGGTTAAGTATATGTTTTTCCATATGTTACTTCAGCAGAAAACTAAACTGAGGCTTACCTGCAAGAAGCAACATTTCAGGATGTCAGTATATTCATACGACTGCTGCTTTTGTGTAGGTCAGCAGGAACGAGCACTTAGAAAAACTCTCTTAAGGTAAGCTCTTGTATACAGTGTGTGTAACAACATTTATTTAACTCCCAGAGGAGTTTATGAAGATTAATTAATGCCAGAAAATGTGTTTAAGATCATTAGGTGAAAGATGATACAAAACTGCACAGTGTGGCTTGTGGCCCTTGCTAGTATTTCAGAGGTAGGGGATCTCTCCAGGTTTGGATTGAGCTGCAGAGCAGGACAAAGCACAGATGTGTGAATGGGTTTGAGAAGGTATAAACTCATGACCCATGTCCTCTGCTTATATTTCAGGTTGTCCTTCAGGCTCAAGGCTGACACGCTGAGCTCAGGAGATGAAGGTGCTGGTCCCACGGGGTCCCAGTCTGCCTGTATGAAGATCTGTGCCAACTCTCCTCCCAGCTCAATACCTTTGGAGCTTGGGTTGGCATTGGCATTTTTTGACTTCTGAGCAAGCATAGGTGCAGTCTGGAGGACTGGCACAGACTGCTCTACTCAGCTAGGGAGACCTGCCTGCCCCAGGTCCCCAGCCTAGCTGTTTCTAAAGGAGCAGCGGGGATTGGGGGAAATACAGCAAGAGGAGCATTTTCCTTCCCTTTTCCCTGCCTTTGCTATTCCAGAGGCCAGTGAAGCTTCACAGCACCCTTCTGCTGCAACCTGCATGTGAATGAGAGACAATACAGCATACCCCACAGAAATACCACATCAAATATGTGAGAGGCAGCTATCTATGAACTTTGTGATATTTTGCTGTGAATCAGACCCAATGCTTATATGGTCTGCTTAAAAGCCAAACAAAGCTAAAAAATTAATTGAGACTGACCAGAAGAAGGGAAAACATCAGAAGCAAATAGCTGCAAATATGAAGTTGCTTATGTTGGAGCTTCTCTGTTTTTTTTTCCTTAGACTTTTCAGTTAAATCTGCAAATTCTTTTTCAGGAATTTCCCTAGAACATTGCTTTCCTTATAGCAAAGGTTTGAATTACCTAGACCTACTAGGTCTTTGATAAGTGAAAGCTTGGAGTAGATTTGAAAAAATAAGTTAATATCTATATTAAACCAACAACAACTATCCCCATCAACTCTGAGCACTGTTAAATGACTGAGAAATTAGGATGATGTGATATGCCAGCTGAACTGGCATTTCTGAAACCATAAAAAACAAGGAGGGAAGTACCTGATCTGAAAACCCATACAGATGGTGTTGCATCAGCTTCTCTCTTACAGAACTAATTAAGGAGCTCTTTTTGGCTTATGGTGGCACATGCTGCATATGAGTGCTTCATGAAACTCATTAAGGACCCTCTACCTCAAGACACTTTTGAAGGCTGACACAATGGTAAAGAATGGTACTCTAGAAGGTTGTGATGTTTGACTAAATTTCCATTAAGATAAATTGCATATAAAGTAACTAATTGATTATGTATCCACCCTGTAAATACTTGGACTCCTGTGGGCAGGATGAGGGGTCATTGGAAGATCAGGCTGAAATAAACCTTGTAAAAGTGCCCATGGGTTTAATTGTGTGGGTTAACAAAAATAAAACTAATGGCCTGTGAAGGTTATCCATTTACAGTAGCCACAGATCCATACAGTGTGAGACAGATCTGAAGGTGTTCCTGGCTCATATGGACAAGTACTCAATGCCCAGAGACCGCTTTCTTTACTTTGGGAGCTTTCAAACACGTCCTTTATTCAGAAAATTGTTTGCATTTCTACAGAACACAAGACTAGCTGCAGATCTATGATCAGCAATTTTCTTTAACCACCATGTAAACAGGAAAGTTCCCTTAATTAGGGGTACAATATGTGGTGGCAGAGAATTTTGCTATCTTGCAAAGTTTCTGAATCCTCAAGCTAATACTTGGTAAGTCCCAGTACCTTTCAAACTTTGAATTTATAGGATATGCTGCTCTTTACCAAAAATCTCGTAAAACAGGTTAATACGCAGCACCTAGGGGCACATGAAAAGCAACCAGGTTATAAATATCTGAGCTGCATCGTAAATTGTACGCTAGAGGCAAGAAAGAAGAACTCTCCAAATCAAGAGACGAGTGAAGCTAGTAAATGTGAAGTGGGGGACTGTGTGATGTCAGAGTGTATTTCTCCCTTTTCATATCCAGTGGAAATAAGATAACAATTGCTTCAAAAAAGTCCACTCCTTATTACTTCGGTTCCGCTGACCATGTTAAACTTTAAGGAATGATTATTTTGAAATTCAACCCCAAACATTTCATTTTGATTTTCACTTAGTTTTAAAAATATCTTTAGTTCTTAGCTTCACTCAAAAAAGTTGGCTGGGAGGAATTCTAATCTGATAAATCTAAGAGAATAGTAAGGACTCTGTGCAAAGCTTTGTTTTTATAATTTCTGGGATATTAATCTGATGTCCTTTCCTATTGCAAAGAGGAAATACTAATGACTTGTTACCCATTATGCTGTATTTTCCTAGGATAAAAAGTATTCTTGTGAAGAATGATATGTTAATCAGTAAAAACTACTGTTTGGAATGATCTGCAATGATAAAAGACCTACTGCTTTTGGTTATCCAGAAATCTGGGCAACATTTGAGGGGCTGTGCCAGGCATCAGAGGAGACAGGATTCGCTCCTTGATTGCAATGGGAGGCTGTTTTGGAAGAGTTTTGGGAGGTCACCTGAATGTGTGGCATTCTATCTCAAGGCTTGATCCAACTTCTCATACACTCAATGGAGAGACTCTCGTTTTTGAGTGGAAGCCCAAATCACCTTGTTTAAAGAAAACAAGGAAACCATTAAGCAAATACAGCAAAGCGAAATAAATCAGTTCCAGCCAGGAACATAGTACACTTTTTTCGGTTTTTACGTCCTTTGTAATGTTGCTGACAAATGTCTTGTGTTTAACTTCCCTTATCGCCTTTTATTTTGAATTAACAGCCTGGTTAGCTTAGAGATGATGTATGTTTCCTTATTATTTAGTTCATATTTTCTATGTCATATATAGAATTTTTTGAGGTTTTTTCCCAATGAATGTGAAGTTTCCATCACCTCCGTGGTTTTGGTCTGGTCATAGTTAGGATTTTTCAGGCCACACACAGGCCAGCTTCTTACTTTTGGCAAGAAACAGACAACTGGGCTGATAAATTATATTCATAAATATTTAGTGTACTCATATGTGTGGTTTTCTAAATGAAGAGGAGGAAAACCAAGACCTGAGGAAGCCTGGTAAGTCTGGAGGAATAATAATTTATTTTGTCAGGAACAAAAACCTTCTACAAAATCTGTAAAACTATAATTTACTCCTGACATTTAAAATAAATCATGTTTTTGTACAAGTATAATGCAAATGAAACTACTTCCAGAAAATCAGTATGGGCTTTGAGCAACAGAAGTACTTGAAATACTGAACACTGGAAGTATTCAGCAATAGTGAACAGCATAAGAGAGCATGATTTATTACACCAGGAGAGAGAGACTATCTAACCATATAGATCCCATTCTCAAGAGTGGGCAGTGGTCTCTTTCTGCATATGACCCCTCCTCCGTTAAAAGGAAAAATGGGCTGTGGTAGTAGTGACGGTGGTTTGAGGCTGGTAGGAATGGCGCATGGTCCTTCTTCAGCCAGGATTTTCTTTCCACCGAGGAAAGAAACTTTCTCAGGCTCTCCTCATGGGCTCAGCCTAGCCAAGCTCTGCTCACTGTGCTCAGGTCCTTTTTCTTGGCTCCTGCAGAAAACACAATAACTTTAATTTTCTAATTGTTTTTGTGTTCGGCTCTCTCCCTCCACACTTTTTTTAAAATTTCTTCTTGTGCTGATGAAAAGATCAGGGTTTTTTTTGTCTTTTTTTGTGCAGAAACGGTCTTGAGTTAACATGCCTCTTTTCTGCAGCTTTGCTAACAGAATTATTACAGTGGATATTAATAATATGAACAACACAGCAGCACACAGATCCTAATAAACTGCTTGCTGTGTTTGGACCAACCTAGCTCCTGAGAGATGCCAAGTGTCATCTAAGAAAGATATACTGTCTTCATACAATCATAGAATGATTTTGGTTGGAAGGGACCTTTAAAGATCATCTAGTCCAACACCCCTGCTGTGGGCAGGGACATCCTCCACTGATCAAGTTGCTCAAAGTTCCATCCAAACTGACCTTCAGTTCCTCTTGACCTCAGATCTGGCTTTGGTTTAGCCATTATAAGAAGGAGGACTAAGCTCTCTATGGTGCTGGTTGTTCAATCTGTACTGTTGTATTTTCCTTTGTGGCATACTACAAAATTTTACAGATTAGAGACAGGAATTACAACTATCCCCAAGGCAAGTTTGTTCCCTACAGTTTGCACATCATCTTGATTTTAATTTCAGTGTAGTTTTCATAAGGCCCACAAAGAAATCTCTTCTCTCATCTACTCATTAGAATTCTCCCTGTCTTAATATGATTTCATTATATTTCCTATTTTCCCGCAAACACTATCATAAACTGCCCTAAATTGTTTGGTCACCCTCTATCATTTGGATAAAATATTTGTGAGGCAAGCTCAAAAGGTCAGGGGAGATGTTTGTGTTCAGGACCCTGTCAAATTGTGGGAGTGGAAGAGTTCAGCAGACATATGTGACCAATTTTCATGGTTAGCTGATAGGAGATCAGTTGCCTGGGGTAAGAGCTGAAACTCATGCATCAGTGAAAATTATCACCCCCTGAATCTCTGTCCAGATGTCTACTCTTCATCTGATCCTGTATTATTTTCAGGTGTTCATGTCTTTGCCCAGGTATCGGAGTGGAGGCTTGGAGGCATGCCTTTGGAATATATTACAGATATTTGATAGGCCTATGAGAAAGCTTTTTTTCTTCGCTCCTGCCACAGTGTTGATCCTTGATGAAATGTATTCAGAACATGCAAAAAGTTGGTCAGCAGATTTATAGCAGTGTAAACAAGAATAGGACAGCCTGCTCTGTCACTACAAAGCTGAGGGCTAAGGTATAAGAACTGTGAAGAATACTGTTAACACACACTGAAGCCACTCCCTGTTAGTCCTGAGGGCTCCCTAGTTTATGGATAGAGCCATTAGAAATATGGGGGTTTTTTTCAGAAGAACTAACACAATCTTCAGACATGTTGCCCATCCCCATTCAAGAAATGTGTATGCCTGTCTGTTGGGCCCTGGAAGAATAATCTGAAAAGTCTGGCTAGATGGGAGAAGAGGACACAGTGTACACAGCCTTCAAGCTCTGTCACAGTTTATTATAGCAATGGCCATTTCAAACACTGGTTATGAACTCCTGTTGTGTGATGGGCTAGTAATTATCTTGGTGGGTCACGGGGCTGAGGGAAATCCTTAGCCCCTTAGCATTACTCTTACAACACAGACTTGAAATGTAGTGTAAGAATGCATGCAAGCAAAATATTTGAAGACCTGGGGTGAATAAAGCTCTCCAAATATCTCAGTTAGGAAGGGAATTTGGAGGACAACTCAAAAGAGGATTTCCCACTGGAAGGCATAGCCCTATAGCAAGATCAGAGGGAATTTGATGATCGTGGTGACATGATCATGTATATTCTTCATGTATATTCTACTCAGGCAAAACTTAAATGGATCCTACTTAACAATGGTTACATTCTCTGAACTGTGTAGCACTGTGTAAACTTAAATGGAGGTGAGATCTCTATGCTAGATGGAGGAGTGCACTTTCCACCCAAAGAACTTGTGAAGGAAACAAGAGAGTGCGGAATTTGGCCTCATTTGTTATGCACCTATTTGTTTTTTGTTGGACACAATTTCTCATTAACTCCCAAGAAGTCTGTTGGAACCCTGTTCCTTGGCTTCTAAGCTCAGGCTTGGGTAATTCTTTGACAGTGTTTGACAATGACCAGTGGTACTAGTCTACAATATGATATCCTCAGATCATGTTCCTCCATGCTGTATTTACTATGTTTATGTTAAAAACCCACCATTCCTGGACTTTAAAACACTAGACTAGAAAGATGAAGATTACATCTTGGAGTTTCAAATAATACATAAGGTTGATTAATAGTGACCCAGAGGGTCAACTGAAATTTAGGGCTAGAGTTTCTAGTAATGGAGGAGAAAATTACTGAAAAGCAAAAATCCTAATTTTCCCCCTTTAGGCACAATAATAGCCATTGTCAAGTTTCAGAAATATAACACCATGGAGCTGTCTACTGAAGGAAGCTGTTGAAAGCCCTATTAGTAAAGTTATAGGGAACAGGACTGAACAAATTTGGGGAAGGTACCCTGGGGAAAAATCAGGAGGGTGGTGAGACGATCTGAGGGCTCTTTTGATCTCTGCTATTTCTGATTTTAAACCTTGGCATTACTGAATCGCCAGGAGTGAAAAAGGAGAGAAGCAGCAAAATATTTGAAGGTATTGAAGAAGACAAGGAGATGTCTGCTAATGTGAGAGATAAAGCCAAATATCAGCAGGCTTTTGGATTGGAACAGGTGGATTTCTGCTGTAGACCTGTGGAGAGAGCTATCTTTAGGGCTGAATATTCAGAATATTTGCCCAAGCGCCCAGGACATGGGCAGAGAGTCGTACCACACTAAATTGGATAGTGCTGAAAGTCATCTAATATGTGGGAAGGGAGAGGGCCCATACCATAAACTTTGCCTGAGGTCCTCATAAATCTGATGCTGACTCTGGCTGTGAATGCCAGAGATGAGAGGAGATGAGGAGAAGGCAAGCCTTGTCATACCAGCACTGCTTATTTCATTCCCGCCACAGCTGCAGCTCCTGCCTCTTGAGGGCTGACACCATTCTTCTCATTTCATACCCCAGGATGAGGTTGCAGATTTGGTAACCGATACCAGGGCACACTGTGAGGAGGGACAGAGTGCTGGCTATTAAACTCACTATATTCTCATTTTCTTTATATATTCTGTGAGTAAGCCAGCACAGCTTAACTGGCAATGCTCACAGAAAGAATAAATCAGCATAGTGCTATTGGAGCTGCTGTAATTTATACAGCTGAAATCCTTGTGTCTGTATTTTCATTTCGCTTCTGTAATTTATTGACTTTTTGTCCTTTTGGCTTGACTCTGCCTTCCTCCAAGGGTATCACACTGCCATTCCCACTTCATAGTATTTCATCACAAAAAAGAAATTCGCTTACTCTTTGGGGGTTATTTTATGTCTAAGAAGTCTTTCATCTCCATGTTGCTATTTTGGGATAAGAATCAAGGTATTCCGGATGATATTGCAAATTAAAGAACACTTTTATAGTAAAATATTTCATTATCAAGAATTACCTGTGCCTAAGCCCTCTCACGTGAAAGTTTTAGATCACAAAGAGATAACTGGAGGCAATCTTTCCCTCATGAAGGAAAAATAGCAACTTTGTAAGAGGTCTTCAAAGGCTTAGACATGGAAATTGACCCCACAAATAGAAATTGGTTACATTTAGGATTTTTATAATTAGAGAATATTTATGAAAATAAATTCTTCTGACTGAACCACATGGCATGGCTGTGCATCTTTGTCGAATCCATCCAGGCAAGGCAATCAGATGAGACTTTTTTCTTTGACATAGATATTTGTGGAAACATCAAAATGATAGGTGTTTCATCTGAAATTGAATCTAGAAAGATAAACTGGGACTGGCATGTGACTTAAAAATTATTTCTACCCAAGTATGGCAGGAGGTTATAACCTATCTATATATCATATTATGAGATGGTACGATTACTCATACCTATTTTTTTTAACCCAAGTGGATGTAGATAGGTGAGAAGGACAAGAAAGACATGAAAGACATTTCAGGTAGAGACTGCAGACGAAAGAGACAGACGAGTGACTGAGAAAGAGGGAGAGAGATGCAATTACTTTTGAAGATGATTGGACAGGTTCAAGTGCCACTCCATATTAGCCTGAATTTTGAATAGGTCCCTTGGGCTCACATGGTGCTCTTTCAAGGTTTATGCTGGTGCAACTAAATTCAGAGGCAAGGTCATAATTTCATGTAAATGTCATCCTACTGAAATAAACAATGGAATTTAACTGAGTTTGATAGTCACTTTTACTCTCACTTGGTTTTTAATAAAACAAAAAAAGAATCAAATAATAAATACATAATCTTTGAGTTTATCCCCATCATCCAATCTGCATGTCATTGATTCCTCATTCAGAAATTAACACAGGATGAGTCAGGGATATCTATGTTATTATTAACAACCAGAACTGGGCTTGAAGGCATCACGACCTGCATTTGCATCATACTGTGCACCTGTCCATGTAATTGAAGAAATAGCCCCATTGTGATTAATAATTTTTATATTGTTACAGTTGTGGGGAAGTGGCCTTCAATGACACGAAGATTTTAAAATAGCATTACCACCACTGGTGTCTCTTTGTGAAACAATCTTAACATTTTATGAGTTTTTTGTCTCCTGCCTTCATATTTATATTCATCTCCTATATTTAAGAAGGAAATGGTCCAGGGCACCATTCTGGGGTCAGTTTTCCATCTATCAGTTCAATGATGGGGAGAGAAACCTGAGAGGAGGTGCCTTTGTAAGCTGCCATAGTTGTTGCACAATCACATACCTTGGTCACCTTGAGTTGTTGCGTGGCTTCCTCAATATTCCTCTGCCCATGCAGGGCTGCAAGAACAGGCTGAATGCCATTTTCTGCTGCTGTGAAGCTATTTCACATCCTGCTTGTAGAATCAGTAATTTCAGTTAACAGTCTTCCAGTGAATAAATGTTGGAAATGCTTTGAAACCAAAGCTCATCTGGACTGAAGGAATTGATAGATTGCAACTGCCTGATTTGGTGAACCCATCTGACATGATCAGGAAGCTGCTTATCATTATTATTACCATTAAGATCAAGAACATTGTTAATATTGTAGATATTATTAATCTAAACAAATTATACAGGTAACAATGCTGTTTTAGTATAGAGAAGGTACTGATACATTTCTGCATTGCTTAAATCCCAGGCCCTCATATTGTAGGATTTCATCTCTCTGTGCCAGGTTGTCACATATTTCAAGGTGCTTAGGCAGGCCATTTAGTTAACTATAAGTTTGGTTGCTTCTTCTGATTCTTAATTACAGCAGTAAAATGTTAGGAACCGTTCTGCTTGTCAAACATTTTAACTGCCAAATTATTTTAAAGCGACTTGTCTTATATAAAGATGTTTGTCAAGTCTCAAAAGCAGGGAACATGTGTGATCCATTTTACAAGAGACAAATCGAAGGATTTACCTAAGGACACAGGAATTTTGTGAGGTAATATTTACAAACGTTGCAGGTGTGGTGGTAATTGTAAATTGGCAGCCTTACATCATCCTTCTTTAATTGGCTTTGGATTCTGGTCTCCGCACAGTCATCTGAATGTTAATAATTTCATATGATGGTTGGAAGCAGAGAAAACCATCTCTTTTAACTGGGGAAAAACACTATCCCTGTGTGCCTTCCGCTGTGACTTGGAGAAGTGAGCTGGGAGGGCAGTGTTTGGATTCTAGGGGCACCCAATTTCCATGCAGGTGATGATGGGTCACGGTGCATCACAACATGTATCCACTGCTATCAGAATGACCTGAATGCTTGCAAGAAGTAAAAACTCAAGGAACATAGGGAAGTGATCTTCTTCAGTGAGTAGATAAATCATGGTGTACAACATCCAGCTGTTGCATACACAGAGGAAAAAATAACTACTTATATTAATTCAAGTCTGTGATTTAAAAATTCACAGATGTCATTAAATGCAGAGTGAAGGCTCCTGTTAAGTTGGCCATAACTCTGTCCCTTATGCTTACGCTATAAAGGGACACAGGAAAAAGGGAAGTGGAAATGTAAGTACTGGATAAAGAGAAATGCCATTTAAAACCCAGGTCCAAAAAGCACATAAATACATGTTTATCTTTAAGACTGTAATTTATCCTAGCCAAACCTAATAAAGTGAATGGAACCATTCACATGTGTAAGTTAAGCACATGCTTAAGTCTTTCACTGGACCAAGGATTCTCTGTCCTTTGAGATTTGTAGAGAAATGTACTCTTCAATGTGAAAGAAACTTCTGTGTCTATTGTCAGAAGCAGGCCTATCTAGATTATTCTCTAGACTTTGGGGATCTTAAAACCTTTACCCCTCTATATTCTGGTCAAATAATTCTTTTCGGTGTTAATAAAATAGTGTCAGGAAAATTGCTCGCACATCTTAATTCATTAATTTATTGGATCTGTTCCTAACTTTGCGTGCCCCCTTCAGGTTAACAGAAGTGTCCCTATAAGCAGGATTCTTATGCCTTTATTGCTAATAAAAAGCATAAAAATACTACATATACTTAGAAAACTCAGATTACACAAACCTGTAGGTGGTTGCCTTTGTGACAGGGCTAATCTTATTTGTAATTATCAGGGTATTAAATGGCGTGTGCCCATTTGTAACATGCACTTGGTTGTAGATGAGAAATTAGGTTCTTGCGAGCAGCAATATCTGCAAACACTAAGTAAATTTAAAATGAACAATTATGTTCTCCATAATGTTATTCAATATATTCAGATGAAAAATAAATAGAGGTCTAACTTCACTTGCAGTTGCATGCCTTGTTGTTGTGAGGAAGGTCAGTTTCCTTCCACTTGCATTTAATGGACTTTAATAGTGGAAACAAAACAGGATAAAGAGAAAAGCAAATTGGTATCTGCTTCAACAACTGTGTAGAATTACATTTCAATGAAAATTAGCTTTTTCTGTCTGTTCATCTATTATTCTATCTCAAAGGAAAAAAGTTAGGAGGAAAATGAAAAAGAGCAATTAATATTCAGAAAGTTGACTGCTGTCTTAGGGATCAACCCAAAAGTTCAGAAGCCAAGATGATATTCTGGTAAACAGCTGTAGTGGTCAAGGTAAATAAGGGATAGTCAGAGCAGGAAGAAAAAAAGTGCATCTTATCATATATTTAAAAATTGAAAGGTGTAATTTGTAAACATAATTTAGATGTGTCAGAAGAAAGAAGCTGAGTGCCAATCAAAACGCAGATGCAGAGCTGAACGGTGTCATAATATCACCAATATAGTTGCATTTTGTGGATAAGCTAATTAAAGAACTGCAGAACTTCTTAGTGTATAATACTGGCAACTGAGTAGGGGATTTAATTATCTCTAATTTGATGCATGTTATAGAGGGGGAATTTTCATGCATGACCAGAAGATCCAGTTAGCATGTCTGAGATCTCGCATCCTCAAAAACCTGGGCATTGATACTACTAGTTGCTCTACAGAATAGAACGTGACTCAATGAACACAACTGAAGTCTGGGCATTTAATGTAGGGAAGTAACAATTATTACAGTTCACCTGCACATGCTGAGCAGAGAAACATGTGGGTAGGTTCTAGGGGGTCTACGGTGCTGCAAGCACAGGGGAGTCCCATGAGTACGGGAATTTGGGACATCCCCACAGGGAGCTGGTATGTCCCTCTAGCACACTGTATCGGACGGTAGTTGTTGTTCTAATGATTTGCTGTACTGTGCTGTTTGCCTGTCCATGGGCAGCTAGAGGCTCTGCTTTGCATTTTGAGTGCTTTGACTTAAGGACTTTCTTTTATTCACACATTCGTCTTTTTAATCATACACCAGCTAGCACGTGGGGATCCTATCACACACCACTAGTGGCTATCGGTATTGAGGCAAGACAAATAGTATAGTTCACCCTGATTTTACTCAAAGTGCTAGATATTTTCCCAAGCACTTTTTGAATAATTTGTTTTTTTAAAAAAGTTGATTTCATGTTGACTAAAATTCTACACATGTTTTTCTAATTAAATAGATTTGCTTGCAGCATGTAAAAATAAATAGATTTCAAAATCCTTTAGCTGACTGGATCTCCAAGGGCTTGGGTATATGTCACTGAGAGTTTAATGTTACTGGTAAAGAGTAAACAGTCTTCTGTGATAGATTAATTACATAAGGTTTCCTTGCAAATATTAAATAATTGATAGGGATTCAAATCTGAAGTAAATAAAACCTGACATTATTTACTTGGAAGTTTTCTTCCCTCCCTTAGAAAGTAACGCCTATTCCCCAAATGTGTTTGGGAGAAGAATGTAGATTTGTTTGCTGCTATCACATCCCTATTTCAATGCTGACACAGGGAAAGAAGAAGCCTTTCTCCTGTGCTCAGTTACATCTTATGTACTCCTTAAATTTCTTGCCACAGCTGGTGGTTTTCCATTTCAGTGACTGGATCCATACTAACATGGGTGACAAAGTACAACTTCCCTGTGTCCTCTCCTTGGCCTTGTTCTGCACTTACAGTCGCACTGATATTTTGGAATTAAAGGAGTAATGTCTGCTCACAGCATTAATTATTTTGCCTTTAGGGAGATTTTTTTCATAATGCAGGAGGAAGAGTTGAACAACTGAACCCTAAAGGCAGGGGAGGGAGATGAGAAGCTGTGAAAGCCAGACAGCTATATATGAATAGGCTGGGTATTCACTGATTCTCAGAGCACAGATCTTTTGCTTGTTCGTTGCTTCCTGCTCACCAAATTACAAATACATCCCATTCTTGAGTCTTCAAGTTTAGCAGTGGTGGCCAACCGAACGCAGAGGGCATTGCTTGTTCTGCTGTTGTTCACTGGGACTCTCATCTCCGTGAGTGTGTCGCATGGCTGATGTTGACATTTTCATTGTGAAAATAAATTCAGAAGGCAACACTTGGAGTCCATTCCCTGGCTGGCTGCATTTCCTGCAGAAACAAATTAACAAAAATGAAGCAAATGTGATTGCATTTTATGTTGGTTTTCCTCCTAATAACTTCTGAGTCCACAGGCCAATTTCAACTAAATTTGACAGAAGGTAAAAGGCTCTGAGATTATCAGCTTCCTACAAAGCTGGAGAAAATCGGCATCTGGATAGAGTAGATAAGGCCAAATGAGTGCCCCTGCAGATGGAAAAGCAAACTGATTCATTCAGCCTGACAGCAGCCTGCTGGCCACCGAGCACGGGCTACCTGTGTCACTGCCTTTTGCTTGGTGAACGTGTCAGAGGGGACATGAGATGGAGACGGGGTGATCCTGAACAGTGAAGAAATACTTACCCGACGTGAAAAACATATTGATGTATTTCTGATCAGGAAAGATTTTTGCATAGAAGGAAGCAAATTCATTCTGGAGGAATACTAAACAGGATTGCAGTCCTCAGCAAGCAGTACAGCTCAAAAGTAAGCACTGACATTCTGTTGTGGACCATGCTATCCTAAAGTTGTCCTTGTGTATGAAGCTCAGATTAGCATATGTGAGATGAGGAGTCCTAGGATAAAAAGAGGATACAGAGGTAAAGTCTAGCATTTTGAAGTACTTATAGACAATTATCTAAATCTATACATGTAGCTTCATTTCTCATGGCCTGATTTCCCTTGTCCTGAATATCTGAGGCTCTCGGCAATTTAAAATAGATACTGGCATTCAAGTTGGTTCTCTTTAGATGGATAGATGAATGTGGATTTAAATGAATAATTCTACTTGAATTTGGTTTTGTGATTTGATTTTCAGAGATGATGAAAATAAGAAACTTCCAGCTGAAGCCGCAGGCATTTGATCTTTGCAAATGTCATTCAAAAGTGCCCAAATTTATGGCTGAAAGTTATCCCTAGCTTTTAATTTTGGAGGGGAATTAATTAAAATATTGAGTTTTAATGTGAGAAGATAACAAATGTAGACCATTTCAGAGAAACAGTGCAATCTATTGTTCTAATGTAATTTACCTTCATTAGCTAAGAAATTATCAGCAGACAATCAATAAAGGTGGTATTACAGTGTCACTGTATTAGGGAAATACCCCAGGGCAAAACACAGAGACAGCTCCTATCTCTACCGTGGCCTTAATTTTGCCACAGCCACCTGCTAGTTTTGTTAGGACTGTGAGGCCCACCAAAACTCTTCTGGTTCCATCCCCCTTCACTCTACTGCTCCGTGTGCCTACCACAGGCAGGTTGTAATTAACTGGGCTGTTGTTATCAGAGTACCATGGCACCTCAAGCTCTTGAAGAGGTGGTGCTGCAGTTGTGTTAGGAGCTATAAGCTTTTAGTTAGACATTCCCTATCCAGCAGAACTGGCTGGGGAGCAGTGTGAAGCCACACTCTTCCTGACATCTCTTCAGGAGATTCAGGTCTGGCAGCAGCAGAAGAGAGAAATTCTTCTGTTGTTCTTTAAGACTGAGGCTAGGTGGAGGACCCCACCTTAGGTCTCACGACTCATATAAAGTTTGAATAAAAAAAGTAAATTGCTGTAAAAGCTGTAAGCTCCTATTATCCATAGAAACAAGAAAGCTGAGTGGTTTTGGCAGAGGACTTTCTAAAAGCATTCCAGAACAATCTGAAAATGAAATGCACTGCACCAAGCTATTTTTTAAACTAGAAGTGGACATGTTTAAAGAGTACTTAAAACCAGGAAAGCGTTGAAACAACAACTTTGTTGTTTACCGCAGGGACAATAGCAAAGGAATAAGACCTGTCCCATTATAAATTTAGTATTAAAAAGACGTATAAGATAGTTTTTCTGAAGAAGCCTGTTGCAGCACACTGTCAAAGGACTTGTGCTAACTATTATTTGGGATCAAGATTTAACCACTAAGGTCCTAACCTTCAAAGGCAATTAGGAACCTGTGCAGGAGGTGTACCGTTGAGGATCTAGACCTATATTTGTGTATTGTATGAGTTGGTAAGACAGCTGAATGGAGCCATGGATATATGGTCTCTTCCTGCTTTGATGTGTCTCCGTTCACATCAAATCTCATTTCTCATTCACTCTTATGCCCAATGATTTTATGTAGTACTATCCCTGTTGGCCTGTGCCACTCTAGTTCACTCTTCCTCTCTACCATGCAAGTTCAGTGTCACATGACAGGGTTCTTTGATGTTTCCAGACTTAGTTTCTGTGATACCTTGTGGTGTTCACAGAAATAGTATTTGCTGCTTTTCAACTCTAATAAAGACTCTGTTCTTTGTCAGTGTTTGCTCCATATTAGTTAAAAATGTGCATATTGAAATACATTGGAGGCAACCTTAACAGATCTAATCTGAAGATCTCACGAAGGATTTACTAGTGCTTCCTACTACACCAACACCATCTTCTTGGTATGAGCACCAGAAGAGTAAATAATGGCATTCGTATTACTCACTGTGAAGAAAAGGCCACAGAGAAGAGGGAAGCCTAATTGATCATTGCCCCTCTCCCCTTGAATTCTTCTGATGTTGAAATCTGGCAGCTCTGGTTTCCATTTGTGTGTGTGCACTTGGAGACTGTCTTAATTTGCATGGTTCATTGCCAGGTGAGAAAGAATAATGCCTGAATGTACAGAGCAAACATAGCTGGAGTATCAGACTACAGCTTGCTGGAGGGGATTGAAATGGTAGCTGCTCAAGACTTGCAGACCTTTGGCAGGGCTGTAAAAATACAAATAATAATAAAAGCAGGGAGACATTCTGACCCTAGCAGCAGCAGGATGCCTTTGCATGCAAGTCCATCCAGGATCTGACTAACTGTCTTGTAAGGTCCACATGTAATGTGTGAAGATTTGCAATAATCCCTTACTGAAACAAGACAGAGGACTTAACAGCTGAAAATGGCTCATGCAGCAGGACCTTGGCAGGGGAACAAGCCTGTGCACAGTTCCATATGGAGCTGAGCTATTATCCTTTCATGTAGTTTGGCCTTAATGTTAGGACCTGTACTAGTGCCTGACCAAGACCAACTGACCAAATAACTGACTGACCAGCTAACTGAGAGAAGAAATAGAAAAGAGCTGTGGCCCTTCAACTGAGCTGGGCCATCCTGTAGCCATTCCTTGAGACTGGATTTTGTCTGTGATGCCCCAGGTGTGGTGTGAGACCTGGAGGCACCATTCACAGGCTCTCTCTCTCTCATTTCACACTTTCTTTTTCATGTCACCCATACTCTTTTTTTAGCAGGCTGGTCTCCCAGCATCTCCCAGCATGGAAGCAGGAGTCAGCTTGCTGAGCTGACCCTTGCAAGTATGAGGACAGCAGCTGTGAGCATCACACAGTGGGGACGAGTCTGCAGTATCTTGCTCGTGCCAGCACTGCCAGGCAGGACCAGTCCGTGTCTTGGTTTGTAGGCAGGGATTAGTCAGGCAACATTATTTTAGCTCCCTGGGATTTTTACTCGAGTAAGCACAGTGTGCTGTCAAGTCATAAATTAATTTAGCTTAAAGTAAACTGTACTAAGGTTATTTATATCGCTCTAACAGATAAGGACTTGGAGGACCAGAAAGACTAAGGCTTCCCAATATTGGTTCTGCTCCACTAAAGCCTACTTGTCCTTGGTGATCTGTGACAGGATGGAGGGGACAGGCCAAGTGGTGTGTCCTGATGTCAGCATGTCCCAGCCCTGCACATTGCCAGACTAAAAATGATAGAATAATAGAATAGTTTGGTTGGAAAAGACCATTATGATCATCTAGGCCAACCGTAAACCCAGCATTGTCAAGTTCACCACTAAAGCGTGTCCCCACGTACCACATTTATACATCCTTTAAATACCTCCAGGGATGGGGACTCCACCACTTCCCTGGGCAGCCTGTTCCAATACTTGACAACCCTTTCAGTGAAGAATTTTTTCCTAATATCCAACCTAAACCTCCCCTGGTGCATCTTAAGGCTGTTCCCTCTTGTCCTATCACTTGTTATTTGGGAGAAGAGACCAACACCCACCTCTCTACACCCCCTTTTCAGGTAGCTGTAGAAAGCAATAAGGTCTCCCCTCAGCTTCCTTTTCATCAGACTAAACAACCCCGGTTCCCTCAGTCGCTCCTCATAAGACTTGTTCTCCAGGCCCTTCACCAGCTTCATTGCCCTTCTGTGGACCCACTCCAGCACCTCAATGTCCTTCTTGTATTGGGGGGCCTAAAATTGAACACAGCACTCGAGGTGTGGCCTCACCAGTGCTGAGTACTGAGTAGGGCACAATCTCTGCCCTACTCCTGCTGGCCACAACATTTCTGATACAGGCCAGGATGCCGTTGGCCTTCTTGGCCGCCTGAGCACACTGCTGGCTCATGTTCAGCTGTCAACCAACACCCCCAGGTCTCTCTCTGCCCAGCAGCTCTTCAGCCACTCCTCTCCAAGCCTGTAGCATTGCATGGGGTTGTTGTGACCAAACTGCAGGACCCGGCACTTGACCTTGTTAAACCTCATACAATTGGCCTTGGCCCATCAACCCAGCCTGTCCAGATCTCTCTGCAGAGTCTTCCTACTCTCAAGCAGATCAACTTTCCCGCCCAGTATGTCGTCTGCAAACTTACTGAGGGTGCACTCGATCCCCTTATCCAGATCACTGATAGAGATATTAAACAAGACTGGCCCCAAAACCAAGCCCTGGGGAACACCACTTGTGACCGGCTGCCAAGTGGGTTTAGCTCCGTTCACCACAATGCTCTGGGCTCGGCCATGCAGACAGTTCTTCACCCAGCGAGGAATAAACCTGTCTAAGCCTTGAGCCGCCAGCTTCTCTAGGAGAATGCTGTGGGAGACAGTGCCAAAGGCCTTGCTAAAGTCCAAGTAGACAGCATCCACAGCCTCACCCTCATCCACTAGGCAGGTCACCTGATCATAGAAGGAGGTCAGGCTGGTCAAGCAGGACCTGCCCTTCATGAACCCATGGTGACTGGGCCTGATCTCCTCATTGTCCTGGTTATACAATGTGAGAGCATTCAAAATAAACCGCTCCATGATCTTTCCTGGTACCAAGGTCAGGCTGACAGGTCTGTAGTTCCCTGGATCCTCCTTCCGGCCCTTCTTGTGGATGGGCATCACATTGGCAAGCCTCCAGTCTTCTGGGACCTCCCCTGTTAGCCAGGACTGTTGATAAATGACGGAGAGTGGCTTGGCAAGTTCCTCCGCTAGCTCCCTCAGTACTCTTGGATGGATCCCGTCTGGCCCCATAGACTTGTGAGTGTTCAGGTGGTGTAGCAGGTCATGAACAGCTTCCTCCTGAATTATGGGGGGTTTATTCTGTTCTCCATCCCCGTCTTCCAGCTCAGGGGACTGAATACCCTGAGGATAACTGGTCTGGCTATTAAAGACTGAGGCAAAGAAGGCATTAAGTACCTCAACCTTTCCCTCATCCTTGGTGGCAGTGTTGTCCTCTGACTCCAATAAAGGATGGAGATTCTCCTTGCCTCTCTTTTTGTTGTTACTGTATTTGTAAAAACACTCTTTGTTATCTCTAACAACAGTGGCCAGTTTGAGTTCTAGTTGGGCTTTTGCCTTTCTATTTTTCTCTCTGCATAACCTAACGAGATCCCTGTACTCTTCTTGAGTTGCCTGCCTCTTCAACACTTACTGCCAGTAGCTTCACACTTACAGCCAGAGTTTGTTTCTGTTTTGTGCTTGACTTCTCTCCCACTATCATCAGGATTAATAATTTATTTCTGCAGCACTTTGACTAGTGATGAATGCAGCCTCAGCTGCTGCACCAGCCTTATAAACATGGTCATAACCTGGCCTCTATAGGTATGAATTTGTGTATGTGCACGCATATATATTTGTGTGTAAGAATAAGACTCCTATGAACACTTTAGTGTTATAGCAAAAGCAGAGAGCTTTAAGTAAGACAAGCTTTCAGGGAAAAAAGAGAGAGAGAAAGGTTCATCATTGCTATTTAACTTGGAGTATTTATCAAAATAAAACCCCAGTTTACAATAAAAAATAGCCATGGGGCCGTGCAAATTTGACATGATATATTCCAAGCGGAAAAAGACCGGTTTGAAGCCATGCAGCCCTCGCTCTCTGTCAGGGAGTTAGTTCTCCTGCAAACACAGCCGCACAACTGAGACCGTGTTTCCTTTTGGAAAGAAATTTCAGTTTGGGGGGCAAAAGGAAAATGTGAATACTGCTCTGGAGCAGCGCTCCTGGACCCAGTCTCCTATAATAGTCCTAGAAAAACAGGGCAGATGATGTCATGGCAGCTGCTGATTGCCTGACAGACAGTTTCCGCAGCGCAACATGAGGCCCTTTGGTCTCCCTGTCAGGGAGATTGGCAGCTGAATGGCACCAATGAGCGCTGGACTGTATTCCCTCTGGGAATGCTGCCCTCATTGATGGACAGAAAGCAAAGGAAAAGATTGTCTTTGAACCTGAAAAGAATCCCCTTTTTTTCTCCCTAAAGCTCCTGCCCCTGCTCTCCGCAGCTCTTTTTTCATCCCCCTTTTTTTAAAGGTGTTTTGTTCTAAAGCAGTTACTGAGCTTAATGGAACTGAATGACTTTTCCCCTTCACAATCTGTCAGTCAAAAGCTCAACTCCAGGGCTGTTAAATGAAGTCCTTTCAGAGTCAGACAGAGGAGGAATGTGTCAGTCATCCAACAGACCCTGTTGTGTTTTCATCTGTCAGAGGGGTGATAGGGAGAGCAGCCGGGCTCGGCTGGGGCACATTCCCAGCAGCAGCTAAGAGGCCCTGACAAATCCAGATGCTGGAGCCAAAAAGTCAACTGGTCATAAACACGGGCAAGGTACGGCGCTCCGAGACCCCAGATGCTCTGCTTTGCAATCGGCTGTGAGATGTTTGGGCAAACTTTCAGCAAAGGTTTTGTAGTTAGCATTTCTAGCAGAAAGCCAGCCTTCAAGCACAGGATGGATCTGTGTAAGGCATGGCTTTCAAATTAATATAACTCTTAACTAAAACACTGGAGACAGTAATCCTCCGGATGAAATGCATTTAGCACTATGATTCCAAGCTATTTCTGCCGAATTACCTTAATTTTTTGAGTTTCCCCTATTATATGACATTCCATTAATCTTACCTATTAGATTAAGACTGATGTGCAATTTGTTCTGGGGCTGAACAGTTGGTCCTATTCACTCAAGCACCAATGTTTCACTAGACATTATGAGAAGTGCCCACTATTGCTCTAATGAGAATAATGATCCTCTACTTGCATTTCAAGGGTTTGCTATTTCATCTCTCTCTCTTTTTTTTTTTTTTTTTTTTTTTTTTTTTCCAGCAAGGGAGTATGTTTAAACAAACAGCTCCTGTTCTTATCAGATCTCATAGGGAATGTCTCTTGCTTGTTATAGAGAGATGGCAAACTGTGGTTCGGCTCACAATGTAGTTCTGTGTTACTGTGGCAGCTGGACTCCTGATGTACTTGAATATGCTGGCTTTCCATCTGTAATAAAGTGGGTTTATATCCCACGCAGTGCTGCTGTGGTTCCCCTCTAGTTTTGCCTACCTGTGGTCTGATGCCAGGCCCAGTAGACTTGGTGGAAGGGATCTCCTGCCTGGCAAGGATACTGCTTGGGAGTAGCATCTTGTTTCCCATCCTGTCTGTTTACTTGTCTGCAAAATCATGGAGAACCAGTGGCCTCTCACAGCTTGTCTCTCTCTAGTTTAGACAGTCTGTCATGTCAGCATTTGCTTAAATGCTGCACCAAAATGCATTCCCTCTGCCTTCTCCGCCTGTGTCCCAACAGATTTATTTTGTATTTACTCAGAGCAATGGAGCTCTGTCTGGTCTGTGGGGCTGTGACCATCCCTGGGCAAGGACTGTTTTGGAGTTTCAGCTGCTTCTAGAAAGCTACTTCTCATGGATACTGATAACTATGGCTAGAGAAAGCATCACTGCTGTAGAAAACTACCTGTTCTGGTTACCTAACGGGTTAAACTCTGAAATACAGGGTTTGCTTGGACAGGGTCCTAAGAACAGCACCTGACTGATATGCTAACAGGAAAGACTTACAGTGTTGGCAGCTTTTAGAATAAATTTTCAAGTCAGTGGGTATATTCTAGGGTAAACAGAGTGGTTTCCTTTCACTGAACAAGAACAATAACCAGAGCTAGCAGCCAGCAGGATACAGAGCCCCAGCAGGCATCTAAAGGTGCGTAAGGAGTCACCTCTGCATGGTCTTGACTTGTTTCTTTTCACAGTCAAAGGAAAAGAACAAAGATAATTTTTTAGAAAACTGCCTAGGTGCCCTTGTATAATTTAGTTGAGAATTACTGTAAGTGGAGAATAACCTGAGTCTCATTGTGCTAATGTGCACAGGACGGTCCCAAAAAAGATGGTGAGTTGAAGTCCTTTGCATTGAGGTGCAGAAAGCTGTCTGCATTTGTTTAGATGAACTTGAGTCATATTCTCTAGGAACCAAGCTGCTCTATAGAGTAACTGAATTTATAAGGTATTTGCTCTGCCTTGAAAGGAAGATGTTGCAGTGTAGCTGGGATGGCCAACACAAGTCCATACGAGGGGAGCCCATTTCATCCGCATGGACTCTTGCTCCATCTGTCACTCAGGGCTGAGCTATGGGTGGAGAGAGGCGTGGGAGGGCATGAGTGAATGGAGCCTGTTGTAATGTAGATTATTTATCCTCTATGTGGAGGAGTAGTTAGGCCGAGAGGGCAGTCCATCACTGTCCTTAGGCTGGATCAGTGGAGACGGACTGGCTCCTCTTCCAGCTATGCTTGGAAAAAAAGCTGTGCCACACACTGGGACCCGTGTGGAGCACATGGTGATGGGGCGTCTTGATGTGGTCAGAAAGGTCACCGTCCCCACTGAAAGGCAAAGAAGCCTGAGGAACACTGGCTGACAAAGGCAGTGGCCTCTTGTCTGCGCATGGACAGGAATGTAATTGCTGAACATAAGCTGTCCTTGTTTCACAGAGAAGGATCAGACAGCCCCGTTGGGGTTCAGCTGATCTGAGGAAAGGCTTGGCCCTTTAAGTGTATTGAAAACCTCTCTGTAAAGAAAAATTCCTTTAACACTGCCTTAACTGATATCTGGAACAAAACCCAGCCACACTGTCCGGGTTAGTCTGCAAAATGTGGGAAACAGAATTCGTGCACTCTCAGAATCCACTGAGATCTTCCCAAGCCAGTTAATATCCTTGGTCTTTTTATTGTTGGGGGTTTTTTGCAGATCCATAACTTACAATGAACTAAACAGAATTTCCTTTGCATGTACGTCTGCTATTCTATGTTTTTAAGTAATTATGATGCAATCCCATGCACACACAGACAAATATAATATCATTCTGTTCATAGAAATGAACGATGTATCAGTTTGGGTGTGTGTCTATCCTATCTGCATGCTCAGCCACCAAAAATCATCAGGCTCTAGCAGCTCGTCATTCACTCAGCTAAATAAGTCTCAAGCTATATCAACATCTGCTTAAAAGTGACTGGATGGCTACTGAATTGCAAGGGTTCAATTCAACCCATATAAATGGAAATTTTTACTGTTGGCATAAAAGCATCTACAAGCTGAGACATATATTACAATGGGAATGAAAATAAACCCTTAAAAAATCTGCACCCCATTTGTTCAGGCTGTGCCTGAATATTCCCATGCTGAGAAGCACTTCTTGCCATTTATTAACTGTGACTTTAACTAGAAAGTGAAGCTGTTCATTCAAATAAAGTGCATTCCTGGGTCTCCTACTGGAATAGCTGTCATTTTGCTGAAGGGCTGTGTCTCAGTGACACATGTGCCAGCAGTGATGGCTGCTCAACAGTGCCAGGTCCTTATAGATCCAGTATTCCCCACTCTTCTTACTAGAGCTGCATGCAAGCCCTGAAATTCCCTATGAGTTTCCTTCCTGTTTCAAGACAGACTACAAAATATTTTCACCAAGGTATTACTACTTATTTTTAAAAGTTTGCACACTGAATTTTTCTTGACAAAAATGTGTGAACCTGGACAATCAAATAGTCATATTCACACAAACACACATATTTCAACAAAGTTGGCCCTGTCTTCACCCAGCACAATCTGCAGCTGCACAACCAACAAGTAATGTATGTGTGGGTGGACACGTTTTAGGAAGAAATTGTTCAAAATTTGTACTTTTATGCCCAGAAGGGTTTGTATGTGTGTGTGCCTCTGCTAACTGCATAGGGGAAAAAGTGCAGGTGTTCCTGTTTGCAAAATAATGCCTACAAAATCAGAGACCAGGTCAAGAGCCCAATGAACAGGAGATGCTTCCTTCATTCATTTCCTTAAGTTAAACCCTCATGCACTACAAACTTCTTCTGGTTATTGTTAAAAGAGAATGGAAAGTTTCAAAAAATCTCTCTTGTAAAGAAGCTTATATTACCCCTAAAAAGAAATGTGGGGGGAGGAAAGACCCTCATCTGCGGTACAGTGATTTCAAGCAGTGAGCTTAGAAGTCCTGCTTTTAATCCAGGCATTTAATTTCAAACAGGTGCTGCTGCCTGTCCTCCTCAGGACCTGGAGAGTGAATCCCACTGGTGGATTTGGAATCCTGCTTGCTCCAGGGAAGGAGTGCGTGGCTGCTCCTGCTGCTTGCAGGAGGCAGCTTCAGATACCCTGTGGGTGAAGGAAGAGGTTGGAGCCTGAAGTGATGGTGGGAAGGGGCAGGAGGCCAGGGACCAGGGGCCAGGCTGGGTTTCTGTTTCGGGTAACATGTGGGTTGCAAGTCCTGTTGCTATAGGTAGTCACTTCTTGCTTTTGCACAGGAGCCAGAATACTAATTTTTCTTTTGCTGACATTGCCCACCTGGAGGTCTTGCAGACCACGAGGTGGCATCTTCTTCTCTGAAGTGATTTACACTCCTTCCATCTGAAGTCCTTCCTAGGTCCTTGAGCTGTGCCTGGACACACACAGCCATATTCTTTCAAGATGTTTAGGCTTCTTTTCATTAAGTTTGCCCCAGTTCTTCCGATGTTGCTCTTGACCCTCACTGTTAGGTATCATAGCAGGATATTAAACTGGCACCCTCTGTTACACATTAAGAAAACAGCCATGAAATGGGAGTGTTTGGTGGACACACCTTCTGCAGCCTCTCAGTGACAGCATTCTTTGAATTCCAGACCCCCTCCACCTGACCGGGTACAGTCGGATGTGGCAGCCAGTCCCACTGCCTTCCCACAGGCTGGTGGGTTTCCCTTTGCCCCTGGGATGAGTGGCAGCTGTGCCTTCGGGACATCACCCTGGCCAGGGCAATGGGAACATGAGGGAATCCCAGCACTCTCGGGCTGCCTCTGTGCAGGCCCAGGAGCTGGCCTGGCCCACCAAGGGCTCTTTGTCTGTTCCTGCTCTTTTTCGGACACTAATAATTATAGGTGCAATTTAAGTGACCTCAGTGTCTAACTACTTGATTTGAAGGCACAATTAAGTACCTAGACATATAAATAGCCTAAATTGGACCTTTCAGTTAATGGTTAGAACAGCAACAGGGGCCAGGCTAGGAGACTTTGACCTTGTATCTTAAAATTAGCTATACTGTACATTTAAACTCCCTAACTCATTGAAACCTTACACGGTCTGGCTTCTAGTCAAACCTCTAAATGTCAGGTTTGCTGACTAGGAGTACGTGTCCTCTGGGGACTGTTTATTGTGCAACAAAATGCCCTTCTAGGAGAATTAAAATCACCTTGTCTTTTTACCTATTCAGTCAAATGTAGCAAAGCAGAGAAGAAACGCTCCTTTCCTTGGGCTCAGTGGTGTGGGATCACTTTCAGAGGTGCAATGCACCCACCCTACCTTGCTGGGTGCACCATCAGTTCCAGTGGTGCAGCCCAACAAGCCTCCTGGAGATGTGGATGAGCCAGTTCTTGCTCAGGTGGTCCTGTTAACATTTGCAAGATAATTTGGGGAAGTAACCATGAGCACTGTGAGCAGCCACATCAGAATGTATCATTGCCTGAGTTGCATGGAAATGCAAAGTCCTCCCTTACTATAGTACATCAAACTCTTCCTAGAAAAATCCTTTTAGCAGAGGGAAAAAAAAAAAAAAAGATATCTGAGCTGTTCAATAGCATTTAGAGATTTGAAGAAAGTCAGCAGTCCTGGGTTTTGAGGGATCAAAAAGAGTCCTTCATCTGTGCCTGTGAAACAAGCCATTTCTTCTACTGGCCAAATCCAAAATGCATTGTGAACCTTTGAACTTGGTAATAATCCACAACAATGCTTCCTGGGAACTGAATTGATGTAGCATCTGGATACGTCTAGCTATTGTTACACATGATGTTTATATGATGTCATGTGTACCTATGCCTCTATAAAGAAAGAAATGCAGTTTTCTGCACCAATGATCTTGTGTTTTGAAAGCTAGCACAGTCATTTTCCACACTTTTATGATTAATGTATCCTTCCCTAACAAACCTCCAGCAAAATTGTGACCTCTTGAAAAAACATCATGTCTGCAGTTTGCTAGCTAATATTTATGAACTTACTTTCTTTCATCCTCTTCTCTGAACCTGAAATCTCCCAGGCGTCCTCACATCACAGGCTGAAAAACAGTAGGTAGGATATACCTTTTGTGCCACCTGGGACAAATGATGGTGTGAAGTTGTTAATATTCCTTTTGAGGGAACATCAGGCTATGCCCCACTCCTCTGCTAGGAGCTGCTGGAGTGCAAGAGTTGAGGCAGCATCTACTCTGTGTTTCCTCTGCAGAGCCCTTTCCTTACAGGACAGCAGTGTCACAGAGATGAAGGACCAGGCAGGACATGGCTCTGTTTTAGACTTGACATGGTCATCTCTGTTAATAAAAAGAAGTTCAGTAATCATTTTTCAAACAGATGTGACATAGGTTGTTCTTCCTGTTGTTTCCATCAGCCCTAAGAGTGCCTAAACATCAGCTGGGAAATACCTACATTGGTGGGCTTAAGTCTTTGTTACTGTACACACAAAATATGGGAGGTGCATGGGCCCTTGGCTTGGGCACGTGGGCCACTGGTTAACAAGATGCAGTGCCCAGGCAGGTCACGATCTCTGCCAGGACTTGGTCAGTGTTTTGGCTTTTCAAAAGAAGGACTGCTTGGGAGTGATTGTGGGCTGGGCACAGCCTGCACTGTCAGTGCAGTTTCCATTCCATTCCCAAAACACAGGGTCAGATTCAACAGCCTCCTCCACTCCTTGCTGCTCAGTCCATGAAGTCAGTCACTCTTCCTTTGCAAAGACCCGTTCTTGCCTCAATAAATAGAGCTTTCCACTGCCGTTGTTTATTTTACTGGGGGGGTTTCTTTTCGTGTCACCTTTCCCTTTTTTAATTTCAGCCTCTTATGGACTACATGCTGGTTTGCAAAACCTGCCAATCTGAATGAGTAGCCCAGGGAATACAAGTTCCTATGGGATAAATGCTCTAACTTATGACTCATGGACTAGAATAGTAAAAGTTGATGCATAATGGGCCCTGGGCACTAGCATACCACTGATGTTTTAAATTTATCTTCTGCAAATGAGAAAGAGGTTTTTCTTCAAGACATACAAAAATATACCAGCTCAGTGCAATCTAAACCAAGTTACGTGGGAACACTGCTCTGCACTGTATTGCCAATCTCTTGTGTTTATGTATAATTTTCCATGGGGCATTCCTGTCTGTAAAACTACTCAGAGCTCTTTCCTGTGGACTCCTTTTGACTGGCAGGAATACTAGCAGTCCTAAGTGTCATGTTGTTCATTTGCGCACAATGTTTTTACAGCTATTCAATAGCATCTGTGAGTCATTTGCTGGCTGAGCCTCGGCTCGTTGGCATGTGTCAGGTAGAGGTCTCAGTCAAGCAGGGAGAAGGAAGGAGGGTGTTGGGATGAGGGCTGGGCTCTGTGGAAAGAGGCGCCTGGCTGGCAGCTGTGGTCCAAGGGGAGAGTGGGTGGCCAGCTACCTCGCTCTGCCAGTTCTGCATGGTGATTTTGGCCCCAGGGAAAATATTAGACTTTGGTCCATAGGTTCCTCCAGAGCAAGTAAAGTGGATGGGAAAAGTGAACCGTCAGATCCCTAATTCTGCCTTGCCATTCCAAGACTTGCTTAGAGAAGTGACTCACTCCCTGAGGAGAGGGTAGGTGACTTGTCTCCCAGAGCAAAGTGGAGCAAGGACTGATATTGTTGATCACATGTGGGTGTCTGGTCTACTCCTAAGCCCTTTACTGGGGCAGACTGGGAGGTAAGCCTTGTCTGAATCTGCAGACCTGTACATCACTTTGTGCAGATTTATTTCTAAGGCTTGTGTATTGACTTCCACACAGTGGGACCTGCTAGGAAAGCAGTGCTTTTCAAAGCCATCCCACTTGTTTCTGTGCTCCAGCTCAAATATTCGGCACTTGCTTCCTGAAACATGCGACATAACTGAAGGTACTAGCCCCTCAGCTGGTCACCCTTTAATTCAAAAAATGAATTAAATTGGTGAATTTTAATAGTGAAGAAAGTGACTGTAGTGTTTTTATATCCTTTCTGTTCTCTGACCTTCCATGTTTTTTATGCTGTTGGAAAAAGGAAGGGAAAGGGGCTATTTGCATCTAGGCATGAGGGAGACAGTGCATGTAATTCTTGATATTTCACATGTGATTTAAAGTGAAATGAGGAAAAAGCAAAAAAATTAAACACTCTGCAATGCTAGGTATTGATGTTCCTGTAGAAAGGGTGACAAAAAGCACACTCCAGAATTATTTGCATCTAATCCTTGGACAAAATTGCTCTGCATGACTCACTTGTTCCTCTGTTTTCCTTGTCATACTGAGTCCAGTGTTAGATGGGCTTCTGAGAATAACCCTTCTATAGATTTTGGGCAATATATAGAGAGGCCAAAGAGTTGAAAAAGAATAAAAGGAATTTATAAAAAGGCACCAACTACAGAAAATTCTTTAAAATACTGTAGACCCTCTAGATCATAAAAAATATTCTAAGAATTTCCTAAAGGCCAATGGCTGCTTTCTCAGCCATTCTTTCTTGTGAGATTTCAGCTGCACCAAAAATAAAATGACAGCCCAGGTTGTTTTTGGATCAAGTTTACAGAATTGATATCTGTGGCAGATGCAGAACTGGATGTTGAAAATGAAAACATCTTAGAATTGAAGTTCCTGTTTTCACCATCTCTACTTGTAATATTAACTGAACTGTTTTGTTTTCACAATCAAATGCACTAGAAAAATACTGGTCACTTTTCATGTTTAAGACCACAGCTGATGTGAATCCTGTATTGGTCTTGAAGCTGAAAAAGAGCAAAACTAAATGATGAAATATTCTTATCTTCTCAATTATTTATTCACTGTTTTTTCCCCTTCATTTTCACTCCAGTGATAGTAATGAGTTTTACGAATGTAAGGTGTCAGCTACATGTTTTTTCTGTTGAAACTTCTAAATTTATGGCTCCTCTGGGCATTACAGGCATGGATAATGCATAATTTACAAACAGACTTGAAACTTTCATCTTCCTTTTCCCTCTCCTTTTCAGAGCTTTTGGTTCATGGAGTGATTTGTTTTGCTGTAGTGGAAACCATATGCTCTTCTAAATCTCAGCGGAATGTGGAAATTCTGCAACCTTGCCAGATGTTGCCAAAGAAACTTCACCTGACAGAGTTACACACACTGCTTTTCTTCAGTCAAAATCATCTTTCTAAGGGGATGGTTTTTCCTGCTACTTGATAGTGGGTGAGAGGAAACCAAATCACAACCAGCAGGTGTAGGTGCAGTCTCAACATCAAATTCCCGAGGTCTGTGCCCTATTTCTGGTGGGGCAGGAGCTGGAAGGTTTAGTGAGCCATCTCCTTCTCAAGAAGTTGGGTCAACAGCTCTTAAAAGGGAATCTCACTTCTGGCACTGACTCTACTTTGTTACTAAGAAACATATGACTTACCATATTGGATAAAAAGTCTAGTTCAGAGTTGTTGCAACCATGGCCACACACTTATGTGCTGCAGAGAAGGGTGGGAGAAACATCACAACTAAACAGACAAACCGAGAGTTACTTTGACTGAACTTCTCTCTGTTGTTTTTCAGTTGGTGTATGACTTGAAGGCTTTATGTTCTCCCTAAAAATGTGTCTGTAACAGGTGATAAAACATCGGATGCTCTTTTTATTCTAAAAGTTTCCTCATTCTTGTGTGTGTCTCCATAGCTGCTTTTCCTTGTGGCAGCAAATCAGAGCGTTTAGGTGCTCTGGCCGTGAGGGCAGGGCATGAACTCTTCCCTTCATTGAAAGGTGCAGAGTAGTGAGGACAGCCTCCAGACCCAGAGATGCTGAAGGGAGACTGGCAGAGCAGAACTGCACAAAGAGGTGTGGATCCTTATTCAGCCAATCTATTCCTAAAGACAGCAGGTCTTATTTTTCCTTAGGCACCTTTGTGGATTCCTGAGCTGCAGGCTGTGGACCCCTAGAAGTCTCCTAAAAGCCAGAGGTTTGGTAAATACTTCAGTGACTGCCATTTAGGCTACACGTCAGTAATCTGAGAATTGTGTTAACAACATGGTTTTGCCTCTGCTCCCCAGTGTGATTAAAGAATTATTTCATTGCAGGATTTAGCTAGGAGCTGTGTCATGAACATTTGCATGATCATGGAGATCCATGAACTTCCCAACTGCATTACCAATGGAGTCATGCCCGCCTACACCATTTCTGGGAAAGCTGGGGGGCTGACACCTGGATGTGGCTCTTGTCATGGGATTAAGGTTGTCCCCCTCTGCCTCCCACTGATGGCTTCTGGCTAGGTTATGAGTTTGTTCATCTGGTGAATCCTCAGTCTGCTTTAAACCTGATCCCCAAGGCCATACTTGCTCCATTTTAGTGTCCCTGCCCACACCGTTTGGACACAGATGCTGTGGCTCTTATTCCCACCCAAGCATTTGAAGCAGCTATGACTGGGTCCCTCAGGTGTACATCGTGTCTTAATCATAATCAGTCTGAGCCCACATGGTCCTACTGCCTACAGTTAGTTTCCTCAGGGAACACATGACACCAGACAGAGAAAACACAGATTTTGTTCACTACTCAAATATGTCATGGACATTTCTCAGGATTTTTGAGAGAAATAGAACAGGAAACTTCCTGATAGTGTCCAGCCTTATTCTTCCTCTGGGGCACCACTGGTCTCCTTATGCAGCCTTTCCCTTAATTTCCAAGGTACTGACAGGTAACTCCATTCCAGATAATTGCTGAAAATTAAGTCTTTTTTTTTGCCCCAACCCTTCAGTAGGTCCAGGCAGATTCCCATTGGTGTCTTTGTTCAGCCTTCCTTACTCTTCTGTTCTACACGTTCCTTACACCTCCTTGCAAACAAAAAGTTTCACCTGGGTTTCAGGCAGCTCATTGACCCAATCAGCATCTGCTTCAGCATTTTCCACTGGGATTTACCAGATGGCTGCACTAGCTTGTCTGCAGTTGTGGGTCTTGGTGGCAGAGCCTCATGCTTTCATACCAACAGCTCTCAGATCCACATTGACTGGCATTGACAAAATGGACAAAATCTGGCTTTTCTATGTATTTAATTTAAACATATCTATCTCTTGAATCCCATCTGCCATATTGAAGAACCCCTTACTGTGTATGATGGTGTGATAGACTGTGATTTGGGCTACTCTGTTGTTTGATTTGTTCTGTTGTAATGTGTTACACATCATTCAAAGCTAAGGCCTCCAGCATAAGTGAAATGCAGTGTTCAAAAAATATGTTGTGAGGTTAAGTGGAATGGTTTAGTGCATACAATTACACATTATAAATCAATCCCTCAACGTTATAGAAAAATATAATTAATATGAAATTTGTGTCTTTTTTACAGAAATATCTAGTTCATATAAGGAATATTTCTGATACATAGGCTTATTAGATATTTTTTAAACTTAGAAATGGGATAAAGTTTGATAGCTTTATTCTGCAGGGCACTGTGGAAATACAGTAAATCAGCAGAAATGCACAGCCTCTCACAGTCATTCTTGTATAAAATATGACCCACAGTTTTGAAACATATGGTTGCAAAAGTTTTAATTTAAGTGGTATCTTCTTTAGTCAGCAAAATGAGGTCTGGCTTGCCTGTGGGGATTGAAGCCAGCACCTTCACCTGCTGAAGTGAAAAGGCTCTCCTGGTGACTGCTGTTGGTTTCCACTGCTGAAGTATGACTGAACAAAAATATGAACCTTTGAACTTGATGCAGAGGCAAAACCCAAGAGTCTTCCCATTTATTATCTGCAAGCTGATAGGAATGCAGCTTATCATCTACCTGTGGTCACACCCCCTGTGGTCCCACTGCCTGAAACCCCCCATGTGGATAGCCAGATGCACCCCCTTACTAGAAGCACTGAACTTTCCCACTAACACTTGCCTTCGATTTTGCTTCTCAGCCACAATGGGGAGAGCCCCATAGAGTTCCATCTTGCCAAATATATATGTATATATCTATCTTGTCACAGCCTATTTTACTGAAACATTGGATAGATTTAAAAGCCTCCCTTGGTCCTAGAAAGGAAATAATAATTAGCACCTACTCTCACAATAGGGAACTATCACCTCTTCTGAAGGAGAGGAATAGGGCTTGTCCTACTCCTGACAGCTGCTGCTGGGAGACATTTCTGGGTTGTCAGAGCCTCTTTATGAGCAGATTCCTTTGTAAGTCTTCATTGCTCAGACCAATAGGTCTACACTTGGCATCTGTTTTTCCCCATGATGATTTTTTTTTAATCTTTCTCAATGTTTTTTCTGTATCTAATTCATTCACTACTGCCTCTCTCTTCTGGTCATTCTTTTTTTGTACTTTTACTTGGTCTTTATTTGGTGATTAAAAATATTTTGGGGCAAGTAAAATGTATGTCCAATCTAGATTTTTTTATCAGGCTTTCCTGGACTTTCGGCAAAGGGTGAGTTTTCTTTGGACTGGTTAGAAAGAGTTAATCAAAGGAGAAAAATTGGATGGCCACTGAAAAGACAGCCATTTCACTGTAGAGATCTCATTGCAGAGCAGTGCTTGTAAATGTGAAGAGAAATATATCTATAAAGAGTTTGCCCAGGCTTTTCCAGCACACTGAAATGGAGTCATCTGACTTTGTTTAAAGTTTTTTGATCCAAAGAGCAGGAGAACATTTCACTCATAAAGAATATCTACAACTGTGTTTGAACCTTTGACACGGGAAACTGAGGAAATTAAACCAGCTGCTACCAGTTTCTCCAGAGCCAGACAGATGTAAAGCTTGCAGATAAACAAAATGTTTTTTTTTTCCTCAGATTGTCATTTTCTAAAAAGAAAAAAATAAGTTATTTTTGGAAGAGAGAAAATATCTGTGTTTGCATTCCTGTCTATAATACAATGTGTGGCTGATAAGAGGCTTATGTTTTAAATTGTTATCATAGACAACACGATGGCTTCTGAAGTCAGAGCAGGGCTGGAATAAGGCTGACTCCTTCTCCTGCCTTTGTCCTGTCCTGAGCTGTGCCCTGGCAGTGAATTGCACAGTATCTTAAAGTGACCTTTCATTCAGAATATGTGGAGGTACTTTTAGTCAACTGGTAGGAGCAAGTGACCCCTGACCTCCTGATATTCACTGAGTGCACGAAGGCATTTTCTCTGCTTATGGGTGGTCCCAGTAGACGGTGGCTGCAGATGTCTGCTCCTGATAAATCCAGAGTTCAGCTAATGGGAGGGGACATGTCACTGGCTTAACCAGAGAGTGAAATATGAAAGCTATAAGCAAGTGTTTCTGCTGGCTTTTGGGCTCTGTCACCGGCTCTGAAGACTGAAACCCCTTGACAGTGCCTTGCACTGCTTCAGGATAGGTTTTGGTGCACCCCTTAAGTCCTTCCACAGCTGTTCTTCTCTTGTGCTGGGGACCCAGCTGCACCATGTGTGACACCTCTGAGCTCCTTTCACCATGATAGTTGAGAAGCAGAGTCAGTTGCTGGGCAGATGATTTTCCTTTTAGTTCTGCAATTTGCTTTGTGCATCTGGTGGAAAGTAAACTTGACAGTGTCCACCTCATATTGAGTTAGCCTGGTTCATTTGTAATTAGGACTTTTTTTGCACTGGAAACCTTCAGCTGAGAGCCCATTCTCAGAGCTTTGGTTGTAGCAGGTTTTCAGAGTGGTTAGCCAAACCCAGTATCATCGCTGGCTAGGACACCTTATTCAACTTCACTCATACCTCTTACCCATCCTCTTCTCCTTGCTCACCTCCTTTGTTCTGGTGCCAGTAATTTCTATAAACTATCGTATGCTGCTCAGTGGCAATAAATATTAATAAAGGTATATAACTTTACCGCTGGAATAGTGGGAGAAGAGGTGAGTGATGTATATTTTACTTCAGAGGCTTGGCTCCCTTTGGCATGCCTTTTCCTCCCAGAAGAATTGCCAGATTATACTCTAGTTTCCCTTCCCAGATGAACTACATCCTCACATCTGTCTGGCTCTACTCCAAGCTGCTCCAAGTCAGTAGGAGCTGGGAGAAAAGTTCAACATGCAAATTGAAAATGTCAAATTTTGCCTTTATTTATTGCTAGTTTTGTAGAAAGGAGGAAGTAGAAAGACTTTCTGTCAGAACAGCTCACTGTTATTTTTTTGCTTTGAGTAAATGAACCTCTGAATTGCTGTAAAGGGAGTGTCTGGGAAGCTAAGAGGGACTCAAAGGGCAGTGTTATAGAAGCAATCTTAGTGGTACTGGAAGAGTGTGGCACTGGGAAGTGTGTGTGCATCTCTAAACAGATGAACTTGTTGAACACTGGAAATGAGAAGAGAGAACTGCAGAATGGGTTGTTACACTGAGGCAAGTCTGGTAAGACTGCTGAAGTCAGTGCTGAGACCTTTCCACATGAATGCTAATTACATCATTTCAGTTTGAAAGACACAACTCCATGATCACACATTCCATTAAAAATGAGAACATTTGTTTATGAAAGTTTATCACACCCTTTGTGAGACACAATTTCCATGAAGGGCTTTTGGGATGCTCTGCTGAGAATGCAACACATTTTAATGACATTGAGCAAGAGTATTTTGTATAGGTGATGTTTTCATTTTGTATAGGTGATGTTTCAAACCAGAAGAAGATCAGAAATGCTTGACTAAAGTTAAGTAACAAATGTTAGTAATTCTGTGTCAGAGAATAATGTACCAAGAAGAGAAACTAACTCCCAAAAATATGCGAACAGCTCATGGTAGGACAGATGATGTCACCCATATTCATGGTGCTTTGGTGCAGAAAAGGATTCATATGAAGGCTCATAACAATGGGAGAGTCATTTGTGTGTGAACACTGATGTGCAAAGATGTCCAAAGAGCATGGGAGACAGACATTATCTGAGTTTGAGAAATGGAGGAGGTAATGACGAGATCCAGAGTTGAGGTACAATACTGGTAAATATGAAGCTAAATTATCCATGGCTGCTCCCACTGTGTGTATTTGTTTAGTTTTCTTCTGGATGTATTATAAACCTGGAAATGAACAACTTTTCTGACACACAGTAAAGAAAAAAATGCCACCGTCCACTTAAAAATGAGCGTTAATGTACAGACAGAGAGTAAAGCTATGGGGTTTGCTTGATGTAAAGAAGTTCATGTCCTTATTTATGGAAGCTTAAATGTTATCTGAAATGGACCATAAATTACTTGCTACTATTGCCAAATTGGGTCTGTCCACTACTCTGCCTAGAGCAGTGAGATGATTTTTAAATGCAGACATGTGATTTGTATATCTAATGCAAACCTGATGGAGAGGTGTTAATAGCAGGCACATACTGGAGCATTTGATGAAAGTTGAGGTAAGTCCCTAGTACGTGTCACTCAAAAAATACCTTACAGTTTTAATTGAAATATGGTTTATAATACCTGTGGTGATTCCATGATGAAAACCCCTATGGAGTCATTACCACAAGAGCAGTATTCTCCTAGCTTCCCTCACCCATTCAGAGAAGCAGCTTCTAGTAATAAAGGGGATTTTCTCTAAGACAGCCGCACAGTGATTCATAAGGAGTTGAAGAAAATTTGTTGAAAAAGATAGATGAAGGTTACTTAGGGATGGAACAAGAGACAGGCTAGAGATTCCCAGTGAATAATGATACTGAGAAAGTTGTCATGACTTGTTGCACATTTCAAAAATACAGACCACACTGAGCGGAATAGTATTGTGTTGGTGTTCCAGGGAAAAATAAGCACTTTGCTATCCATAGCTACTTACTGGACTTGTGCAAATTGTTTGAAGAAATCATAAAATTAAGGTAATTTTGCAAAACTCGATATATTTAGGCAAATTACTTTTTAACTGAAACTTTAACAAGGCATTCTCTTATATTTTTAGTGTGTATCATATTTTGGCCATTTTTTTTCCTTCTTGAGTTTTCATGTGTTGAATTAAAGTGGAGACTACTTTTAAAGACACCTAACTTTAAAATAAGTTTAAGCAACATCATAGATACAGGTGGGACAAGAAACACAGATTACACTATGGTTTTTGAAACTGTTCTTTTAGTTAAAGTGGATCCCCTAGTTACAGAATAGTTCCTGGAAAGCCTCTATGGGGCAAGGTCCATTGAGTTAATCACCGCACTTAAATAATCTGGATTTGAAATAACTGAGGAAGAGTATAATTCTATATTTCTATGTCTGATTCTGAAGTCCTTACTCACAGAAGTAGTGTGAGTTGAATCAATGAGACTATTCACATGGATAAGCATTAATCATATGAGTAATGAGAAAGAGTTGAAGGGTCACTCTTAAAGTTGCTAGGAAATTTTGCAGCTGCTTCATATGGCCCAGCTATCATTATATCTCCCCAGTTATTGCTTCTAATGCAGTAGTGATTAATTAAACTACAGTGATATTGACCCCATGCTGGTTTTTGCTCTGTTCAAACCCTCTCTAAATGGTGTCCTGAGGACTGAAGTAGGTGTAAGAGGTGTGCAGGCCAAAGCCTACAGCAGTCCCTCTGCGTGAGGTGCATTCCACTCTCCAATGGTTTCAGATTTCCTTTCTCAAGAAAATTGTCTTGGCGCCTGAAATGGAGTTTCCAGTCTCCATCTCCCTCTTGACATCCCTGTCTGAGCATATCAGTTGTCATCTCACACTATGGCACACAGAGCATAGGAGAAGTATTTATAGCTAGCCATGGTTATCAGGAGAGATTTGCAGTGCTATATCTTCAGTTTTTTCACATACTCCTGTATTCATTACTTCCTTTCCCTGCAAAAGTAACTCCACATCATCCAAGATAGCAGCAACCTTGAGGCCAAATACTCTTCCAGGTGTTTTCTTCCCTCAGCATCCACAGCCAGCACGTTGATGTTTCTCTGACAGCCCAGGGACTGTCCCTACTTATCCATGATACCATTACCAGAAATCTCCATCAGCCTTAATGATCAACAATCTGGCAACCCATTGTCTCACTTCCGAGTTTGCCTTCTGAAAGGACAGTCATGGCCATAACAAAACCATCTGCTTTTCTCTTATTGAGGAGCAGAGCAGACTATATGGTTTGCATTAGTGGCAGGTTTTTCAACAGCATAGGAAAATATTTCCAAGCCTCTAATTTTTTGATTTACTGTTATCCTTGCTTCTTATATGGCTGCAGTGTCACAGAAGAAGAACTTTGTTCTATTTGCTCTACCTTTCAGGAAGAAACTGACTGTTGGTCCCTTTTCTTGAATATTTCCCTGCTCTGAGATATGTTTATTTATTTTTGCTATATTATTGTCTTTGGTCACACCTTAAGAAGAGCCTTAAGAGGAGTGAGACACTTTTTGGTTTTGGAGTTCCATACTTTCTTTTGAAGCATGTAACCACTCCTGGAGACCCAGTGCATATTGCTGCCTAGCATCGAAGTATTTGAGTTCTTACATATCTTCATTCATCCACTTTGCAGATAGATTTTTCCTCCAAATGATATGTTCAGTTAATAGAGTTATGTGAGTTTGTACCTGCAAAAACAAATGAACTATCTGAAGGAACAAGTAGTCAAGCAAAAGGCAAGACAGTATAATGGAAAAGAGGTAGTTCTCTAGTTCAGCTAAGCTAAAGGAGGTTACAAGTATGAATATTGCTAAACTCATTAAAAAAACCCCAACCAAAACCAGGCATCAGAAAAGACATGGCTGAATCTAGAACTAAAAACAGGGGACAGCTTTCCTCATCTGCCCCCTTTGCAGTAATCTGTTGCATGATAGACCACTTCTGCACAATATCAGCATTGTTTGAAAGCAAAACCCAGGCTACAGAGAGTAGCTTCAGAGTCCGCTGGTTTATAGTGAAAGGGAGGAAAATGTCAACTCTAGGCTCACTATATGCAAAACAATTTTCTTTGTTTCTGGCTAGATTCACTCAGCCAAATGAATTGTCAAAACGTACATTAGTTAATTCTACTGTAATTAATATAACATATTAGAAAATGTCATCTTATTCCAAGCCTGGCCCATTTCATGTAGCCAAGTGAGCTATGGATCCTTCATCACTTATGAGTGTGTCTGCAAAGGTGTTGACCACTGCTCCACGTGTGGAGAAGATTAACAACTGTTACTTGTGTTTCTTCTACAGACCACTTCAGGCAAGCACTTCAAAAAAGCTCAGCTTTCTGAATTATGAGTGTTCTCCTGAAACAAGGTCTGGGAGCACACAAGTCCTGCCTTGGACCATAAATGCCAGGTTGAACAGAGCAGGTTAAAATTATCTACCGGTGAAGTTAGCATAACCTAAGAAGCTGGGCAAGTTAGTTAGGGTATCATCTATCTTTCTTCCAGAGATTGATGATTTTCACCTGCACATTTGTTGTCTTGTCTTTTTACAAGCAAGAATTCTATGTCTGGGGTGGAAGAAGGAGTTATTAGTTCTGGTATGTAGTGTTTCTGTTTACACAGAGCACTTTGCTTGATTTTTCTCTTCAGTGTGCTCCATGGCGGTTTCTTTTTATTGTTGTTTTTGAAAAAAAATTTTCAACATATTTCCATGTTATCAATGCAGCGTGACTTGGCAAAAAAACCCCCCAAAACAGTTCAGATGGTGTTACTAAAGAAAACAGCTGTTCAATGCACAGAAGGGTATGGAAAGGCTCTTCTTGAAGTCATGTGGGACTGGTCATTGGATGGTTTGAGCATTAAAACAGAAGAAAAATAAAAAGAACAATGATAATAGGCATTCTTATCATGAGCAGTTAATGTATACTGCCTTGTGTAACTTGCTATCCTTTCACCAATGAAAAGACTCATGTCAGAAGAAAAGGAAAAGAAAAAGGAAACCCAGGAAATGGTGTGGAAGATTCCCACCCTTGATTCTCATTCAGTACTTCAGAAAAAGTTAGACCTCTGCTAGCATGCCCAGCAAAAACATTATTTCCAAATCCAGACTAATGATTTCTTACCCAAATCTGCACCTAGTCTTTCTTTCCTCCTCCTTGACAAGCTTTTCTTTTGCATTTTTCATGAACAACTGTCTATCAAGCCAGTATCACACTCAGCAAGTTAACGGTTTCCAACAAAGAAAGTGGGAAACAAGAAAATTTCCCTTCATGGGAAAGAGCTTTTTAAAGAAAGGTCCATCCCACTGGCATAAATCAACAAAAAGCAAGTGTATTCATTTAACTATCCAAAAAGTCCCAATATGTCATCATGTCATGTACAGCATTCGGTTGCTTTAATAGTGTTATCCTTTTCTCTTTTTAGAAAGGAGTTCATTTCAGTGAGCTTGTAAAGTACAATATACTGCATTAGAGGTTTCATTATTCACAGAGACCAAAAGAAAAAAGAAAGATCTTTCCACACATGATTAATACTTCAGCTGAATACCACGTGCTGGATGTGGGCCATCCATCAGCAATTTAACATCTGTAATCTGGCCATGGTGAGTCACTGTTAACATCATGAACAAATCACGGATGCTCTGTGGTCTTAACATGGTTTATGGGCCTTGTATGAATTGAACGTGTGTTCAGCCTGGGGATGAAACAGGGATGGTCTAAATTAGAGGCAAAGGAAGTTATGAAAAGGAGCCTTGCCACTTATTTTTTCATTAAGTAGACTTATCTCAGGACTGTTTGTGAAAGTCTGGCTTTCAAACCTTCCCTAACAAGGAAAGGTTAGAGGATGGGAACCAGTGGGATTTAACAAAAAATCAGCAATAAAAAATAATAAAACAAAGGGGGGTGATCAAATCCAACACACAGGCACATGATTTAACCTGTAAAGGCATGCACAGTGTTTGATGGTCAGCGTGGTTTTGTTTAGTCCCACCTAGGCTATGAGCTGTGAATGCCTGCACACCATTACGGTGGGCAGGGTGTGGGCTTGCCCCACACCAACATCTCCCTCCCAGAGAACAGATGACCTTTTTGCACTGTGCTTGCTCAGTGATGTGGCTCTGCCAGCTTTAACTTGAGCAGGGACTTAATAAGTGACCGAAAGGCAGAAGAAGCTGCCCAGGGAGTAACCTGACAATACTCATCTCCTGTGTAGGCTGATGTTCATCCCTAGCTGCACTTGTTAATTTGTCAGCAGGAAAATGTCTCCCCTATCTAGACAAATTTCCTCATGCCACAATGCCTTCATTCTGGGCATGCTGACAGCAAGCAGCATGTCTCCATGCTGACTCAGGTTCTGCCGTTACCCTTGCCTTCTGCCCCAGCCACAGACACAGAGATGCTCGTGTTGGCAGTCTCTTGGCTTGTGCCTCTGGAGATCCCTGGGACAACCTGCTTGGGGAGAGCACTCAACCCTGGGATACTCTGCCTTCCTGGGTCTGACAGAGACAGAATTTGTTTACCATGAAGGAGTGTTGTAGAGTTTGGCTAGTCATTCAGGCATTTCTGAAGAGGAAGGTGAATTTTGATTGGGAGAGTCTTTTTCTTTGGTGGCTTGGGAGCATTACTGTGGCTGCTGTCAGCTTAGATATATTTTATAATACATACTTAAAGATACTGATGGCTCCTGCAAATTGGTTACATGACAGTTGCATTGGCGATGCAAATAAACAAATAAATTAGGTCATTCCTGGTGCTGTTTGAAACTTCTCCATTCATGAAGAAGAAATCTGATCCAATCCAGATTCCTGCTGTAGTTTTGTATCTGCCTTCACAGAAAAGTGGAGCAATAGCTCCATTTGGGTAAACTAGTCAGGATCACTTTCTAGAAGTTTAGTTGAATGGCAGGTTCTTGAGGGGTACATGAATAACTTTTGCAAATTGCCTCCAAAGCTAGCACAGGAACTTCCAGTCAATTTTAAGAGAGCTGTTTACTGTTGCATATGGCAATCATTATTTGGAATAATAAACCCACTGAGAATCTCAACATGCATGGGCCAATGAATGGGTCATCTTGCTTAACAATTTAAGCAAGTAATTTATTTCAATCTCTAGGATAAAGCACATGAAGCTTACTAATTTCCTTCCAAGACACAAGAAACAAAGTGCTACAACCTTCTGAATCTTGCAGCCATAATGGAAATATAGACTTGCTCTTTGGTATTTGGTACCATTTTTGCTTGCTTGCAACAATTTGTTTCACATTTCTTATGGAAAAAAATAGTTTTATTATTCAAGTAAAGAAATTAATGACTATAAATTTTGCAAGATAAGATTATCTGGATTTGGGCAGTGCTATACAAATACTGAGCACTAAGCAACAAAACCAGAGAAACACTTATGCTATTTTTAGTAATAATTATGCATTCTATCTTTCTCTGAAGTGATTAGAGCTTTATCACCCAGGAACAATATGTAAATATATATTTCAGTTATGTCTGGTAGCAACAAAACAGAATTTTCTACCTTATGGTTTTCCAGCTGCAATAGCTACAGAGGTCTGCTGTTCCTCCTCCTTGAAAGCACATGCTCAACTCCCAAAAGCCACTGAAGTGATGACCCTGAGAATTTAAAGTTGGCCATCATCTCAATGGAGCAGGTAGTGCAGACAGCACAAGGCCCTTGGTATCATTGTAGAAACCTGATCTGCTCTGACTTATGGCTACTATCATCAGGGTGATTGACAGTTCATGGAGTGTCCCAGAGTGTCTACTGTGACTGATGGGAGAGTACAGGTCATCTCACCAGTGAGGATGGCTTGTGTAATGTTTCCTCATCGGTCCAATATGAAAATTTACTGTGAGCTATCCTGGAACTCTAGTTGAGGAGTGGAGCACTGCCATTAGAGAACCAAGCATTACCCCAAGCAGTGGCCCCTCTTGATGGGACAACGCTGTTTCAGTGGCCAAGGTCTGCTGGCATGCATGAATTCTGCAAGAGAAACAGAGCTGCTTTGGGCAGAAATGAACTTTGCAAAAAAACCACAGCCTATGGAACTGCATGGTGTTATCACGCCTGATGGTTTGCAGTTGCGAAACAATGCAACTGGAGGCAGCAGCGAAACAATGTGAATGGTTTTGACACCTTGTTCCAGGGCTGCTGCACACCAGTTCCACAAAAGCTTCCCACAGGTCTCTTCACTGCGTGTGTCACTGACAGCAATATCATGTGGTTGCACTGATCTAAATCATGCTCAGCCCAGTGACCCATCAGGTAAGACAAGTTAGAAGAGCCTGGTGGGCTGTGGTGGGAGCTGAGGCATGCAGTGAACATGGTGGGTCCTTATGCAGCAGCAGAGCTGCTGTGACTCTCTTCCTCAGCCCTCTCAGCCCACAGCAAATGCAGCCAGATACATTTATCTAAACTGGAGTTCATTTAAACCTCCTCTCAGCTGACAAGGAGCTCATTAAACCCATATAACTCAATTACGTGCTGGAGTTTTAAGAAATAGCAAGCTTTTGTAAATACATAACATGTTTACATAATCCTCTGCAGTATGATCAATGTTGTCACATAAAATTTAGCTGATATTTCATTTTGAGCCATAAAAGTTGAATAAACTATTAAAATGAATTCTAAAGTTGCAATATTTACTCATTAGCCAATGCCCTGTGTGAGTAGAAATAAAACTTGTCACCAGTAGGTTGTCCTAGGGATTTAAAAAATCATGAGGCAGTTGTGTAGAGAAGACCCTTTCTCTGCTGAGAAATCTGTGGCTGATTTTGTGAAAAGCTTATGGAGCACTAAATGGCCTTATGAACCGGTAAGTACCCCCCAAAGATGGAAAGAGAGAAAAATATTAGTCATTAGAAAAACGAAATAACAATGCATCTCCCATTGCATACAGGTTGCACTGAAAAAAACTCTGATGCCAGCCTTTAAAAAATCAAAATATTTTATTCTGACATTTTCAAAATGAGTTTTTTGGGATATATAATTTCACATTATTGTTTCATCAAGAAATAATTGAATTGTAAACACATGGACGCAGTCTTTTTTTTTGTGTGTGTCCAAAACTAGAATGAATTCGTTTTCATTTCACCCAGAATGATGAAACATAATTGGTTTTGGACTGATTCGAGACCTGTTCCCTCTGAGATTCTGCTGCTTTTTTTCCCCCCTCTCCACCGAGTCCTGTGGTACACCCGAGCCTTTCGCCAGGCTCCTGACCTCCCTTCTCTGCTTTGTGCCCCCAACCATGTTCCTTGGGCAAGTGTCACCAGGCACAGAGAGTGGTGGCGACTGGCACTAGGCTTATGACTTGACAAACCAAGACTTCAAAACCAAAATGGAAATTCCTGTTGGGAGCCAGCTGGTTTTGGATGAGTTAGCTGTTCAGCCCTTCTTTCCTTTTTATGTCTGTTATATCAACAACACCCCTGTGGTTTCTAAACTCTTTGCTTATACCAAAAGCACACAACTGCGTCACCCTGCCTGTCACCTTCAGAGCCTGCTAATGCTTTCAGTCCACTTGGAGAACAAAGTCTTAATGAATTTAGAAAAGAAAAAGTTCCAGATGTTTAGCAAACTCTTAAAATACACTGGCTACTCTTTTTGTAAGAAACACAACCTGATAAAAGCCTATTTTCTTAGCAAACAAATTATATGTCAGCCAGATGTGTGAAACCTTGCTAATAAAGAAATATATGCCAGTACAGGAGAGAAAAACTCCAATCTCCAAGTGTCACTATGCGCTTTCTAATTCTCTCTTAAAAAATTAAAATATCTAAGAAAAAAAAAAAAGACAAAGGCAAACAAAATCCCAAATGTATCTAACATGTTGACACAGGTTTTTAGTTACCTTTTATTCCTTTAGACAGAAAAATATGCAATTCACAAACTACAGGGGTTTTTTCAAACTTACATGGAGTGAGTCTTTACAGGGAGTGGATGAACTGGCTTCACTTACTGAAAGGGTTAGCATAAATCTCATTAAGAGATGAGAACTCAGAGTTATGGCAGTACATTTCCTGCATCTTGTATTATAAATGTTGAAAGGCTGGTAAATTCACTCAGCAAAATAAATCTCTGAGTGAAGATCTGTCGTGACAGATAGAAAGAGTTTAATAAGAATGATGCCTGATAAAGTACTTTTCATCAGCAACACTCAGAGTGCTTTATGGAGAAGATATCAGGTACCTTGTTGTACAGGTGGGGAAATGGAATTGCAGTGGCTTCCCAGTGCAGAGTGGCAATAGACAGGAATCTCCTGAGGTACGAGCCTTCGCTCTAACTACCATCCATTACCTGGAGGAATACAGATACTAGAGAGGTGCCTTGAGACACAGTGGTAGAGCAGTAGGGCATCTTTGTCTGACACAACTTTTAATTTGTTTCCTCTCCACAGATTTTTATTTAATTTCTTTCTCTCCCCTCCAACTCTTCCCCAGCTGCAAGCTTTATGCTGCCCCAGACAACACTTATTTCTGTGCTTTTGCAGGGGTGTGAAGGAGTTGCAGGTCTGGTGAAGGAGCCTCACCACACAGCTGGCTGCTGTGGGTTGGAGGTGGAGTGCACTGTTGGAAAGCTGGAGGCCAGGTGATGTTGCTTCCAAAATTGCTGAGTGCCATATTACAAACACTGCCTGGCTGGCTAAGGTCTCCCTCCTGTCCTTGCACAGTCTGCAAGGCAAGAGCCTGGTTGTTTTACACAGAGTGTGGGTATGGTATAATAGTCTCTAATTTGCAAGGATGCTCGATAGAAATTAGTGTGATAATGAATAGATCCACTTGCAGACCACATAGGCTCCTTTGATGACTAGTCTCCTGCTAATAGAAAGGTTCTTTGCCAGGGGCCAAATTCCTTGGTAAGTATTGTTTTCCCCTGTTACAGGGATTAAAGCCACCTACTGTATTTGAAGCTCTCAGGATGAAAGGCTTACTGACCTATGTGGGACAATAATCCCTCACAAAGGGCTGGTGGTCACTGATCTCATTTTGTTGAGTTAAACGTCAGTTGTTAATAGAACTGTTCTTATGAATTTTAAGCCATAGGTTTACCTTTCAGAAGCTGTCTTGTTATGTCTTTTAGATCTATATTTCAATATATTTTTGGCATGAGTTCCTGTGTCCTATTGGGAAGGCAGCTGAAGTAGGCAGTTAAACAAATGCAGGACTATATGAAAGTTATAAATGTGTGTGCTGGAAAACGTAGGCCCACAGTCAGACCCACCCACCACTGCCTAAATAACAAACAGTAATGAGCTTTTCAATTTCAGAGTAGAACTGCAGCTCATCCTTTGGAAACTAAACATCAGAGAAGGCTTCTGTGAGTTTTGCTGATGGTGACATCCACCACCTATGCTGCCTTACTCACCTCTCCCTTCCTGTCTTTGCTCATGCACATGAAGTGCACTGCAGGTATAGACCCAGGAGGGATTTTTACTTTCTCTTCCCTGTCAAATCTCCCCAGGGGCTGTCTGTCCCCCTTACGCACTTCCCTCACGCCAGGGCAGTGAAGGGGAAAAGCCGAAGGAGCCGTGAGTCACGGTGGAGAGGCATCTGGCAGTGGCGCTGGTTCACATCAGCAATGAAGAGCTCTGAGCACCTGCAGCCTGCCCTCCATGCAAACTTCCTTGCAAGCTTCAGAGATAAGTTATGTATATAACAGACAAAAACTGCTGCTGGGTCTAAAGTGATGTTTATGAGGAGCAGTCAGTGTGCACATTCTGGAGAAGATAAAGAATTGAGAATCAGGTGAGATGAGAGAAAAATTTAAGTAGAAAAGTGTTAAGTAAATCAAGTGGAGTTACACACAGTGCACGTTGGTCTGCATGAGCTGTGGCAAAAAGCACAAGGCAAAGCATGGGGGAAGGTTACCTCATTTTGCAATTGTTTGTAAGGAGTGTGCATATGAAACCAAGTGACATCAGGGTTACTGCCTTGAGTACAGTATCATAACAGAAATGAATGGACTATCAAATGCAAAGAAAAGGCCTTGTTTAGTTGTAGCTGGATACAGGAACATGATCTGGCTTGGTGATAGAAAGAGTGATACAGTAATTCCTTTGGAATTGTGAAACCGTTCCAAAGGAATGATTTCACAGTGTAACCAACAGAAGGAGAAAGTAGGATATAGGACTAAGAGCAGTTATCTGTTCTGTGTCAAGTGACAGTATGTTGGCTGAATGTATTGATATGCCACAAATAGGAAGACAATACACCTATAACTTCTTTAATTATAGCAAGGCAAGAAGCATCCATCAATGGGGTAAAAGCATATCTAGTTTTTAATCTTAGTAAAAAGAGCCCAGTCCTCTGGAAAAGCAGAGACCACATTTTCTGAGGAAAAGGAGAAGCCTGTCTTTTTAAGGTGGCAGAAACTCAGAAAGGGGAGTTGGAAGAGCACAAACTTTCCACAACTCAAGTCTGAAGACAAGTTCTTTAGCACTGTAGAATAGGAGGGCTGGCTTTTGATCTCATAGCCATAAGCAAAACTCCCAGACAGTGGTACAAAAAGGACACATTTCTTTGCCCAGTGGAAGAAATAAAATGGATAAAAGGATCATATTCCATTACTTCTGAGTGAAGATTTTACTGAAACCAAATATTTTTTTTTGCATGTGGTGCATCAGCAGGGTTCTGGCACTCTCCTTAGGAGGAACACAGAACGTGTTTGTTCAGATTTAACACCTTATATGTGCAAAATAAACTATTTCTGCTGCCTACTGGTTGGGTTGTGCTTGGCACCTATGGTAACTCACTGGGAAATGCACCAGATTTGTGATAGTCTGGAGGTTTCTAGACTCTACCTAGATGACACTTTGCTTTTGGGAGAAAAACACAAGAGGGTGATCAGAGGGTCCTAGCCACATCTGGTCTGGACTGAGCCACATCTAGACGAAAGCTAAACAAACACCACCAGCATGATGGAAATAAATAGGAAATGTGAGAGCGCAGGTAACAGGGTGCAGTGTACTGTGACATCACAGTGAGGCTGTGGACATCATGGACACAGCTTCTGCATAGGGAAAAAGGGGAATGCAGGTCTTAACTACCTGAAGGAACAACACACTGTTATAAGGGCAGGGGACTGATAGAAAATTTGCAATATCCGGGGCAGTAATGGCAGAGCTACAGACCATAGCTCTGAAGCCTTCTGACAATAAGCACAAAATTCAGATGTCCTCACTCACCTCTACAGCGATGGTATTAGCACAACAAATATGGTTGGTCTTTCTGGAGCCTAAAACCCCTGTTGCTGCTGCCTCAGGGAAGACGCTCCTGGGAACATGGCAGTGCAGAGGCTAATTGAACATGGCTGATCACAGCCAGTATTGCACAAATAGGACCCAACTCTGCCTTTATTTTCTGTTGAGTCCAGCATGCGCTAGTGTGAGCAGCCCTGCTGATTCAAAATTTTCTCAATATATATAAATACCTGAAGGGAGGGTATAAAGAAGACCGAGGTGAAGCTGTTAGTTAAGAGGTGAGGGATTTCAAACTGTGAATTGTCATGGTCATTCACAGGCAGGTGTGCTGGGTGAGCGGGATGATTTTTGACAGCTTGTTCTTCTGTCAGTTCACTGTGCCTCCCACAGGAGACAAGAAACTCTGTTCCACTTGCTTTGTTTTTGTAGGTCCTGTCTGGGTGTAGTCCCTTGCCTTACAGCAAATGCTGCCCTATGACAGGGCCATCGATGGTCTCCAGGAGCTAAGGATTTTAGACCAACCTGCAATATTCTGAAGTAGATAAAAAAAAAAAATCAAGGCTTAGCAGCACTTCCTATTGCTGCTTTAACTAAGATAAATAGAGCATCTCTTAGGAAAACACAGCAATATGTGCAGCAGACTGCAGAGAATCATTCTTTGACCTATCTGCAAGATAAAGCCTTTGGTCTTCATATAGTAACTGCATGCAAGTAATTGAGTCTGCTACTCATATACAAGAGGCTAGGGAGAGCCTAAGCATGAACACCTACTGCTGCTCTTGCAAGCTCCTACAAGAAGGTTTATTACGAATGCTTAGAGGGATATTGCACTTTGTTTGGTTACAAGTATCAGGTGTACTTCAGATGAGGGAGAAGGCAATACCACAGGGAAACATTAGTAAGTAATAAGGAGATAAGACTTGATATGGAAAGCTGGGCTTTATGTTGGACACATTAGGAAGAAAGAGCAGACAATAAAGTGAGAGCTGATTGATGTAGGGTAAGAAAATGGTTCTCCAAAACTACCTTTTAACTCAATGTAAGCATGGTCTTTTTTCTTACCTTTCACTGATGGATATCATATAAGCAGCTGTTCCTTTCATTAACCCTCAGCCAAGAACTGTGGCATGTCTTTGTATAATTATTCTTTCTGGAAGTTATCACATTCCATTCCTTTGACTCCAGTAGATACATGGTTAAGCTGTGGTACATAACTTCTGAAATCATAATACCTTTTTTTTTCTTTTTCTTTTTCTTTTTCTTTTTCTTTTTCTTTTTCTTTTTCTTTTTCTTTTTCTTTTTCTTTTTCTTTTTCTTTTTCTTTTTCTTTTTCTTTTTCTTTTTCTTTTTCTTTTTCTTTTTCTTTTTCTTTTTCTTTTTCTTTTTCTTTTTCTTTTTCTTTTTCTTTTTCTTTTTCTTTTTCATAGAATGTTCCAGGAATGACCCAGGAATTTATTTTATCTGGGACATCCCTGTTCTTAACTTCAGTCATCAAACATTAACTTTCAATATTTGTTCAAGACATGTAGCTCTACAAAGCAGAGTAGTGTCTTGTGGTTACCAGGAACAAACAGACCAGTGAAGTGAGAAATAACTGTGATAAACACAATGGAAAGAAGAAAAAAAAGGATGCAGGACTGTAAAAAACAGTAAGGCTGTTTATATACTCAAGGTGATCATTAGCAACACTTGGTTAAAGTCTCATGACAAACTCATTCATAATGTTAAGTTTCTGGCAGAAATTCTTCACTCAGAGGAATATGCAAAGTCACTTTTCAGCTAGAAGCCGATATATAAGCAGACATAGGTCCTTCCATGGGTTTGTAAAACTAATGTTTTATATGACAGTTTTGTGATTCTGGAAATGCAATTGCCAAATATCCTGATGTTTTCATCTGGAATGAAACAACAAAAAGGCAAATTCTATGGTTTTATACTGGAGAAGCTAAGGCATCTCACAAGAAGACCAGCTTCACAACTGTAAACAAATTTTCCAATAGCCAAAACAGATGGCATAGATTACTGTACACAATAAACCCTTCATACGGATATACCACAGCTGGACACAAATTAACTTTCTTTTCTTAAAAGGAATCTGCAATTTGAGCTGAATCGTGGGAAGGAATCCTGTAATTTTTCTGACCACCAAAAAGCACTTGATTTCTGTTGTGTAATTCTAGTGAACTGAAACGTTTTGATATAAATCATTTCCAATATTCCAGATGTTAAAAATACTTCTCTTCAACATGGTTACAAGTGAGTCTCCCAGGATTCAATGACAGATTTCTTCCTAGAGAATTGGTGTTGTTTTTCAAGTTTTAGTGGGGAGTGTCTTCTGGGAACCTGTGACCTCATGGTGGAGAGCAAGGTGTGTGGCTTTTCATAGGACACTTGTCTGCTTTTTCATCCTCTTTATTTTAAGAGACTGTGTGCATTACCTGAAGACAGAAACACAACTGAAAATCATTTTGAAAGTCCCTAACAGGGCTCAGTTATGTCTTTAAAAAGTAGATGCCATTTTTTCTTTAGAAGTAGTTGAAAAAGGACCAAGGTTCTCTGCTGGAGAAGGAAACAGAATTTGTAACAAAAGCTTTTTATGGCTGGCGTTGCCAGCATGTATTGATCCAGTTGGTCTCAAAAGTTTATGGGAGCCTTTCCATTACATACTGATGAAAGCAGAGTTTTACTCTTTATTTTTCTTGTTATGATGAAAACATTTGTTCCTATTTTAAGAGCTGCTAAGATGACCAACAAGAGTGTAATTTTTTTTTTTTATTAGATCCAAGTGAATTCAGAATGGTAGATAAACATTTCTAAGAGGCTAGTGCAAATTTGATCTTCTAGGGTGGTGAAGGAACCAGTGGTGTGAAAGTTTAGGGACAAAAATCTTTATGGGCAGATCAACAAATCTCTCCCTTTCTTACCTGGTTACAATAGTTAAGTAGGTAATAACCAGGATGTTATAGTTTTTCTTTTCAGGGTTTTAGGCAATTGCTTTCTTCCTTCACTTTCTGTGAGAGTCTTTAAATAAGCCTCAGATGCTTATTTCTCCATAGATGTAAAACAATATAGCACTTACAAAGCTATAGGTCACTGTTAAAGACATTCTTGCAATTCTGCAGTTTTCTATTTTTACTTAGGATTGTTTTTAGAAGCTGACTAAAATTATTCAGTATTGTTTTAGTCTATTCTGTAAGACTTAAACTATTTTCCACAACATCCTCTTGAGCACTCAAAGTGTTCCCTCTACACCTACTTCTAGATCACTGGTGGACTGTGACCCTGCTAGGCAGTAATGAGGTGTGACTGGATCACTATTTCCTTTCTTAGGCATTTTAAAATGAAGATTCAGCAACTGATTGAATAAAATAAAATGTATAGAAGGACTCCTATTTATTTTCAGCTTTTAACCAAGGGTTACTTTTTTGATATTTCTAAAAATAAGCTTTTCTATTGTAATTATTAATTGCTCCTGTCTGAATAAAAATTTCTCATGAAGATGCACTCAAACTTTAAACAGAGTTTGATCTGGTTGCATTTATATTCTTTTGGTGTTTGTTTTCTACCAACCACATTTTACTCCCAGCATAACTGATGGCAAGTGAATTAAGTTCACATGCTCAACCATTTGCATCGGAAGTGATGGATTTTATAGGGGACGAGACATCAATAGATCAAGTTTCCTCAAGCCATTTAACAGGGCCCAGGCACAGAGGCAATTAAATAAAACATATACAGATCTGACTACATTCTTCTCAGCTAGGAACCAGACACACAAGCGATAATGCGATGCCAGTCACAAAGGTGCTGACAAAAATTACAACCAACAATGCAATAATGTATCAAGCACATTTTATATAGGATCAGACACTGTTTATTAACAAGAACGAGAGTAGCAGGGTCATACACAGTAAGAGAAGGAATACATTTATACACTGTTCCCAGCTAATAAATTTTATAGCAGCTTTAATATTTTTAGGTATGTTGCTGAAGGGAAGTGTTATGAAACCCAAGAAGAAAGATTTAAAATGCTCTAAAATGCTATAATCCTGTTTATTGGAACTTTGTTTTAGTGGGTTGCTCTCTCTGAAAGAGTCAAGCTCACAATTATGCCTCCTTGTAATGTGAATTAAACTCATCTATCTAATCAAGGAAAAGAAGTGTTAAATTAAGACCAGGAATGATTAATCAATACAGCTCACATTCCAGAAATCATTTAGCAAATTCTTTCACTATTTGTCACTTGAACCCCAGACAAAAAATCAAGAAAACTGTATTAGCTGTGTGAAGGTGAATTAAAAACCTGAGAAGCCTCCATCAGAAATACAGGTTAAATTCATTGGAAGTATTATTCATCCCAAGGCACCTCTGCTTACCAAGCTCCAGGAACTGTCTGGGATTCCTGTGAAGTGGGGCTGTAATGCCCCAGGGATCGGCTCCCCAGCCCCTGCCCGAGACCAGGACCCTCGGCAGCATCTGCTCCACTGTCGCAGTGGCCATCAGGGAAGTCCAGTTAGTCAGTCCTGATTCCTGTTCCCTGGTTTGAATGGGCAGTCAGATGCTTCCAGTGACTCTGGCCATCCACATGCACCCAAATTGCTCCTTCAGTTTGCCTGATATAAAGCACCCTTGGGATTTATCTTTGCAGGTGAGCCAATAAGAACATATCTTTTAAGTTAAGAAGATAACTGTTTTTTTCTGGGGACTTGTTGGGTCCAGCCATATGTTTGATTTTTTAGAGGTATTGCATTGCTGGTCTTTCTGTGAATGGCAGGACCTACTGATCCATTGTTTTTATTTTAAAATTAATCCTATGCATCGCTCTGGCTTTAGAAAAACCTGGGCTACGGGGACACGGATATTTCATATTCAACAGTTAGTTCTTGGAGCTGATGGGCTATAAAAGTCCTCTTCTGAGATCTGTGTCACTGGGATATTGATTAGCTGTGGTCGTAGAGGACTCCTATAATTGTACCATGATGGTGTTAAAAAATGTTACATCTTTGAATGGAAAAGAAATAAAGTTGTTTTATTTGTCCTTGCCTTTTTTTTTTTTAAGGTCTAGTCTTCCCAGGATATCCATGTGATCAGAAGCACATAAGTAAATAGTTTAGATAGCTAGGCCTGCTCTTTCTGCTTCGTAGTACTTCAAATACAAAACGTATGTATGTATATCTGTACTTCATATGCTTACATACTAGTGGGCTATATTGGTGTATGTTACACACCCTAGCTATACTGAAAGAATATTAAAGTTGCAAATTCAATCACTCTAAAGTTGGGAAGTGCCTGGAAAAAGTGCACTTTGCTAATGGCTTTCACAGGTACTTGCTGACAGCAGAGGAATGCAGAGGTGGAGAACTCCTTGGAAACATTTCAGCTCTGGCTGCCCTGCCCTACCAGTTCACCTCTGCTCACTCTCCCTGGCTGGCTCTGGAAGAGGCAGCCAGCTCCATGCTGAGCTGGAGAGGTGCAGCAGGCTTAGCAAGGACACAGTATTTTTGCAGTTGCCACTGATCACCAGCTGTCTCCTGAGCAGACGTGATTGGCAATCATTTAAAGTCTCACAATGTACCAAATTTGCAGAAATTTTCACAGGACATTCAGAAGGCAAATCCTGAGAGGGAAGACAGACCTGACATGCTTAAGTCTCTTACTCCAGTTCGGAAGAGAATAGCTTCTCACAAAAAGGATTTTTGGAGGTTTTTAATGCTCCAGTGCGAGCTCTTTTCAATGACTTCATTTGCAGGGTGGCCAAACTTATGCACATATGCATAAACACAAATCTGCATGTGAGCTCGGCACAGAGAATTTCAGCTTGACTGGTTAGAGTTTATCGGGGATTGAAGCCATTGAAAATGGATCTTATAGAAGGAATTAGTAGATGCCCTTAATAATAGGCTTTCTGTCCTATAACAAATAACAAATCAGATTTGTTCCATCTTGAGAAATTCTTCAGTGGTTTATTTGTCCTCAGTTGGGTGAGGATCACTGATAGTCAATTACAGACAGAAGTGACTTGGAATTAAAAATAGTCCAATATCTTTTGCATTCTCTCTGAGTGAATACTTTTAATCAAACTCATGATAGGCACAGATTTAGGATTTGAGTAACAAAAAAAACCAACAACCAAACCAAAACCAAAACAACCTTGAAACCTAGCTGGGAGCAAAACATTTTTGGGGTCTTGCAGCTAAAATGAACAATCAGAAGGCAACACTTTAAACAAAAATTTAGAAAAAAATGCATCATCCATATATTAAAACATGCAGCTACAGGGAAAAGGATGTTTCACTGATAACACAAAGGATAAAAATGCTTTAATGATGTACTGATATGAAGAGGCTAAGTACAGTACATAATAGATTGTGATCTGCTATTTCATATTTATTGATCTTTAGTTGTCTCAAGCCCAACATTCCTGATGTTTCCATTCATAACAGCATAAAGTCTATCATTCCAGCATGAGCTTTGGCAGCAGTTTTTCTCTAAGCTTCATTTGGTTAGGTGTATGAGTAGATTATCCTGTGGATTTGTCAAGATTTATGGCAGCAACATTTTATGTGTTTTCTTTGACAGAGCCAATAGCATGGGCAGGCATCAGAAATAAAACTGTTTTCACATCTTAGTAGGCATACATTAAAAAGTTTGGTTCATCAGCCTGCACACAGTTCACTCATATCTTACTGTTCATTAACTCTGACAGCTCACATGTTTACTAGGTAGCTCATGGTGCTGCAGTTCGCACGGCTTTCAGGCAGTGGAGCTCTGCAAGTTTTATTTAGCTTTAAAAGTTTTTGCTTGCCAAATTCAGACTGGCCCATTTTTGCCCTTTGTGAGAGGAAAATGCTGTGAGACGTTTTTATCTCTTTCCATGGGCACCCCTCCATCTCCAAGCCCACATCTGTCTCAGCAGATGCTGCTTGGTACTGCAAAGGGTCTCTAGAGATGGGCCTAGTGGAAACACAGGAAGCAGGTGACTGACTCCAGTTCAGCCAGTGGATGACAGGAACAGGGGCCTGCAGTAGGGCAGTGTGAATTTCAGCTTTCCAAAAATGTCAGGGAAGAGGTTGCTTTTTGATTCGTCCTCCTGTGATTTAATGACAAGTACCATGCAGATTAAACATCAAAAGGACAGCAACATTTTTCTGCTTTTTGCTTGAAACATAAATTTTAATGTATGGCCTCAATCCTTTTCCTGTTCCCTGAAATAAATATTCTGTTTATGAAAGCAAAAGCAAAAACCACCCTGGAGACTGTGTTAGGACAGAAACTGATGTGTCTCTCAGTCTCTCAAATGCTCTCACTCCTTCCAGCCTGCTGACAGCTGATGGGTGAGTCTTGCCTTGGCAGGTTTTCTGATGCTGCAGTTGCCATCTCCACCTGCCCATTGTCTTCTCTGGTGAGCAAAGCAAAAAGTGCATTTTACTGCCTCTTGGGAAAACTAGTACACAAGGTTGGGGTCCTGAGCCCCCTACAAGGCCGCTGAGAAGACCTGGGGCAGACTTGGTTTCCTGAGGTCTGAGCTCTTGGATCTCATCTGCCTTGAACTGTCAGTGAAGATACAGATAGAGAGAACTAAGATACAGATGGAATGGATGAGGGTCCTAATCCTTGTCAGTACTCTAGGATGTTTACTTAGAGGCATTTGTAAAGGTATTACTTGTTCATTTGTTTGCACTGGTATAAAACCCAGTGCATCCAACTAGCATGAGCTCCTCTGGTGGTCAGTGGTGTACGAAGACCCAGGAAGCTTTCATCTGGTCCCCAAAAGTCTCACAACTGAAGAGATAGACTGTGTTGTCATTATGCATCCAAAGCAAGTTGAAGAGAACAGGAGAAGAAGCAGCTAGATGAATAGAAGAGTGCTGAGTAGGCAGCTGAAGGAAGCAGCGCTCACATTCATCCTTGTTTCAGCTGAACCCAAGTGCTGGCACCATAACTAATCAACTGAAGCAAGAGGAGAGGAAGAAAGCATTTAAGCAGGCCAAGAGAAGCTCACCCTCCTCACCTTTGATATCACATACTTCTCTGGTGTCTCACAGTCACGCACACAGAAGGAAGGTTAAAATATTGCAGTAAAGAGCCTTTTAACAAGCACAGTTTGTCCTGTATCCAGTTTATAATCTTCCCTTGCATTTATTAACAGAAGGTTATGCTTTAGGAAACTTATGTACAAGGGCATGGGTAGTATCCAGTCCTAGAACAAGGTGTGTGCTGCTCAGCCAAGGACCTCTGCCAACCATCCGCAGGCACTGGACCAGTGCTGGTTGGTGGTTTTGCCTTTGTTTCATTGCTACAGCCACAGCTTCACATTTATTGGCATAACTTTCATGCCATTGAAAGAGACTCTTTCATATAATTTCCTATTTCTGGACTAAACTGATTACTGCTGAATTTGAATGACTGCAATTGTTTTCACCTCAGTTTGTGCTATTAAGTTTAACGATAATTAACATCTCTGTTCCTTAGGTTTCCTCCAGATGTCTGCTACTAAATCAACTGGTCTCCCATCTGGAACAACATACCATAACCAGTTTAATGTTAGGACACTGTGGAAGCTTTCCTTTCTTGCTTTCCTGTAAAATGACAAAACAGTTGCTGGTGAGATGGCAATGTCTAGCGCTGAGTGATGTCACAAAAATGCCAGTAAGCACTTATTTTGTTAATGTTTATTAGCAGAAATTAGTCTGTAAATAGGCAAGGACTGTGAAACGAAGGCTGATCACAGAGCTCTGTGGTAAGCGAGCTTCCCAAATATAGCTGACGCATTTCCACACTAGTTTTTTCCACACTAAATTGCAACTCTACAGAGGCATTTGATGAAGACAGGAAAACCTGCCCTGCAAAGTGTGCCCCAAAGATGGATCTGTGGTGGGGGAGAGGAGGGGAAAGTCTAAACCTTCCTCCCAGCTACCTACTGGGAATCCCCTCCACTTCCGTTTTTGTAGTTGACCTCTTTGAAAAAAGAAACCTGTCTTTATATCTGCACAAGCCTAAAGATAAATGCATCTTCTTAATCAGGTGAAGATCCAAGACTTTTGTCAAGGTATGCCAGTGAAATGAGAGTAAACCAAATCTTATTGTCAAATATGAAGCGTGTTTCTAAACTTGTTGCAAGTTCAACTCTGATATTAATGAATAGAGAGGATACAGCAGTCATATGATGTCAAGCTTGGGATGGGAGTTGCAGGAAGGAGGATATTACAGATGAGGAAGAAAAAGTCTCTGGTGAAATGTTTTAGTTTCTTCAGGAACGTAAGTATGAGGAGTCCTAGCTTTGTTTTGTTTTACTGTCAATTGTTTTGGGGGAAAGATGGGGGTTTTTTTGTTTTAATCATACATTTTTTATTTTTATTTTCAATAACTTGTTGGTCAGAAGCTAGACTTGTATGTAAAGAAGCATCCTGTCAGCCCATATTTGTAATTTAGAAGATCAACCTCTCTGCTGCCCTGTGCTGATGCTGCAAGATTATCGTATTGTATCAGCTGGTATTTCACACTGGTTTGTTACAGCTCTTTGGTGCACTAACCTGAACTCCAGGACATTTATGAAAACATGTTTCGATCATCAGATCCTGCAAGAGGCATTACTGTAACCTATATCATAGCTGGTTTTCAACATTTTATTAGAATGCAGAATGATATATTATGATCACTCAAACTCAATATTTGAAACATTGAAACGGTGTTTCTGTAAACAGAGCTCTATCAATCTAATAAAGATCATCGAACATGGAGCTCTGGAACACTCAAATGTTTCAGTTTTGGGCATAAAAAGTTTAACAGCAAGAAAATGGAAATCTGTTCTTCTTGTCTTTTAACTAAGGGGACTTAAAAATTGTTTTTTCCTTCCTGACTCAAATCAAAAGTTTGATGATGAAAAGGAAAAGTAACATTTGGTCTTTGCTGAGGATGAAAAACAGGAGATTAGTCCTAATTTTTTTCTTTTGAAGTAAGTGTCTGTGTAGAAGGAGCATATATAAAAGCATCTCTTTCTTACAATATAGACTTAAGACAGTTTTAAAAGGCTACTTAAAACCAATTTTTTAAGATTAACACTCACACTCTCCATCACATGCTTGTTAGGGATCCCAAGTTGCACAGGGGCACTTTATGGCTTGATCTGAGACTAAGCATTGACAGCTCCTTGCACTGTCCTGCAGTCATTTCTACGCAGACACAACAGTGCTCATGGTGTGTGTGAGGTGCCTTGGGCTGAAACGTGCTGTAGCTTTATGCCCTAAGGCACAGCCAAACAACCCAGAGTATGGAAACAGCTGTGCCCTCAGGGTAGCCCTCAAGAAACCATGTCAGCTTTTTAATAACTAATAACAATGGGGCTTAACTGAGATGTCACTTTTATACCTGTAGCAAGTGAAAAGACATTTTACACAGAGCAGCATCTTATAAAGTCCTAGACTTGGACTGAGGCACTATTCTCTTACTGAAATATTTTGCATCTGAATGGCAGTGCTGCCAGAGTGCTGACACCAGTCACACAATTTACTGGCTATGGTTTATTTTCACACAATTTCTTCTTCTTAATTTCATGGAAGCAGCCAAGCTTCAAAACCATGGGCTGTGTGGGACCACCTGAATCAAAACTTAGAAAAAAGCCATACAAACATGAAGAGCTGTTTCATTTCCAAGGTTGAGTTAGGCTAGTAGCACACTGAATATTAATTCCTGATCTGAACTTCAAAAATTAACTCTGAAATATTGAGAAATATTGAGAATGTATTTCTACACTGAAATCCATAAGAAATGTAGACTCTTCTCAGTGTCAACAGGACTTGGCTTGAAATTACATTACAAAAAGGAGAAGGGAAAAAGTGAGTCTTTTTCACAGCTACAGCTGCTGTAATCCTATGGTGGAAAAGAGGTAGAAGTGCAGAGAGAAAGACTGCTGAAAGACCAGGTGTTAAAGCCCCTTTTAAATTAATGCCGTAATAGCTTCTGCCAAGACTCTCCTGGAAAGCAGCAAGAGCTCACTATAGTGAGTCCAAATAAGATGCAAGATAAAAAAAAAAAAATCTGCTTGAAAATACCAGCAGGAAAACATAAGGAAAACTCAAATATGTTATAAATTTTACAGAGCTGTCAGTGTCACAAGGTCTTTAATATTCACTGGAAATGGCTGTCTCTGACTATCACTCAGGACCCTCATATCCATTTGGGGGAAGGGAAAGAAATTAAAACAATGTCAAAAATAAAAAATGCTATTCTGTGTTAGGGAGATGCATGAGTGATGATGCATTCAAGAGGTCATCCAAAGTGGAGGTCAAGTGAATGCACCACAAACCTCTGTGAAGGTCATACTCTTCTCATTGTCCTGATTCACAAATTCAAAGTTAAGACACATAAATATCTAAATTCAAGCATACCTGCTTGAAAATTATATGTTTTCCAGAGGTCCTGATGATCTAGCTCATCCAGTATACAAGGTGATACTTTGCTATGGTCATGTCTTTGTCCCTGCGTGCAGCATCTGTGTTGTATTCACTTGTTTAGGTGTTGCTAGTGCCAGCACAATTTGTCTTTTAAAATGTTCATATAATGGAATGTCCAAGACTTCCCTGGGGCTGGTTTCCCAAAGATTTAACAGATCTCACAATTTCATAGCATCTTGCATTGAAGCTACCACCAATTATCAGAGGAAAATAGGAAAAACCTAGGATGAAAACTAGACTTACAGTGTCTGAAAACTGATAGAGGGAATAGGGAAATAAACAGATACTTAGTGTTAAGTATCATGCCAAAGGTTATAGTCACATATTATATGGCATTGAAGAGTTGGAATCTAAAGTTACTTCCACCTGGAGGATGGAACTTCAATAACTCATAGTTAGCACCACCCAGTGAGACTAACAACTTGTGAATCTTTTCCCCAGCAGCAGTGATAGCTTCATTATTTCTTTCCTCAGGCTGTGTATTTCACTGTGTTGGGCTGAACACCTCAACACTTGAGATCACATCTTTCCATTTTGAGATTATTTTTTTTTCCCCAGTAGAGAAAGCATTAAAACCTGACTGCTAGGATAAAAGGTGAAAACTTCTGGCTACACATAGCTAAGAAGAGCTTAGCTGCCTGCCTGCAAATGGAAATGTGGAAGACAAGGTACACATTGACATTACGCTGCTCCTGGGATCCTCATCGGGGGCGTCTGGGACAGTGCCCCACAGTACACACCACACACTTCTATTACCTGGACTGTGCCTCTTCCTCTGTTTGATTTCCCTGCACAGAAAAACAAAAGGTCTTTTTAGCTATTTTGCTATAAATGGCAGCTGAAGACTTATTTGATTATTTTATTTAGCAGTACACGTTTCAAATTATACACAGCATGCTGGAGCCGTGCAGACACTGTGAGTAGGGTTTTTGTTGGTTTGTTATGCCACTCTTATTTTCTCTTGGTATATATCAATGCAAAAGTACCTTTTCACAGATTTTTTTTTCATCTTAATGTATACCATAATCAAATACTCTCAGTGTAAAATTGCCCTTTGCACACAAAAAGCCAAATTCATGCTGATTTCAGTAGAAGGAATTCTAGTGACTTCAATGTGTATGTGTGCATGGGTACAAAATTAAGCTGGCCCATTAACATCAGAGGCAATGTCATTTTAATTTCTATAGAGCTAGTTTTAACCCAGGTATTCTTTGGGGTAGTGTATGCATTTGCTTATAGTCTAGATTCACCTGCGCATGTTGCCGTTGTTTTGCTGTATGATCCAGGGCAAACCCATACAGATTCTCAACAGTCTTTGTTTCCTTTTTTATTTCTTTACTGCATAGAGCTGTGAAGACACCAATTGCTTTACAAACTGTGAATCACTCTATTGATGGAGGTCATGCAAATTCTCTAGAGAAGTGATAACTTTTATATACAGCAAGGTATAATTTACATTTGTTGTATATGTGACTAACTTATTCAGCACAGATGTATACAGAAGCACAGATAGCAGTATATCAGACTAAATCCCACGGCAATCCACCAAGCAATGCTGCCATGTTTTCAGATGAATGGGAATGTTATCGGTGTAAAACAATTGCATTAATCTTGTGTATTTTACCTGTTTATTTCAAAGATTAAGCAGAAATGGAAGTGTGAGGGTAAATTGCAATGCAGCGGGTGACTTTGGATCCAAAGTTGAAAACTAATTTAAACTTTGCAGTTGCCGCTGCCTTAAGAACTAGTCGAAAGGAAATGCCAGATAGATTTCCACCTCTCCCTCTATACACATACAACACATGCATTGTATACCTCAGAACTGGACAGGCAACTTGCAAGCATTTTTTGATTGTTTATCTGAAGGAATCACATCTAATATATTTTTTTTTTCCTTTTTGCATTTTGCTTTTGGAATCCTTACTGTTTACATTGTCATCCCGAGCATGATATTCCAGAAGAATGATATCATTATTTATACTTTGCCCTCAGAAATCTGTTTAATGTAATTGTGACTTTTTCGGTTTAAGGTAAACATTAGCATTTGATGAAAGCTCAGTCCTATACCTCCTCCCTTGGTAGCTGTTTGTTAAGGTCTGCTATGGAGCAGCAGTCAAATTAAGAAAGTGGTGTTATTTCAACAAAGCCAGAGACCTTCTTTTGCTTGTAAATATTAGTACATCCTGCAAGCACTGGTGAGTGCTGCCAGCCATCCTGTCACTTAAACAGAGTCAAGACTGATGGAGGCCAAGTTTCTGTCAAGATCTGAAACTCAATGCATTAGCTCAGGAGCCCAGTGTAGACATGCATACATTTTTATTTTCACATCTACTCTTTTTATGTCAACAAACTTTATGGGTACTGGTTTCTATCACACTCCAAAATAATTAACCCTGAAAGAAACATTTTATTTAATGTTTTAAGAAGTCAGGATTTGGTAACAGAGTAAAAAAAGCCAGATCACGAGCTGACATCATGTAAAACACCCAAGTGGCAGGACATTTAATAGATGGGTGGCCCAAAAAGCCACAGAAAATGTATATGCATAACTCCTAAATTAGGGTTATCATGAAGATTCAGATGTGTTGCAAACACACTCTTCCTTCGGACAAAACAAGTAGGACAAAATAATGAAAAAATACGGAGCAACAATAGGGAAGAGATGATTTACAAGCGAGTTATTTTGTATATACATGGATAATATAAGTGATAGTTCATAAACACACTACCAAGAATTGGTGCGTTTGATTAACTTTCTTTAATCAAAGTAAGCATGTTTCTCCTGTTGGAAATAGCAATTAAAAATTGTATAATATACATTATGGCTAATTCCCTGTTCTTAGGATGCTGCTAGGTTCAGGTATGTTCAGCTCACACAATACTTTATCTTCATATACTACTTTCCTCTCAATCTTCCCTATCCCCTTAATTTTTCTTCTTCTTTTGCTCTTGACTTTGTACCTTGCACCACATCAAAAAGACTTCTTTTTCCCCATCTACATTTCTTCTTCTTGAACTCTGACTCTGAGGTCTTTCTTGTTGATTGCTTTCCTTGTCTTATTAATTGTGAGCTTTCTTTGCTGTTTATGTCACAGTACAAATTTAGCTAGCTGGAAGAAAAAAACATTTTAACATATAGGTCCCTCAGGAATCACCCACAAAAATAGCTGCTGGCATATGGGCTCAAAATCAGTTTAAGTCCACAGCCTTGATTTTCCCTTTACATTTTTAAAACTGTGAAAAGGAAGGGCCTGGATTAATCCAAACTCTTCATTTCCATAAAAAATATTTTTGAGCCCAGGAAAAGAAACAAACAGTTTATATTTTTTGTAGAATCCCAAGATCCTCACAGTAAGTTTGGGATAAAAAAATAAACCATTTTTGTACACACATCACCTCCCTACCCCAGAAGACAGTAGGCTGAATACCTGACCTGGCCTGAATATCAGTCTGCATCGAATGGAGAGAGACAGAACAACACCCCAATGCAAAAGGATGGTATGTTTGTAAGCAAAGTTTTTTAGCATCACTAGTTTTAGATCAACTGCTGATGTTCCGAGGTCTGCATTAAAGCACTCCTGTTTATCTCGTAGTATGCCCAGTAAAGCCCCAATGTCTCCAAGTTACCAGGAAAGCTTGCCCTTATTTTTTTATGTTTACCATAACATGGACAAATAATTTATGTGAGAAATAGATTTGGAAAATCTGGAGAAACAATTGGAAATTAGGAAGAGATTTCTGGTATCTCAGGACAAGTCCTTTCAAAGGCATGGTAAGAGAGTGTCTGCTCATGAGGCTGGAAGAGACTCATGAAAGTCAAAGAGACTGCTCACTACATGTTAAAAGTTGAGCATGTGGAGAAGTGTTTGCAAGAAAAAGGCCTTGATAGCAAAGTCTAATAAAAAATGCTTTCCCATATATAGGAGAATTTTCCTAGTAAGCCTGACTCCCTGTTAAATTGCATAATTAATGGTGTGCTTCTAATTACCTACTAATCAAATCAAGCCTTACCACATGTAAACAGGACTCTGGGACTTTTAATAAAGTCCTCACGGCATGACTTCTCTTAGAATAGCAATTAGTTTAATTTCTGCTCCCATTGATAAAAGTGACAGTAGTATGGAACGAAACTGTTTGCATACCCTCAATTCATAAATTAACTGAAGTTACTGGGAGGGGACCTTTGATGAGACAAGGGGGAGGGCCTTGAAGGCCTCCACTGAAAAGGAGGGCTTGCTTTTACTTTCATGTCATTCTTTGGCTTATTTAATGGCAAAGACAGCTGCGGTACCTTCTGCTTTTATAAAGCTAAGGAAGTATTTGCTGTGCTGGTGTTATCAATGAGGCAAGAATCCATGTCATTCCTTGAGTAGCTAGAATAGATGTCAAGAGTTACAAAAAATACCCAAATGCTGAGCCTTTTCCTAGCACAAGTAAATTATAATCTGGGAATATAACTGTTGCCTGATAGACTTTTGATATTTCCTTCTATAGCTCATGTTTTATGTGACAGTCCAATTTCTTTATATCTACAAGAAAAAAACCCCACATTTTCTTTTCTTGTCATATGCAGCTGATGTCCCTTGATTGTGGAAAAAAATTGAACAAAGCTTTCTTTAGCAAATCATTCTTACAAAATAACCCCTTGAATCAACACTCCTTCCCTCCCTCCCTCTTTGGAAAAAAAATCAGCCACCACTAACCTACTCTGTATTCTCCATTTCACAAATGTTTCCTTATTTTTTTTCTCTTCTTGTCTTCCTATGACAAATATTCCACAGTAGGCAGATTCCTGACCTGCAATACAGAATGTTGCTAAAAGAAACATTGCTGTCAGATGCCCGCATCAAATCCAATAAGCCATATCCAGCTTCATGTTGACAGTTGCATTTTTTTCCTAATGCATATTTTAGCCTTGCTTGACCATCAACCATATGGCAGGTTTGTCCTGTGGGTAAGTTTATTATTAACAGCTTGCAGCTGGAGATAGAATAACTACATGTAACTGTGACATTGCACTAATTGATCAAGACATCTCCAAAGCAAGATGCAGAAAGTGGCCAAAGCAAACAGCTCCAGATTAATGTTTGGGGAGCATTAAGGCAAATGAACACCTCTGTCATGCACAAAGTATCTTAAAAACTGAAAGTGTTCTACTTGGGGCTTCAGTAAAAGGCATTAATTTCAAACAGACTTCTTTTGATGGGAAAAAGACATTATTTAAGCCAAAGTTAAGCCTGCTCACCAGAAGCTCAGACAATTAAATCACCGTATCTGCTGGGTGCCTTCAGTCCATACTTTCCCTTCTAATCCTGCTGTCACAGCACAGGGTGACTGAGGTTTAAGAACAGCATGTGTAACATTAATCCATCACTTTGCATTAAGGTCAGAGTGCTAGATTTTTGATGGGAGGGAGAAAACCCAATCTTATTAGGGATTAGATAGAAGTTAGCTCACTACTGTTCAGGGGTAACTAATAAATAAGCTGCAGAATGTGAATTGCTTGCTTTATATGTGTCTCCTAGTAAACTTATTTCTCAGATGTTTTTGCCAAGTTTGATTACATTATCTTGAAATAAATGGAACAAACCAAGTGAATTCAGTGGTTTAGTGTTGTATCTTTGTAAGCCGAAGCTGTCAGACTTAAAAAGGTGCTGTCAAGTGCAGAGCACTTGCCAAACAACCTGCAGACTCCGAAGTTTAAAAGAGAAAGCTCTCCGAAGTCCTAATTTAATGAAGAGGTTAGTTAAAGCTTGTGCAGGAATGAAAAGTGTGTGAGGAAGAAAATATGATGACTCCATGCAAAGTATCAGATAACTAGCACCAGGCTTGGACTAGAGCCAAAATTAGAAGTGCTTTGTTGGCATGTCAAGACTGCAAGGCATATTTTGCAAATTCTGTGTCAGTTGAGCAGATTGGATAAAGCATGAGCAAAACAGTCCCCGGTGCTCTCCTGGTTTAATGCTTGGAGTGAGGTGATCTGTAATGGCAGCATGGTGAGTCTTTCATGAAGAACTTTTTATCTGCTGTACTTAGGTCTTGCTTCACAAATGCTGACAAAATAGACTTCAGTTTGCACTTGACAATGCACTCTTTGCAGGTCCTTGGCAAACATGTTGTGCAAGCAGATCATAGGGTTTGTGCACAAACTGATCCCTGTGAATAGTCATCTGGGTATTTTCATTTGCAGTAGAATGGATGCATTTTAGTTGCATGGTACTTTTTCCCTTCCCTAGTTGGATAATCTAATTATTGTAAACACCTGGAGGGCCAGACTGACCTTGAGGGCTACAATTGTCCTGTAGTGATATGGAAGGGCCTAGAGAGTTTTGTTATGGTTTTAATCTTTCCTTAAATGAACTTTCCATAAGGGAAATCTCACTGCAAGGGTCATCACTGACCTTAACAGAGAGGTATAGCATAAGAATGCCTGAATTTGGAATAAGTTTCCAAGGCAGTTTATGATTTTATCCAAAAATATTTCTAAAGCTTATCTGTACAAGCATTCTCCAAAGGAAGATGAAGTATGGGCACTCCCAGATTGCACAATGGATATTACAGATGAAGCCATGCTGGTAATTTTTATTTATTTTTAATAACAATAATTATTTTTCTGTAACAGAAAGTCACTGGCTGATCCAAAGCACGGTAAGAGCTGTGGATCCTTGTTGATTCTGGTGTATGAGTGCTTTGCACCCCTGGGCACACCACTGGGGTCTCGTGCATGTCTGTGCATTAGTAAACATCCAAGTCCAGTGGTAGACATCTGAGACTTTGTGTGAAGTTATATTGTTAACATCCTTGTACATACTTTTCATCTCTCATAAACTTTTACTAGATCTTCACGAGCTCAACTGCTGAAAAATCTTTTATTTAAAAAAGCCCGAACAACCCAGACAAAATATCTGACAGAGGGACACTGATGAATTTCTAGCCCATAAGATACCAACCAACATTTTTGGTAAAGAACAAGGCAAAGAAAGCACTAATATATCTTTCTCCATGGGAGGAAAAAAGTAGAATAGCAAGCTTTTTAAAAATTATTTCATTTTATTGCACTATTTTCACATTGGAAAGTTATATTACTCAAATTGTGTCATCACCTACTAAAAAGCATGATTGAATTTGGATTTTCTGGTGGAAGGTTTGCAATGCAAAACTTAATGAAAGCTGAGATTTTGCAGGGCAAAAGTTAAATACACCACTGTACTTGCAAGAGCCTCTGAAACACACACGTGTAACACTGAGGCTTGTCCTAACTCTGTCAGAATTTATGGGATGAAGTTGCTTCAGCTGAAAGATTGCTGGGGTTTAGAGGGTTATGTAAGGACTGTTCTCCAAGAATGCATTACCAAGAAAAAGCATAGTGCAGGAATATTTCTCCAAACAAAGAAGCATCATCAACATGTTGTTAACATTTGTACTTGAAACAATTAGGGGTAAATTCTCCCAGACCAAACAGCCTAGCTGAACAGATGATGGTATGGGAAAACCTTTTCATGTGGTCAGAGACATACCCTAAGTTTTCTGCCTCCCTTTGGATTTACTCACACTTAACTCTTGCAGAAAGATGATGAACATCTGCATCTTGAAGATGTTCCATACCTGCTATGGAAGACACGTAGCTTGCCCACAGGCACCTGTTGCATGGTGCCTCAACCTTCACTATGCCTGCTGGCTATCTCTGATGCCATAATAACCTCACTGCCAAAGTATGACTGAACAGACATACACATTTTTACCATAATTGTTATTTTACTTATACTGGTTGTTGATATTGGTTGTCCTTTAATGCTGGTGCCTTTTCCTTTTTGACATGAAAGAACAGAGCATTCACCTAAAGTCTTCTCTCTTTCTGTTGTGGGATAATGAGAAACAATTTATCACGTTGATCACCAGCAGCCTTCTCATTTCCAACAGCCTTCTGACAGAAACACGCTCACATCTCTGTAGCTGCCAGTGTCAATAGCATATTTGTCACAGCTCCACTTTGACAGCCTTTGGTGGGATCCAAATGTTCTAGGAAAAACATCATTCCTGCAAAGTGTCTGTGGGCTTGAGAGCAGAATTTGGTAGAAAAACAAGGTAGAATAATGTCATTACACAACTCCCAGGATTTAGTTTGTCTTTCCTGCACTCTGTGTCAGGCTAGGGGAGAAAGACAGTGCCAGATGACAAACTGGAGACAAGCCATCTTCCTGGGACATATTCCACTTTGTCCTCAATTTCTCAGTTTTCCTACAGTATTGCCTGTGGTTACTGCAGTTACTATGACCAGGGTTTTGTCAGCAGCACTGCAGTAGCATCTTCTACAGCTTAATATCCTGTTTCATTGGAAAAGCTTGAAATGTTCACTTAGAAGACTGTATGGACACAGAAACTGCTGTCTACCCCTTTACCGAAAAATACTCTGACACTGAGGAGAGGATGAGTAGGGTCTGTAAACTAATGTGGAACAGTCCATAGTGGGACTTTGTTAAACTTTATAGGATGGCATTGAAAATGCTGCAGAAAAAAAAATTAATAAATTTTCTATAAAAATAGAATTGTTTAGCATGAGTGAATATCATGAGGGGTGCTGTGGTTTAATCCCAGCTGGCAACTAAGCACCATACAGCTGCTCACTCACTCCCCCCTGGTGGGTTGGGGGAGAGAAATAGAAGAATATCCTCCTTTTCCTTCTTCTTCCCCCAGCTTTACATGCTGAGCAGCATGTCATATGGTCTGGAATATCCCTTTGGTCAGTTGGGGTCAGCTGTCCCAGCTGTGTCTCCTCCCAATTTGTGCACTCCCAGCCTACTCTGGGGTAGGGTGGGGTGAGAAGTAGAAAAGGCCTTGACCCTGTGTAAGCACTCCTCAGTGATAACGAAAACATCTCTGTGTTATCACCATGGCTTTCAGCACAAATCCAAAACATAGACCCATAGCAGCTACGGTGAAGAAAATTAACTCTATCCCAGACAAAACCATCACAAGGGGTTACATGGAGACCCCTGAACCTTCAGGTTATATTAAAAAAATCCAAATGTAGTAACCTGTGTGTTTTGGGTTGCTCAAAACCAGTTGCCTCTTATGAAAGTAACCCCTTCACTGACTGAACAGACACTATGAGGCAAATGGAGGCTCAATAGGTACCATTATCTAGCACCCACTCATCAAATAATGACATCTTCAGAAATCTGGGGATCTGTTTATAACCTGTTTTGAGGATCTCTGAGGTGAGAGGGAGCTAATGGTTCCTTTGAGCTGCACAAGCCCACCACGTATCAGCACAACTGCACACAGCATGTTATCTGTCATACGTAACCTGTTAGTTCCTAGTTTCCTCTCCCTGAGCATCCAGTGAGATCTAGTTTTATAAGGAAAATGACATAAAATATAAATCACACACAAAAAAAGAACTTGATTTGATTTTTTCCCTTTATACATCATGTTACTCTTTCCACCTGTTTTTCCTCAAGTAAAAATCTCACTAATTAAATGTGAATGGATTTTGTTTTAAAATAGACCTTCAAAATATAACTAAAGCACCTTCATAAAAAGCTTTTGTCAGCTTCTTCCCATTAAAGGCAGCTTTTGCTTTGGCCTTTAAACACCAGAGATGAGTTTTAGGGCTTTAGGAAATTGTGCATAAACAGTCTGACACGATACTGTGTAACATGAAGAAGAGAGGACTTCTCTGGTTCACTGCAAAAATCACAGAGAACAATCACACTCCCTATCGCCAGCGCTTTACGACTGTATGAAAGATACGCAGATACACAGAAAATCAATATCTTCACTTCCATCTATACACATACATGCAGCAGGTAGACAATGAACAGTTTAATCCTGCCTAGGTGAGCAATTCATATCTGGCTACATTGGAAATACCATTTAAGGTGTGGGACTGGTGCCAGGGGTTATGTGTAAGTGCTTTCAAGGCCTTCGCAGAGCAGAAAATCGCAACCAAAATAACCTGCGCTCATTCCAGAGAACAGACCATAAGGCAACGTCCTGTCTACTTGTGGTTAAATCTGCCACTGCTGTCATTACTATTATTATTTTTCAGAAAGGCTAAGCATGACTAAAACCTGGGTGTCACAAAGTCAAGCCCACGCATAAGGGCCAACTATGCAATGGTCCTTTCAGCCAGAAAAAAACAAGTAAACCACCTCCAAGTTTTTTTGAGGCTTGAGTTTTTTGTTTGTTTGGTTTCTTTTTTTTTTTTTTCCCCTGAGTGAAATTTTTAAAGTAAAGGAAATATGCTTCTAATTATTTGATTTACCTTGAGGCATTTGACTTTCCATTATATGATGGGGTCATAGGCTTTTCCTTAAAAAAAAAAAAAAAAAAAATTGAGGAGTTGAGGGAAAAATTACTTTGTGTACAGTCCATTAATTTCTGTGGGCACTGAGCACACACCCATTCCCCTTACACAAACAGAAGAACTTTTATGCCGTATCGGAGTGGACCAGCCTAGAACTTGCAAGAACAGTGAGTCTTTCAACCGCTTGTGTGACTTAATGTAAAATGCCTTTCAAAACAAATATACTTCCCCCCTCCCTTTTCCTTCTCAGGATTTGAACCATTCTACCCCTTTTTACATTTCAGCACTGTGCTATTATGCATCCCACCTCCCACCAGCAACACCACCCCCTCCACACAAGTGACTAATGAAAATCCCAGACTCTTTCCTTAGTGGTTATCAGATTCATATTTCTTTAGGTTAGACTATTATTCTAAACTTAAAATTCAGCGTCAAGCCTTGCTTCTGGGTTTTTTGCTGGCAGTTTTATAGCTTGACCAAACTTCATGTTGGATAGTGTTTTGGTTGGCTGCCATATTTATCCTGGCTGTTAATCAGGATTTTTGCTGGTTTGCAGTAGAAGCAAGGTGGGGGGAGTGGTTATGGTTTCACTCTGTTAACAGAAGTGGCTATGCTTACTGTCAGGAGCAAGTGTCTGTACTTTGTAACTACAAATTCCTTAATGACGTGTTACATTTCAAGGCAGAGTTGGACTTGGGGGGAAACCTAAACAGATAAACAATAACAGCCGGCCCCCACCCAGACCTCTAGTCTCCCACAAGCTATTTTAATTATGGCATTATTTATTCCCAAATAATGTTTTTCTCTGCTTTTAATAATAGTGCAGAAAAAATATTTTCATTTATTTTCTGCATGTGTGGGATTCCTGGATGAATTTCTGGCTGGTTGTAGACCAGGGCAATTCCAGGTGTAAGTTTATTAGTCAATGAAGAAAGCAATGGCATTGATTTAAATAGAAGCCCTCCTACTTAACATAAATACATGTATTTTGAGGGAAAAAGGGAAAGCCTTTCTTAAATTTCCTATTCTGCAGTAGCCTGCTTTCCTGTGGCTTCTGTGAAGTAGCACTGCACACCTTTTCTTCTCCAGGTATTAACCAAATCAAGATATATTTGATTAATCATCGTGCCTTTTTCTTCTGACCCTAAGGAAGGCCACCCTGGCTCCATCCTGCATTTCCCAGACATTTCTTCCACAGCTCCTGTAGTTTCTTAGTGTGTGTCTCTGCACGTCGACCATGCCAGGGACTGCCAGTGCCAGGGGAAGAGGAAGAGAAGCCAAAAAGCCCAAACACGCAGAACCTGTCCCCAGGATGCTTCCCTGGTGCACATCCTGGTGCAATGAGCTGGATGCATCAAGGCATGGGGTGCACTGTTTTTTTTCCTACTTCTCTGCCCTGTCCCAGGGTTTCTGCATGCATCTCCAGAGCACTCGCTCAGGGCTCCTCAGCAGTGCAGGCAACTGTGAGCTTTGCCATCCTGGGGATGAGGAGCTGGGAGGAGGCAGGGAAGTAGAAGAGCTGGGATGGAGGTCCCAAGGTGAGACAGATAGGCTGAGCAATTGGGAGAAATGTTGGGGGATAATTTATATTCCTGGCAACGGAATGGTCCCCCTGTCCTGTGCTCCTGGCAGTAACTGTTTAGCCATCTCTCCCAGTCCTTCTCTGCTCTTTCAGCACCTGGCACATGCAAATCATCTGGGGAAACTGAGGCCATTCTATATGGTATCTCCTGTTTTGGCTGTACCTGGTTCCTGACAGGTTTCTGTATGATTTAGAGCATGTAGATGCCTCACTTTGCTTCACTTGCAAGGCTTTCTTCTGGACAAACCTCCTAACTCTTTACCATGCCAGGTTCAAAGTTGAATTGGATGCCATCTCAATCCAGTTTTGAATTACATCATGAGGCTAGTCTGAGAAAAGCAACCAGCTGGCAACCACCAGCTGCACAACCGAGATCCCAGGGCTGCAGTGAGGAGCGATGGTGCTGGCTCCCAAGGGTCCCACATGGCTGGTCACAATCTCCCCAGGGGGAGTAGGACTTCCCTGCCCACCCTGAGCCATCTCTCTCCCTGCAGCTGTGGGAGGAAAGTGAATGGTGGCACAGGGCAGCAGAGGGGAAGGGGGCTCAGGGATGAGGTGCTCCAGGGAAGCCTGGAGGATTTTGCCATGCGGTTGAGCAGGACCAGTATTTAACTACTGCCCTCATTTTCGATTTGTTTTGCATCAGATGGTGAAATGCAGGCTCTTGCCTGGCCTGCCTATTTGTAAGAGCCCAATAACCGGAACACACCGTGCTTCCCTCCTCTCCAGACTGCAGTCTAGCAACATCCCTTTTTACAGATTAATTTAGTGCCTGTGAAGCAACCCTAAGCCTGACCCAAGCTGACCACCCACTCTGAAAGTGTTTATATTTTCAACCCCAGGCATCTTAGTAATAGCTCTCCAGCAGGCTGTGGCTTGCTTCAGGGGGGCTGCTCTTCACGTAGGATTGAGCAAATGACTGACCACCATTTCAGTGATGTCTGTCTTCATTCCAGTGATTTAATCACAAGTGGATGAGCTTCCATCTGTTCAAACTAGATAATGGCAGAAGCCAGAGACATAAACTCCCTTCCCCTTCCTTCTTCTCAGAATTATTCCTGTAAGTGGCTCAGTGTTTTAGGAAAGGAAACATTTCTTTTGATTAGTAGCCATTTTTGATTTAACATGAATTCACAAAAGAACTAGAAGGACTCACCTAGGGTGAAATGTATTTTTCATTTGTATTATTTGTAGCAATTACTAGGGCAATAAAATACTTATTTAATGAAAAAAAGAAACGTATGATTTCATAATTAAGTGCAGAGACATATAAAACTCATGAAACATCAGTTATACTGAAAATAGTATTGCTTGAACAGCTTGAAAATTCCAGGGCTTCATCCTTTCCCTGTAACAAATACCCCAGATTTTACTAGTGTAGCCCAAGGAATATTTTTAATTTGTGCAGCTACAGTAGAACTAAAAATCTCATTTATCCACTGTTATACTTGAAGCCAATTGTTATATTAGGAATCAACTCCCCAGCATGGAGGTACTTTCTCTTAACTGGCATTTAGGAAAGGGCAGATATCCAGCAATGCAATGTTATCCTTCTGAACTCATCCTGCTAACTTTATAGGGAATTTTGCCTTTGATTCTTTGGGACTCAATAGGGCCTTTCACTTCAGAGATTCAAAGACTGAAGTGAGATCAGACAGCAAGATAAGGAGCCAAACCCTCCTGTCATCTTCCCCCACACAAATTTGGTGTAACTCCAAGAAGAATTACCAGGCTGCTGCTAATATTCATATTCTGACTCCTAATAAAACCTTGACTCTCTACTTTATTTTAATTATTCTTGATGCCTTAAATGTAAAATCCCTTTTCCAAATGTTCACTTAAGTGGCTGCTATTAAGTCTTTATCAGTTCTGAGCATTTCAGCCTCTTGTACGCAGAAATTTCTCGATCTGACAGAATAAGAAATGCATTTACATGGCCTAAGCTCTTAAATTGTCCCTTTCAATTAATGCCCCATCATGGAGCAATCTGGAAACCATTACTCAGTAACTCTTCATTGTAATTGCTTGCAGCTGAATATCCAGGCCTTGGTAATATAAGAATAAAAGAAAACTCAGTTAGTAACAAGTGCAATTGATTCCATTCAGAATTCCCCTGGTGCTTTGCCATGTTTGGCCTGCATGAGAGGAAACAAGAGGATTTTTTTTCTCTTTTTTTTTTTCCTTTTTTTTTTTTTTTTCCCCTTCAGGGCCAGGAAATGAATTGGCAGACATAAGATGGTCTGTGTGCTGCTTGCCTTCATTTTTCAGCTGGTCCTTGTTAAAAATGAGACCGTGGGGCTCCTACTTTTTTTTTTTTTCTTTTTTAAAGTAGAGGGCTTTTCTAGTAACAGATAAAACTACAATGCCTCAATTTGCTGCATGCTAACAGCAACCAGAAATGGTCACCTCCTGTGCTTTCCATAATCAGACCTGAAACTTTCTTCAGTTAATTCCAGGGTTTCTTGATAGAGGATTATTTTCCTCCTTGATCCCAACTTTATGAATACTCAAGCAATTCCGAAAGTTAACCTTTCCTGTCTTCCTTTTCCCCAGCCATCCACCAACACCCAAACAGAAACCTGGGGGTCAGCTGGGCCTAGATATACTTCTGCCTTGTCCACCTTGTGGAGGTGAGTCCAAGGACCATAAAGTGGGAGGGATGGAAATTTCTCACTAGGTATCATTAGCTTTGGAAGAATTCAAGTGGTTCCCTTCAGAAACATCCTGGATTTCTGAGATGTGGTACTGGCATTTTACTGCGTGCCCACTGCCATCAGCTTATCCAAGTGCGTCTGGGTCCTGCGAGCATCCAGACCCTGCACTTCCCCAGCCCCATGGTTTCTGCAGAGACATCAAATCCTAGCAGCTACAGCAAATGCCAGATACCATGAAGGAAGGGTAGGTTTCTAAATATGTGAAACAGTAAAAAGGATTAGTAACAATTTCCGAGCCTCCAGGCTGTAGTGAAGGGGTTTAACAGCTATGCAACTGTTCATGTCTGGTGCTTCACTTTGGTTTGCCAATGATGCTTTAGGTCCAGTCAGGTCTAGAATTTTCCAGCAACTCGTCCACAAAGCTATTTTCCCTGCAGGGCCAGTAGCATCCAGCAGTGATGACAGGGTTACTGGTTGGAGATCCCACCTACTGCTCCAGGCATAAGGAACTTCTGGCCTGTGCATTGGTGCTTGGAGCTACTTCTTCCACCACTGTCTCACATTGCTGCAATGCAAATACCATGTACCATTAATAGGGTGTTGGGCTGGTTCTGCTCTGTGTCCAGGAGGTCTGGATTTCCCAAATGGACCCCTTGGAGATGGCCCCCAAGGAGCGATGGTGGTGTGCCTGGAGCACATGCTATGTGTGCACAGCGACCAGCTAGGCTGGTGGGTGGTATGCAGCAATGTGGGGATATCCCCTCTCAAGCACAGGGAAAGGGTGATGGTGCTGCACGGCAAGAGCTGATGCTGCGGTACCACCCAGCACCAAACAGTGCTAACAGATGGTCCTCGCCCTTGAACTGGCAGCTGCCAGAACTGCTTTAAAGATGGGGGCAGCATCAACAGTCAAGCAAGGCAGCCAAATGATCACCATCTGACTCCTCAAGTAGCCACAGAAGAGATGTGTATAGCTGCAAATTCTCACCTCTGGCAAAGCAGATGGAAAATATAATTTTTAGAGTTTTTCATTAAAAAGAAAAATCTAAACAATAATTTCAGTTTTTCTCTTTAAAATGCTTGTGGAAAACCAAAGGGATTTTTTTTCACAGCAGGTAAATTGCATTTTCGTTCTGGAGAGCTGTTTTTGCTAAGAAGTTGGCCTTGTAAAATACAGATACTCTTTCTTTTATTTTTTCCCTTGCTTTGAACAGATGCATGGAAATTAATGATTTTCCTTGAAAAGCAAAAGTATTTTTTTTTTCCTTTATGGATTTTACTGTTGCTGTAGTCCTGACTGCAGCTCAGTATTATGATTTCACACAGGTTTTCTGGGTGCTTGTTCAAAAGTGTTGACACTTAGACAGATGGACTAATTTGGGCATAGACTTCCCTGGAAATCCTTTGGACTCTGTGAGTCCCAAAGCTCACCTCAGAAAATTCCCATCTACACAGCAGGTTCGAAACCTAATTACTCCTTACAGCTATATTGTACTTCTCGGGACTTCACTGGGATGGGGTATGTAGACCTACACTGGGAAAAAACCCTGGGACCTGGGTAGGTCCAGTGCTATGACACTACACAGAATATGCTCCATTTTGTGCTCTCTGTCATTCCATTTTGGTGGTATGACTGTGGTTAATCTGTCTCACTCACTGTACTTTCAAGGCCCATTGTGACAATATCTGAGGTACTCAAGCGTGAAAAAAGTAACAATTTCCATTTTTAAGAAGACGTTGTGAGGTCAACACTCTGATGTGCAAGAGGGGGTAACTTAACACAGATGAACCAACCTGTTCCTAGAAGAAGCTTTCCAAGCAAAAGGTTCTGATGCTTAAGGATACGCAAACATCAAAGGTGCTAGGTGAGTCCGACATGGATTACCCAGTCATGTGCACAAGATAAAAAATGTCTCATTTCCTTTATGATTTTCACCAGGAAACTAAGAGCTATGCACTTGAGCAATATTTGTAGGACTGGTTTGTAATGAAGTGTAAATCAAACCCATGTCACCCTCTGTACTATAAAAGCTGTAGCCTGATGATTTTTGTTTCCATAAAAGCCATACAAGATAAGATTACTCTAGAAATAGTGTCCATAAACAAAAGCAATGTTAGGGTTAACCATAAACATCAAATCACTCCCAAGACATCACTGACTGCAATCTTTGGTGGTTTCATACATCATCTTGAGCCATGCTGGAATAAAATATCTCCCCTCAGAGCCAGATAGTTTATTATTTGCTCCAGGTGTAGGTTGCACGGGATCTGCCCTTCATGTACTTGTTTCTTTACACCAAACCTCCATCTCATAATCACATTGCTACTGGGAGTGAATAAGGTATTGTCTAGCACTGCCATCAGCTCTACAAAGAAGTCTGAGCTTCCTGAGAGCAAAGAACAGCATTTCCCAGGCAAAACCCTTCGCTGCAAGCTGTTGCTGTAGAGGGTCCTTCTGGCTGCTCACAAATACACTGGTGATATCTCTGATCATGTAATGCCACATTATACACCCTCTTCTAGCTCCTCTGTTGGTTCACCCCATGCAACTACTGCATGTGTGGCTTTTCTATACTACCTACTGTCTTGAGCAGGAGGCTTGCTTGGATGATCTCGGCCCTTAATTTTGTTTGTCTTTTTTTCTCAGTATTGCACTTACCTGTTTATCTGTCACTGTCTTGGGAGAGTTGAAAGGAAGAAATGAAAATACATTCAGCTGGGAGCACATCTAAAATTACATTCTTAAGTATCATAGTCCAAGATAAAGGAAAAGCTTTGAGGCTTTCCTGCTATTTTTATCACCACTTTATCCACTCTGTGTTCTCATTGCCTCCTAGGTCTTCAGTTTTTGTGACTCCACATAAGGTCTCCTGAAGGGAATTTGAAGTTCCATTGAATCCCACCAGTTGAACCTTGGCCAGAATGTAATGAAGGAGACACACTATGACTTTGGAGACCTTTGAAGGAAACGAGTCCTGTTATTCTTTGATTATATTCCTCAGCACTTTACAGTCCAGAGATCTGTAACAGCAAATTCCCAAAGTCTTGTTTGAAATTCTTGCAGTAGGAGTCAAACTCTTGTTTGATTTTTTTTTTTAAATGAACAGCTCTTTTTCAATAAGATTGAAAAAAAAAAATTAGTACTTTATAGATTCCTCTCCCACTTTTACTGTTAACAAAACCTGAATATGAAATAACTCTAAAGTTCCAGCTCATCCATTTGTTTGGAAATCTACCCAAAAGCTCAAATTTGTGTGCTAATCTGAAGCAACCTGACTCACATCTCTTGAGACTGGAAAACTGGATCAGATGCCTTGGAGAGGTCAGAACCCTTATGCATGTACATAGACGTCCATATGACTATTTCTTAGATCAAAACCAATAAAAATGCATTTCCTCTTGTTTTTGTGCAGCTCTATTGATCTTGGTCAGAAGTAGCTGATGCAGAAATATCCCTTTATTAGAGTGACAAGCCCTGACCGCAGTAATGATGCCAAGGAGGAGCTCCATTAACTTAGGTCATCAAGGCTTGAACTTTCCGACAATGACTTGTCCCGCTCCTCTCTTGCTGCAGTATCTGTGAGAGTTTGGACACTGCTAGTTTGTTACACAAGAATGATAAATGATTTGTTTTCAAGTCTGTTTGGAAAGCTTCAGTGCAGGCTCTGAGCAGAAGTTCGGATGTATCTTGTCTTTCCACTCCCTCCATCTGTCCCCAGCGGCAGGGACTTAGGATATGAGAGGCCATTGCTCAAAGCCTTCCTCTTACATTTATATAAATTATCTTGAAAAGCAATATAGCTTTTATGAATGTGTTTTAGAGAATCCCTGTAGCTCAGCATTTACCCTTTTTTCTTAGGTCCTAAACAGGCAGACGTGGGCCTGAACATTCCTATATTTTGTGTGAGAGCCTTATCCACAGTTATTTGCATAGTTTTAGCATGTAAATAGAATACCTCCCATTTTCTGCCCAATTCTGCAAATGTCACTGAAATCCCTTTGTGAAGCTTGTGCTCCTTTCCAAATTCCCTTTGTTTTTACTAAAAAAAAAACCTGAAAAAAACTTTCTTAGATGCAAAACATTTTTTGATTAGTCGAAGAAGGAAATATTTTCCATTCTAGGTCTAAAAGAAACAAATTCTCTTTCCAGTTCAGCCACCAAATTAAAAACAATTGATGTTTTGCACAGCTCTTGTGAAAACCATACTCTCTGCAGCAGCTTGTGACAATTTCCATGACAATACTGTACATTAATATGCTTTATGGGTACAGGCTCACTCTGCAATGTAGGACACTTCTACAATGATCTCTGACTACATCACATGCGGCTGTAGCAAACAATGAATCTAATGCTGCACTTGTAAAAGATTTATGATTCAGAGAGCAGAAGATAAATGATTCCAGTCCCTGGATGCTTTAAGAGCAAGTTCCTTTAGCTCATATGGTTAAAATTGATCTTTCCATTGTCTCTTGTATGGAATGACCAAAACTAATGATGTTAGGTAATCAATATGAAAAGTCGTGCATAAAGAATTAAACCAAGAAATAATGGATTGCTGTGTCAAAGGCCTCCAGACAGTAAGAAATCTGTGCTGACTGGACATGTCAAAGACACATCCAGACCTTTGGATATTTCACTTTAGCCTGTACCCACACCTACAACAAATGGCCTCTTTTTATTCAGAAACAAAAACATAAAGGAGAGCAAGCCAAAAATAATACTGCATTATCAGACACGTGGCCTGCCTATAACCTGCAACCTTTGAGATTTATCAGTCCTCAGATAACCTGCAAAAGAGCAGAGGGAGGACCTGAAGTCCAAGGAAGAGAATAGGAAGGAAGCTAGAATAAAAAACCTCTGTATATATCTGCAGTCCCAGAGTCTGCTCAGTGCTTCAATCTCGCCAGGATTTCTTCATTTGTTTTGTAGAGTCCTTTTGGATTATACATGTGAAAATGAAGTACTAAAGCTCTAAATAGAAAGATCCATGAAATCTGTTTTCCAGTGGCTCTGTAGTTTGTGTTTGGAGTCTTTGCTGTTTAATAATCTACGAGGCTTTTCTTCAGCTGTGGTTGGGGGATTCTTAATAGGGCTTTGCTTGTGGATTCGCTAACATCTAGTACGTGTGAGTTTACGTGGTTGAGCTCACTCAGCAGCCTTTCTGCCAGCATAGGAACCACCAGGATCTGTTTCCTCTACATGGCTGACTATTTAATGAAATCTGCAGAATTTTGTATCTTTGAGACTCTTACTGCTCTGTTGAATTTAGTTAAAATCAGTTCCTAAGTTCATGGAGGGAGGGGAGAGAGAAGGAATTAATACACAGACACTCTTGTATTGTGCATTATTGCCCAGACCTAATTTTATTAGGAAATCAGAGGACAGTTCCTAAGTAGCAATCCCTTCTTCAGTGATTTTAAAATAGCTATGGTGATATTCCTTGGACAGGGCTTGAATTGCACGTTGGTTGGAGCCTGCCTTGTGCAGCACACAGCCTTAACCTGTGCAGTAGCCACACCAAGCACTAGGAGAGCTCATGGTGAGATAGCCTGGTCTCTGTCTGCTCTCCTTCTCATCTAAAATGACACTCAGAAATAGCTCATTCCTGCTCCGAAATATGCAGAAACACTATATTGTTCTGTACATACTGATTGCTGCTATATAGTTCTTGCTGTTTATTGTCCCTAATTTTTTCACATGTGTTACTTTCAGGACTTTAATTTACCTCTTGCTTCTTTTCTTTTCTTTTTCACAGCCCTTTCCACATTTCTGAAATAGGGATTTTCTGTTGCATCTATTCAAAGTCATTTAATGAGGCTCAGTCTTGAAGCAGAGTGGGACTGAAGTTACTGAGTGGTTCTCCACTTCTCACTTTGTCTGTCTGGAGACAGAAAGATGGGGAGAAAGGAGGGAAAGCTAGGATGTAGAATCATTTTTGAGAATTTTTCTTTGCTCCTTCGGGTATTAGAGTGTAGAAAAGGTTTTAGTTTCCACTTGAATCTTCCAGGCAGGATTTGTACTGATGTATCCCATGAGCCTCATCAGTTCCTAACATCCAGACATAACAGGTATGAGCAGAGGCTTGGAGATGAGCTGGCCCAGTCTCTTTTCCACCAGAAGGAGTATGCATTTCTGTTGATGACAATTAGGCTCCATTCATGTTAAAGAATATACCATTCTTTTCCTGAACTGTTATACCAAGGAGGTAGGCTGAGCCCAGCACCTGGCTCCTGGGGTCTGGATCCCCATGTGCTTCATGTATCTCTGAAATTCAAAGAGTCACAGCTTGGGAGAGTTCAACTTTTCTTCCAGACTGTGAATTCTCAGAACAGGAATCACTCAAGGTTGTTCCAGAAGATGCAGTAACTAACTAGTAAGGGATTTCAGCTCTTTATGTAGGGACCGTGGCAATGTCAAGCTCAGCACCTCATGCCCACTACTAATTTTAGTAGTTGATGTGCAGCTAATCTCTAGACATGGCTTAAAAACTTAGAAGCAGGGAGCAAACACATTGCAGAAGATGTACTTATGTGAGGACTGGCTTGCTCCTGAGATGTGCATGTGCATTATAAAGGAGCTTGTCTCTGGGGTCTGGTGCCCCCAGGCTACCTCAGCAGTTGGTGAGGGTGAAAAGGAGGACCCTTTCTGTGTTGCTTGCAGCTCATCTTTTCTTCCTTGTAGATGACTGAGGGATGCCCACCAGTGCCAGAGGGAAGAGTCCCACCCCAGTGGTGGGAGGCAGGAGAGCAGGAGTCATACTTCTGGACTCTCAGCACAAAGTAAAGGCTGAAAACCAGATTACTGGGGTCTTTTAGCCTGGGCATTATGGGCTGTGCTGGCCCCTCTGTTCTGAGTTTTGCTGCTTGCAAGTGATGGCACCACCCTACTATTCCCCAAATCCAGCCCTCACCCATTTCAGAGGAAGGACTTCAGTTATTGATCTTCTACCTCAATGATCTTTTTTCCCCTCCCTATATCCCATTATATTGATTTTAGTTCCAGTCTTGCTCCATTTAACCCAGTGTTAGAGGTCCAGACCTTAAATATTTATTCACTTAATGTAGCCAAATGCAGCCAATAGCAATTAAAGGCCTGACCTCTAACACCCTGCCAAAGCAACTGGCCAAAGTTAGAGGCTCATCATCACACAAGAAATCTGAGGTAATTAGACCCCCTTCAGCCTCTGCTTCCCCCCTCCCCACCCCCTGCCCCAAATACTCTGTAAAATAATACCATGGCACTAAATTAGACCTCATTACCTATTGAGTCACTTGATCCAGACCTCCCTTACATAGTAATGAGTGCTGATTTATTGTGATCATTATTTGGGCATTACAGGTCACTAAATAACATGCTCTGCCCACACATGTCTTCTGAGCTAATAAATATCCTTATAGGAAATATTTTTGAGTGAACTAGCCTTCAGGTTGGTTCAGTAACTTAAGTCACATTAATTTTCTTAATGCATGTAGTGCATTGATAGGAAAGCCACAGGGATGGAGGCAGAAAAGGAAGCACAGAAAAATCCCCAAACCCAGCTTTTCTCAAGCTAGGGTTTCTGGAGGGAAACTGGGGAGGTGATGCAGAGCGAGGTCAGTGGGGAAGATCAGAAACAACCTTACAAAATATGTATTTAAAAGCAACTAGTCCCCCTAGAGCTTGATCCAAAGCTCAATGAAGTAATGGAAAGATTCCCACTGAGCTTAATGGACCTTGGATCACATCCAGGTGTGCTTGCAAGTTTAAATGTATGTGGATCACTTGTGCACACACATACACTACTACATATTTCTTAAAAACTTCAGAGTAAATTAAAATAATTTAAAAATTTACTCCAGGAACCAAATCACATTGGCGTTTCTGGAATTTTACACCATCTCCTTTGCTAGTTTAGCTATTGTATGAAACTGGGGAAGATTCAAATTTGGAAGAGCTGAAATTATATTTTTTGTTATATTTATCTAGGTAAAATCTTCAAAGGACCCATCAGTTTCAGTTAAGAGGTGAACAAAGCAAGTCCATGGATATTTCTGAAACATGCAGATATATACTTCCAAAAGAGACAATGGAAGATTAAAAAAAAGAAAAAAAGATTCATGATTCAAGAAAGATAAAGAAGAAAGTTATTAAAACCCCACTCTGCTAGCCATCACACAAAATGTTTTATTGGCTTACTCCTAGCAAATCCTATAATACATTTTCATTATTTATAGAAATAATTCTGGATTAGTTTGCCATAAAGAAATTGGGCTGGGTTGTTTTAAAAATTACAGAAATTAGATGAAATCAGGCTCTTTGAATTATCCATGAGCATTGGGTTAATATAATCAATACTTCAGCCATTATAGGTTGACGTTACATCTCAAGACAATTTTCTAACTTAATAAGATTAGAAATAATAAACTGGTATTATTTCTTTGCGAATTGGGGCCTCTGACCTAGTAATTTAATGGCTTCATTATTATAGCCGTGGAATGTAGAAAGACCCAGCTCGCTCCCTATTATCACAACTGTGCTTTGTCCAAATTATGTGACTTTAAAAAAAGCAAAATGAAAACTTACCAAACAATTTCAAAGGGTTGCGGTGGCCATTTTTCACTAGACATGTTATGATACGCCAGATTATACTTGTGATTTTATTTTTGGTTCATTGCACTGTAATAGTATAGCATGTATGCTTTCACGTTTAAAAAAGAATGAAGAAAAGCTTCCTTTGCATATTTTTGGAAAGACAGTACTAGCAAAGCTTTCAGTGCTTTGTGTTCCTGCAGTTTTTTGGTGACTGTTACTCAGGTGTGTTTACTTTGCAATAGGGAAGGAAAAACAGTCTCTTGGCCATAGAAATAGGGGTCCAAGGCTGGCTTTTCCACACATCTCTTCACGATTGAATGTGAGCCCTGTGGAGGTAAGGACAGACAATGCTTTTGGTGCCAGGATATCCAGGATTTCACTCTTCCATCAGTTTCTGATCTGGAGAGTGGGAACTTGGTGGGTAATTTCCTTTCTCATGCTATGCAACTGTTTTGTCTATTCATGTATCAGGTCCAGAACGGAAATTTCCATTTGCCACATGCAGCTCCAAGCAGCAGAGATTACTGATCCCAGATAATGCCTTTTCAGGATGCAATTGCGCCCAGGGTGCATTTAATTCCTCCCATTGTGAGGCTTAGGTGAAAACACTAATAATTCAGCAGTCTGATAGGAAGTGTGCAGGACACCCATGCATATGGTGGTGTGCACAAGGGAAGCACCACCCCTGAGGGCACAAAGGCTTCAAAGAGTAACCCAAGCCAGGGACCTCACAGGGACTGAAGCTGGTTTTCAGGATGCAGGACATAGCTCTTCCTCAGCAACAACATTCAGAAGGTGAAATCCTTATCTTTCCTTCCTTATTCTCCTCCCTGTGCAAGACACACTTCAGTCCTACCTGCTAGAAAATAGTCCTGCTCTAGCATACATCTGCAGTGCAGTCATGCAAGCAAACAGCATTTATTTTGCTCCTTATCTTCTCTCCACACCATTTCTAACTCGCAGCATTTTAGAAAAATAGAAGGGCTTATTCAGAAGGATGCTAATTCAGTTATCTCTACCTGTAAGAGACCCCCGTGTGGTCATTTCCAAACCTCTGGGCTAAGCTCATTCACATACACACATGTGTTATAACAAATGCTTTCTGTAAGCTTTAAAGGAAATATAAACCAGGATGATAAAACATCAAGGAAAACAGGAGACTCAGCCAAACAATCACCTCTCTGAACTTCTGCTTGAGAGATGGCTGCTGTTAGATGTATGTTTGTGCCTCTGCAACCACCTTTAATAGTCAAGTTTGCAAGAGCAAGCGAGTGAGGAGGATGCACTAAATACTGTGCTTTCATCACTGTTTAAGAATGAGGGAGACATCTCTGAACTCCTCTTTGGAAGGAAACGGAAAGAGAGTTATGAAAAAGTTACCTGTGTTCCAGAATTAAGGCTGCAGCTTTTTAATATTTTGTACAGAAATAATCTAATTTGAGCATAATTTTAAGGCCAGAAACGCTATTCACAGACTGACACACATATACTCATGGATCTACTGACTAGATCCCAGACCGCTGCCTTATCCCAATTCCACCAGTAGGAAAAGGGAGTCCTCATGGGGTTTGCTCAGGACAGCCAGGACTGCGGCTGTCGAGGGAGTGGAGAAATGCAGCATTCCTGCGGCTTGGCGCACGTGCTTCCCATTTCATCTGCTGGGCTCTTTCTGCGGGATTGTGGGCCAGCTGGTCTTTGATGTCCTTCTCTTACTGAAGGTAGCACGGGTCAGGAGCGGGCAGTGGCTTCAGATGCATAATGAGAAGTTCTTGATTGACAGTGCTTTTGCTCAACCGCATTATAATTTGATTAGTTTTCTTCTTTGCTTTTAACAGAGTAAAAGGTATTTCACTGTTGCAATAAAAGAGCACTTTGATGGTGGAAATACTTTTTTCAGTAGCCAGAAAATCATAAGATGTATGTATGTATAAATACATTTATATATATAGAAAAAATATTTGCTTTCAGCATGGAATTAACCCTAAGATAGGAGGCATTTATACGACCTGTGGTACCACTGTTAGCTCTGTGGAAACACTATTTTCTGTTTCCCACAAACGTGTTGGCATTTTTTACGACATTATGTATTTCCAGTCACCCTGCAAGCATAACCTGTGCCCATTTAGAAACATGGTGCGGGAATAAAAAGCCACAGGCACTGCAAGCTCAAAGCAGTGACGGGATATTTTGCCTGCGACACGTGCTTTGGGCAGCATATACAATGCCCCCTCCTTGAGCAACCGCGACCAGTCTCTGGTTAATGTCTACGAAACAGCCTGTTAAGACTGTTACTACAAATTAGAGTCTGGATCATTCTAAAATGAAAATAGACTTCTTTCATCTTCCAGATGGCTGTCTGATTGGGAACTGGGCAGGATCACATTTCAGGTTGTGACTTAATGATTCAGGACAATATTTATGGTTATTACCTGACAGAGGGCAGTGAGGAAAATTAAAGCACAGACCCATGCTTCATTTATGACAAAAAACAAATTCATGACAGTTCTGTATATTAGAGGTGGCATCTTTTGCTCGGGGCAAAGTCCGAGCGTAGCTCTGCATCTGAGCCAGACCTGCCGGGGGCGGCTGCGAGAGCCCGGCCAGGCTGGATTCACCATCCCTGCTGTGAGATATGTGCTATCGTCAGAAACAATCTGGTGCTTCCCTTGGAGGAGGTCTTAGGCAGGCAAGATACAAACATGAGTGAGAGCCTTCAGAGGGGAAAAATAACATAATTATACAGCATATTTGTTTGATGCCTGCAGTTGTCTGAAATATTGTTCTTTGGGGCATGTTTTTGACATAATTATTGCCACAGGATAATCCCTTCTGGAGAAAACATGGAGTAATTATGCATGCCAGTTGTAGCTATGGTTCTGCATGTGATTTTCCCTGCAAACGATGCTCCTTGTGATACCAGCCGGTGGGGGTGCGGGGTATTTTGAAGCAATGGGCACCGGTGTTCAGCTAAATCAAACTGAAGCCACAGCTCTGCTGGCTCTTTCCTGAAGGAAAGAAATTTATTAGTTCTTCTCTCCTGGTTAATACTTTGCTTTGCATATGGAACAGACTGGCACTTTTTTTTTTATTGTCAGCTGCTAAAAAAATAAATAGCCCTTATGAAAGTGACTGCAACCTATAGCTTTGGGCTTCCTGTAAATTGGATTTGGATGGCAGGATTTCTTAATAAAACAAACAATTCTGAGAGAGGAGAGGTAGCTGTTGAAAAAAATTGGGAAGATGGCTATCCTTCCCATTGCTTAAGCTTATTTTATCTCTAAGCTAAAATAAGCTCTTTGAATTTGAAGATAGTGTTACAAGAAATATTTTTTCAACTAAGAATACCTTATTTGAGGGGTGAATATTCTGTCCACACCTGTTAAATACCAATAAAAATCTAAATTAAAAAATATTAGCCAAACTAATAAAAATATTTACTATTTAAGAAACATTTTTCCCAGAGGAGAGGTGCTTCTCAGTTATTCTTTGAGCAGGACCTTTCTTCTTCTCCTTTTGGCCCTTTTTGCTGTGCCCTCACCCCGGCAAATGCCACATCCACAGCACCCATCTGCATCACGTCACCCCTGAAAGAGTCCCTGGCTGCCTCCTTCCCCATCCCAGTTCTGATCCTCCTTGCGGCACTGCATCAGTGGACCACCAGGCAAATCTGTTCACTGATGTTTGCCACTAGCTATTTTGATTTATGCTGGGATTTGCAGAGTTGCTCCAGGGAGAGAAAACCATGGGGTGTGAAATATTCAAATCCCCTTGTGTAGCGCACAAATATTAGTCACAGCCTTCCACAGATAAGGGAAAATTATGAATGTGCAATAGAGCTGAGTGCTTGCTTTGTTGTTGCATTTTGGAGGGAGAGAATCACAGAATCATACAGAGTTGCCTAGATTGGAAAAGACCTTTAAGACCATGTAGTCCAATCATTAACCCAACACTGACAAGTCCTTGACTGAATCATGTCCCTAAGCACTATGTCTTCATGACTCAAATACCTCCAGTGATGGGGACTCAACAGTTGACCTGGGCAACTCCTTCCAATGCCTGAGAACCCTTTCAGTAAAGAAATTCCTCCTAATATCCAATCTGAAATTCCCTTTGTGCAACTTGAGGCCATTTCCTCTTGGCCTATCACTTTTTACTTGGTTGAACGGACCAACCCCCAGCTCTCTACATCCTCTTTCAGGTAGTTGTAGAGCACAATAAGGTCTTCCCTGAACCTCCTTTTCTCCAGGCTAAACAACCTCAGTTCCCTCAGCCACTCCTCATAAGACTTGTGCTTCCAACCCTTCACCAGCTTTGTTGCCCTTCTCTGGACACGTTTCAGCACCTCAATGTCCTTCTTGAAGTGAGGGGCCCAAAACTGAACACAGGACTCACCAGTGCCGAGTACAGGGGTAAGATAACTTCCCCGGTCCTAAAACAAAGGATTTTTGTCACTGTTTAGTAGAATGAGATGTGATTTTATCCTGTTTAAAAAAAAATAGTTTGATCACTGAGCTACTGAGGGCAATTTATCTGTTTTCCTCTGAGTCTTCAACCATGCCTGTGGTCATGAGGTAGTACACTTGGCTCTCAGCTTTTACCTACATTTCAGCTGGATCAGGCTTATCATGAGGGGCTGCACAAGAATCTGAGCAAGGTCCTTGCTGAAACCCCCAACTGCAGCACAAATATGCAAGATCTCTGTAAAAGCCCTATGCTGGTCTCTCCAGTATGGAAACCTCCCATGGAGGCACGTTGTTTGGTGGCTTTGTGACAGGTGCTGATCTCCCCCAACTCCTCACGTCTCTTTTTTACTCTTCATGCCCCTCTGAGCACTGCACGGTCACCCCCTCTGCACCTGGGCTGCATCCCTGGCTCCACAAAGGGTCACCTCACCCCAGCACAGTGTCTCCAGCAGTGGCTGCCTCACGCTCACAACCCCTTCCGTATCTGGCATCTAACAAGAGCCAAGCAATTTAAACACTTTCTTAATTACGTAGTGGTGAGTACCTCACTAAAAACAGGGCTGTGGTATACAATTAAAGGAAAAATGTATAAACCATCTGATGTTGTCAGTATCTGTAGCTCAGTGTGAAATTACACCAGGAACAGGAGACTGTTGTCTGAAAAATCCATTTACTTGTCATTTTTATGGCTCTGTTAGATAATAAAATCAAGAGAAAGATGACTAGAATAACAATAGTATCTCTTCCTGGGTGAAAAGATAGGGGGAGGAGGAGAAATGCAAAGATGGATGTATGAAATCTCTTGTCTAAGTAAACAATCTACATACATTTGCATTTGCATGCAATCATTGATATAAAATGTTGTCTTCATTAACATTAGGAGCTGGAGATATATGTTACTCTCCCATCCCTGACTTAGCTGCCTCTTCTAAAATGAGGACTGGTGGCTCTTAAACCCATCAAGCAGCCTTAATTCTCCTCATTTGACTGTCTTATTTCAAGTGCCTGAAGATTTACTAAGGAGTGGCTGACATTAATGAGAGCTGAACATCCCTATTCAGAAGAGAATAAGCCCAAATTAGGTTTCATTGGAGTATATAAGGGATGGGTCACCATATGCTAAGACAAAAAGCAGGATGATATTAAGAACAAGTTTTGGGGAAACGCCTCTGGGTTATATTCTACCCAGTTCTGCTGTGGTATGGCGTTTACCCAGTCTGACCCTTCATCCATCACACATATTATGGGAGCAGGTTGGATTTTGTGTTGCTCTGCCATGGGAGAGAGGCCTAAAGACACCAATTAGACATTGATTTCACCTCTGTCTCTCACAGAGATTTACAGATCTGTCAGTTTTGGGGACAGTTAAGATTGTCAGATTTGCCCCCAGCTTCTGCTTCCAACCCAGCCATTCCTCAAGAGGTTGGTATGATACCACCACCCTTTATGCACTGCAACGTATTAGCATAGCTGCTAATAAGCTACCAAAAAAAAAAAAAAAAAAAGTGGAGATTTTTATTCAGATTTCAGTTGGTGGATAACCCTATTAAAATACACTTTTGAAGGTGACATTTCATCTATCTCTGTGAAAAAAAACCCAAAACAAGCAACTATCCCAACATTACCTAGTTCTTATTTTCATAATATGTAGCTTTTACAAATGAGTGGTGCAGCCAATCCAGTAAATTCTGCTGCTCTTCCCACAAGGCTTTTTGTATTGCAAAGCCAACTGTCTGATGCTTTAATGAGCCAGATATTCCACAGTGTTTCAAAACAGCATTTTTTTTCTTAATTAAAAACAAACAAACAAAAAAAAGAAATTATTTGAACGCAAGGTTCTAAACAGCTATACAACTTTGCAGAATGACTGTGTTAATGAGGTGTCTGCAGGAGTCAATCAGGGCAGACGACTTTCACAGCAAAACTCCATGCCTTTCAGATTTTCAAAGAAAAAATAAGCCAATGACAAAAGCATAGCAGCTGCGAGCACATGAAGGAAATTAGTTATAGCAGACTTGTAATTAAGCATTGGAAACTGATCAAAAACATTATCCTGTTAGTTTATAATACGGCTTCTATCTACTACAAAATCAATTACACAAAAAATAAACTACACATGCTCTGAAGTTTTCTCATATGAATGTGTCCTATTCCATCTTTGGACTGCAAATTATGTTTGTTTTCGCAATAAAAATATGCAAAGCATGGAGTAGGGAAAAACTGAGATGAAAAGGGAAACAGAAAAATTGGGAGAGAAGGTTGGCAGAATAATTGACTCTATCAGAACCATACTTTCCTAAAAAAACAATATTTATGCAATGAGATAAGCAACCAGGTTCTCTTTTGGTGTATGCATTTTTCCATTTTCCTTTGCTGAGCGTGTTGAGTAAACAGAACAAATTGCCATTAAATGATAGAAATCATTTAACAATAATACAGCAAAAGAATGTAATAAAAAATAAAGAAATTTCAGGGAAATGTATACGCAGGAAAAGTTGGGCAAAAGTTTGTCTTTTGAAAATCACATGTTATTCCCATTAACTGTAACATGATATGGATGGCTGAATAAAATAGGGGCTATGTGAGCTGGGGTTTTCTTAGAAGGTTTGGGCCTGGTTTAGCACATGTTTTATACCAACAGAGCTGTTTCAGTTAAGAAAACAAAAATAAACCCCAGAGGCTGCAGACACCCGTCCTTTCCTGGCGTGAGCAGCGTGGCCCCCTCCCCACGCTGGTCCCACTGCCCCTCTTCAGGGCACCCCTGCCTCAGCGGGGCAGCCAAAGTGCTGCTGCTGGAACTCTGCAGTGCTCACCCTGGCTTCATCAATGGGAAATTAAGGAGAGCTGTGGGATTTATGTGATCAAAAAAGTTTGCATTTCATAGCAGGGGTGAGAGTAACGCATTTCAAGTAGGTCAGGAAAAGAGATCTTCTGTTGACATAAGGTGATCTGCACAAAAGACTTGCCTGGTAAAAAGGTGCCTGAATGTGAGGCAAGTACTTAGAAGACCCAGAAAACCCCAGCTCTGATGTGTGATGTTTCCAAATGACTTGATAAAGGTTATCTAACCAAATGGGGTGCTAGGCTTTGCTGCCTGCCCCCTGTTCCCTGCTGTGGCTGCTGGGAGCAACTCTGCCTCTCACGGCACTGGTGACGTGACCCACTTAGAACCAGTGAAAACTTGTACGTCCACAGATGGACTGGTGTGGTGATGCAGAAGCAGCCACAGCCACGAGGCCATCACAGATCAGGGTTAGACGCAAGCTCAACCTTTACCCTGGCGCTGAGTGCCCTGAGCAGTGGTATTGCAAACGGCCAATTCCGTTTGAAGTCAGCACCTCTGAAATTCAGGCCATAATTTAAGGGCCTCAGCATGAATATAAAAACCTAACTTTAGGCTCTTTGCTTTATAACTCTTGGCACGAGATCCTGAGACAAAAAGCAGAGCAGAAGCAGAGTATTACTGCTATTACTGTGCCATGTGCACCAGAAAAATATATCAATATGTGAATACACAGAAAAGAGAGGAGGGAGACAGAGATGATGTGCTTTTAATATATCCGAAGCACCAGAAAATCTTTCATGAGCAGGAACAAGACAGAGTTCATGAAAAGGTAAACCTCAGAATAAATTATGAAGCTCATTCCATTAGAGGTATGTATTAAATACCATATGTAGGTATAACTTTTGTTTTATTTTACTTTTTGCTTCTTTTTTTCCCCCCAGAAATAATTTAGCTAGTGGCAGATATCTCTTCCTTCTAGGTTATACTCTCTCATGTCATATTTATTGAGGTGAAAGACATCTGCCTTGAAAATCATAAAGTGGTTTGGTTTTTTTTTAAGTATATATGAAACAGAGATAAGGGGCTAGATTCGGTGCAGGGGTAACTTGAGTGAAGTCAGTGCAGTTACACCACCAAATAACTTGTCTCACTATTTTTATTAGTGCATATGTCTGTATTGTATTTAACCATTATTCTACTGCAAAGGCAAACACATGTGTGTTAATTGTGTATACAGTGGAAGCCCATTAACCCAAACTCTGGGGATTGTATCACCATTTGGGTAAGCAAAAACGTTACTACAACATGGCAATTGTTAATGTGTGTGCACATTCTTCTGCTTTTTCCATGGAAATAAATATTTGAGGCAGAAGAAAGAACACAAAAAATTGTATTTTTGACAGTAAGCATATTAAATGCAAAAACTCTTGTGCAGGCAATGATGGGAGCAAGAAGCGGCAATAGGATTGCACTTAGGTAACCATTGTCAGAGAACCCCATCTCCTAGACTGGGTTTGCACTACTACTGGATACCACAGACCCACCTCTGCAAAACAGACACATAATCAACACTCAAAACCTGCCCAGGTCTCTCTCAGTCTAACTTGCCATTTTGGGCACTCACTGGGACAAATCAAGTGATCCAGTGTGGTATTTCAATTCAGGGAACAACTGTTGTTCTATGTGGTGGATGCCTTTTGAGCAACAGCTGGTACATGGGGTATTGAAGTGTACAGGGAAGAGGTACAGGACAGGTTGGGGGGTGGAGACGGGACCTAAAAGGAGGTGATTAACACTGAGCCTTTCTTGGATGTGTGGAGGAGAAGCTGAACCTATAGAAGAATAAAAGACCTGGAGGGATTTTTTTGTTAGATGTTCAATCCCTTGCTGCTGCAGGCAGACACATCTTATGGCCTTAGCACACGTCCTAGGAGAAGAGGGGGACTGAGATCAGGATGCTGAGTAGTGGCCTATTGATGAGGAGAATGGGAGAGAAAGATGGAGCAAGGCACTTAAATATAATTAAAACACTGGGAAATGGGAGAAATTTTGCCTTTTTTCATAAAACCTCTCAACATCAAGGGCCAATTTTAAAGTAAAGGACAAACATCTGGGACATTTGCTATCAAAGGTGGCCAAGGTGCCAGCTGTCTTTTCCACAGCTCTTCCAAGCTTCTTGATAATCATATACAAATGTCAGAGGGGCCTTGGGAGTGCATGAAGCAGTGTTTGGGCTCTGCAGCGCAGCCTTACATTTTCTCATGCCACCCCTGCTGCAGTGGATGCGCACTGGGCCTTCCCCATGGGCTGCTGCCTTGAGCATATCCTCCCAAAGGCAGAAAGAACAGCGGATAGCAAAGTCCCAGAGAGCTGCTGGGAGTGATGCATCAGTGACGACTTCACCCAGTTGCAGGCATATTTTATACCTGCCAAATTTCCCTGGTGCACTTCTTCCAACCTCTTGCTCTGTGCAATATCAGAGAAGTCAGGAAAGGTCAGGAAAATGTTCCCAACTCATGTGGAAGCGAGGAATTTAGAGTAAGCCAGATGGAAGAAGAGTTTCTCTGATTTATTATGGACTGCTGGGCAGATAAGGGTGTGCAAGAGATAAGGCAGGAGAGATCTCTTAACCCCTTATCTGCCTTTTGGCACCGAGCATATTTCAAGGTAGATAGGTGGCCTCTAAAAAGTTAAGTTTTTGTCAACAGCTGCCACATCCTACACAATCCTCCCACACATGCCTCCATGCTCTCTTTGTCTGGGAATAGGAAACAACTGTTGCTAAGGGGAGGTAAATGGTGTTAATCACTCAGAGATCATTCCATAAAGCAAAGGCATATTATGATTCATTCTCACCAGGCAAGAATTTGCCCCTTGATAATAGCAATTATAATCCAAATTCCCAGGTAAGCAGGAAAGCTCTCTTGGTGCGGGAAAGTGTGAATATGGACTTTTGTGTGCAAGGATACCTTGCAGCTCTAAGCATTTGGAAAGTGTATCTAGCAATTTATTTTCTGTGTTTATAAACACACATCTGTTATTCGAGTTTCTACTTTTGGGTGAATTTATGGTGATAGCCCATCTGCAGGAGCTCTGGGTTGGTTTTTTTGTGGAGATATTGCCTTTAAGGTTTCAAGAAGTCACTGGTGATTGCAGCATAAATATTAACCAGGTCGAATCTGCAGGAGGCATCACACGGTGTGCAGTGACGTGACTAGCAGAATTTTGCTGTCTGATAAAGCTTATGGAAAATTCCCTCAATAGATTTATTTATGGCAACAGATTAAACCAGACTCCAAGTAGACTGTGCTCTGTAGGTTCAAGGAAGAATTTTTAATTTATTAGAGATTTCTTTGTTTCTTGCTATCACATTTCAGTCACGTTTTTACTCTTGATAAGCAATTGGTTCCTTCCTTGGGGAGCACGGGGAGGTAGTTCCTGCCTTGAAATTCTTGGAAGGACAGATAAATCACTTGAGTTTAAGCTTTTTAAAGGAGCCTTTCTGTAAATACTTCAGGCACAATGCACACTTTTTAAAAATATCCCACTCTGTTCCTTTGCTGTTGGAAATATGGAATCTTTTTTCAATTTCTTGCAATCTTCTTCTGTCTCATGTTTGTGATGGGTGTAAGAGCTCTCCTGCTTCCCACTCAGTCTCATCACCGTCAGCACGGAGAAGGGTCCAGGCTTTTGGGGATGCAGCGAGCAAGGGTTCCTGCAGATGTAATGGGGAAGACAGTGGCAGACCTCCTCTCCGCGATGCCTGCTTGCATTCCTGCTGTCATTCAGAGCAAAGTCAGTCTTTTGTTGAGAGCCAGCTTTGGAGAAAGGCACCAGTAAAATGTAAAAGATTCACTGCCAGCAAGAGAGAACGTCAACAGGTTTTTTTTCCATTTTATTTTTTTCTTTTCTTTTTCCTAATTCATTTTTGAGGGAGGAAAAATATGACTGCTTAAAGAATTTCTTTGCAAAGGCAAAATGCACTGAAACACAACCGAAAGGAACCCCTCTGAGAAGAGATATCGGTCTTATAACGAGCTGCCAGCTGAGATTTTCTGGAGTGGACATCCTGAGAGACCAACAGGAACTCTTTTCCACCAAAGACTGATGGAGGCTTCCCATTCAAATGTTTTAAAAGCTGTAGAGAATTAAAAATAGAAGCCCTGCTTAAGGGGGAGAGACTCCTTTGGGGGGTACTTTGTTTGCTTTGGTTTATATCTCCCTGGGTTGGAATGCAGTAAAAAACTGAAGAAATTAGAGTCTTGCAAAGAAATGTAACCTCATACAAAACTGAAGGGCAAGGAGCTCAGTTTGCATTCTGGTTTTATAATCAGTTCTGTTTATAGTAGGAAAGAAATATCCCCTTCTTGAATTCAATGTATGCAGCTTTTCTTAGCTGTTCCCTCTTTAGGTAAATATTAAAGGAAATATGTCTTCAATAATTTATTATTAAGAGAGCAACTAATGGTAAATGCAGGCATATAACATGGGCATGGTGGTGTTATATATGCCAACATATATAAGAGAAGGGCAGTTTTCTCATGAAGTTTTCTCCTGATAGCATGCATTCAAGCAAGCGAAGCCGCACAGAAACGGCACTCAATGAAGGGGAGAAACTTGGGGAGAGGTTCAAAACCCTGAGCCGCCTCATTGCATTAGGCTGTTTTGACACCGCTGTGTGGCCCCTGGAGATACTGTATGTTTCCTTGGAAAGGAGATTACATGGTACTAGGGCTTTTAATTATATTGGACTGAAATATCTTTCAGTATTTATTTTCTACTTATTGTTGCCCACAATTCTTGAAGGCCAGGACAAGAAGCTAGATACATCTAAACCACCAGCCCTTAGCTCTAGCATATAAGCTCCACATTTAAGACACTGTTTCCTATTTTTTAAATTTGAAGGAATAGGGACCTGCTTGATCTTTCTTTCCCTTCTAGGTTTGATTCTCTTGTGCCATGAATATTTTTAGAAGCAGGGTGAGTATTTTCTGTGCATCTGTGGGTTGATCTTTCAATCACTGGGGGCAAATTTTGCTACCATGAAGATGAAATTTGCAGCTGTACCTTAGAAATCGTCTCTTCCATACTGCAGCCCGGTGAGCAGAGGTGCAGGCAGCCAGGGGCAAGACAAAAATTGCATCTGCATTTGAGATTCGTTTTTCTGAACACCAGCTTCCGTATGAACAGATTGTTGTTTTGTATATTTTATAAAATAAAAGTAGTTTAATAATCCCCTTGAGATTCTTTTCAGCTGTGGGTCAATGCTCCCAGAAGTGCTCGCCTTCACCAAGACAGCGACACAAGGCTGTTGCTCCTTCTGCAGCTTTTGTGGATTGCTCTGCCTGAGGCTCCCAGTGGGGACCTCCTGATCCATCACCACGATGCTTCTGGGCATGAGGTGCTGTGGGCAAGGAGAGCTGTTCCCCTGAGGGCATCGTCGGGGCACACAGGCATTTTGGAGTGGGGAGGAAGGGGCAGAGCAAAAGCTGAGACTGTGGTACCCACTATTTTAAGTTGTGATGGGTTGGGCTCTCCTTGGTTTCTCCAAACAGGAGGTCCAAGCAGCCTGGCACATATGAACTGTGTGGCTTTCCAGGGATGCTTTGAATAACATAAGGCAGAGTCCAAGGGTACAAGATGCAGACCAGTGGCACTGGCATTTACAGAGCAGCCATGGGGACCTCCTTGGCTACACAAAATATGGAGGACAAGCAAGACTACTAACTTTTCATCCACGATCCCTGGCTTTCACACTCTGAATCTCAAATGTCCAGATGGTTCTTACGGGTCATCAACCAAACCTGAGTTAAAAAGGGAGATGTGATTAGTGCTGCACTGTTTAATGTATGCAGGCAACCCATTTCAGCTCTAACAGTAAAGAAGAATGGCTCTAGCTGCAGACACCCACTACAATGGCAAATTGCTCACACCTGCTTATCGTATGAGTAGGGCTCTGAAGAGGCAACATGCTATATAATTGCTAGGCATCATCACAATTAATCATTTCCTGCATGGAAACTGAAATATGGTAAATATATTGGTTGCAACTGAATATTATCACCTGATGCAGACACGGTTCACCTCTCTTTGCTTGTTTTGCCAACAAAGAAATGTGCATGAGGCTGCCACCTCCTTTTCCTCAGCTGGCATCTTTGTTTCTGTGCTCTCATGATCTCTTCTTCCTCGTCACCCTGGGCTGGTTTCTGTCCTGGCTCAACTCACCCACCCAATCTAGCCCCGTCCAGTGGGAGTGGGAATGCTTTTTAGTTAGTTTCATCTTTTTTGTACTCTCAAGAGAAAACACTTGTCTCAGCTTCAGCTGGTGTCTGTCTCAGAAGGAGGCAGGCTGCTAAAAACTTGCTCATGTGCATTGACATTTGGTGATCCTCCTGGTAAGCAGAATGTGCTGTCCTGACTCCTATTGAGCCCAGGGCTGGAGGAACCATCTCTTGAAATATTAAGCTATCTAGACTCTAAATGCCACAACTTTCACAACACCTCCTTGCAATAACATAAGGAGAAATCACTGCTATATGTTGGTCTAGACCTGGACACTGTGTCCTTCTTATATTCAGTTGTCTCTTTTTGCACAGTCTAAGCAAGACTCTCTGCAAAATTTAGAGGATCTGGGTTATCGGACAAGTCCCATCTTGTGTACAGCAAATAGGGAGTTTTCTCAAAAGAGCAATACGATTTTTTCCTTTTTAAGGTTTTAAAGGTACTGTAGGTTATGCAGAGATGTGAGGATTCTGCTTTACAAAATTAGACCTAGCTTTTACTGCTTTAGATGTGTTTGGTCACCTCTGCTGGCCAGTTGTGCTGGAACAAGAACAGCCCTTGACATGCTTAGCCAGGCATAGCTTGGTATATGGCTGTGTGCCATAGCTGAGTATATGGCTACACAAGGGAAAAGCAATGGTGAATTAGACTTCGCAACCCACTACCTTGGGAAAGTAAAGGTAATAGCTTTGTGGTTGATCAAACGGAGCTTTTACGTCAATTTATCCAGGTGAGTCACAGAAATTTTGCCCCTTGGCTGACAACATTTGCAGTGTTTTCAAAGAGCCACAACCATATCACCCATGGAGCAGCATTACTTTAGCTGCACTGATACATTTACAGCAGAAATATTTTGATGAATGGACTCGACTACACAAATCCTGTTAAACAGCACCTGGCTAACTGTTCAGTGCTTTGAGAAATGACCATTAGTTTAACATTTTATTCTCAGTTTGAGATTTTCCTGCTCTCTTACCATGCTCTCCCAACGGCCACTGAACCCCATTATGATCTGAATCCTGACCCATGTGCATGCAGCTTGCCAGGGTCCAGCAGAGTGAAACGACCACTGCAGACAGACAAAAGGAATTATAATTGTATGTTATTTTTTATCACTTGTGCTTACAAGGCAGTATCAGCAACCCTGGTTTACACTATAAAAGCTTTTCCAGCAAAAGCAGCAAAGCTCCCCTGTGGAGATACAGCTTATACTGGCAAAAGGAGTTTTTCTGCTTGCATTTTTGGACCACCTCCTGTGATGACTTAATTTACACTGGCAAAAGGCAGCCTTTTGCTGGTTTCATTGTTTACCACATTTGCTTGGTGGGTATTTTTCCCCTCTTTTTTTTTTTTTCCCAGCATAGCTAATTTAGCTAGGGATAGAGAGTTTTCCATTTGTATCTTCACAGTTAAAATATTTCTTTATAGGCTTGATCTTACTAATTAGAAATTATGTTTCTGGGATGTGAGGGAAGATGGACAATGTATTCTCAGATTTTCTACAGGGTCTTCAGCATGCACAAAGCCAGATTCTGTCTGGATTACTGCAGGATTCCCCAGTGCTAATTAAATTATTTTAGCCTTCAGACAGAACACACACATTCATTCTCCAGAGCTAGTTTTTATTGTTAGCAGCATGTGTGGTTCCTAAAATGTAGGACCAGAAGTGTTTCCTATACTTAAGGCAGGAGACTCACAAGCAGATGTTCTACCTGCAGTCATCTGCAGGAGCACAAGGAGGAGATCACGATCAGATTCAAACCCACTGAAACAAAAGCCATTTGATTTCAGTGCACTTTAGCTAAGGGCTTTGCTGCTTGAAAGAGAAAAGCTCCACACAGCTTCTGCACTGTCTTGCTGTGCTAATTCTCCAGGGGCTTCACAGGGAAAGAGCTGCTGTAAGGCTCTGCTACATTTTGTCCTCGCTGCCCTTATTCTGTAGAGCCCAGTGAAACACAGCTGGATGATGAGAAGGATTTCTGCTGAACAGAATAACCTTGCAATATGACTTTTCACACTGGTCTGCTACCTGGTGTATGAGAGTCTCTTACAGAGATAGTAAGAAATTGCTGGTAGACACAAACCTTTTCAACTTAAGAAGCCTGTGACATAATTAATGGATAAAAATGGAATGAAGCAGGAATTTTTAAAACTTTCTACAGTACCATATATCCTGTTTTGCTTATTGATTTTCTCTGTAACTCCTCTCCCTGTATTTCCTATCCTCCTGTCATTCTGCCTGACCTGTGAGGGTATAGAAACCTGCCCTTGTTTCCCACTGAAAAAGCAGGAACAGCAAAGAACAGGAGCAGCACCAGGCTAGTCAATAAAATAAGAAAACATCTCCACAGATGACAATGTTTCAGTAGCTAAAAGTATGTTATTGAAATCATTAGCAACTTCATTATCTTCTCAAACAACCTAAATATATAAAGGAATCCTAGATAGTCTTTTTTTGTCTGTAAGCAGTACTTATTCCTACCTTCCACAAGAGATATGTGTGTTATCATCTATGCTGTGTGTTATCACAGCAAGCTGGTATCTAAGGCACAGTTGTACATTTTCAGCTCAAGTCATACAAGGATATGTAAAATGTCCCAGAAACAACTGGAACTGCACTTACTAAGGCTATCATTAAGTTGATGATGTCTCTTGAAATTGTTTTTCCACATTTTCTGACTGTTGGTAAGGGGATATGTCAAGGCCCAGAGGAAATGAAGGCCAGTGCACTGCAGAGCTTAGTGCGTCCTGGCAGATTGGAAGTACTTAGCAGTGCACTTTGACACTTGAGAACTGGGATGAAAAGTGGACATCTTTTCTTTTCAAAAAAGGGCGACTACATTTAAACTGCCTTTTCAGAATCGTCTCAGACCCATGCCCAGGAGTTGTATGTGAAATTGATATTTGGATGGGGATTGCACTAACAATTTAATAATACAGACAATGGTGTTTCATAACCAGCACTGTCAACCTCACATTGCCTGCAAGTCCTCAGTGGGCTTAGGTGTCCTGAGGGCCAGAACCACCCCCACCTCTCTGGAGGTGGGTATAATAGCGAGAACAACAGCCCTATCTGTCCTGAAAAGTCCTCTTCTGCTTGCCCATCTGATGAACAGCATCAGGAATAGACCAGCTTACTTGGGAGTAAGAAATATCACAGACAAATACAAGGTGTGTATGTGCGTGCCTGAGTTTGAGCAGGGAGAGGTTTTCTGAAATCTTGCTTTTTTCTGGTATTCTTTGTGCCCAGGGGATGTTTTGGAAGCCAGGAGAAGTGAGTCAAGACAATCTCAGCTAAGGAATTTTTCAAGGAAAGAGAAACATCATAGAGCTGCACTGAAACTGTCACCACCAGTTGCTCAACCCCACAGTGCTTGTTGTGGCCTCTAAGGTGAGCTCCCTGGCCAGATCTGCCAGACTGAAAAAATCAACAGAGAGAAGGAACTGCATCTTGGGCAGCAACTGCAGGCAGTTAGAATGCAGCCAGCATCACCCAGCTCCCACTCCTTTTTATGAGATTTGGACCTCAGTGGCATGAAATGATGTCACTTGTTAGAAAGGCAGGAGTTAGCTGAGATTAAAACTTGATAGAGCAAAAAAGAAAACATTCTTAGAATATGTATAGGAAGCATAAATAAAAGATGGAAAACACTAAGATGGCAAAGGTATGTGCCATCTCAACAAAGGTGTTGAGTGGATTTTCGACCTCTTTGCAAGAGCGGTGCTAAAAGTTAGATGAATAAACAGTTCCCATCCAATTACTAGGGCTTCTAGGTTTTGAGGGATTTTTTAATAAAAGAGGCATAGTTCAATTCCACAATGTTGCATGCCATACAGCATGGCAAAGAACAAATTTGCTTTAAAGAGGCAATATTCAATGTTTTTACTGTGCAGATAATATTTCACTCTAAACATGTCAGTGCAGATGGATCTGTGGTGACAGTTCTCCAAACAAAGCAGCTGCAGAATCTAGCTCAGTTAAATGATGTCATTGTACTGTATATTTGTATATGTGTATATATACATACACATATGTACATACACATAGGCATGCACACACACACATTTATATAAATATATATATAAGAAAATATAAATATATATGATACTCCTTCTCTTGTTCATCCATATACAAGAAGCACAGGGCACGAATTGTGTTTGGTCAGGAAGGGTCTGGCTGGACCATGGAAGTGCCACCGCTTGCCCTTCCAATAGCCTCATCCCATTGCAAGAGAGACTCCTTTGTTCCAAGCCTACATGAAGAAACTTTCTGTATAGTCCTGTCAATGAAACTGGGATATGTGCCCTGCTTATTCATGTTCCTTTTCACTTGTTTGTCTCATGTTTAAATTTAGACAGTGAACTTGTCAGATCTGGGACCCTAAACTAATTTGTCTTGGGTCAATCAGTACTTTTGGACCGTGTGTAAATGTTCATCTATAATAATCAATATGAAACACTATTAATGTGGGGGCCTAATATAATAAGCTGTTCCCTTCCCATTTACCTATTGAATAAGCTATTTCTTGTTTAAGCAACATTTGGTATTGATTTGAGATAACTGTTTCTTGGTTTGTTTGGGATTTTTTAGTATAGCAAGGCTCTGTGACTTCAAGGATTAAGGCTGGTGCAGGATGAAATATGGGTCTTTTGAGAGGTGTCCTAGTAAGGCAGCAGGCAGGCAACAAGGAGTTCTTGGGGGCCCACCCATCTTAGGAATGGGCAAAGCTAGCTTTTGGAGAGCCGCAGTAACACAGATGTTCACTGGGGCAGCACAACGGAGGGAATTTATGCATCAAAGTCCTGTGGTACCCAGGTCTGGGGGAGTTACACAGTGTTTCTTTCCCAGGTCTTGCCTAAAAGCACAACTAATAGCACTGAGGAGGTGGTTAGCAGTGTGACAGAGTGATGTCACAGGGGAAGAGAAAAGCCAAAGAGACAGCTGAGCCCAACAGGCTGGTCATGGCCTGTGATTCTGCTTTTATCCTAGTTGTACCTGTATAAGACTGTGAGCATTTTACTAAACACATTACACCTCTGAGCCCCATTTTCCTAACTTGCAGACATAAGATTATATTTGCCTGCTTTTATACCTACCCCAGAAAAAAGGCTGTTTCTTGGTCCTGGTCCTAAGTAGCGCACAACTGAGTGCCACACTCTTTCCAGCCCAAGGTTAGCTGCCAGAATGAGGTCCTAGAAAGAAATCTAATTAAAGCTGTCATCTCCAGCCATACTGTAAATTACTTTTTTGTATGTGGCAGAGGGAAGTGCTTTCAGAAGTGTCTGCTGTGTGTTTCTTAGTAAGACATCAGCAAAGTCTGGCAACTATCTAATGTAATTTTAATGTAACTATTTACTGTAATGAAAATCCCTAAAATAATATCATGATAATAGCTCAAAACAGTTAAACACTGTTGTAAGCTGTAGGATTTAGAATCATTACAGCAGTATCATTTTTTAAAGATATTATGTCTCCTCTGTGGGATTTTCAGGTTCATATTAGGCTTATAACACATATTAGCCATGACTACTTCATTACACCCATTTATCGAATGACCTCAGACACGTCAGCTGCCAGCTCCACCTTTGCTCAGTGCAGAACAATAGGCTGTGTTTTATTTAAGAGAGTGAGAGATTTTTGGAAAATGCTGCTTGTGCCTTGCAGTAATATTTAAGGCACATACCTTTGCCGGAGGCATGGATGTGTTTCCCAGCTGTTTTCCTCCCTTCAGAATTCCTCCAGGCTGAGAAAGATTTAAAACCCAGCAGATTCACCCTGCCTAAGCAGGGAGGGAGGGAGGGAGGGAGGGAGGCGGTGTATGGAGATACCATTGCGATGGAATCAGAAAGTCCAACTGCACAGTGAACTCTGTTCTTTCCTGGACTGGAAACTGAGGAACACTTTTGCAGAGTATAAGTATTCAGATTTGTGGCCACTTCACCTCTGCAGGCTTTTGGGACATCTTTCAGTTTTCTTTAAATGTTATATTAGAATCACTGTTGACTCTGTCATCAAGTCTTCCACATACTGACAGAAGTGTTTTCCCTTGTGAAGAAGTTGGGTGATGTGATTTCTCAAATAGTTTTGATTAAGGGATGGATAAGATTCCCATTACAGTTGTTACAAACATGGGAAAACTGAAATATGTGAATGACAGGGACAGTCTTCTTTTTGACAATTTTGTTTTGATTTTTTAAAAAAAGAGTAATTTAAATTAAAAAAGTCTTGTGGACAGAAGACTGTGAGAGATCTTCCCTGCAGTTCTGTGTAAGGAAATGCAGTAGGAAAAAGATGTGGGCAAAGCATCCTGTGGTGATGGATCTGTGGTACATGGCTGTAGGGGACCTAAAGAGCACCCGGTTCAGCCCTTTAGAAGCTGACAGGGAGCCACTCAAGCATTTGGACATCCCAGAAAGGAAAAATACAACCTCAAAACTTGGATACTCCTGTAATCCAGGATGCATCACTGCTTATAGTATGTGCTATAAGGACGCTTCTTTTCACCTGCCATATGGATAGGTGAGCTGCTCAGCTTTGGCTTTACACTGTTTTTCCCATGGAGCTAATGAGACAACACTCTCTTGCCACTGGGAATATCCATGAAAATATGTCTCAATTTATGTAATGGTCCATCTGCCAGTAAAAGAAGCAATATAAAAACACAGAGGTCAGGGGCAGATCTATTATAGAAGGACAGCATATGGCAACACAACCATTAGATGAGCATCTCATACTCTTGAGAACGCTTTAGGACTGACAAGGGGTTAAGGCACATGTTGGTTCATTGCTAAATTCAAGACTCAAAATGAAAGAATGTAAATGCCTTGTACGAGCATGTTTTAAAATAACACTTTTATACAGCCATAGGGACTCTATGCAAGAGAGACTGAAAAGTTTTGAATAATGCATGCAAGATAATTTCCAAAATCACCCTTTAACTAATACCACATTCTTTTCACTGTCTCCATATTCATGATTCACCATTTGCTAATCCTGATGCATAAGGAATGAAGATAGCCCCTGTGGATAAGACCTAATGGACACCATCCTGGAATAATATACAGAACTCAACATCCAGACATGTGTCTTCAATTTAAAATAATTCAGCAATCATGTTCAACCAGAACCTGATTACACAAAATGGGACTTTTTAACTCCCAGACTTGGATCAAATTTTAAGGCCAGAAGAAAAAAAAAAAAAAAAAGTGCTATGTTTATACATTCCAGATACTGGGGTTGAGTTATCTGCACACAAATTTAACTGTTTCTTTGAGCCTCTTATCAGCTCATCTGCAACTATTTTAAATGCTTTTGCTTTACCTGCCCTTTGTAGTTCCTCAGTGAGATTTCCAGCATTCCAGAATTGTGATGAATGGATTTCCTGGATCTGGAAATTAATTAAAAATGAAGCCGAGTGACCATACTCCATTACAGTAAATTGTAGCTTTTTTTTAAACACCAACTGCTACATTTTTTTCCTTTTCTTTTTCTCTCCATAAGGGCTGAAAAGAAAAAGGACCCTGACTCAAAGCCAACAATAGTAAGCCTCAGCAAACTGCCAAATAGTGTCTTGCTTTGCAAAAGCAGTGGCTTCAGTTTTTCCTGTGGTTCTATGCTTTCTGTGTCAGCTGCTCTTCATACTAGTTACCCAGGAGGCTACTGGTATCTCTTCTCCTGGTCTGTAACAGAAAGGGAAGGAAGTTCTGATCCTTTAGACCACCTGACCCTGAGGTGGCCTGGAAGAAGGTCACAGGCTAGTAGGGTGTTTTGTGAACAGAAGTAAGATTTGGATGCTGGTTAAATACCTGTAAGATTTATTTGTCACTGCTATAAATCAGCTTTACTGCAGGAGAGAATTACGCCCTGATGTAGGGAATGCCACTAAAATCACCAAGGATCCCATGAGGGTCCCCGCAGTTCTGGTCTCTCATGACTGAAGATGAAACAGCTGCAACAAGACAGAGCTGCAGAGGTCCCAGGTTGCCTCTTTCACCTTTTTTTTCACAGTTTGATTAGAGCCGAGTGAATCTTTCTTTCACACTCTCATGATAAAACCCAGAACAACCACCTGGCTTGAGATTCACTGTCATGATCCATTTTTCACTAATATCAGACCTATTCCAGTCAAAGACTTCTTTGTCATACTTTTTTAAAATGAGCAAGATGCAGGAAGGAGATGGGAACGGTGCCACACAAGGGTTACCCTCTGCTGCAGGTTTTGTCATTCTTTTGTCTTCTGATGTGGATACTTCTGGGAGATACCCTATGGTGCTACCTGTGAGAAGGCTGCCTGTTTATGGGGCCAGGTTTCAGAGAGAGCTGTTCAATGCCCAAACGATGGCTACTGCTAAAGAGTAATGCACACGGAGAGCCTCTCCTCTAGCCCCTCCTGCAAGCCTGCCTTTGCAGCTCTGTCTTTGAATTCTTGCATTTACTCTCTGTGAGACACTCAGCTTTTGCATGCAAAGAGCTAAATTTTTGGTGCTAGTGGGCCTACTGAAAAGCTTTAAAATCATATGTAGTTTAGAAAAATAATAAGGCAAGTTAAATATTTTAATTCATTTTTTATTAATGTGGTTTTAAAGCCAGTTTCATGATATCTGAAGACATAAGTCACAGGGGTTGAAAGCCAGAGGTTACTAACACCACTTTTGCTCTTTATTTTGGAGTCTTTCACTTAAGACATTTCTTGGGAACGTATTTGCTCCCTGTGTAGAAAAACAGCATTAACAGCATGATGAGAGGTGCCTTTTGCTCTGTCCCCAAGTGCTCTGCAACATGATGATCCCAAGTCAAGGGCAGGAAAGCCTTATCAGTAATCTGCTGGCATCTGAAGGGTTTGATCATAGAGCTGCGTGGGAAAATGTTCTCCTCAGTCCTTGTGAAAATATTCACAGGGATTTTGACATTTTTCACTGCCCTTCCTAAATAAGGAATAAAAGTCAAAACCAGAAAAAAAAATCTGAAACACAATTATAGACAGAAAAGATACTACTTTCATTAAGATGGGTTAATAAAACCCTAAATCTTTGGTTACTTTTAAATAATTAATTTTAATGTTACTATTTTTTAAGATAAATCTCTTTTTCAGTACCATACATTTTCCAAACAAGAAATACTATCTTGAAAGAGAAAATTAATTTATTGTTCAGAAATCACAGGCGTGGGATACTTTCATCATTTCAAAACATTTTCTTTTCCTTCCCCCTTCCCAAGAAAAAATATTCCAGGTTTAGCAGAGATGTGTTCTTTCCAAATCAATCCTTTTATCAAAAAAAACAAAAACAGTGAGGATGAAGTCGATGGTGGGAATGGAATGGCACAGTCTGTTTTGTTGGGGTTTTGTATAAAACCATCTCAAAAATGGGTTAGGTTTCCAGTCCCCTCCACCCTGCTGGCACATGCAGCCCTGAGGATGCGACTTGCTTGCCAAATGCCAGGCATGTGGCCTGGTGACAGTGCTGTCCCGCACTTCTCCGCATCCTGTAACCCTGAGAGGCTTTGTTCCCACCACACCAGCTTAAGCCAGAGAGTATATATTTTAACTCAAATGTAACAGATTAAGAACTACAGCTTTTTTACTGTCTTTGTCCTGTCCTTCTCCCTAGAGGAAGATCCCGGCCACAGTAACCATCTCACTTATTTCACAGAAGTAAGTAAAAGGACAAAACAAAGCCCCATGTTCTTTGCTCTCCTCTTCATCCCAGCTGCCAAATCCTGATCCAGCCAGCCCCATTTTTCCCTTAGTTCACAGAAACAGCTGATATAAACATTTCTCATGTTAACCTCTCCCAGGTCTCTTCCAAGCTGACTGCTTCTCTCTCAAGCCAACTTCAACTTAGAGCTTCATCACGAGAGCACAGGCCAGCACTCAGCAATGAATGTCACCATGGCCTTTCTGGGCTGGACAGGAGCCTAATGGGTACACAGTGGTGAGATCATGAACTAGGGAGGGGGTTGTTTTGACAGTTGAAAATCTCTGGCAAATACATCCAATCCAGAAAACAAATTACTTGCTTCAGGAAGATATATACACCACCAAGCCATCTGCAAAGGCACAGGTAGTGTTGTTAGTTATTGCCAGGGAACAGGACTTGTGTGTGGTGAGTGTTGCCAGGAAATTAGTACCAGAACAAACTGTCATAGATGCAATATGTTATTTGGGCAGGAATAATTTCAAATTCCAGCTCTTTTTTCTTTTTTAAATTTTTTTTTTCTTTTTTAAATTTTTTTTTCTTTTTTAAATTTGCTTCCTTAGGTCCCTAGGTGTTCCCTTATGGATGCCATGAGTCTGTTGGGCTAGATCACTGAAGTAATTGTTCTCATTTTGTCACAGCTAAAAAGTGATGGTGATGATGATACTAACCTCTCCTGTAGGGCATGCTGCCATTTACTAAGGACCAACTTTTGTTCATCCTGGGAACCAACCTCCAACCTTTGCACTGCTTCTTTTAAAGGCCTTGTACATAGTTAATGGTGACATAAATTGCTTTATGATTCGGCACTAAAGGCTCTTGTAGCTATTTAAGCACTTTGGTTCGGAGGAGATGCTTATGCCTCAGGTGTCCTGAGAATGACTCTTTCCAGGTTTGTCTTGAGACATGGCATGTTTTTAAAATCTTTCTGAGTGGTAAGCTGCTCTCACTGTGAAGAAGATGATGATTTTCACTTGTGTTGGCCATGTTTACTGTGCATGGCTGGGGCTCTGCCCTCTGTGCAGCTCCCCACAGGGACAGGGTGCTCCGTGAGAAAGCTGGGTCCAGAGCTGCAGCCTGCAAAACCACTGAATTGCTTAAATAGTAACATCACTATAGCAGTACAGGAAACTTCTGCAGGCATCAGGTACAGATAGAATAAAGGCCCTCAGGGAGCAATAAAAGTCATCCTCTTTTAAAAGAAGTCACATTTGAGATGAGAAAAGAAACAGTGGCTAGAAATGAACATTACTCCACAGCAGCAAATAAGAACCACCAGTCCCCCTGTCTTGTTTCATCCTGAATGTGATTGAAATTGTTGCTATTAGTGTTTATTGTTAACTTACTATTAATGACTAGATCATTTTATAGTGCAGGTGTGTAGAAGAGATTTGGTTATTGGCCAAGCTGTTGCAGTGATAGGGGCTGTATAAACACTAGACAAAATGATGGTCTCTGTCTCAAAGAGCTTACAGCACTGGCACCAACTTTTTAATTAATGCCAAGGTCAATTTATAACCTCAGAAAATCAATGGACATGGACTTCCTAGAGTCCATGAAGAAGTCTCATCACTTCCTCTGCCTCCCTCTTCCCTTGGCACTGCTGTGCTCCCATGCCATGCTCTCCCAGAGAGGGAGGCAGAGCTGAGCACCCCTTCACAGTGCTGCCCTTGCTTCTGTCCTCCAAAACACCACAACAAAGCTTTGCTCTCCTGGACCTCTCCCTGCTTCTTCTTTGCCAGCCTGAACAAATCCAGCAGCACTGCTATGCAGGCTTGTTGTGCTTCACTGATCTTTCAGGCACACACAGTGGCTTTCCAGGAGAGACCCAAGGTAGCTGTTTGCCAGATCACCTCCAGGCACTCTTGTATTTATAATGGTAGAAGGATGTGCCTCTCAGCCCCCCTCCACATGACCGCTGTGATAGTTCATTCACACAGGTGGGCTGAGCAGTTGCTTCATTCCTTCAGGTGAAGATTGGAAGCAGTGGCTGGTCAGCACCAGAAAGAAAGGTCTTTCTTAGCTCCCACGTTTCTCAGGAGAATTTAATTAGATTTTTTTCCTCCTCCGTGATGGTTACCGGCTTTATCTGATTGTTCCCATCTGCTGGCCATTCCTCAAAATTCAACATAGTGATCTCACTCCTCTGCACTCTGCACAATCAGAGCAACTGTGGGGGGCCTGGCACAAGGCTCTGTGCCAGAGGGGATGGAGTCAATGGGCTTTGTGTTTGTACTGATGTTGCATGGCATTCGTGAGAGCTTGCCTGGGAGAAATGGGGTGTGCCACAGGCAAAGAGCCCAGTCCCCCTGTGGGAATGGTACTCTGTCTTTTCTGTTGTTGCACTGAACATCAGAGGATCTTGGTAGGGGCAGCACTCTGGACTCTTGTTTGACTTGGGCTTGTAGGGCTTGATGCAAACCAAATCACTTTTGTACTCCTCCACTCCTGTGGGAGCTGAGATGTCCCAGTAGAAAGTAAAAATCATGTAAACTGGAAAAGTCTTGTTCAGCAACAGCCTTTGGCCAAAAAGCAGCCAAAGCACACTACACAGCAAACTTTGACCTTTTTGTTAGACTCCAGCACGTCTCTTTACTCGCAACAAGCTTTGTTCCCTTTTGTAAGACATCACTCTTTCCAGATCTAACATCCCTTCTCTGGTGGCAACTGATCTGTCTCCAAGTATCTGAACCTACACACTCATCCAAATAGAAATGGCAACTCTCAGTTCTCCTCTCACATAGCCTACATGGCATTCATATTGTCTGTTAAAAACCCAAGCAAGCTCAAGAAAGGCCACCAAGGACTAACAACTCCTGAAGAGAACTCTGCTTGCATATTTAGGGCTTCATCAAAGAAAATCATCTCTTTGATTGAGTTTTTAAAGCCCTCTTACCACCATGAAACAGTGATTTAAGGACACTAAGAACAGTTTAATTAAAAAGCAACATTTCTTCAGTTTCTGAGTGAAGCAAGGCTCATAGGAAAAGGCAGTGCCTTTTATTAGACCATGGAAAAAAACTGACAAACTTTCAGGCATCTGATGTCCCTCCATCATTCCTGGCAAATGAAGAGCAAGCAGTTAAAAAAAAAATGTTTTAAGGGCAGAGAATCCTGGCAGATCTACATCCAGGCTTGAACCAGCCTGTGTTAAGTTGGATAGTGAACAGGGTAATGAAAACCAGCCTTTTGCATCCCCAGGTTTTCTGATGATACCCTTTGTCCTTCTCAGCTGTGTTTCAAGCCAGGGTCTGCTGCTAAAACGTGTTGTTCTCTTGTTCCCACACAAGTGGAGCATAGCTGTACTTACACTGCTGGTTGTCTCTGATCTAGCTGATTCTTAGGCACTGTCCTCCCTTCAAAAGAATATGGACATAAATATATTTCACATCTTCCCTTACTGAGGAGAGGACAGTGGTCTGTAAGATTAAATGCTCCTTCCCCTTCAGGGTCCTCACTGGGCATCTGTCTTCTTCTGTCTCAGTATCTACATGAAAACCCAGCTCGCTAAGTCCCTCTTGTCATGGGCCTCGCAGCAGATGGAAACATCATTCTTTCCCAGCTCCCAGCTGGAAGAAATCTATACCTGGGAGAAGCCACAGCTGAAAAGCAGGATCCAGGCGAGGATTCTTGAAGAATGGTGTTTCTAGCAACATACTCCATTCTCAGAGGCTGTGGTCCCCACGCTCTAAAGTCTCTGTGCTTTCTCCTCATGACTGGATGCCAGAAAGAAAAAGGTGCTCTGAAGTGCTCTGGATTCTCATTTTCACTGCATAACAAACCTGAAGAGCTCTAGAAAAATGTTAAAGTCAAGGATTTTCTGTGTACTATGTGCAAAAAAAGCAGCATTTCTGTACTTGTAAATTACAGGGCAATCTTTTGTAAGAGTGCACATATAACCTACAGAAAAGGAGGGTCTTTGTCTTGAGAAAACTTCTGTGCTAGGCGGTGCTTGCGGGCCAGTTAATGACACTTGTGATACGTCTGGAGAAGGCCTGAGCAGGCACATACTGCCTGAGGGATAGTCCTAAACAGATCCCAAATTGGTCCCACCCCAGAGGGGTCTAGGTGGGATGGCTAAAGGGGGTCCCAGCTGCCTGTAGGATGCACAGCAGTGAAAGACGTCCAGGGAAGTGAAGCTGCCTAGGTGTACAGGGACACATCCTGGGGACTCATGAGGAGATATGGGTCAGGAGATGGGCACACAACCCAGAGACATGGGGTGCCATGGAAGCTGCGGCACTGAGGAAACTAGGGGAGGTCACAAGAGGTGGGTTGCTGCTGCTGCCAGGGACAGAGGAGTGATGAGCTTTCTGGTATTTGCAAAGGGAGAAGGAAGAGCATTTCACTGTCAGGAGGAATCCTGGCAAGTCATCCCTGCTCCTCTGCAACAACCTTTTCTTCATAACATCTGAGACAGCAAATATTTTATGAAGAGCTAAGGTCACCTCTGAAGTTTTGACCTCATTCCCTTTGAAATTGGTTAAGATTAAGCGATTTGGCTGAACCTAGCAGATGGTGCAGTAAACTGGACAGGGCTCTCCACCCCCTCAGCCTCGCAGACAAGGAACATGCTGTACTGGAAGCAGAGCAGGAGCCACAGTCCTTTGCTGTTTGTGACTCTTGGTACAGAGACAAACCCAGCAGCCCCTGAGCTCCTTCACGTAGATGTAGACATGAGCCTTCTTGGACACCCACTGTACTGGAATGAACCCTGATCTGAAAACCTCTTGCAGTTAGAGCATACTTGCTATTTTGGTTTAGTGATTTTTGGTTTAAAGTGTAATAGATGGGGGGGCTTAAAGTTTTGAGCATGCACTGAACTGAAAATTGCAATTTTTTTACTTTCCTGTTGAAATGTGATGTTAGGAAAAAGCAGCCTTACATGAGCTTTAAGAGCAGATGGAGTGAACAGGAAGAAGAACAACAAAAAAGTTGTTGTGAAATAGCACAGAAAGAAGAAGCATTAAAAAACCAGCCCTGCCAGACACAGCATGCTGGCCCAAGGTGTTTGCAGAGCCCAGACTGCAAGAACAGTGGGAACTTGTTAATCAGAACGCACGCGTTAGTGGTGGGGCAAGTAACGATACTCATCTTTGGGGTCACTCAACAGCTACTTTATACTGCTCAAAAGTTTACACTTGAGGGACTACTAACCAGAACCAGGTAAAAAGACAGCACCTTGCTCAAAGATATTACAAAAAAATAAAGGGGGGCGGGGGGAGGGGGTGTGCAATATGTAGAAGGGCAAGATACTGCCGAGTGCAGGGATAATGAATCTAAAACAGCTTTGGGGCAGACTACAGACATTTCCCTCTGAACTAATTTTCTTTCATTCAGAAGGATGGCTATGGGAGCTACCCACACTTTTCCTTCACATAAGAATAGAGATGTCTGAAAATAACCCAGGGTATCCTCTAGTTTCACAGCAGTTTAAAGGAAACCCTAAAGCTTTCAAATGCACGTAGACCTCGAGCATGTTTGCTCCAGAGAAGTCTGGCATATGGTTGAAATGCCAGGAGACACACTGCAGTATCACCCAGGGAACTCACTCCAGAGTCCTGGAAATCCTGACATGAAGCAAACCTTGGCATTTCTGCAGAGGAAAGAAAAAAAGGCTAGAGCTGATGTGGAGAAGAAGAAATAAATTCAGAAATAGTTATATGAAGACAGGTAGTGTAAGCTTCATGACAGCAGTTGTGTACCCTCCTCCCTTGGACCAAATATGAAGCCCCTTGAAGTACAGGAATTCATTCCAGTGATTGGTGCAACTTTTGGATCAGGCATGTGCTTGCCACTTGAGTTAAGGTTAATCTTTTGTGGGCATAGTACAGTTCAGACAACCCAACTTGCCAGCAAAAAAAGCAAGCTTTGTCAATGTAAGCTTCAGTCTCCACAAATAAAATCTCTCTTAATATGTTAACAGATTAATATGAACAGAAGGGGATGTCTCTAATGGGCTCATAAGACATATTTACCTCTAATCAGACTCATTGAGCGTGTAGACCACAAAGTAAAGCATTCAAAATGCATCAAAGAAGTGGTCTTCTATTTGGAAATTGTCCCTGCAATGCTGCAGCATTTCCAGGTATCATATTATGGACTCTGTCCATTAATTTCTTGTTTGTCCCCTCTTGGTGTGCATAATTGTATCAAGCTTTCTCAGTGCACGAGAACTTTTCAGGGAAATCTTAATAAAAAAAAAAAAAGAGAACAGCTTAGATACTCAGATCTGGCAAAAGTTTCACATTACAAAAGTGATATTGATCTAAAAAACCTTATGTTATTATCTAAGTAGTTTCCAATTGTTCCTGGAACTATTATAACATAAAGACCATTGCCAGTTCCTTAGAGAAGGAAACTCATTAGCGTCGCAAGAATTAGCTGAAATTTAAATTCTCTGACATCTTCATGAAGAAAAAAAGGTCTGTTTCATTGCAAACAATTCAGATTTTAAGAGATTATGTCAGGTTGTAAATGTCTGCACTGTTGAGAGAATGACTTTTCTGGTAATAATGTATTTCTAATTTTCACATAATAAGCCCCAAGAATTGATGACTAGAAAGACATTACAGTAATGGGGAATGCTTGGTTACAACATTCGTACAGATTTTGAAGGTGTTAGAGAAATTACTTTCCAAGAAATTTGCATGTAAAAAGCTGGAGCAATGAAAAGTGATGTAAGACCTGTTGGGTGTGGTACTCCCCTGTTGGGTGTCAGGAGTTGTCCATATTTCTTCTTTCACAGGGCCAGAAGGACACCTGGCAGGAGCTTTTTGTGAAGGCTCCTCTGGAGGTACCTGCGGCAATTTTAAAACATCTGTGGCCACACACCTAACTGGCACCACAGCTAAAAGTGAATATGGGAGTGTCAGTGCTAACCAGGAAGACTTTTAGCCCCTGGAGATGCAAAACATTCTTAGCCACAACTGAAGCACAAGGTGTGAGAGCCACAAGAAGTCATAATATGATTCAAAGCAAGATGTGATGGTTTTATTCATCACTGATGTCAAGAGGCAAATCACTGACTTTGTAATTCACCATAAAGAGCACTGCCCTGCTTGGGGTGAATTTTCTGATTTCTGAGTGCCATGTGTGCTGCACCCCAGGGAAGGTCACTCAGCAGACAGAAACTGCTAGGCAACCACAGCTGGTCCTTAGCATACAATCGACTGATAGGAGCGGTTAGACAGCATCCATATGGTGTTTGAATGAGACATCCCTTCATCTGCACTGGGGGAGAGATTGCTTCCGAAGACACTCCCAGGACCATGCACTGGAATTTAAACCTTAAATAATTCAATGCCATGATTATTTTTCTCTCTTCTGTTCAGTCCCAAACACTTTATTACTTATGACAACATTTATGACCCCTCTGAAATCCCAATTAAGAACTGTAATAAGAAATGACTGTGTGCTAGTGCTGGCGATTTGTCTTTTCCTGTAAAAGCAGGCGTATTTCAATGACCTAGACAATATGCATATGTAACACGGTCTACTTCTAAGTGAAATCAAACACAAATCCAAATGCAGGCCGGTGCTGCCAGCAGGTTACAGCGATTCTCTCAGCTTTAGGGAAAGTCTGGAAGGAGGAGCTTTGTTTTAGTATTTGCAGGTTCTGTGCTATCCTTGGGGGCATGATATATGGCTAAGCATTGAGTTATGATATAATAACACAAGTATAATTTAATAACTTGGGTGTCAAATGGCTAAGATTTATGGTCAAGGAGGCTAAATGTTCACAAAGGATTGCTCCAGAGATGCGGGCCTATTGGATTAAGAGAGAAAAACTGGCTAATACAACATTTTAGACAACACATCTCTGTGTGGCTGGAGGCTTTGGATCGGTTTTTGCACTTTATTAATATTTCCTTGTTGCATTTCCAGAAACTCTCTTTCTAATTATAGTTTCCTGGGTTCATTCTGTGCAAATTAAAAGCACATTACTATTTTGTAACTAAAGTGTATGTATTGTGTGCTGCTGTTTAAACAACAGGCTGTAGGGTGGGCCAGATGTGACTCCTTTCATCTTAATGTCACTGCAAATGTTTGTATGAGCAGCTTGCAGGGTCTCTGACTTACAAGAAGATCCAATCTATGATGAGTGGGCAGATGCTTTATATTTTCCATAAAAAAAAAAAAAGTAAGCTTGCTGAAGCCTTTCCAAACCAGTAAACTGGATGGGGGGAACAGGGAGGGGAGCCGAATGAGGATTTGTGAAGCATCACCAAGCTGACCAGAGAATTGCATGTCATGAGTTTGATCAAGGGCAAGGCCCTTCCCAGCTGCAGTGGCTGGAGTAGCCCAAACCTTTGAAAAATAAACTGTAGGTTGAATGAAAAGACTTCACTACCTTTCATGGTGTCCTCAGTGATGTGTCATCTAATCTGGTGACTGTCCTGGCTTCTTGCCTTCCTCTGGAGTGGCTGGCACTCAACCTCTTGTCCCAACAAGTGACAACTCCCTAGCTCTGCTGTGGCTGCAAATGTCTGTCAAGAGACAGTGTCTTGAGGTGGATAAAGCAGCTCTGCTGAGAGACACATTAACAGCACCCAAAGAATTTAAAAACAGAAAAAAACCTGGGCTGCTGAGGAAATGTGAAACGGACTCTGTTGCCACCATGACAGCTGCTGACCTTGTGCTATGGTGTCATTTGTAGCTTTGCCTTGCCTTGCTGGCAGCACTCCTCGCCTTGCTGGCAGACCCTGGGGAATACACCTTTGTCATGGATTCACCTAGCTTTACGCTTTAAACCCAGTCTGTTCTTCCAAGGCTGGTGGAAGCTTGTGAGCTGCTGGCGCTGCACCATGCACATCCAGCCAGCGATAGCCTTTGGACAATATATCTGAGCAACGTGAGACATCTGCAGAAGTGCCTGTTGTCTCTGTTACAGTGGGCTGGGAAAGGGCTTTTCTGTCTTCAGCGACATATGCAGAAGCCCCCTATAGTATATGGGGCTCAGGATTAAGGAGGTGAGGGCTACACCCAGCATTGCTCCTTATCACCCTATGGCTACTTCTTTCCTTCAACCTGCCCCAGTGGAGTCAGCCACATAGTTTGTTGGGTAAGGTCACCTGCAATCATGGTGAATGGGCCCAAACACTTAGGAAATCATGAAGGTACCATTGTATACATGACATCCCACGTGCCATGTGGTTGACATTTGGGTCAATAGTTTTCTTACCAGGTAAACTTGTGGCTGGTTTTGTTTTCCCTGTGTGCTTTTTGCTGTGGTTTAGAGACCAAGTCCTGTCCACAAATATTTTTGTAGTGAAATAAGAATGCCACTATTTTCAACTGATTTTTTTTGGCAAGGGGCAGACTGTCATGCTGTTTGAAGAAGACCCCAAGGGTCCCAGTGTTTTTCCACTATGAAAAGCCACAGCTTCTTAGGTTTCCCTCCCCCTCCCTCTCTCCTTTTCCTTATCTACCTTGCTCCAGTGGCCAGTGTTCAATTCCCAGGCCAGGCATGGACTGCCTTCATGACCCTGGTCAGTCACTTGCCATCCTCTACTTCACTGTCTGCAAAATGGAGATGCTGCTTCCCCACATGAGGTTCCAGAAGACAAATGCCACCCAGGGATGTGAGGCAGCTGGCTCCGGCAACATGAGGTGACCCATCAACACTTCATTGCATGTTCCACTCTCACCTCCATCCTCCCCCTGTCTTGACAAGCTGCTTCCTCCTCCCGCTCATCAGTGTGCCCTGAGCCCCAAAGGACTTTCACTGGCCATGAAATCGCTCCTGTCCTCTACCTCTTGCCTTCCCCTGACCTCCAAAGAGGCTCTCCACCAGATCTGTAGCTTCATCTTCAGGCAAGGGAGGCAATAATTCACCTGCCCATGTTTGCAAAGCATTCTGAGACCCTTGCTTGATAAATGCTATCTCAAAAGGCTGAGGGATTTGGGGGGCAAAGGGGGAAGGTAGGGTTTATGATGTATTTATTAATTCCAGCTCAAGCAAGAAACTTGTTGTTGGGGAGGGGAACCAAATGGAGCTTCCTTCCCATGTTGATGTAATTATTGTGTTTATATTTGCAAAAATAATAAAAAGTTTGGAACACAGATTGGCCTGAGCCTTGATCCAGGCGCCTTTTTTTTTTTTAAAAAATTTTATTTTTCCCCAGTCTAACTCCTAATCAGTTCCTCAGTACCTCAGTGGTTCTGTCCTACCTCTGCTGATTTACTGGTCAGTTTTACTACCGGTGTTGTAATACATATATAATACAGGTGGTCACTGCCCGTCAGCATTTGGGGTAAACTTTCCCAACAGAACTTAAGCAACAGATAATACCTGCTTCTTAACGCAGATGTTTTACCTGAATGTAATTAATGAAGAGGTTGGACTGGAGCCAGGGCTCCATAAATTCTGCGCATCACTGGTGTACAGTCAGGATTTGCCTGGTCAGTGGACTGGAAGTCGCAGTAACAGGCCATGCCTGCTGCTGCCTAGGAGGAACGTGGCAGCGGGGCCGGTTCCCAAACACCCCTCAAGCTCCCAGGAGACGGCGCCGGGATCACCGCGCCCTGGGACCGCACTGAGCACACCTCGCCTGCATTCGAGGCATCGCGCTGTTGGCGTTCGGGTGTCGAGGGGCTTCAGCACCTCCACGGACGGGGCAGGGGGAAGGCGGCTGTGGGTGCACACGCGTGTAACCGCCTCCAGCCCGGCCCGCGCCCTCCGCCCGTCGACGCTCTGCAGCCAGGCCGGGCGTGTTGCAGCTGTCACCCCGCTTCGCAAGCAGATTTGTAAGAGACGCTGCCAAGGGGACACACCGGCCAGCAGAAAACACAACGGAAAACCCTGCCAAGCCCCAAAGCCGGTTATTTTATTACCGGTTTGTAACGCACTTGCCGGCAATGCAGGAACTCGCTTCCGCCGCCGGCAGCGCCGCTTCTCTCCGCGCCGTGCTCCGCTGCGCCCCCCTGCGCCGGGCCGGGCAGCGCCGGGCCGGGCTGCCCCGCCGCAGGACCGCCACCAGGGGGCAGTGGCTCTGGGAGGCCGCCGCCGGGCGCCAGGCCGCCGCCAGATGGCAGCGCCGGGCCGCCGCCGCCGCACCGGGCCGCGGGGCTGCCTCTGCCGGGGGCTGCCCCCGCCTCGGGGCTCCCTCTACCGCCTCTCGGCGCACCTTCCTGCGCCCCGGGGATTTATTACCTCTGCCGCTTCGCAAAGCGCGGCTGCGAGCTGCGGAAATATTTATTTACGGTTTTGTTTTGTTTTGTTTTTTATTTAATTAACTCAGTCTTTGTAGCTGTCATGGGTCCGGGTTTCTGAAATAGGCAGCAATGAGGCTTCGATTTCAATCTGAGCTGAAGATAAAAAGTGCTGTCCTTCTGACAGAGGAGGATGGATTTGTATGCCAAGAATTAAACAGAATTGCCGTCACTTTAAGTATAGAGAATGAGAAAAGTAAATACGTTTGCAAATAGGGAAGAAAAATCGTTGTAGCTAAAGCTAGAACAGCCGGGATAGGTCAGGGACGCAGCCCGGATATTGGGACATACGCTTCGTGGGTAACACCTGCACAGACCCTGAGACTTGCACTGGGGGAAGGAACATTTAGGGAGATCTGGGGGGCCAGACTGACAGGCCTGGGAGTTCCTGGCTTCAATGCCAGCAGAGGTCCTGCGGGAGCTCCTCTGAATTTTCTCTGAAGAAGGGGCAGGAGCAGGTTTTGGTCCTCTGGCTGGTGAAAATGCTGCCTTGACAGGTTAAGAAATGTTTCAGCAGCATGGAAACAAGGGAAGTGCAAACAGGTTACACCAAATGTGGTGCAAAGGGTAATAAGAGGTTAAAAAATATAATCAAAAGGCAAGAACAAGAAGTTTGGGAGATACAGTTGCCAGAAGCAAACCCTGGGTGAGGAAGAGCTGAGGACCACTGTGTCCCCAGGCAGAGTAGCTGGAGAGATCCTGCTTTCAGCTGAAGGCAGGACAGCTGAGGGAGCATGTCTGTGCACGGCAAAACTGTGTCTTTCAACTTCAAAATCAGAAAAGCCATTTTCAGAGACACCATTGCTTAGGGCACCTGTCTTTCTACATGTTTTTTTCTGCAGTAAAAATATCTGACCTTTGAGAAAGATTTCCTACAATTGCAGGGCAGCAGATCTACCCATGGAAAGGAGCAAAACCACAGTGAGAGACCTGCTGAGGGACCTTCCCTGATGGGCAAACATAAGAGTTGCATTCAGGGAGAAAGGGAGACACTGCCCTGGGACTGGGGAGAAAAACCAGAACCATCAGTTCGCCGTTTGGACACCAGGTGGATGTACAGCCTCACCACAGGCATGGTGGAGACAGCCGGCCTTGTCTAAGGACTCTCATAGGTGAGGTGAGAGAAGCAGGACCATTTCATGCCCCAGTGCATCTCTTATTTCAGGAAATAAAAAAGCAGTGACTCTGGCAGTGATGAGATAGACAGACATTGACTGTAGACATCCAAACAGACATCCAGTGTGCTGTGACTTTCATGGGACAGAAGATGGGAGAGGGCTGCCCACGCTCCAGCCCCCACGGGCTTAGCGGCCACTTTGGTGCCAGCTCGATGGGCGTCAGCTGCAGTGTCGTCTTAGCACCTCTGGTGAGCTGGAACTGGCTGGGCTCTGTAGGGGAAGTCATTACACCCTCCAACACCTCTGTGGGCTGTTTAAAGAGCAGAGTTGTGGGAAGTGAGATGTTGGGTGTGTTCATTCTAATGCACTGGCACAGTAGTGAAATAAATCCCCTGCCTGGTCCTGTCTGGTCACAGGAAACCAACTGAGGTTGCTGTATCCATGGCAGGTATCAGGCACAAGTAGGACCCTAGTAGGTCCAGTGTCAGCTGCCTTTCATGGATGAAAATCATATCACCAGAGAAAGGGAAACCTGAGCAAGAGGCAAGCTGGGCTCATGATACCAGTGGTAGCTCCTAAGAGGTATGAGACTGACCACAAACAACACACAGCAGAGACTGAGCTCAACTGGGCATCTGGCAATCTCTGCTGAGCTCTGTTCTCCTGAGACACACTCAGGCTCATTCAGGAAATGCCTCAATCTGTGGAAATGTCCAGGTGCTCTGCACATGCAGCAGAGCACTGCAAAGCCATAAGGCAACTGCCACATGGTAGGGTTAGTCAGAGGCTCCAGGAGGGCATCTGAAAGCATAAAGATTGCTTAAGCTGGACATATACTGTAAAACATTGCTACTCTGTGGAGCAACATTATATAAAGGTTGATACTGGGAAAGGAAATCTAGCAGCATCACTGCTCTGAAGCCGTCAGCTTGTAGCATTTGTAAATAGAGATGATGTGAACATAGAAATGGGAAATGTCTGCGCTGAGAATGATCCACTCGCTGTGCCTCTTTCATGGGAACATTTTTGCCAGTTTGCCTTTGGCTGTTAGGGAAATGTGCCTTCTGACAACAAGTAGCATGGTGAATAAACCATTGTGGACTGCACTCAACATTAAGCTGGAATGAGAGAAAATGACATTGCCTATTGTCTCTACTGAGGCTTCACAAATCTTTTATGCAATAAAAGACAGAATCTATCAACCTGCCTAAAAGCTCTTCTCAAAAGTAGCTGCTAAACAGTCAAATCAGGCAGGGTACTGGAGGCACTAAAATGCTTAGTACTTTTGGACTGGGACAATCATCAGCTGCAAATGCAGCAGCAGATGAGTCAGTCCTATTGGCTGAGGTATGAGAACAAAAGATGAGGGTTTTTCAAAAAATGCTAAGCAACTTCAGAACTAGTGTTTTGGGAGAGATCATCTCGTTGAACTCCACATCCAGATACAGGGCTGCCATTTTAGTCACTGAAGAAGCAGTCAATATTGTCAGTGAACTGTGGATCACTGTTTACTCTGTTTTGAAGTACTTCTCTGAACAAGCTCAATGTGTTTTAAAATTATTTCCTTCCACTGACAGCACAAGGATCCAGTCCATCTGTATACACCTATACTGCAGTTGTCTAAATGTCAGAGAGAACAGTCTTCTCCTATGTAGTGTGTCCGTACTTCTCACATGGGGAAAAGACAGATGAGAAGATCCAGTGGGCATAACTTGGGCATAACTGCCCAAAGAAGGGCAGATTTGGGACGGTGCAGCATATGCAGTGTGAACAGAACACAAAAGGATCTGCTTGAATTCATCATGAGGTGTGAACCTGATCCTGAATGATCATCATTAGCCATGCTAATTTTTTACTCCATTTCCAAGCAAGAATGATGCTGTCTGAAAGACGCTCAGGCAAGGACTGAGAATAAGACATTGCAGTGCCCTTGGCAAGGTCCAGCTGTCATGACTCTGCACTCAGACAACGGACCATAAAATTCCTCAGCAGAGCTTAAAACCAGTTCAGCTTGAATGAGAATTTGAGCACAAAGTAGCTGCAGAGCAATGGGAAGCTGGGAGTCAGAAGAGGCAAGATATTGCTAATCAGTGCAAAAGAAGCAGGAAGGCATCTCTGCCTGACACTGTGGGAACACTTCAGTGGAGCCCCCAGAGATCAAATAGCAACTGAGAACAAAGATGGATGGGTTTGAGAACCTCAGATATTTCCCTGAAGAGAAAGTCCGTGTGGTCTATGGCTGAATAATGCCAGGCAGTGCACAGAAACACTTAGGAAATGCTTGCACAGGGCTCCCAAGAGCCACACATTTAAGTTTACATGTACAAGTGATTAGGGCAAGATCCAACAGTCAAATAAGGACCCAAAGCAATTTCCACAGCTTATGCTGCAATAAGGCTTAGAGTAGTGGTGAAAGGCAAACCAAGAAAGCAGTAAATAATAGAACTAGATGGTCAACACACTTGGGCTTATGATCCAAAGCCAGAGTGAGGAGTAGTGATTACAGCCCTTTACTACTGTCTGTTGAGGCTTAGGAAGGTGACACATACCAAGGGCAAACAGGATGCTGCTCAGCAGCGCACCAATCTGCAGCAGAGACAGTTACAGACTTGAGCTACAAGTTAAAGCAATATCAGCTCATGTTTTTAAGTTCTAGTTTGATCCTTTATGTGTCAGCCAACAACCAAGGACCATGTCCACCTTCTTTGAAACAGCTGAGGTTCATGGCCAAAGCACAGACTATGCTGCCCAAAAGGATTCACACTCCTGCAAACACAGTATAGCTCTGTACGTTCCTTCTCTACTATACATTTATAAGGCTTGGCTGAAACACAAGAGTTTCTTCTGTAAAGATGTGGGGTTTTGGTCAGAATTAACATATTTAGGTAAAAAAATGCTGAAAGTGCTGACCCTGATGATCAGTTTTCTCCTTGATGACAGTCACATGTCAGCATCAGTTCAGAGGACAGCCGAGTCCAATGAAAGATTCACATCTATGGAAGACAAGAGGTCTCTCTTCTCTTCTATCTGTTTCTTCCTGCCTGTCCTCCTCCCTTGATCATGCCATTCCACTTGTCTGTCATGCAGGTTTTGACCTGATGAGCATCAACAGCAGCACATGGCAAGTGATGGGCTCTCATGGACAAGAATGGGACCAGTGAGGAAGAAAAGTGCAATTTTCTTTTGGCCAAAGTGAGTTATATTAGCTTATGTAATCTCCTGAGGCCATATGTACCCTTAATGTAGACTGCCTGGCCAAAGCCTGAAGTAGCAAAGCACATAAACCTAAGCACAGGAACTGCCCTTCTTCCCTTCAAAGCTCCTGTACTTTTAAGTTCAGCGTGTACTCTCTACTCTTTTAGATAAGGAATTAACTTAGTAAAGCGTGGGGTTTGGATTACCAGTCTCAGTAGTAGCAGAAGGCTCAGTGCTACAAGGGATCATTCAGCTCTCTGTTCTTCTGAGATGCTCCCAATTCAGCCTTCAACGCATAAAGTCCTTTTGTAGAGAGGTCCTTCTGTGGGTGTGAGGTACATTGTGGTCTGTAGAGAGCTTTGGGTTCTTTTTAAGACACCATGAGACAATCTGTGAATTCCTTTACTTGCATTTGTGTGCAGTTACTCACGCGCATGGGCCCACTACAGCTGAAGGCTTTCCAGTGCTAGTGTGGGATTTACAGTCCCCAGCCCTTTATGAAGGCCTTCTGGAGGCTGTGAAACATTAAGCATTCTCAGCAGTTCTGGAGAAAAATGACACTTTATGGGATTACCAAAACCAGGTGTTCTTCACTGCAAAATGCCTGTCCCTTTCCTTTGCTGCAGATTGATCTGTACTCAAGAGAAGCAGCAAGACCGTCCCACACCATGATTTCCGAGATGAACATTCCTAAGGTGAAAATCAACAGCAAGCTAACAGTGCTAACTTTAACCTAGGAAGTTGGTTGGATTAAATGATGGAAGCAGACAAAGAGCTCCTTAGAAATGCCGTGGGTGACAATTGTTTGTGGTGGGTTCATTCATCCCGGGGTAGTACTGTATGTGGGAAGCAAGTGCTGGCTAACAATGCCACAGCTGCTGTCCCAACCCACACGCTGGTCATGTGTGGGTCCTCCTCAGCACAATAAAGAAGAGGGCTGCAGCATTAGTTATCTTTCACTCCATTGAAAATGGCCACAAAGCATTAAAGCCTGGCTGAGTGAGAAGGCTCACCAAAGTCAGTGTGACGGTGTTAAGAGGCACAACTCTTTAAAGTAACCGGTTGGGCAGAGGAAGGGTATTTTCAGATTGTTCTTTATCTGAAAGGGCAACATTAAAAATGTTACACAATCAAAACCATGTATGTGCAGTGCTTGTTGAGAATGAGTGACCGAGAGGTTTATTTAATGCATAATTCAGTGGTTGTGCTATTGTTACCATTTTTCTTTTTACTCCTTGTCCTTTGCACTTTTACATATGCATTCTATTTAAACTTCCAGGAATTATTTATGCAATTTCTGTCAGAAGAATTCTTGAAGGCTTCCTACACTAGTGATCAAATGCCAGGGAGTTTAGTCTTCTGCTCCTGGTTAAGCTGATGATGACAGCATGAATTGAATCTTCACACATGCCACAAAGAGCAGCATTTGATCCTACATATACATGCGCACAAACTTATATACACCTATATGTACACGGACTCAGTTTCCGCAGCTGCATATGAAAATTCTCACTAAATGAAAATTCCTTGGAGCAGGAAGTGACTTTTTTGTGTGTTTGACAATTATATCATATATTTAGGGATATTTAACCATAAATTATTACTCTGAATAGTGCCAACTTGCAGTGAAAATAATGTATTAATAATGAAAAAAAGTAGTAGTGTCATGAAGACAGCATATGATCACATCCACACTTTTCTTTGTCGTCTCTGATCTGTAGTATTGGGTCTAAGACTGTAGGCCCTTCTCATATAAGATTCACTTACTAGTTTCGGGGCATATTTTGTACACATTCTGCTGCAATCTAACGCTCACTGTGTTGGGATAATTTGATGAGCTTATAAGCTCCAATCACCTGCACAATGGTGCTGCCACACAAAGAGGCTCTCTCCCAAATTTACTTCATGGTTATTTTCCCTCTTTCTGTTCTGTGAGCTCTTAAAATAAGAATAAATGGACTTCCCAGTTTCCAAAGTCAAAGACAGCGTGAATTGATACTGCCCACCAAAATGCAGTGAGACTAAATCAATAACATCTGCAATAAGGCATAATGAAGACAAAATTATATCTCAGCTTTCCCGAACAGCTGCGAATCTATTTTTAATGATCCTCATTTTTGGCAGTCAGCTAAACAACTTTTAAAATGTCCTCGAAAATGAATTGTTAAGTAGATCAGCAATGCAGAACACTGAAATGCCATTAATTGCGGCTTCTTCTGTGTGGTCTGTAGTACTTGGCACGAAAACACCCTCACTCTATAGCTAGGCTTGAAAACATATGCGGCACCCTAGGGTAGTTAGAAAAAAAATAAGTGACTTTAAATAGGTGACTTAAAGAATAATGCAGTGTGATTGCTACCACTGATCTGTATTTTTTTTAGGTAGGGTTTTTAAAGAAACTCAATCTGTTTTCACAGACTTGCCTTATCATTCAGTGATACCACTCTGTATGATGACAGCTTTGTACACTGATAACCAAGCTCCTGGGCTTGGCCTCTCAGGCTCTCAGCAAAGATTCTTGGTCTGAAAAGGCTAAAAGAGTGGCCTTTCTCCCAGCACTGATGGAGTTCATCACAGCAAGATTCAACATGGCATTTTAAACCTCAGTGTCATGTGTATTTTTTTAAAAATGCAGAGTATACAGTGACAGTGGAGGTGGTGAAAGAGAGTGGTGGACTGAGAGGTGTATTTGGTTATTCTTGGTACTAAGTCACATAGGTCATGCTCATATAGGGTGAACAGTGTCTCCTGGCAAGGCAGAAAACAGGGGAAAAGGACTTCCCATGGGATCTGCTCATGGTGATGCTATGCAATGTGAACCAATGAGGTTACTGTGGGGCTGTGATTGTTATTCATCTTGCATGGTGATTTGAACAACGCTGACCTCCCAATATGCTGAGCTTTGCTTTTCCTTATACCTAGCCATGAAATTGAGTTAATGTGTACCTGTTCTGTCTGTTACAAAATTAATCAATATTGCTGTTCACACCTTATCCTGTTGCTCCACAAGCTGCATGCTTCTTCCTTAATGAATGCACTGTCCAGGTATGGGTCTCGATGCTGCTCTTTGGAAGCCTTCGGGTCAGTTCTCAGGACAAATGTGGTTTCTTCAGTCAGCACCATTCCCTAGGAAACACTGGTGGTGAGGGCTGACACTCCACCACACTCACAGTGGAGGGGTTGGTATGATGGAGCATGCTCATTTCAAAAAGAACACAAAAATGGTCAGAAGAACGATTCAGCAGAACTTTACTTGTCTATATCTACTGGTGATCTGGTCCTCAGTTTTGAAATATTTGCTAAGTACTCAGACACTGGAAATACACACCCAGCTTCTAACTTCTTTCACATACGTGTAGGAGCTGCCTTTATGGCATCTGTATTTACCTCTCCTCTCTGCTCAGCTGACCCAGCATCTCTCTTGAGGAATTTTAGCACATCCCTTGCCCTGGTATGCTATTAAGCATTTTTGTGTTGATGTTAGTTCCACATTCAATTGACCATAGTGGGCTTCTGGTCTTCTTATTTTCCTTGGATAAGTGGTGTTTGCTTTCAGATTGTTAAAGTCAAAAAACTTGGTCAACAGGTCATCTACTTGTACTTGCAGTGTGCTCCCTTTTCACCAGAGAATGAGTCCGATCCTAATTTTGATCCGTTTCCAGTTCCTGCCTCACAGTGCTCCGGTGTCATTCTGCTTACACTTTGAGAGGTGCATTTCATGGTGCAGGGAGTGCAGTGCTCCCGAAATGGCTCCTCATTGGAAAAAGTACTGCATGTTTGTCTTCCATGTTTATCTTCAAAATCACAGCAGAATAAAAATACTTTTTTCAGGGTGGGAGGGAACATTCATCTCTGCAGCCTGTTACTCTGAATCCTTGATGCCTTTGTCTCCTCTATCTCTAGATATCTAAGAGCTCTATTTGTATGTTTGGAAAGCAGTTGCTATGGTCTAACTTGATTAAGCAGGTTAAGGAGAACCCACACAGTGCTGTTATGAGGATTTTACTTTTGCTCATGTTAAATGCAAGTTTTCCACTCTTTGTCTAAGCAAAAATGGCATAAGCATGTATAGCTGTTGTTTCTGAGTGGCAAAACACCATAGCTTCCCACAGACTGGATATTTTTAATAGGCGTTTAACAACTGAGCTGGTTACTCAGCAGTTGAGCCCCTCTGTCTGTCCCCCTCAGACATTCCTTCAGGATGACTAAATGGGAGTATTTATTGTTCTGTGGAGTACGCAAATACTCTTCCATGCCTCCCCAATCCACTGCCATGTCATTCTGAATTCCAGTTTGCTTCTGTATTTTATTTTTCTATTTACTAGTAGCAGGTTCCTCTTCAAACCTTTCACTGTGTCTCTCCATTTCATGATGAGTAAACATAATGCTGCTATTTGTGATAACTTCAGTCTTTTTATAGGAAATTAAAAACATGCCTTGAAATTCCTGCATAAACATGCAACCATCTAACTGGAAGGAGAGCATGTTATGTATCAGGAGAATGATAACTGGAGTATTTGGAAGGAGAGGAAAACAAAACTGTTTAAAGACATCAGGCTGCATATATGATCTCTCACAGAGGAGCATTACAAGGTATAGTCCATGAATCATAGGAACATCCCACCGGCACTGGGGAATTTTAATGAAGAGAATGAAATTCTCATCATGTCTAAACCAGAAATTAACATGCATCACTTTTTTCTTCCCATGGCTCTTACTGCCAACTTCAGCTATTTTGAAATATTTGGGGCCAAAGCAGGAGCAAATCTCTAGAGGGAAGAAAGCTATTAACATCACCAATAGTTCACAACACAGCTTTGTTTCTTGAAAGGCACAGACACAGCAGGAGGTGCTTCGTGCGGCTACATGATGGCTGTGCGACTTTGAAATAATGGCCCCTGGGGCCGTGAGCCCACAAACCATTTCTCATGCGATGGAGACACCCCTGGGCTGTGTCAGAGCTCCTTGTGAGAGTCAGGGCTGGCTGGGCACTGTCCTCGTCTCCAGCACTGCGGCCCACGGGGTCGGTAGGAAGCCTCCACAACCCAACCAGAATTCGGACGAGGGTGAGAAAAAGCATTTTACTGGATGGGCTAATGCAGTCCAACTGACTTTTTGCTTATGGCTAAGCCTGAGGTCATGCTATCTGCTGAAGAAACGTGGTCCTTTGTTACTTTTGGGACAAAATGGTCTTAGACAGATGCTTCTCTGCCACACTCTAGTTCTGTGCAGTTGAGAAGAGACAGAGGTTTTAGTGAAATGCAAGATCATGGGACTATAAAGAAAGGGTGGATGAAAAAGGAACTCTTTCATTTAGTTCTTGTTCCAAAAATTCATGCCAATGTTACAAAACAATCTGAGGTGATACAGGGGAACATTAATCCCAGTATAGCCAGCTATTTAATACCAGAATTTGTTATTCACAATCTGAGACTGGCAGACTGCCTCCAGTAATGCACATACTCTACCTTGACACACCAGAGCAGTTGATTTCTGTAGTGCAGGTAGTAAAAAAGGGCAAAATTTATGGGTATACTATATTTGTATATTAACTGCTGTCAGTTTTCCACCAGATTTGCCCTTGTAAGCAAAACGTGTAGATGTCTTGTTCATCAGGTCAAAGTTAACAATAATACACTGCTGGTTGCAAGTTGGTAACTAAAGAGGAGCCAGACACACGACACTGCCATTATAGATGGAAATTGATACGTAAATAGTTCACAAAAAATGTCTGAAAAGGTTTTGTGCAAGAATATATAAGGAATTGTAGTATCATAATGTTCTGTGTGGAAAATTACTTCCTTTGTGTATTTCTGTGTCATACCCTTATACAGAGGAGGCTTGGAACACTTGACAAAGTTCCTATTCCCTATCAGATGCTATAATCTCATAAATTACAGCCAAATTAAAAAAAACATAACCAACCAAACAAAAAGCTCCATTTTAAATTAAGTCTTTATTTTAGCTTAAAAGCAGATTCAGACTCTACACCTGCTCTTCAGTCCAGCTTACAATTTTGGTTATTCCATATAATTATTTCCTTCAATTTTAAAATATTTCCTTTTTCTGCATGAGAGACCCCCATAATCAGTAAGGGAAACTAACTGAATAGATGGGCTAGAGAAAATTATTAGAGGCAAAGTGGTGTCAAGTTAACACATGCTGCAAGCAGAATAACAGAAACCCATTGTTCAGCTCTAGTAAGAATATGATTGTGTGCAGTAGCTACAAACTTCCACTCTGCTCAGGAAAAATGTGATTTTTAACTCTAAGTGTTGCTTTTAATTTAGTGTACTCAAAATTTGCCTTACAGGAACATAAGTCAACCTTTGATTTAACTGTGTTTACCTATAATTATAATAAAAAAAAATCAGGTACTTGAATTTTACTTTGATTCCCAAGTCTGTGTTGGCAAACAAGACATATTTGTCCTTTTATGGTGGTTTAATTTAGGACAACCACTGAGATTTCATGTCAAAATAATGTTAGTAACATGTCATCAAAACACCTGGTGTAGCTTGAACAACCGTGTAATCAAACACTTAATGATTTAAAACAAAATTAAAATAAAATAATTGCTGCTTAATACTGCCCAGAGGAAGGTTGAATGTGATATACCTAAAAGCTTGTGGGCTGTTAAATAAGAATAATAATTAAAAAACAGTTCAGGATATATGTGTTCCTTAATTTTTCTACTGGTAACCCTGTGGTTAAGTCAAGTAATGATTGATTTTGAGAGAATTACAGCTATTATAAACTGTAATCAGCAGAGGATGAGAATAATTACACAGAGAAAGGGGAAAAAAGCTGAAACATGGCTGAGCAATATTCTGATTGATGGCAAAGTCATTTCCTGGCTGTTAATGACTGATTTTTCAACAGTCAGCACAAGTGCTAACCCTAGGGGGGAAAAGGTAAAGGAATGGTCGTGTTGTATAGAAAACTACTGTCCTCGACTTATTGTTTTCGTTAGGAATGGGTGAACAGGCTTGGAAAAAACCTACCAACTGTCTTTCGAGACCATCTCTCTGTGACAAGACTACAGCTTGGGGTGAGTTGTGCTCTTGGTTTGCCCTGCAAGTGCTTAGTGAGCCTTCATCCTCTTCAAACTCCTGCATCCCCAAACCCTGCAAAGCACCCTGGGGAGGGCTGTTTTTCTGGTGTTACAGGACATGAGCAGAGCAGAACGGTGCATACGACAGAAATCCTGTCTCAGTGAGACATGCAGATAGTCTATCTGATCTGAAAAGTTTTCTGTTAATGAAAGCTCAGTTGATCCATCAGTTGTCTTTGGCATTTTGGTATTCTCAGATGAAGTGCTTACCAGTCTCTCTAGCTTCAGGCCAGTCAGATGTTGCCCCTCATGTCCTGTCTACGAGCTTCCCTCCTTGATAGCTTACATCTGCTCTCCTCTTATCCTCAGACCTCTCTTGTTTTGCTCTCAGGAGAAAGGCATGTCCCCTCCAGAAAGGCTAATTACCTGCCCCTCGCCACATTTCCGTATGTGTGCACATGTGCTGGCGATATGCAGACAGGCCACAGTGAGTGAGCACCATGGGGGGTGGGATGCTGAGCAAAAAAACTATCGTTCTGATCTTACATGAGTCTCTGAAGGAATGTCTGATGGGGATGCATGTGCGTTTTCAAGTCCTAAAATAATTTTAATTTCTATTTTATGCTACATGAGGTCACGGAATGGACAAGCCTACAGAACAGTGGGCTCTGGTTGACAGCCGTGTGCTCTCTAAAATGTGACACTTCCAAAAAGAGACCAATTTATCTATCAGCCAGAACAATAAAATAGGGTAAGGGATGGAAATAGATGAGAACCCATAAAACTGAGAGAAGCAAGACAGCCGCCATCCAGGAAGGGACAGGCACTGCCCTGCGGGGTCCTGCTGACTTTGAAGAAACTTGTGTATCATTTACTGCTGGCTCCGCGAAGTGCCTCCTGTCATGGTTTGAACATCCAGAGAAGTTTCAGAAACATGCTTTTTGAGATTCCCCCTTTCTCTCTTACTGCGAAGATGGTGTAGGTACTGGGCTTCAAGCGTCAGCTGTATACCAAAGTGCACTGCTTGCCTGCAAACCTGTGCCTACACAATGCTAAGCACTTTCTGGTGGATTTTGAAGTGTCATGGAAAAACTTGGGTGTAGATTTTCAGTTAATTGCAAAAATCCAAATTTTCCAGAATTTATAGTCCTGATTCTACACTGTATAATACTGGCTTGACATGAGTGCTATCTCACTGGTTTTACTGGTGTTATACCAGCTGAAGTGAAGAATGCACTCAGCAGCTGTATCTCCTCCCAACAGCAGGTCAAATGCATCTCAGCAGCCAAAAGTACCAGAAAAGAAGGAAGATCAGCAGAATAAATGTTAGAAACATGAAGTGTCTGTAATTCAGACTGGATAGCATTGGGATTCTTCATTAGGGACAGTAAAAGAGACAAATAAACAAGCAGAAGGAGAAAGATTAACTACTTACAAGCAGTGTAAACAGTGGAGTAATAAATCCTTCTACTGACCCACTCGGAGCCTCAGTGAAGACATTGTTTCTTTCTTCTTCTTTAACTCCTCAGGAAGTGCCTCTGAAATCTCTGGTTTGACACAGGACCCTACAGAACGTTGTCCAAAGACGGGACAGAAGATCCTCTATTTTCCTCCAAGCCAACTTGCTAGTGACTTAAATATCTGTTTAACAAACTGTCTTCTTTGGAGATGCTGGGAAAGATGTGGATGAATGTGGTGGGATGCAGATTTCCTTTCCTTTTTTAAAAAAATTTTTTTAGCCCCCCATCCTCATTTTGTGGATATGATCTCAGGGTAAAATACTGAGAAATGTGTGGGTCACAGACAACTAGTTGAACCGTGTGCTTTCAGTAACTGTTTTTCAGTAGGCAGGAGGAAGCATGCAGGTTAGGATTAGCGTGCGGCAGTTTGCCTCCTGGGTATATATTGGTCCAGACATTTTCCTTCTTAGTATGAAGTACATTTGCAGCAAGTGTTGTCTGAGATACTTTGAGGAAATCATACCTAACTGGAAGCACATGGATAGTCCAATGGGTTTCAGTTACTGTGTTTAATAAAGAGCATGTGCTTAAATTCCTTCCTGAACCTGGGGAGTCTGCAAGGGTGAAAGGTGCCAGGCTGATACTGCTGTGGTTGCAATGTTCTGGTCATGGGTAAAGCTAGGCAGCAAGGGTGCCCATTTCCCATGTCATCCATGCTGGCTGCAGCATGGGACTGAGCTGGGTTCACTGACCCTCACCTTGTCCCCTGCTGCATGTGACATGGGCACTGCTTTTCTTGTTGGCATTTCCATGTTCCACCTGTGAAATGAGTATGTTGATACTGTCTGTGCCTCGTGCACCTGAGTACCTGCAGTAAGACTGAGATGTCTAAAACCATTGTGCTTTTCTGTCCCTCTCTTTATGATCAGTGATGCTGCTCAAGCTTTCCCCCTTGGGCCCCTGTACTCAGCACTGGTGAGGCTGCACCTCGAGTCCTGTGTTCACTTTTGGGCCCCTCACTGCAAGAAGGACATTGAGGTACTGGAGCGTGTCCAGAGAAGGGCAATGAAGCTGGTGAAGGGGCTGGAGCACAAGTCTTATGAGGTGCAGCTGAGGGAACTGGGGTTGTTTAGTCTGGAGAAAAGGGGGCTGAAGCGAGACCTTATTGCTCTCTACAACTACCTGAAAGGAGGGTGTAGTGAGGTGAGTATTGGTCTCTTCTCCCAAATAACAAGTGATAGGACAAGAGGGAACAGCCTTAAGTTGCACCAAGGGAGATTTAAGTTGGATATTAGGAAAAATTTCTTTACAGAAAGGGTAGTCAAACATTGGAACAGGCTGCCCAGGGAAGTGGTGGAGTCCCCATCCCTGGAGGTATTTAAAGGACATGTAGATGTGGTGCTTAGGGACATGCTTTAGTGGTGAACTTGGCAATACTAGGTTTATGGTTGGACTAGATGATCGTAATGGTCTTTTCCAACCAAACTATTCTATGATTCTATGAGGACCCCACCCCAGTGCCTTGTTTCCACTCACATCTCTGGTGTGAGCACAGTGTGCACTGAGAAGCAGAGCCACAGCTGAGGAGGCTCAGGCAGGGTGGAGTGGGAAAAGGAATGAGGTATCAGTGGCACTGCAGAGGGATGCTGCTGTAAGCCCATTACCTTTCAGTGAAGGCCTCGGGACAGCTGACAACTACCATGGTAAATGCTGACAGGCAGAGATTTCCACCAGGTCCTCTGCCTCCTGCCTCAGCAGAAGACTTCTTAGTCATAATCCATTCCCTGATTTTGGCCTGGACTAGCTACCTTCCCCAAATCACATCCTTTACTTCCAGGAGATGGCTAGCAAGACATCTCCCTCTCTCCTCCAGTCAGCTCCAGAATTCCTGGATTAACAGATGGCCTTCTTGGGACTGAATGGGTCTCTCTGGTTATGGAAACAGTTTGTTCAGTCTGCTCAGAAAGTCATACACGTACTCAGACATTCAACCAAGGACACAGAAACCTAAGTTTAGACCTCTTCTTTCCCCTTTCCTGCTTTGAAAACAGTGGCTTCATATTGGGAAAGTTTTAGGTAAGCTTTGGGTGGGACATGTTTTGCAAACCAGCCCCATGGACTGGTTTCAGCCAGAGGTGCCTCTGGAAGCCAGAGGTAGGTGGTGCTGCCAGCAAAGCTGCCAGGTATTGCTAGCTACCATGACATTTTGTTATCTGGCCACTTGTTGACCTAAAACTGGATCAAGACCCGTGCGTGAAAGATATATCTCTTTCCTGGGAAAGGGCAGCTTAGTACTTGCATATCAAGTACAAGACCAACAGGCTTGCTGGGTTTTGTTTTCCTTTTTTCCTCCCTTTTGAAAGGAAATTGTGAGTCATGGTTCCAACAATCTGAAACATAACAACACCGATGGTCAGATCAACAAGCAGGCTAGCTGAGTGGGGGTGGACTGACAGCCAAATGCCCTTGCCTGAGCAAATGCAGCTAGTGAAAACTTTGTCATCCAGCCTTTTTGGATGCCAAATGTATTTATTGAATAAATGAGGCAGCTGGGCTGTTCTTTTTCAGGAAATGGCACAGCAAAAAGATTGCTACAGTAGGTGACAGGCAGAGAAGTTGCCATGGGTGAATGTACCACATTCTGTGCCGAAGTCGAGCTTTCCAGAGATGCAACTTCACCCCATGCATTCCACTACTGCTCGGATGTTCCTCCAGCTTGACCTGCTCTTCTCTTGCTCTCTGAGTAAGTTTCTTGCCAAGATTTTCTCAAGAGTGCTCTCAGACAACAAACAGCAGTTTGTTCTCTTACACGGGGGCTTTTTCACCCTAAAAAGCCTTTTATGTCACAAGTGCAGCTTTCCAACTGGCACTGCACTTCAAGAACAGACACAGAGAAATGAAGTCAGGAGATAATACACAGTACAGTGTAATGAGGGCACTAGCATGGAGATATTTTTGCATTTTTTTTAAGGTGCTAAATAAATTCTGTTCCATAAAAGTGACAAGAAACCAATTTAAAGAGAAGGGAAGAAAGTTTCAACATGAGTCACTGCTCTATATGTTCTGAAAGCTACAATAAAAATAAACATCTCCCCCAAAGCTGCATCCACTTGGCAGCACACAGCTTAGTAAGTAGTCTACAGTACAAGGCTGGGAGAGAAGTTATCCATATTTTGTTTAGAGAGAGCACTAATGCAGCAGACAAGGTACTAATGCCAGTGGAATCATGAGCACCCATCCCATCCCATCCCATCCCATCCCATCCCATCCCATCCCATCCCATCCCATCCCATCCCATCCCATCCCATCCCATCCTTCTGCCATACTGGAAATTTGCTGTCTCATCTGCCATGCTCAGCGGTCAAGATTTTAGCCTGCAGTTTTCTCATTATCTGAAATGTCTCATGGGAGCCAGCCCAACTTTGACCACAAGAAATGTGCACAAGCCCAGTAACAATTCATGAGTCCAAAGGAAGCCCCATTGAGTGCCTTGCTCATGGGATTCCACTTCACCTTTAAGCCTTCCCTCCCCAGCAATCACAGAAGGTTTTAAAAATACTATACTGAAAGGCAGCTTGGTTCTGCTGTATTAAAGTCTCTGGAAAATTTGCTTTTGCTCAGATCCTTTAGCGACAGAGAAGGGGAGTCAGAATGTCATGTTTGCACTTTTGATTTTGGATGGCAAATGGCAGGATTGTTACAAAAATATTTCTTACAGGTATGTTTGCACAATGAAAGCATCTAATATGGCCAAAAGAAGCAGGGAAACTTCTCCTTTGTACAGCTTTGTACTTTCTTTTTTGTGTTGAAGTGACAAAATACATAATAAGTTACATCTGACTTGGTGAAATTTTACATGTACAAGAGTTGGCTGGGAAATGCACTGTATCTGAACTTCGTGGCCAATGGCCAAGTTAAATAAACCCAATTAATATTAATTTCCCTTACCCTCTCCATCCCTTCCCTGGTAAATAGAACCACCTCTGGGATTCCTAATGGTAAGTTACCCTTGCTGCATCTGGTTTAACTTGGCTACTATATCGACAAGATGTTTTTCCACTTTAAGTCTTTTCTTTTTCTTTGTAAACTTATAAAACTTCAGAATCCTCACTGCATCCCTGTAACTTTTCTTTCATAAGAGTATTTTGGTGTAATTTAGTTCATGCTTAGGCACAAAAGCAATAAAATCTAGCTTGTGGGATGTGACTTAAATTGTAAATATTTGTTATGTTTAAGAGCCTTGGGGCAGTGTGTGACTTGAATGGATATGAAAATATTTAGCAAATAAATCTGTATTCCAAAGTAGAAAGAATAATTTATTATCCATACCACACAAAAAAATGAAGCCACGTTACAGCCACATCTCAGCGTTAGCTCTGATACCTTTCGAGAGTATTCTCACCAGAAAGAACCTTGACTTTAGGTTTTTTATGAAAAGTTGTTTTCTAGGATCGGTGCTATGAATATGGGCTGAAGTTTGTGTTTATTATATGTGTGAGGTTTATTCCCAAAATAGTTGAGCAAACAGTCACGGATATGAACTCTCTGTGCTATTCCCCCTGTTTATCTCATAGAAATGTACCCTAAGACTCCAGACTCTTGTATCTCTGTGCTAGGAACAAGACCTGGCTTGCCTGATTTGGAAAGCAGCTTGTGCATTAGCAAATGTGCTTTCGGGATAGAGGTAGCATTTTAGTAACATGTATCAGGTTTATTTAGCCATCTTGTCAGGTCTGGGTGAGATCAGGAGCCATGGACTTTGGGGCTACTTGGCCAAGGCCGATCACTTTGTTACCACAGCAGGGACCAGGGGGCAACGTGCGAGAGAATAGTCTTGATGTTAATGCAAAATATTAATGAAACATTTTTTATGTTAATGAAAAAAAAAAAAAGAAAATGAAGGGGCAAAGCTGACAGAGAGAGGAGAGAGGAGAAACCCATTTAGAAACCTCTCAACCTTGTTGGTTCATCTAACCTGTGGAGATGAGACATACAGATGCACTGTGACCAATATGTGCCAGTACTTAGTGATGTGCTCTGAATAAACTTAGTCTCTTTTGGTACACAGGAATGGTTGCAAGGACACACCAAAGTCTGCCCTGGCTGGTGATCCTCCACTGAGTGTGGCCAAGAGCCACCTGTGACAACAGGGCAGACAAAATGTGGTCTTCTGGAAAGCACTGCCCAGCACTCCACAGTTTGCACAGACCGCTGGCTGTAGACAAGATAAAACTTTGGGTTTTCCCCTGTGGCTGCTTTTTTTGGTCTGTCAGTTCAGGGAAATGTCATATACTGGAGTATGGGTCTGATCAGAGTTTTCTTCTCAAGAGGAGACACTGGTGACTTTGTTTAGCCTTGCTGTAAGTGATTGAAATAACAAACCCAGCAAAGCCACAAACCCACTTCATGTGCCAGAGCCCTGTGGTAAAATATCTGCAGAGTTTTAAAAATGCAACACAGAAAATGGAAAGCGTCTGCCACATACAGAGACTCCCTCAAGCCATTGACTGCTTTGGATCAAGTTAGAGATACATTTCATGCATAAAAGGGAGAACTACATTGCTATAGGGGATAACGGCATTTTCCATTGAGGGAATTTATACTTTACCTAATAGCTGTGTCATGAAACCCTTTTGCAAGCCACCCTGTCCAAACACCAAAGGGCTTTTTTGCAGTTGAACAGAGTATCTACAGAAATTGTCAAGAATCGATGTGCCTTTGCCTCAAGTCAGTGAGTAATGTATTGACTCTCAATGCGATTGGGATGGGCTTTTGCCCAGCACAGGAAAATTGGTTCTGAATGAAAATTGCTCTTCAGAAGTGGCTCTTCATTAATGATACTATTATTATTTTATTTTAATGTAATTAGGGTTATGGTCTTAAATCATAATTGTCATCATTATACTTTCCTTAAGTCAGCATAACATTACATTTAGTGATCTTAGTACTGACGCAAAAGAGTGTGAATCTCACCTGCCACAGATAGTGCCTTCTGTTTCTTCATAATTTGGTTGTGCTCGGAACAGAAATTGTCCTTGAGGTGTCTCGGAAATGTACTGCCTTGATGATAACAATTACCTGAGACTGAAAAGCCATCTGGTTAAAATCAGGATTTCTTATGTGCTTTGTGTACCTTTTTAAAAACATATTCCTCCTTCTACCCTGAAAAATTAAAACCGCTGACATGTTTAAACATTTTTCTAGTTATGCAATCTAAGAAATTGTTTTTTAATAGCTGCACTGGGCAATGAACTATTTGAATTGAGCTTGTGATGACCATTTTCATGCAGCATTGGGATGTTGGCTAATGAATATCTCTGTTCCAAGAACCTTGGGAGCCAAGGAAGAGCCCACCACACAGGCCCGGAGGGTACACTGCTAGGTGTATTTTAATGCCTTGAAAGAATGCAGCATAGCAGGATGCTGTGGAAAAGCTGACCTTCTTGTCTTGAGAAATAAGGGTACTGCAAGTGATAAATGAAGAAAAGTCTCTGTTCCTCCTCTACCTCTCTAGTAGTGTAGTAATGCTGCAAGGAACAGCCTAGCCTCCTATTTAATTTCAGTCACTTATGCATTTTTTACCCATGACATCACTCTGAAGTGATTAGAACATTATAAATGGATGTGAACTCAAGCAGAAGCTTATGGACTTTTCATTGTGTCATAAGGAACAAGAAATGAGGTGACTTATGTCATCTTTCAACAGGTCTCCCAGTGGGCATTTGTATCCCATAGTGCACTCTGGATGGTCATCTTTCAAACCACTCCACAGCAGATCAGGCAGAAAGGAGACTACAGCTGGCATGTGAGAGCTAGTCTGGCAGGGGAGGTGAGTAAAGGGATGTCACATTTGTGTGATGAGACCAGTGAGGTGCCATAGCAGCCCAAGCAAGCACAAATCAATGATGAGTTGACCTGCAATGAAACCAACTTTGGTATAATTCCACCATTACCCCTACCCTCAAAAAAAATGCCCATTACCTTTGTTCCAAAGTAAAAGAAAAGAAAAAAAACCCAGGCATTTTAATTTTCCCAGAGGAAAAAGATTAGGAAAAAATCAGAATTCTCGCACTTTTGTGCTATGATAATGTCTGTGCTTCCCACAATGGGCTTGGAGATCAGCTTTCTGAGTGTGGCACTGTCAGCAGAGGTTGATGCCAGCCACTTTGAGAAATGCCTGGTCAGGTTTCTTTCATAACTCACTGTCCTGTAAATATGTTTAATTTCTGTTTTAGCAGAGTCTGTCTTCTAGCAGAAATACAGAGATTTGTGCATTTGTCCTCTGCAGAAGTCATAATGCTTCTGGAGTTTACAGACAGATGTTATAAATACTTCCCTCCAAGCCTCACTCACTGCGAAGTTCTGTGTCATCTGGCAGCAGAAGACATTAATCACTATAGAGAAGGGCAAGCTAATGTTTCTAAGCCAGACAGGGCTTGTATCTGCTTCCCAAATAGCTTACCCTAACAATTCTTTTTATTGAGATTGATTCCCCATAATTTGCTGGTTTGGAGATATAGTCCGTTTGTATTTATCTTGTACTGTAAAGCTAATAATTGACATTGTTATTGTAGTTATTTTATGAGCCAATTTCTTAGTACTCGAGGGTGTTTTTATTACTCCCCTTTTGGCCTTTCCTTTAGAGTTCTGAAAGTATACAGGGTGGGGGCAAAGTGTTGTACACAGTTTGTAAATAAATTAATTGGCTGATTAGTATTGTTTCTTTGTTTCCATGACTCTTGTGTTCTCTGTTACTCTAGTTCTGGCTAGAAAGCCAACCACCCATGCAAGTCAGAGGCTAGCCTGAAGGCAACTCTCATTTAATTTCTTGTTCTCCATATCCCCTGTATGAAATAGAGAATAGCCAAAATGCCCTGTCCCACTGATACTTGATGACAAGGACCTTGCACAGAAGGTTGTGAGGGGGCATGGTTGGCCATTGCATTCACTCTGAACCTGCTAAGGAAATTTCATACGCTGCAAATATTTCCCTGAGAAAAGTTACTCCTAGTGGAGTGGAGTAGACATGGTGATGGAGAACTGAGTGAGGAAGCATTAGATGACACTCTATTTCTTACTCTTTGCTTTCAATTCACCATCATTTAATGCCTCCAAAACATGATATCCATAATTTTGGGTTGATAATAAGCTATCAGAGCAGCTTTTCTATCAGGCTGAATCTTGCATGGGTACATACAAGCATTTGTACCTTCAACTTGTTATGTAAGATGACTTATTTACAGAGAGAAATTTTCATCCAGAAAATTAGGAAACTTCACTGACAGTGGGGCAAAATGCCATGAAGTCGGTTTCCCATTTCAGCTTTGATGTTGAGTCTGTGGGCTGATGGCATCCAAACCACTAAGATTACTCTGAAGTTGTCTTAGAACATGACACAGTGGAGATTGACGCATACCTTCGCTATTGCCAATTAGTGCAGGATAGTGTGAAGCATGACCCAATTACCTGGGCCCAGAAGCTTCTCCAGCAAGTGCCAGTCAGAAGAGGCTCCAGATTTAAGGGTCAGAAAGGACCACTAGATCATTGAGTCTGATTTCTTAAATAATACAGGCCATAACTTGTGCTCTGTTATTCGTATCTTCACAGTATCTTGCAGATGAGTGATTAAGCAAGAAGATGGAAAAATTAAGGGAAGCAGATATAAGGTATAACGTATATCAGCCACGAAGCCCAGTGGAGCAGTATATCTGGTAAGTCTATCTAAATGTCTTTAATACTCAAACAGACACTGTTAGTCTGGGACAAAAATGACCTGTTTGGAGAGTACTGAAACCCAGTCATCGCTGAAGTCTCAATATGGCTCTCTTTCTTGGCGTTTTGGAGGCAGCCTCCCCTGGTTGTAAAATTGGCCCTAGCCTGGGAACAGGACTTGGGGGAAGATTCCCTCTGTAGCCTGTGATAATTATGGGGACCTGTATATGTCCTGTGAATGGATTCTCACTGCTATTTGTGTCACTGTAATTTCTTGAGATTAATGTTTGCATGGTTCCTTACATTTTGTGGTGTTTAAGACAGTGATTGTCACAGTCGTCCTTCGTAGCACCATGTCTCAGTCCCTTGAATGACTGTGGATGTCTGAGGGGTAGCACTGTAAACCAGAGTGTCCCTGAGAGTGGAGCTGGAAAACCAACCTTCAGCTGTGGAGGATGTGTTGGGTTGTTGGTGGCTGATCCAAACTCTTCCACCATTCAGACAAAAGATTAAAAAGCCAAGGAATGAGCCTCATAGCTCTCTAGGGATACATTTTGACCCTACATGGACCAAAGAGGAACTGGAGGACTTGCGGATCCAGTCTGAGGAGTTTGGTCAGATTGGAAATTTTCTTCTTCTTCTCATAATGAAGCTTCATCCTTACTGGGAAAATTTGACTATTATTCGTTCCAGGAAACAATTGCCTCTGATGAGATTTCATCTGGAGTCATTCACCCCTTAGATAAAGTCTAACTAACAATTTCTAAACATGACCATTTCTTTCCTTGACACATTTGTATTTATCAGTTTATACTTTTCCATCAACTAATTTTTCGTAGACAATAACCTAAAACTGGTTTTATTGAGAGCTACAGGGCTCTTCTTGAAGTGTCAAAAATAAGTATTTTCCTTCAGGTCTTGATTTGTGTACCAGGAAAATATCTTTTTCCTAAAGTGACTTTAAATTACTACATTTCTTCAGTGGTTTTAAATTACTCTGCAATAAACGGTACATAATCTCTATGCTTGCCTAAAAGCAAGCTTTCTATTCTCATTCTTATAATCTGAATTATCTTTTTTTTAAAAAAAAAAAAAAGTTATCATTAAGAAGAAATAGAAGTTTCAGTATATCTAAATCAGAATATCTAAGTCAGAATATCTTGATGGGAGATGCCAATCTTTCATTGGGTTGATGGTGGACAACTCTTCTCACCTGTAGTTCAGGCACAGGCTGTAAATACACTTTCCAGGGGAATCACCCTCTTTCTGTTCCTATCTTGCAACAGAATCACTAAGTTTTGGCCTGCGGGTTTTGTTGTGCCTATGCAACCACTCCACCACCATGCAACAGCTAGCTAACAAGAGGAGGACATTGTGAGGATTCTGTGATTCTGTGAACTCAGCTAATTTGCTGAAGCACAGATGTCCAGGGCCATTTGAAATGCCTTGCGGAAAATGGGATGTCCACACAGGGCTGGCAGATACAGCACAGGACCTGTGGGAGATATGTGATCTTCTCAAGGATGGGTTGGGTACCCTGGGATGTCTCAAATGAAACAGGTTGTCCATATTTCTGCAATGAACTGTACTTTGTATAAAACCTAAAGCTATCCCTTTCCCCTCTCTAGACACTCATCCACAGTCTCATGAGCCCAGAGAATGCCTTGAAAATGAAGAAGACTATAACAGCGGAGCTCATTCAGCTCCACATCACGATGGCATTTTTAACATCTGGACTTATAACTGCAAGTGACTAGTGACAAGGAGACAACGGCTAAGCATAATATCAACATTTTGTTAACCGTGTTTGCAAAAGCAACCGTCCCCCTTCACCCCTTGCCCTCACCGCTGGAGCAGGAACTCCCCGGTGGCTGCAGCAACCTGCACAGAGTGGGGAAATCGCCTCACCATGGAGGGAATGCAGCATCAGCCTCCTCTGTCCCCCCCTGAGGGCAACCCGGGGGCAGGCATGGCCTCTCGGGCTCCAACTGCTCATGCGGTTGCTGCTGCTCTCCCCCAGCCGCTCGCCAAAGCAGCGGGTGCGGACATGGCTTGAGAAGTGCCGAGGTCTGCAAATTCCTCCCTCCTGCCCTGACGTTCCCTGCTTATGTTTTCACTGACCAGTGTTGATGGTCACAAAACATCTGTGCTGTTTCTGAGCTGTTGGTGCAACTGCGTATGGGAAAAGTGATGCTTGGATGGCGCGACCCATGTGATGCTCTCCTGAAGCCACCAAGCTGTTATGGTGTGGGGTTGCCTCAGCACCACATCATTCCAGCAGGCAAAGTCACTATCAGGGTCATGTATTCAAAAATTGTGTGTCTAATTTTGTGTAGCGAGAGAGATGTTTGGAAGATAAGAATCTGCTCTCTGTCCAAACACGAAGATGTGTCTCTGTATTTGCACTATGCAGTACATGTATAGGAATGCACAGTCTGGCATGTGTGTTCGTACAGAACAAGTTTTGTTTGTTTTTCTGAATGCTCTTACAGGAGCATAAGAAATTACCTGTCCTGTGCAGGGGAATTTCACAAACTTTTAGTGTAGCCCGTTTATGGTCACAGGAGAAGCAGCCATCTCAAAAGATGTTGATGCAGGATGCTGTTGATTTCTCAGTCTGCTAGAGGTCTAACCTGCAAAACCCATTGCCAGAAGAGACCTTGCTGCCTTGGCATCAACTGCTTAGACAGGAGAGGATACAGCCATTGTAGGGAGGATGCTGTGCAGCTGTTTAACTGCTACACGCCTTGGTGGAGCACACTGGTTTGTGCTCTTTACTCTGCCTTTCTCCTGGATAGACCACACTTATGTGTGCGTATACAGGTGCACACCCACTGGGTAACATGAGGTGATAATGAAGATGAACTAGCATATATTAAGAATAATGGGAAAGTATCAAAACTCACTAGTATTTTCCTTGACTTTCTTTAGTTTAAGTTTACACTTTCACCTTTTCCAGTCAGCCAGATTGCTGTGATAATTAATGTATTGAAAAAACATATGGGTTTGATGTAATGCTGTGATTTTAGCCTTAATGCATAGACTTGGCTTATCTAACTACTTGTCTGGGGTCTTGTGAATCTCTATAGCAGATTGATGCCTCTTCAAAGCCATCTGGAAGAAGATCTACCCACTCTTTTTTTCCCCCTACTCTTTTAATTGGAACTGCTGGCTGGCCCTGTGTATCAGAGCAGTACAAAGGCTGAGAAAACAGAGAGGTTTTACACTAAACCATTTGAAAGGGCAGCAGGAGACGTCATCCATTTTGTGTGTAGATATGTTTAGATAGATGTGGTAAGCCATGAGAAGTGGATGCCTTGACAGGTTACTTTTCAAAGACTGCTGATTTGCAGTGACCTCTGACTGCTCTCAAAACAGCTGAATTCTGCAGACTCTGGTAATCTGAGATAGGAACTGTTTTGAAGTTGGCTGGGTGCAAAGAGTCTGTTGCTGCCCTGGGTGTCTCAATATCACAAGGAAAAGTAGAGCAGGGGAAAAAAAAAAAGAATGCTGTGGCTGGAAACTCCCTTGACTGATTTTGTATGGGACAACTTGCTCTATTTGCAGGACAACACCAGGGTAAAAACGATACACCTCTGTGCTCAGATGTTGTAAATCCCTCCAAGCCAGCCGTTGCCTCCCGGATGTGTGTAAAAGCTCCCTGTTCCCCACCATGTGATGCTTCACTGTTCTGTGGGAGCCTCATATAAATGTATTTTAAATGCACAGCATGTTATATACAGTGCTGTAGTCATGATTCTATAAAATGTAGACTGTGTAAGGAAAGGTAGAAGCACCGCCCTTTTCTCTCGAACTATCTTATTGATTAAAATAATCAAGTTACCATCATCATTTCCAACCCATACTGGAAGTTTTGTTACCTTTCTGTTAGACATGTAGAAACTCTTGTAAGCCTGAAAATTTTCTTTGTTTTGTTTGGTTTTGTTTTCAGTGTTACTGTATGGTTTAACAAAAGATAATCCCCCTTCTAATAAAATTTGCCTCTGTTCTGGGCTACGATGTATTTTTATTCTGGGCCCATAGGGCTGCAGGATGCTGAGGACATCCAAAAAGGAGCTGCTCCTACCTCTCTGACAAGTCTGCTCAGTGACCATCCCGGTTCACCCTCCCTCACAGGCAGTGCACTCAAGCCTCTGTCTGCCTTTGGACACGGATGGACAGATGGAGCTTGTCCAGGGTGTGGCTGCCAAACCTAATGAGTCTGCACTGAACATGGGCCAAGTGAGATTTTTCATAAAGGCTTGGTAAATTGGTCAGATTTGGTCAGATTTCGAGTGAAAATGTCTGTCTGTGAGGTGGGGGCAGGTCTCAGCCATGTGGTCCAAAGAGTCATCCTGCTGAAAGTTCTCAGGCTGAGTGGGTGAAAGGTGTTCTTTTCTAATGTAGTCAAAAGTTATATTTTCAATTAGCCTCTTTCTTGTGTAAGGAACCGGACCATTTTGATGAAACTTATGGAAAAAAGTAACTCTGAGATACTAATCCAGAGCAGAAAACTGCAGCAGAACCAGACTGATTCGTTTTAGTTCAAAGCTCCATGTTTTAGGAAGTTAAAGTAGCACAGTATCAGGCTAATATTCTAATGGTATTCCTAACTCATCTGCTTTAATGAAAGCCCCACCTGTGTTTTAAAGCTTGAAGCATATAATTCCTAAAGCTGCCAAAAGAATTCTTGATTTTGAATCATTATTGACAAGACATTGCAGTGGTTTCCAACGAACACATGATCAGACTTTACTTACCACTTATGACACCTTTTGTGAGCATGGTTGATTTCCTTCTCCATATTAAAAATAATTTGCTGGCTATCATTTAATTTTCAACAACCTTGTCACATAATTAGTCCGACTGACTTGGGGTGTATAAAGCAATTATTGTCAACTCGTGCTATTTTTCCTCTTAATTATCATGCTCTTGGAAGGATGTGCCTCTTTGAGGATGGCAGATTTCATTATGGAAAATAACAAATGAACACTTCCCCCCACACCCCGCCGCCATTATTTCTAAACCTTATTTTTACAAAAAAAAAAAAAACCCACACAAAAAACTTGAATGTCCTCTTAAGCCCCAGAAACCAGAAGACAAATGAAAGAATCAGAGAATTGTGTATGGTTTTTATCCAGTCTTATGATTTTTAAAGCTGTCTCATAAGTTTGGTGGTCTTAATAGTGTTTTCTGATTGATTTGTATTGGCACTACCACTGGATATTAATTTAATATGTTAATAGTTTTGCAGAAATATGCTTAAGTGACTAAAATCACCAAGCAGGAGTAACGGTTGTTAACAAAATATCATAAACAGGTCTTGGATGATTAAAGGCCCCCCTTGCAATTGAGAAAATGTTATCTCTGCAATTGTTGCTGGTGTCTGGCTCAAGCAAATGATCCCCTCGACACTTTCTGTTCAGATATGGATCCCAAACTGGCATAATTCAATACAATCCCATTGACTTTGCCAGCTATTCTGGGCTGTGATTCTGGCACGTATAACCCACATTTTTCTGCCATAAGATATGTCATTTATAGGCATGTTTCAACAATACTTTGATCTTGACTTAAGACAATTGAATTGAATGTAAAATCCTGGTTAGGCATATAATTATTGTTTTCCCCTCTTGTTAGTATAGAAATTCTATCAGTATTAGATTTTAAGCTTAAGGCAGAGATATTTTTAGTAAAAAAAATAACTACACTGGAAATTTTATTTGGCTTAAATATGATTGCCATTAATTTAGGCGAAAATATATGTTTTTTCAATACTGTTTTTTTGCACCTTAAATACAGATCAGATTTTAGTATTCCCTATATTTATTGAAAACCTAGTTCAAAGATTTGAGTGGATTTACAGCTGAATTGCCAAAGTTTTTTATATAAATACGTACATAAATAAATGGGCTATATCCAAGAAAAAAAAAGAGCTTTATTCAGAATAAAGGTCACTTTTGACACTAAAATTTAATTTTACTATTGTTAAAAAAAAATAAATTCATTACTGACCTTCGCAGGGTGATTTCATTAAGCATATGGGGATCATCTAAATTTTGAAAGCAGCTGTTTTTATGACCTGAAGAGTATACATGAAACATTGGGATTTGGGCTGCTTTCTGTAGACAAAAAAGAAAAAAAATCTCCTTATGGCTTTTAAAATATTTCCTTTTTCTTGCAGTGTTTTATTGTATTATAAAAGTATCATCAACATATAATCCTCACTTTCTCCAGTGTAAAACAAACATAGGTGTTTGTTATTATGAATGGAACAAACATGTACCCTCACAACCATGATGTTCCACAGACAGAAACATATGGAGATATGCAGGACTTGTTAATTTGTTCTCAAAAGGATACAGATAAAAGCAGATGCTAAGGGGCAATAAATTGTACTTTTTTGTACATTTTCTTCAGTCATTTTTTTTTAACCCTCCTAGTTGACACAGAATTTCCTTTGCAGTGTTATTTATTGCCAGTGATGTTGGTAGGCTGCCTGGGAGGGCAAAATGGAAAACTTTGTGAAGTATACTTGGAGAGTGCTCTTTTAAACCAGATGATTTGTGAATAAGTTTTGGAGAGCTGGGAGTATATTTTAGATATGTTAGCTGTCTTGTAGTGGGCTTTTAAACAGTGAATGAAAGACTCTGGAAAATGTTGCTTATATAAGGAATGTTTACCAAGATATATTTGAGTTTCTCCCCAGCATGTGGGCTGTAGTCTTCCCAGCATAAAGTAAGATCTTCCACTTCTACACTTGAAGGCTCTATAAATGCTGTAAAGTTATATTTTGGAAAACAACTGTTAGTTTTGGGATTGCCTCTTCTAGGAGCTTAATTATTAGAGAGCACTGACACCTTCCTTCAGAAAACTAGATTTTTACAATGTGTCTCAAGCCACACACCAAAACATTGGAGATGTCATAAACCATTAGTCACTTCTGAAAATTTTAGGGCTTGAATGACTGGCCTGGCATGTCCTTTACAGAAAGATTTTAATGGGAACTTTGTCTAACCCAGATCTGGTATAAACCAACAACTGTCAAAGATGCTCAGAGCTCCTGGGATCAAATGATTATATTTCACACAACCTACACATCTAGTGTGTGTGTGTATGTTAAATATATTTTTATATGTCCATGTTTGCATACAGGGGCACATGGAAGAAGAGCAGCTTCCAGATCTAACAGATTCCATGGGTGGGTGCAAGGAGACAGCTGGGAAGGGCTGGGGGAGGGATGCCTACTGAGGACCAGGCATTTGCACTCCTGCTGGAGAGCTTCCTCCACATATTCCTCCTCCCACCATCAAGATGGCAGCTGTGGAGAGAAGGGATGAGGGAGGTAATATGGGAAGCCTAGGGCAGGGGGCAGCAGGGAGACCAGAGGTAGGGCCTAAATCCACCCTAAGCTCACCCTCCAGCCCTGAGCATCTAACCTGTGCAGCAATGCCACCAGGAGGCAGAGCTGCAAGCTGGGCTGGTGGCATGTGGGAAATGGCTCATGTTGGTTTGATAACTGTGCTTTACAGCTTATGGCAAACACTTGCCTACAACACTAGAGTGAATCAGTTTCAAACTCAGACTCATCAGGGAAAGATCCAAAGCAGCATTATCACCCTGTGAAGATGTGCTGCAAAAAGTCCACTGTTCCCTTCACACTCTCCCACACATCCACACCAGGTGTGCCCTGCTGTCAGCCTCCGTGTCAGGCTGCAGTGTCGTCATGGGATCAGTCACAACAGACTTGTGTGGCATAACACCATCAGTCATGTTGTATATAGGAAGGGCTTTTATGCTTCTACTTGCCTAGCTAATTCAACACTCCAGATTTTTTGGGTTGAATTTTTATTGCATTTTCTTTTTGTCTTGGAGATGCATAGCCATTGCTGCTTTAACACAGTGACAGTGGCTTTGGTTCTATTTTTTTTTTAAGCTTCACAAGCATTAGTATTTCCTAAAAAATGTCACTTTTAAATCACAGTCAGGCATTCTTCCACATATGTGCATACACACGGTCCTCCACATACTATGATTTTGAATATAAAGTGATCGATTGCATTCAAGTGCCTGCAGCCAGCAAGTATCTAATGGAAACTGGCAAAATATTTTTTATGCACCAGTGGCCACAGTAGTGAGATGAAATATGCCCCAACAAATCGGAATGAAAGTGCTGTATGCATCTGTTTGAATGTAAAGGACAGATAAACATAAGGAAACAGGAAATGCATCTGTGAGTCCAAAAGCAAAACGTGGACCTGGTCTGCCCCAAGAGGAAAATGTCCTGACTCTGTCACAAATATATGTCTTATTAATCAAGTCCTTTTAAAGTAGCATTTGTTTTAAAATAGAGGAATTTGCTGGACTTAACTAAGTCTTAAAAGATTATGTTGTGGAGGGATAGAGAGCAACATTTTGTATTGCTCTGGCATCTGTGCACTTCTTGTGGATAAATCCACTTTCCAGTGCTAAGAACTTCCAAGCTGGTGTGCAGCTATTTCTGAGAGAAACTGAGGGATGCCTCAGCTGATACTGCAGCAGAAAGGTGGGTAGTTTTATGGTACATGTGTAAAAAAAGGGTCCCAGAGCCTAACCCCACTCAGGTCTGTGGGAGCTTTGTTACTGACTTCAGTATCAGACACTTCAGCTGCTAATCAGGGTAGTCCCCTGGCTTAGTCAGTAGCGAGGACACAGAGCTGAACATGTTCTGAAAATACAACCAGTGCAGTCTAATGCAACATGCCCACATTTTTTTTTTACCAGTGGGAAAGCCATGGGAAGGCTTTACACTTGACTAGGGAGAGAGAATATTTTTATCTATTTGAGCTCTGTTTTCAAAGTTGCGCATGAGAAAAACCACATGCAATTAAATATAACAAACCAAATGTAACACCCAACTTGGGCTTTCAGATGAATGTGTTGAACGACTGGTGGGTAGGTAGTATATTGCAAGGTCATTTGATTATGTGAAAATCACAGGGACCTCTAGAGATTACCTAGTCCAAGCTCCTGCTCAAAGCATCCAGATAAGCTGAGTATCAATATTTACCTGAGAGGTCAACCAAAGATGCTGACAAGAACTACCTGTGGTTCTAGACTTAGAGTGGACTTGCAAATTTGACCTGAGAATAGTCATGATTAGCACTCGGAAATTACACTTTGAAGATGGTATTTCCATCTCTTTTTTTTTTTTTTTCTTTTTTAAATATGTGCAGAGTACACGAGTAAGCATTGGAGCCAGTGGGTCACCTTGGGAGATGGTGACAGCAGAGGGGATCCTACCAACACAGACCCAGGAAGCAAACAAGGACAGGACAGGGTTGGCTCAGTCCGAGTGAGCTGCTTTGATTGACTTTATTTTTGTCAGAGAAAAAGAGTCAGTTCCAAAGGGCAAATATCTCATGTCAAAGATTGGGACCTATGAGAGAGGAGCCAAACTGATACCTGGAGTTACTCCTCTGCCAGTCCGGTGGCTGTAGAGGATATTTAAATGATAATTCAGAGATGATGTCTATCCTTCAGGTGGCTAAAGTTCAGGGGATTAATTCTGCCCTTCCATGTTCGAAGAAAAGTTGAAGAAACTTATGTCTTTCTCAGTGCTGCTGTGGATAGAGAACGAGATTGTGGACTTTCGAGTAGTTCTCCTAGAAATGTGCAAAGCTGCAAAAATTCAGAACCTATTTGGGAATCCTCAGCCATCAATAACATAGGCAATAGTGAAATAACAGCAGGACATTTTACTTTTAAATGCTTCTCATAAAAATGAGGAGAGCAGATTGTTTATATTAACCTTTCTGGGAAATGCAATCAAATTGTCCTTGAAAAATGTTAAAGAAGAAAAACATAAGCGTGACTTTCAATAGCCCTTAACAATCTGTGAACCGGCCCATTGCTAACTGTCACACACAATGTACATTTTGTTTAGTGATTTCTGTTACACTGCCACTCTCTATGAAAATGTTTAAAAGAATAATTCAAGCTGCATGATCCCAGGTGCATAAACATGCGCTCCTCAAGCCAGCAGAGAAACTGCCGAGCCTAGCAGGATCGACAGACCCACGGGTCAGTTCAGCGACTAAGGAAATCATTTCCTATTTTCCTTTATGGATTTGGAGCACGCTGGGATCAGCTAGTCTAGAAAAATAGAAAGAAGCTGTGTCTTCTGCAGCAAAAACAGAACTGGGAAATGAAAGATGCCTCCAACACTGGCCAATTCTGTCAAAGCAGGATGGGGAAATGTGTGGTCCCTGCCGGTCAAGGCTCCCGGCAGCTTTTCCTGCCACAGGACCTGCTCTGCAGAGCCATGCCCTGCCTCGCAGAGAGCAGTGGGAGGGGGCCCTGGCCCTGCTCCTGGCAGAGGTGGTAACACCTCACACCCAGCAAGGCCGGAAAGCTCCCTTGGCTGAAGTCCCTGTGCCCCTGGCTCCCTGCTCAGCACTTTTTTCAGCCTCTTGAATTGTTCTTCAGAGGCCTTCAAAGGCACCTACCTTTCCACTGACTAAGCAAATAGGCTGAAGTGAGATTTCAAGCCTTAGAGTATGGCTCTGTGCCTTCATGGGAACGTGTGGTTTTCCACGGACCAAAGTCCCTTTGCTGTGCTTTCACTTCTCAGGTGGGAGTGATTAGTGACTGAACAGGTCCCAGTTCACCACTCTTGATATAATTCGGGTGAGGTTACGGACCATCTTGTGGCACCTAAAATAAGTCAAAATGCAATTTTTAACATTTGCCATGCCACACGGTGTACGATCCCTAAAATTCATGATAATTTCCTCCTTTTTCCTCTCTTTTGTTCACGGCTAAGCCTCTTGTCCTGCCTGGCTGAAACACAGTACACCCTTGGAGTGGTCCCCTGGCATGAGGTGGAAAGGAAGTGTGTCAGCACCATAGCACTACCACTTCAGCAAGCTTGGACAGTCTCCAGCTGGTGACAACACCTTGGACAGACCATGGGGTAGGTGGGATCACTCTGGGCAGCTGTGTCCTTTTTCCTGAATTACGAAGCTCAAACAAGTCTATGGGAATTTGCTTGGTTTTGTCTACCTGTTTTACTCAAAGAAAGCACAAAAGTCCCAGTTTGTCCCCTCTTGCTATCCTCTCAATTCTGAAAGCTAGGTAGGTAGAGACCATGAAGAAAGAAACATGGTGATACTGTCCTGCTCTGTGATAATGAACATGGAATAACTGTAAGTGCATGTGATTTTTAAAATGCAGATTATCACCTTTCTCCTTTTTGACTTGCCCACAATGGGTAATCTCCAAGTAGTCAGGATGTATAATTATTTAGCTGAGGTTCAGCTTGTTGAAACACTCTCTGTACAAGATTGATGGTAAAGTGGGCATATTTCCGAGGAGTTCATTGGTAGCTATTCTACGTTATTTGGAGGCTATGACCATCACCAATGGGGAACATTGATGTCACTTGGATCCACTGCCTCAGCATGAATGCCCTCAGCAAGTCCCCTGTTTCTCCTCTGAATCTCTTAATCTTCTGTTTCCATCTGCAGTTTCCCATTAAATTTTCTTTCCCTATATCAAAAGGGTTTTTTTTTTTTTTGTACCAGGTATTTTCACCCAGTTGGAGATAATCAAATCACTTCTTCATCTTGTTTTGGAGAGACACCAGAAGCTGAGCTCCTCAGGCCTTTCACTGAGGTATTGGTCTCTATACTTTACATTAGCTTTTTTACATTATTTCTCGTTGTGTTCCAGTCTTGCAACATCCTTTCTCTAAATCCAGTTCTCAAGCATTATTCTGCTACCAGCTACAGCAGCCTAACTAAACAGGAGCACCACCTATCTTGTTTAGGGATTGAACACTCAAGTTCAGCATCTACCTCCTGTTTCTGGCTTAAATCCTCTTCCTATCTGCCACAGCATCACAGGTAGCAAACACTGCTTTGTGAATGACAATTCTCTTTTATTTCTCTGCTTGTGTCTCTTTCTTTACCATCAATCTCTAGCATTTACCCTTCCGTTTTTTGTGGAGAGGTAGTTACCTTGGAGGTACTGGTGGGCTTGCCCAAGGATTCCTAATTCAGTATTTTGCAAACCTTTTAGTGGTGTTAGGAATTTTCAAAAATTAAGAAATATCTTTTTCTGCACCTATGGCAGATGACAGTTTTATTTTTCCTTTTAACACCCTGCAAAATTAATTCTGAAAGGTAGAAAAAAAGGGCAAAATTCAGCAAAATACTATGTGTTAATTATTACATTGAACACACTAGTAAAGATGGCATGGAGAAAAGAATATAAAGTGAAAAAAGAACAGGTTATGAATCAATGTAAACCTCTTCAATTTAAAAAATTGCACAATGGAAAGGTCTTCAATTTTCCTTTGGTGCTAAGATCTGTTAGCCCATCTCCTTGCAGTTCAGCACCTAACTCTGACTCAAAAAGTGTGTAACATCCTTGGAAGCCAGACACCCTCTTAGGAGAGGGAAAGAAATGGTTTGATCTTTTATGAAAAGCTTGCATCACTGAGAAGGCCACAGTACCAAAGGATTTCCTGTGTGTGGTATATGATCTATTCAAAGTCAGACAACATAGTTTCTTGTATGAATTAACAGGATATGTTTGTTTTGTATTGTATCCATGCTTTTATGCTCTTAGGATAATCAAACACTGCTTTAGTAGGCTTAGGTGCTGAAGTACATTAGCAGGGGTAAAATGAAACACGTTTGAAAAACTTGACCTATTTCAGACCACCAAATAGAAAGCAGAGGAAAGAAGGTTTATCTATTGTTTCTGCTGTCCTCATCTGCTTTACACTGGCAAAGTATTAACATTGAAAAAGCTGCTTGAAAAACATTAAAACATTTCCCCACAGAAATATGTGTCTGTTAAGGGAAAAATCCAAACCCAGAGATTTATGATTTGAATCTTCCTATCTGGAAACACTCAGGGCTGGGAGAGGTGAAGTGCAGGGGGGTTACATCTGTATTATCCTTTAAGAATGGTTCCCTGGTAGGCTACATCTTCCGTGGTGCAATGTGGAGGCTCAGTGAGAAGGGGTGAGCAGATCATGGCACACATGGATAAGGAGATAAATACAGCCCATTTGTAGTCTACAAATATTATGACACTGGGAGAGACATTTCATTGCAGAAACATTTCTTTGTTTTCCTGTTGACCCACATCTGATTTTTTTCAGTTTTAATTAATGATTATGCAAAATCCAAAGAGACTAAATCCCTTCTGTAAAATATTGTCTTTACTTGTACATCACCAATACAATCTCTATAATGGTGCTCCTCTTTATGTTGTTTTGTCTTTTTTTCTCCCAAAATTAGTCTGTTCTGGGTTTCAGAAGAACAGGGACAGATTAGATCTGGGCTCCACTTGATCCAGCTAAGAAGCTTTGGATTTTGATCCACATCCTTAATAACAAAAGAAAAGGAAAGAAAAAGAAGCCATTTTTGAGAATTAATTCCTCCCTGACTGACATTGATTCAGTTCAGTGTTCACATCTCCTTTCAGCTCTGGGTGGACCACAAATGCTCAAGCACCCAAAGAATCAGCAAAACGTTTTCTTAAAAGCAAAGAAAACACAGATGTTTGGGCATGGAAAGAACTGTTCAATTTATCTTAGAAAGAAAGAGCTTTGTGACCCTGAAGGATATTTGAGGATTTGTTTTAAATCTTTAGCAACCTGTTCTGCATGATTTAACAGCAATGGAAGCTCTGTTTTGTTGCACACCCTATTACACCTACCCAAAGTGACCCTAACACTGTTAATATATTCCAGCAATAATATTTTTCACAGAGCTTTACCGCTGTTGATCGCCAGTGAATTGCAGACTGTTGCCCTGACCCTGGGAGCCCTCGTACAGCCATCACACGTAGCAGTCACCTGCACTGCGACACTTTTTGTGTGAGTGATTGAAATGAGTGGCGGGAGGTGCATTAGGGTAATACAAACACAATCAACACAAGATTAGCAACAATATTATTGACTTCCACAGTTAATCCTTTGCAATTTACAATGATTTGGCTTAACCTCTACTGGTATGCTCACTTTGGGGTTTCTGGCTATGTTTTCAGGACAAAAAATTCTGCAGAAAAGAAGCATTAAGTTTTTGTCTCACTCATTTAGGTCACAAAATGGAGCTGAGAGAGAAAAATCAGTAGCTTTCAAACGCTATTACCTTGCTAATGATAGCTCTCATCGCGTGACAGTTCTCAAACTGATAAGACATTCCAAACATCCACAGAAAAGGCAAAGAGGTTTCTTAGTGCCCCGGCTCTGTCTCTGCAGCTTGCACATGTTTTCAAACATAATTTCCTGCCTGTTTTCTGACAGCTCATTAAACAAAGGCCTCTTGGTACATATAGTGCCCATCTTCCTGCTGAGATTGTAACATATTTATGGTGTTTGCAGATTGCTGGCTGTTTGCTCTTCTACTTCACAGTGTCCTGCCTGCCAAATGCTTATCAGTCTAGCGAAGGTGACAGTTTTCCCCATTTGTGTAGGTAGCAATGGTCTTGTGTTTGACCCTCGGAGGCAAGAAGCAATATGATTAGAAGAAGCTCCTGCAAGCAATAGATAAAAGCAATCACACAGGGAGAGACAGCGAGGAAGAGCTCAGGGGAGGAGGCTGATGTTGTGGAAGCTGATAGCTTGCATTCAGGGAAAGTGCTGGCAGTTAGTTAGCTAGACAGCTGGTAACATCCAGACCTTGTGGGATTTCAGCTTCAGACAAAGCAAACAAGAATTCAGGAGTGTTGAGAAGCTATCTGGAGTGGTGTACAAGGGCAATCAGAGCTACTCCTAATTATCTGCCACTTTCCTGCCATTAAACTATCATTATTATACATTCAAACCAATAAAGTTTAGTGAATTTAGCATCTTCTCTTTTCTTTAAAAACTGGTGCCAAACCCCTGCTTTCCTTCCTAACAGAACAGATGAAGACATCTTTAAGCCAGCCGCTACCATTCATCCATCTGTCCTTGGAGGGTGGCAGGGGACTAGGAGCAGGTTTCTGCCTGTACCACCACCGGCAGCTGAAGTATCTGTTCCACTTCACTGGAGTAACAAAAGGGCTAATTGGTTTTTGGTTTTAAGATTTTTTTTTTCCTTTTTTTACTTCTTGTCAAGCCCATCGCTTAGTCAGTATTAAAAGAAAATGCAGTGGCAGCTCTGTTCAGCTGCCAAAACCTAATCAACACAAAGGAGCCTTCGAGTAGCTGTCAGACAGGATTATGATATTGATCCTAACTATGTGTATGTTCCAGGAAAAGGAGCATCTCTTTAACTAAAAGTCAGAGGGTGACAGATAATGAAAGACAAATATTTTACAGCTCAAAGGATGGTTCTGTCCTCACATTAGGAGAGCTGCCTAATTACAGGCAAGAGAAGAAGCAGCACCTGTGCGTGCTTGCTGCTGTCTCACTTCGTACTCTGAGCTTCTCATCTTACAAATAAGCAGGTACAGAGCGAGACCCAGCATGAATGTAAGGGTCCAAGAAACATCCATGCTATGAGGGAGCGATGTGTGTGATTTAATAGGCAGCTCTTCCCTCTTTGAGCCAGTAGTGAATCAAGAATTTTAGGATTTTATTATGACAGGGAGGGTGGCTTTGGGATCACTCGAGCCTCTGTGTATTTCTGGTCGTTAGTGACAATATGACATTATTTATAACATCAGTAAAGTTGAATCCTGCATCTGGCTCCCAAATGGAGAGATAGGTAATGGTCTGGATTTGAGTACAGATAAAATGAGATGGGCTGGGATTCATCAGGTTAAATGCATCCTATGGCATACATCTAAAGCAGGAGAGAGGAATCATAGCCTACGTTTCTAAATGTTGTCCCAGTTCTCTCCAAGCCTAAAGTTAGACAAGATGAATCCTACTCACAGGACTCAAAGTCCAGTATTTCAACATAGGAATCAAACAAGCAAGAAGGGCCTTTCACTTCTGAGGGCATATAGGCCAAAGATGAGTCCACGTATAGACTAGGAAACTCCTAGCGAATCAAATACCACAGTTGCTTTTTTATTCTGTTGCCCATCATGGCTGGAAGAGTAGTCTGACAGCAAGTGTGTACAATGGACACATTATGGGTTTTGAGGGCTAAATCTGAAATGAGCTAATATGGATTTAGATTGCTTTTAACTTTAGTTTTAAATGTCTGGGGCCTTTTTAAGGCAATATAGTTGCCATTTTATGTACAGTGTAAACAGCTCATGAATCATACAATCATAGATTCACAGTGGTTGGAAAAGACCTGCAAGATCATTGAGTCCAACCATTAATCTACCACAATCAAACCCATCTCTAAACCACGTCCCTAAGCACCTCACCTATCCATCTTTTAAATACCGCCAAGGATGGTGACTCCACTACCTCCCTGGGCAGCCTGTTCCAATGTTTGACTACCTTTTCTGTGAAGAAATTTTTCCTAATACCTAACCTAAACCTCCCCTGGTACAACTTGTGGCCATTCCCTCTCATTCTGTCACCTGTTACCTGGGAGGAGAGACCAACACCTACCTCTTGACAACCTCCTTTCAGGTAGTTGTAGAGAGCGATAAGGTCTCCCCTCAGCCTCCTCTTATCCAGACTAAACAATCCCAGCTCCTTCAGCTGCCTCTCATAAGACTTGTTCTCCAAGTCCTTCACCAGCTTCATTGCCCTTCTTTGGACATGCTCCAGAGTCTCAATGTCTCTCTTTTATTGGGGGACCCAGAACGGAACACAGTACTCAAGGTGTAGCCTCACCAGTGTCGCATACAAGGAGACTATCACTTCCCTACTCCTACAGGCCACACTATTCCTGATCCAGGCCAGGATGCTGTTGGCCTTCTTGGCCACCTGGGCACACTGCTGGCTCATGTTCAGCTGCTGTCAACCAATACCCTCAGATTCTTTTCTGCCAGACAGCTTTCCAGCCGCTCCTCCCCAAGCCTGTAGTTTTGCATGGATCTCTGTACACTGCTGCCACAGCCACAGTGAGCGACTGCAGTCCTCTGAGCATCCCAACCATCTCTCCTCCCTACCCAGCTACATACCTGCTTCTGCTCAGGCTCCAGCTCCTGTTAGAGAGTGGTAGCCTCTTTTGCCTAGATATTAACCATGTGAGTAATAAGACACACTAATAACAAATAAATTATGCCCTGAGTTACAACCTGCCTCAAGCCAGAGAGTAACTCAGGTCAGAATCTGCATTCAATCTTTTAATCTTGGGTTTTCCAGATACTCCTTTTCATCTCATGGGTCCCCAGGAAAACCATTTAGCCTTTCTGTGACTCATGTTCCCCATTTCTGGTGTAGCAATTATGGTTTTGACCTACTGTGCAAGAGATGGGAAGGATTTGTTGCTCAAGTATCCCAGAGAGCCAGGAAGAATGTCCTGAAGAAGCACTGTGATCGCAGCAATGCACAAGGCTGTGCAAAAATCAGTGAAATGCTTTGGGTCACAAGGGGTGTTAAAATTATATACTTGTTATTTAAGACACCGTATCTTACAGAATTTTCTGCACCTAAAGACTAGGGCACTTCACAAAACCCAGGTTTTTTTGCAAGACCAAGTAGGGAGGGTATATTAAATAACTGCCCCTGATCATTCCTGGAGCACTGCTAGTTGTCACTGAACTGACGGTAAAGAAAATACGTTATTTTAGTGTATGTTTTTCCCTGTGTAATGAGCTACCACATCGGTCAATTTTGTTCTCTGTAATACATCAAAGCAATGGGAGTGCATTAAGAACCAAATGAGGGTCTTGGCCTCTCATCGTAGTTTTATCTCCCCCAATAATAATGAAGCTGGGTAACTTCCTAGAAAATAACAAATTGATATAAACAGCACTGGTTTGCCAGCTACTGTCATTGCTGATGGATAGTACTACAGCCTGAATGGGTTGTCCACATAGCTATTTGTCAGCACTGTCTGTGAGGAGCTCTGTGATAACACACTGTGCTAAATTCACTCTTGTGTCTACAAAGGAATAAAAAATGGCTCATTTGAGTCAATAGATGTCACACAGAGTAAACAGCAACAAAACCAGGATGCAGTTATATTACAACCTTGCCAAAAACATACCCTTACTGGTGTGTAGGATGGTACTAATATAGATGCTGGGAACCTGGATATATGCTGGTAAGGTTAGTTCACTGTTGGTTTCTTACCTTTCTGTCAGAAGAGTTAAATATGTATACTGCTTGCACACACACACAGAAACGGTGCTTTTGCATTAATCACCCGCATTTCTATTATTGCTTGCAAACACTATTGCAAAACTGACAATGATCATTCCTCTACTTGTAATCTTATTTTTATCACCAGGCAAATTTGTTGAGGTGTAGACATTTCTTAAAAAATGAAGAAGTGTAGCAATATGCTTATTTTCTGTGGTTCAGAGCTGTTAACTGAAGTGGGTTTGTCACATAACTGATCAAAATGGAGCACATGCAACATCAGAACTGGTCAAACAAAACAGGTGGGTCTGCTGATATGTGGCTGGGTGCTCCTCACACCACATCTCTTGGTGTACCTTGGGCTTCCTTTAAAACAAAAATACCTTTACGCTATAAAATATACGCATTGAAATACTGAATTATATAACATTGGATGTAGGACATGAGCAATCATCACACACCATCGGTACTGCAGGCAGTTGTCAGCCTCTTGAACCACAGCGACATGTCGCTGTTCCTAAGAAAAAGCAAAGCAACCCCAGCAGCCACAGGGGAGGACACCAGTTCCCACTGCCCCTCACACTTTCCTCTCAGTCAGCTGGCGAGTCACTCTTCAGAAAAACAAGAAGTAGCTGTTTCAGCTGATGGTGAAACATTTGACAGGCTCTACTAGGAATACTTGCAGGGTAATGCTTCTTCACGTTTTCACCAACACACTGGAATGGCAAAAACCTCAGCTTGCAGAGAAATGTCAAATGTGATGTTTTTATGCATTTTCAGGAAGTAAAAGCTGTTGTGCTTATTTTGCAGGATGGTTCATTGCATGAGATTCCCAAGGCTAGGTTTTCTTTGCCAGCCTAGTTATGGCGTAATGCAGCCTGACATTCAGAGCACAATTTTTAGTGCTAGTACCATAGCATCTCCTTTTCCCTGCGCATCTGTGATGGGTCATCACACCATAAATATACCTTCTGAGGGTGATAAAAGGAAAGAGGTTATTCAGGAAGTCCGCTATGTATATTTAGTGGCCAAAGACTGCTGCAGCTTTCACCCAGGCTATAAGAGTGAGCACTCTCATAGAAAACTCAACAGTTTACTGAGGCTACTGATTGCCATGGTTGCTCAGAAAAATGGACAACCCAGCATCAAGTACAGAGAAGTAGATGATATGGTCAGAGCTGAGATAGCACCTTAATTTTTCCCATAGCTATTTCTACCTCAAAGTCCAAGTGTGACTGACATTATGTCCTCAGGCTTTTAACATCTTGATTTTAATGAGGAACAAATGATCCAGTCTTTTTGTTTTATGGAGGCTGGAATGACAATAAATTGCTGCTTTGATAATAAAGTGCTTAGCACTACCTGGATAGTATATTTGCTCCCAGAATTAGTCTAATTCAGTTGAGTACAAGGCACACCACACATGGTTCATGGAGCCTGAAAAGGCTGTCACACTTGTATCATGCTATCTTAATTGGGGGAGTTGAAGTGAAAGGCTGAAACTTGATCAGTTGTTGGATTAGGAGAATATGTGAGGAGAAACAAAGAAATGACCCAGAGTAAAATGGATACCTCAGTACTAGAAAGGTTATAGCTTGACCACACACATTCTTTAATAATGCATTTCCAATGTAAACAGAGCCACAGGCACTTGGTGTAGAAGACAGCTTCTCTTTTTTTCAGGTCATCAATATACCATGTTTACATTGTCAGGCTGGTCTCAACAGTGTTAAATTATAAATTAGACTCAGTGCAAGCAGAGATGTAAACACTAATCTGTATACTATAGCAGCCAGAACATGGGCGAAGCAATTCATCCCTTTCAGGTAAAGATTTTAATAGGAAGCTTGGGAAATGCTGGACTCTGGAAAAGTTTCAAAGAAGGTGTTTAAAGATGTTTTTGCTCTAGATGGAGCTTCACTTGGGAACAATTTCAGTTAAGCACCATTTCATAAAGATGTCCTTGAACTAGCTTGCATTCAGTACAGAGTAAAACTACAACTGTCTCTTAAGGATAATCATCTGCGGCACACAATATTTACACTTTAAGACGCCAGTGACAGTGATGGCGACAGGGGCAGGTTATTCTAGCTTTTTAGATTAACAAATGATGACAGTCTTCAGAATACCCAGCTTGAAAACAAAGCAATTGCACTGTGACTGCAAAGAAGCACACGCACCAAAAACATCTGGAGAAAACACAAATATTTTCTATCTGTACTGTGACCTGTAGATGACAACAGAAATCCCTTGGTCTCCCTCTCCAGCAATCTGATTGAAAATTTCATAAAGAAATTTCCTGAAAACTTACTGAATTGTTGACATTTTGTTGATACTTTAGAAAAATAATATAATAAATATTATTTTCATAGTCTTATACTAATATTATTATCTATATTATAATATTATTTTTATACTATTAAAAATTGCCAAGCGCCCACTTGCCACCCACTGATGGAACTGGTGTGAAATAGCAATATGCAGGCAGCGTGGTGAATGCTGCATAGCTGACCTTCTGGCTACCCCCACGTCTTTGTGATGGTCTGATCCTCTGATGCACTGAGAAGAATTTGGGCAGCTCTGCTTGATGAACCCATTTCCCTTCTGTAGTCTGGCAGGGAGCGGGCTGGAGGGCAGGCTCAGTGTGCTGGAACAGCCACACAACCTGTGCAAGTGGTCACTTGTAAGTACCATTTCCCTTAACACGAGCACGATACAGATGCTGAAAAGAAATGAGCCTTCATGGCATCCTGGCTTGTATGGATGTGCTGAGCCTGTTGGGGAAGCAAACTGAAGCAATATTCAGAGACTGCTGTTTCTTTTTCTGTGTTTGTGAAAATCTGCTCATCTCCGCTTCTTGAGCTCCTTGACCAAATAATGGTGTTTTACTTACTTGCTATGAGGGCAAGAGCTGTCTCATATTTGCTGAAAGTACCAAAGCTGAAAACCCTGTAAGCCCCAGGGCAAAGGCAAATAACAATAACTTACATATGCTCCAGGCTCCCTTCACAGATCACTTATTTAATCATATAGCATTTCTGAATGTTGAGCCATCAGTGTTTGAAGGGCAGGACAGGTTTTCTTTTAAGACTGTGACTCTATCTATTTATACCTGGCATACCAAGATGGAAAAGCAAATCCTAAACTTACAAGAGCTCTCTTGGGAGAATTTCTCTTTGGCCAAGGGACAGAGGACTTGGAAAGAAGGGCAGTTGTGATGATGTTTAGGGTTCATTGTTCCTATGTTCGAAAGAGAGTTCTGTTGTGATTATGTCTGTGCTCCTGGATCAAAATGGGAAACAGATTTTCACCCAGTATTTCTATGGCCAATGTGCTGTCATGAAACATCAGCTTAACCTGGATACACAGGCCCACATCAGGAACATACAAAAATTTGGAAAACGTAGCGGCTCTCACTTCAAAGTCAGACTAAAAGCTGGAAAAATCTAGTCCAAACTAAGAGATATGGTTTGGAGATGTTTTCTGGAGGAAGGCTGTCTGACAGAAGGATGTGCTATTCATTGTGAAAGATATTAAATCATACTCCTTATTCCAAGCTGATTACAGATATTTTATGCGATTTAAAAAAATAATAATTTATTTGTTTTATATGATGCCAGACAAATCAAAGGGAGCATAGCTGATGCTGTTACAGGAGAGTAGTAGTGCACGTCTGACCAGTACCTGGCATTTCTGGTTTTTGTTAACCTGTTTTACCCACTGAACTACAAAATGTAAAGTCCTCGAAAGAAATTTTCTGAAATCTTGTTTTGGGGGAATTTCTGGATCTACATGAGATATTAGCTTGTTCTATACATTCTATATATAGATTCCTTTTTGCCAGCTAAACCAATTATACTGCAATTGTAATATGTTTTAGGATCTTTTAGACTTGAGCCACAGTTCCCCTTTCTCTCTTCCCCTGCTCCAAACCAACAAACTAGACACTGAAAATTATTTAAATTAAACAAATAAAACCCCCTATACTTCCTGTGATTTCTGTCATCTGTCTGTCAGGGATTTTGATCAGTTGTGTTTGCTTCCCTTTTATTTTACCCACAACTGATACTAAAGCTAATTGGAAAGGTTTCTGGTGTGTACAGGAGACTAGGAATGTAGAGCTGTTGGTAACCATAACTTTAGACACCTTGAGTTCATGTCCACATCTTTTTGAGGGAAATTGTGCTCAAACGTGCAAGCGAGGCAATTGTGGTCATTCTACCTGTAAGGACAGAGCTCAAAGGTGAACACATTTTCCCCAGTGATGGTCTTTTCCTGTCTGGGAAGCTAATTTATCCATTTGGGGCTAGAGCAAGGGTAATTGCCAGCCCGCAGGCAGTGTGGATAATCAGGGAGTTTGGGCCCCAGCCTATAAGCCTATGTTTGCATGCCAAGCTAACATACTGGTACAGATACATCCTTTACTCCCAGGTCACTTTAAGTGGCTCCAGTGGCTGCAACAATGCTGATTTGCCTGGAGTTGTATCTGCTTAGTCCTTTGAAAACCTGGCTTAAATAATCCCAATAACTTTTCAGTGATTGATTTTCAAGCATGTGATTTTGCCACCTGCACACATGAAGAAGCAGATTTTTAGGCACACAAAACTGCGCTTGCTTGAGGGAAGTTGGACTACAATCCCCAAGGGAAATGGGCTCAGAGTAACAAGGTGGGTGAGATCTCCCAGCTACTCAAATTGCTATTGATCCAGCTGGGAATCTGATCAAATGTATTTGTCTTTATTACCAACATAGCGAGCAGGTTGGTTGGGGAGCTGATTTCATTTGTTGTTAGTCACGCTAGGGCAAATCTTAGAGTCCCTGAAACGCAAGTGAATTGTACTTGTTCAAAGCCTGTGGCCCTTTTGGAGTTTAGCCTACTGACCAATTTGTTGTTGTGCTTTATAAAAGAATCTAAATGAATGTCTGGTGAATATAGGGATTACTACTTGCTCACAAAACACTAAGTACCAGTATTATGCTACATGGAGCAGCAGCAAAATTTCTTATCCTATGGTGAGAAGCACTCAACTTCTCCCATGCAAAATAATGAAGAACAATGCAGTAACAGTTGAATCCTGTGTCATTATTTTCTAAATGTAACATTACAGACCCCACTGTGAGATTAGAGTTAGGAAACAAACTACAGGTGCAAGAGCTTTGGAGAAACCTCGTGAAGGAAACACATTCCTAGTCACAAAAATAGAATCTACCAAGCTTATGAGCCTGGCAACACCTTAATCAAAATCAGTGGGCAGCAGTGGCTGGGACCTAGAGGTCACAAGCGCTTTCCCTTACCAGGCACTGTTATTCAGTGGAGTTCATGGAGTGAGATGGGTGCTTCCTGGAGGTCATAGCAGTCACTGTGTTGGAAATTTATTAAGGGAGGATAAACTAATAAAATCTCATTTCCACTTTGCAGACAGGTCACTGGTGGGACACAGGTGAGACAAGTATTTAACTCCCCTGGAAGTAGATGTGATTTGAGCTCAGTAGGAATTAGGCACCCATCCTGCTCTGGAAATTTGGTAAAATCCCATAAAGAGAACATCAGTCTCAGTGACTGTGGTAGACCAGTAGAGACTGATGTACTTTCAAGAAACTGAGCCTTGGAAACCTTTCATCAGCTGGACTGTCCTAGAGTGGCCACTGCAGATGGTATAAAATCTTGCTGTTTGTCTCATCTCTAATTTTTGGTAACTTTTGCAAGCATAGCCTTGACTTGCAGCCTAGTGCAGTGACTTTCACTTTATTGCACCACTTGTACCAGCTTTCAGGTAAGCCCAAATTGTCAAAGCATATCCTTACCTTCAGTTTCTTGTTTTTCAGGTTTCTGCTAATAGCTGTGCCATGAAGAAAAAGCCTCAATATTCCTTTGCCTAGATCCACCTAAGTTTCACCCTCTTTGTAGCTCTGATTCCCAGGGGCTTCCCAGAAAGCCCATTAGCCCTGTTCCCTTTGCAGCTGGAAAGGCTGCTCTGCACCCTTCCACCCAGCTGAGCAAGCTGCTCTCCCAATCACTCCTGCTGCCAACTGAAGAAACCAGTGTCTCCATCTCCTTTAACTACATATTAGTTATAGCCTCCACCATAGAAATACAATGAATTTGGCATGAAATGACAAAACAGAGTTGTTTATGACTCTGTAAACCCTGGAGGGCCAAATGGTTTTGACACTCAGGCAGTGGAGTGATTACAAATCGAGCCTTTGGGCTGCAGCAGTCCCAGGGCTGCTGCTCTCCCTCAGCAATACATCTTCCATCAGCTATTTGCTTGCCAACTCATTGCAAGGCTCTTTCTACTGTCCATTTTAGTGTGGTACGTGGGTTTCAGCTTTGTGCTTGGCCTCTCCTTTGTGTCCCTCCATAAACCCTGGAAACGAGAGAAGAAAACAGCAGCAGGCAATCACACATCTGGCTGTCAGAGCCCAGAGTGGCATGCCATGAGATAGCTATTGTGCCATGGACAGGGGGCCTTGAGCATGCAGATTTCTAAAATGAGGTTTAGCACTTGTAATCCCAACCTTTCTTTTTTTTTCTTTAATACAACTTTTGTTTGTAAATCCAGCACATAATACTTTGATGCTTTCTGTGAAGTGGATCTATGGCTTTCCTCCAAAAAACCTTAGTCACTGAGTAGGATTTACTCTTTTGACTATTATGGCCAAACTTAATGAATTCTGTTCTTGAAATATAATATGCACAACAAATAATTTAGATGCAAATACTTTTTTTTTTGTGCATACAAACCCAGTGTTTTTAATTTGCACCAAATCATGTTTCATATTAAAGAAGCTGAATACCTGCTTTTTATCATGAGAAGGCTGGGGGAATCTTCCTTATAAAGTTATGCATAGTCATTAAATTCAGGAAAGTGGTTCCTCTAGCAAATCTTCTTGTTCCTTCAGTTGTATTTCCTGTCACACTTATGCTATTTGTTTATGGATTAGGGGCTCTTGTTAAGAAAATGGCAAGTGGGTAAATGGAGACTTCTCAAATACTTCTCTTGTGTGGCTGAGGTCCCCCTGGGATCGATTTAATTGTTCCTACAATGAAAGCGGTACCGTCTTAAGGTTCTCTAGCTCAGATAAACATCTTTAATCACTTTCATGTTGAAATAAAAGGAGCTTGGGAATGTGAAACTTTAGTACACTTTGATTCCTGAAAAGAGAACTTAGGGACACATTGCAGATACGTATATAAATCATCTTGCTAACATTAGAGGAAGGGTTTCCTATAAGGCTTTCAGGATGCTTTAATGTAAGTAGCTCCTATTATTGCAGCTAATATATTTTGCACATGTGAGCTGCTCTTTGGATGCCGGGAATGCAGCTGCACAACTTCAGCTTCACTCTGAGGCTGAAACTAGTCATTATTGAACGTGTTGTCACATATCAGTCTGAAGACAAATTCTGAAGTTTAACTTAACTGGAGGCTTGCCAAGCAGTAGACTCAAGCCAGAGTCTGTTCTCCTCTCTGCGTGAAGAGATGGGACTCCCACTGACATTAATGGAGAAAATAATAAATACCTTAACAAACTCATAACGAGGCAGGCTGGTATCAAGCTTAATTATACATGTTCATGCCAAGGAACATCTATGCCAGCAAGTGCTCCTGGTAACTGGAATGAACCATCACAGAAAGCAGCAAGGTCTTTTTTTTTAAATTTTATTTTTATTTTATTTTTAAATTATAAGCATTTAGTCCACCACTGGAGCTAATTAGTAGGCATGGCAAAAGAGAGCTTTACTGCTTCTCCACGCCTCGTTTCTCCTACTTGCACACAAATGATGCTATTAATACTGGGAACCAGCATCCCAGTTGGCCTCCAGGGCTCTGCAGCACAGCTGAGGAGAGGCACTGCGGTGTGTGTACCTGCCTTCCCTGTGTGTGAGCAGCCACCACTGGAACACGGCAGCACTTCCCTGCTCAGAAGGAAAGGGAAGCTTGCTCAAAACGCTTCTCAGTGCACAACTTCATGTAACAAACAATAGCACAGCATATTTATTTGTGGATCTTTGCAGGAGAAGGAAATATGAGTCCTGCAGGGCTGTGCCCAGGACCCCTGAGAGTATGGTAACATTTCCAGGTGTGCTGGAGGTGAAGGGTGAGATCCTGATCCTTTGCTATTCATTACTTGGATATAAATTTACTGACTTCAGTGAAGGACATGGTGAAAATGTCTTTTCTCCCATTAAACTCAGTCAAAACCCAATTCTTCAGCATAAAAGTAGTGTAGCATGGGTAGAACCAGGTCCTGTCCCCTTTTGTTTCAATGCCTCATAATTTTCTTTAAGTTGAAGAACAACATTAATCCATTTTAGATGTTATTTTCATCCTGCAATAAAATAGGGCTGTTTTATTTCAACATACTGGAAAGAGAAATCACCGCCCTTCTCACACCTTCAGAAGGTTTTGTTGTATCTGATTATTGCTGCACATCCAGCATTCTCAGGAATTTTACTGCTCCTTTTCATTAAACTTATTTTTACTACATTTCTTACTTAACAAACATGTCTGCAGGCAAATAAACACAAAGGCAGAACCTAGCAGCAAGTCAAAAGTCTTATGAAGTTCACATTCAAGAAGTTTGTTCCATCACTTTTACAGTCTTTTTTTTTTTAATACCTGCCATATTTTCAAGCCACAAAAAAGAAATGTTATAAAAGACTTATCACGCAGAGCATAACCACTTGCTACCACAAACTCATTTTTAAGGTTTCCCTTTCCTAGGGAATTTCTGTTGAAATCATTTCAGTGATTGAATCCTGCTTGCTTCAGGACACCAGGAGGGGTGTTACCCAGAGGGGAAAAAAAAGCAGTGTGTTGTCTACAGCATGACAAAGAAAATTAGTCACATAGGTATCATTTACTTGTTTCCTTTCATGGCCTCTAATATTCTGTTTACAAGGTAAAATATATCCATCTAATATACCATATATATATATATATGGTATATTAGATGGATATATATCCATCACACACCCCCCAATATTTTCTACAGGCTCAGACAAACTTGGGGGATTATAGAAGGCCCAAATAAATCAGCTCTCTGGTGTGGCCTCTTGCCTACTGGATATTTACAAATTTAATTTTTTTCTAGCTTTGGGTCCAAAACCAGAAACCTATCCTTCTGGCTACACTAATGATTGTAGTTACTTTTCCTTCAGCTGCTCCTGCTGAATTACTTAAAATTTTAGTTTAATATATATTACTCATTACAGTCAGTTGATAATACTACTGATCCTTCTATTTTAGTGGGCAATATTCCAGGTCTCTTATTGAGATAAACTGCCCAGTCTTCGACCTTGTAGTTTATCCACTTCAGAACCAGATTATTGTCTCGTAAAACTGTTGAGATGGTGCAGTTAATACTTGCTGTTATTTTAGAGGCCAGAACCATAATCTTCATCATAAAGATTTAAGTCCTTTTTACATGCTTAAAGTTTCCAAACTATGGGTCATATCCTGCCATTGATTTTTACGCAAAACTTCCAGTGTTTTTTGCAGTAATTGGGTTCTTTCCTCTTGTGATTTCACACCACAGGATCAGAATGATGCAATCACATTTTTAATACAAATTTATGAACTTTGTATCATCGAATTGGTGCTATAAAACAAAATCATTTTCAGTCCAAAGGGCATGCGTGTGTATATTTGACAGACCTGTGCATCATTCTGCAAGCAACCATTTTTCTTAATATCAGCCAGCGAAACAAAGTTATATGTGAGTGATGTTGCTATTATTGAACTGATGGTAAGCCCAAGCACTGTGCTGTTCCCTCCCTGAAATCATTTGATACAACAGTGGCGTTTCTGTTCAAACACTACAAATCAAAAGACACAGACACAACTTCAAAGGGAAATTGAAATGTCCAGATGAAAGTCGAGATGAAAGTCCAGATGGAAAGACAAGTGTGCCTTGCTTTGGCTCATCAGATAAGTGGGGAACCAGGTGCATGTCTGAATTTTCCCCTGTCACAAAAATAAAATCTTCATTCTTTTTGGGGGGGTTGAGGTTCTGTGGATGTCCAGATGCGTCGCCCCATTTATAAAAGGTCTCTGTTATTTCAGTGCTCAAAACAAACAAAAGTTGATGAGAACTAAATCCCATTTTTTTCACTTTTATACCAACTACATACACACTTTTATGTTTGTTTCCTGTTTCTCTTAAAGCAAGCAAAAATAAAGCAGACTTGTGGAGTGGCAGATAATTAAACATGTGAAGATGAAAGAGAATGGAAAATTAAGTGTCCATTTGAGAGTCTGCTGTGACTGAATGTCGGCTGCTCCCTCAGGACTGAGCCTGGGGAGCTCCTGATCTGGACCAGTGAGATGGCATGTAAATGCAGTATAAATTGTATCTCAGCACTCTCCTGCTTCTCCTCCAGCCCTGTGAAACAGCAGACTCTCTGCTATCCTGCTGCTGACCATCTTGAAACAAGAGGCCAAAATAGTGTCTCAACAGCATCACAGAATAGAGGAGCCTTAAACCTTCTCAGTTTGCTCTGAGATACTGCCAGTAAGGAGAGGGAAGATCCTAAGTCTTTCTGAGAGGAATGTGCCACCAGACAGTCCCTCCTACACAGGGTTACTTTCCCTGATTAAGATGCTTTGCCAAGTGCTAAAACCAGAGAACCAAAAGTTTCTGTGACGTATAACTTCTCAGTTACTCTTCGTATTTCTGAGATTTCTGAAAAATAAAAATTGCACTACTTTGTCAGTGAAGCATCAGACCACAGAAAAGATGTTTGGGATTTTGTAGAAGGTGAAAAAAAAAATCAGCAAAATTGACTTTACTGATAAGAAAATACCCCCATATTTCCAGAGAGCTACAAGAAAACTGTTATTCTTGTGTTCTTAACACAAAAACATTGCATTCTTAAAAAAATAATTTTGAAAAAAAGTAGTGTGATTCTACACATCGTTTGAGCTCTTGGGGATGCTGTTTACTTTTGCTACTATAACTATCTTCTGTCACCCTCACTTGTGTGAGCAAGGGAACCAAATGTCCCTGTCAGCCAAAAGAAAGAGGCAAAATGGTCATTAAAGATATTCTATTTTCTCTTAGAAGGATTTAAACCAAATTCTGACAAAGTCCCTCTAGCAATAGACACACTCAGGCACTGAGGTCTGTCTGAATGGGGTTTACCTCCTCCAGATTTTTCCTTCTGAAGCCTGGGTATGCTGAACAAGTTGGATGGCTCTGCTGATAGTTGGTCTAAAAGAGCTGGTCATTCCAGAGGGAATTTATCCCTTGTAGCTTTCATACCTCTCTCAGGAAGGGATAAATAATCTCCAGGAGATACCTAGCTCCACCCATTGACTGTGAAAGGAGCTGAGATGTCTAGTTTAAAGACACAAGTAGGCTATATGCTATTGTAAAAATAAAATCAAGCGAGATGAATTCCATACCAGTTCTGTGATCAATACATCTTCTTCTCCCAAAATTATGTTTAAAATAGAATTATCCCATGCAAGAGGAAAGACTTATTGACTTGAGAGATTTTTATAAATTCTAAGACTGTCACCATGTTTATAGCGAGAAACTAAGTCTGTGTCTCATGGTAATTTCTCCTGTGGTAATAGTTTTCCTCAGTGCAGGGTATCGATGAAAGAGCTTGTCTCCCTTTTTTCTGGTGTTATTTCATGGTCAGTAATAGATTGCAATTTATACTTCAGCTCTCATTTTGTGTCTCAAGTCACTGATCCATAGACATTGACAATCCTTTGCTGCTGAGTTGTCAGGGATTCAGAACCTGTAACACCACTTTTCACAACCTGACCCTTCCTAAATGGATGGTAACTGATGGTTTTAACGTTCTGATCAAGAAAAATTCCCCCCCCTAGTTTCATGAAGGCCATCTCAAAATTGAATATATGCTCATAAAAGATAATTTCCAGTTCCTTCTTTTATTGCCTAGACCCTTGGCACTAGTGTACATGCAATTAAAGAATTTATTCTCTTCATGTCCCTGGGTGTCTTGATTAACTTTCTTCTTGACATATTAATTTTTGTGCTAAATGAATGTTCATTTGTCCCCTCTTTTTGTTATCCCCTTTTGTTCCTAATTTAGTGCTCTCCTGTCCAGGTTAAGCAGACCACACCTGAGGAAGATTGCTTCTGCTGCTGCTGAGGTGGAAGCCATCCAAGTTATACTGGTCTCTTCCCAAAGAAGTGGAGCCCCAAAGCCAATTGCTCTCCCTGTGCACCCTCCATGTATGCAGTGATTCACTGTAGTTTCTTTATTTGATGAATTATTTTGCTTAAAGTGTACAAAGGAACTCCATTAAAATAACTTGGGCATTTGTCTCCTGAAGACTGTCCCAGGCTAGGCACCAAGCTGCTGGTTTTTACTGTGTGGCCACCACTCCTGTACATCAGATTGAGGGTGGAAATTCAGAGCCATTTTCAAGAAAGGTGACATTGCCATTCAGTGTGAAACACTGTGCTAGCCTATCGCACCCTCTCAGATCTCACCTCATACTTGGAGTAGACTGATTTCAACTGAGATATTTCTGTAGCTGTCAGCTGTCAAGCTGGCCCTTTCCCTTTGCTTCTGCTTTAGTCTGGAGTTGTGGAAATCAAGAGTCCTTCAGCTGAAATCTATTGCAGTTACTCAGGCACACTAGTGGTATTAGGGAAAGCAAGACTTTGCTCAGAGAAGTGATTTTGCCTCAATTTGTTACTGCAGGGCAGTCAGTTGGTGTAGGTTCTCCTGAGTCCACAAAACAGTTTATCTCAGCAGAGAGGCAGGCTGTGACTCCAGGACATGTTGCCTGGGCTGCTCCTCCTCTGCAGGAACAGACCCCTCCAGAGCACACAGGTTTAGGGAAGATTTTAGCCACATTCACTGCAAAGCAAGTTCAAGAGTTTTCAGCCATGCCAAGCCTGAGCACAGGCTACCTCTGCCAAAGGAGAAGGAAGGGGAAAAGTCCAAGCACACCTGGGCTGAGTGCCTGGTGCAAGCTGTGGGTCCAAGGCTTCCTGCTGCTGCTGTCTCCGGCTAGAATGGGAGGTGTGGGGGACATTACCAGGGTGCCAGGAAGTGCTCGCTCCCTCTCTCTGCTCCTCTGTGCCAGCAGTGGCTGCTCCCTCACACCCCCCAAATGCTCTCTTGGCAGTGGCAGCAGCAGCAGTGACAGCAGAGCTGCCAGCCCAGCTCTCCAGCCCTCTGGCAGAAGTGAAGGAGGCAGTGGAACATGGGCTCATTTCCTCCCACAGCTGAGCAACTGCTTACTCTGGCTTCATCTAGACCTGGCCTTGGTCTTAGGACTGCAAATATAGTTTTCTAAGGAGTGCTGGCCAAAGCTTCTTCCTTCTAAAATCTCTCCTGATGCCACGCGGCTACTTCACAGGCCATGCATCACTCTGCGGTCCTTTAGGTGCACAACAACAAGCAGGGGTTCCATTTTTGAGTGATTCTTCCTCAAAATAAATAAACAAAATTCAATTACTCTGTCTCAGGAATCTGCGCAGCACTCTTGGAGACTGGATTATTCTTCTGGGCCCAAGCAGTCAGTTGAGCGAAAGGGTTTCATGGAGATTTCTTTATCAGAAGGGGGGAAAAGGGAGGGGATAATGACATTGCTTTGGGAAGCCTCAATATGCCAGGGCCAACAGCCCTTGGAAAACCTTAGCCTGGGTACAGCTTACCTGCAGCTGGGAGGCTTGTGGAAGAAAACAGCCCCCAACCTTCCTTTCCCACTCAGCCTCCCCACCGCCCACTGCCACCAACAATTCCCACCAGTGGGAGGGATGTTCTGTGATGTGGAAGAAGGTGTCTGGTTTCTGGGACTACCCAAAATTGAGGCAGGTGTTGTTCTGCTGCTGGGAAGGAAGGTTTCAACTGCTATTACTGTTAAATGTACCCGTTGCCCATCACTGGTGGTGTTTTTCTCTCTCACAGAGCTTGCTGATGTCTCCTCTCCCAGCTCTGCCCGTTGCGTGTCATTCCCTCTTGCTGCATTGTCATTAACCTCCCTCACTAGCCATGGCTCCACAAACTGCTGTAGCTAACCAAGTTTGCTGCTCTTTATCAATCAGTTTACTGGTTGATGCATACCTTAGCCTCTGCCTTTGCGTTCATCTTTTAAGTGTTCCAGCAAGCCCTACAGCATTTCAGTAGTTTTAGAAGGTGGGGTGACATACTCAATCCAAATGGAGCTTTCCCTGCCTTGAAGAAGAAAAAACAAATCCTACTCCTCCAAAGCCCCCGCTGTGCCCAACATTTCTTCCCCCAGGTTCCCTGGCTTCGGATGATCCTTCGCACTGGGTTAACACTAAACCCAGATAGACTGAGCTGCACTATTTGAGAGGAGCCATGTCTTCAGTTGATGCAGGCTGGCAGGGTTCTTGCTGTCTCAGATGAGCATTTGTCCCAGTGAGCATCTTGAAGATGAAAAATACAGTCAATTAAATGCATGGAGAGTCATCAACATGGTGATATCTTAGCACAGGATTGGAGTGATGAACAGTTTGTTGCTTTAAAGACATTCATCAGATAGTTCGCTTTTTAAAAATCTAGAATGAAAGGAAAATCACAAGGTTAAAATGAAAATGCTGTGTCATTCCTCTGTAATCAAAAATGATACTTATATATAAGAATATTTTCTTAATCACAGCTCCAGCTGATACCAAAAAATAATAATGTGATAGGAAGTTAATGCTGGAAAAATAATTAACTCCAAGAATACATGAATATAAAAACAAATTTCAGCCCACTGTCATTTAAATTTAATTGTATTTCAGGCATGGATAAACAAGGTCAGCTCCTTAAGCTCTAATTCCGATTTCTTGGTCTCAGACAATCTCCATTACAAATAATTCCCTGCATTTTAGACTTGTGAACCATCTATTCTAATAATGGAAGAGAATGGATAGCTCAGGTGATTAAGTGATACTGAGTTTTTCAGTTATATAGGAATATACAATGGTGATTACCAGAGTGAGGCTTGAATACATACATTATTATTTTATTCCTTTTAATAAAGAAAAATTTAGGGTTCATTTCAGCCTTTAGGTAGCTAAAAATTCAAAGTATCTACTTCAACCCTATCCAGCAGTCCAGGCAAATACATGGTCTTGAAGTTTATTTGGGGTGGCTTGTTTTTGATCAAAGGTGGGAGTGAATTTTGGAGTTGGTGAAGATGGAAACCTCCCCTTCCTTTGACTTTCCTGACAATGCCAGTGCTGTAGGATCACAATGGAAATAAAGGTGTTCCCTATTGAAAGTCAGCAGATTTTTATCTCTACTTTCATTTTTTTACTTTGTTCCTTGTGTTTCCAAATTCTCCAGGAGAGATACTATGTTACACTTGGGATTTAAAGTTAGAAGAAAAAATGGAAATCAAATATGACACTTCCAAATTCATGGGCTAAGAGGACCATAGTGTGGTAGTAAAGGACTTGCATTGCTAGAGCTGAAAAAGCAAGAGAATGAAGAGAACACAGGCAGATCCAGGCTGGAGGGGCAAAGCTCTGCTATCTACAAGGGGTTTCTCTGCTGCCTAAAGGAGACCTTGCACTCTGCCATATTGCATTATACATATACATATATGTATACATAAGCAAGTTAATTACACATAAGTAAATTAATTCATGCATCATGTGCACGGGGTGGGGGGTGGGGAAGGAAGCTGGGAAAAGTCTTGCATATACGAAAGTCCATGTTCTGCTTCTGTGCAGTTACCAGCTGGAAGTTGATAATGTCCATTAGTTTTTGAGCCGACTGCAAATCACCCTCCAAATTACCCCTCAGGCCTTTTGAGAAAGAATTTTGAGAGATAGGTTTTTCTCTTTGAAAACCCTTGATGTTCTTTTTTGACTGGTAAGAGGCAAAATGAATGAAAGGGCCCAGAATGCTTGCTCCTGAAGTGATCCCTTTAGTTCAATTCCCAGCTTCTTCATCTCTTTAGTGAATTGGTGTTTAGAAAAGCATCTTTCAGTTGCTGCAGATGTGCTGCTCTGTCAATTATCAGGCTTAAATGGTAGGGTTTACACATTTTTGTCTCCAGCAGATTCTACTATAAACTCCTTTACCTCTTCATTAATGGCTTCCTAATGTATCTTAGTGAAAGATGGATATCCCATACTCTCTTTTAAACACCTCATTCCTTAGATATTTTATCTTGACAGTTCTGCTTTCCACAGCTGGCAGTCTCCCAAACACAGAAGCACATTTTTGTCTCTTGTAGGCCTACCATGACTAAATGTCATTGTGGCAATTTTATGCTTGAGGTTATCATCATGCGGCACCACAACTGCTACTTGTCAACTTCTTCCATAGAGCACAGGGGCAGCAGCAGAACGGAGAGGTTCATAATGCTGTAGCATAGAAATCAAGAGCCTTTAACTCAGTAAAAAATTAGCACACATTAAAAAGCTCACCTCAGGTCGGCTTACCAACACAGAGCAGAGGCTGTCCTGTGCCAAGGCAGATGTTCCAGAGGGGGCACTCTGTGCAAGTGCGTATCACATCAGATGCCCTTCGGTGCTCACAAGGATACTGGTAACCTCCACATTTATCTGCTTCCTGAGAGAAACTAGTTGCCATTCCCAACTTGTTCAAAGCAGTAATTAAAGAAATTCTTCAACAAAGAGATGCGTCATGGTTCTCATCTGTAGGAGTAATGCACATCTGTGTTTATTCCCTGCAGCTGAATCTGCCTTAATTTTGCAAAAATTAGGAAGGTAGGATTAAAATCTGCTCTCAGTTCCAGTTACTGGAATTTTATACAGAGCAATTTCTGCACATGATTTTTTAAAATGTATACCTAAACAGATGCATTGCAGTGCACACTATGTTGTGCCAACCTCATCTCCAGGGCAACCTTATTGCTGACACGTCAAGCCTGAATATTTTAACTCAAGATTCATTACATATTTGAAGAATAGCTTAGTTTTTTAGAAGTTCCTTTTTTTTTTTTTTTTCATTTTCAAAGTAGTTATGATAAAACCAATATTTTTTAGTATTTTGAGGGTGATATGCAGTACTTACTGAAGCTTGGACATTGTCGTTTCTTTCCCATAGCAATGACTCACATGCAGCACCTCAAACTGACTTCTTATCTTTATTTTTCAGTAAACCAAACAGAAATGCAAAATGTGTTTATTAACAGTGTTATAAATACAGATTGCAAAAGCCTATACTGGATGAAAAATAGAATAAAAAAGCAAACCTGTGCAGCTACAAAAATGTAATTCAGACCCATAATGGGTCTGCTGGCCCATAATGAAAGGTATGAGTCTATGAAGAGCAGAACACCGAGATCAGTGCTGCTCAGGGAGATGTGCTTCAGCTCTGAAATGCTGACAGTTCAGAAAATCTTCATTTTTCCTCATCAGTGCCAAGTTCTAAAGTTTTCAATTTTGGCTTTCATCAAGAAATCAAATCATCATCGCTTTATTTAAAAGGCCAGCATTTCTGAAAAAGACCTCAGGATTTTGTGTGCTCCACTGGAAAAAATACTAGAAATTTCTCAACTTTATCTTGCCGTGTCTCTGTTGTTGAGAGGGGGAGGAATGCATCCAGCTAGTACCCATATGCCTATACTGGTAGCCTATACTACAATAGTACGTTCAGAATGAAATAACCTCTCAGCAAAAATCCTCATCCCATGGCCACATTGTCTGACAAAGATGACCAGTGTCATATATATATACTAGCTGGATACATTAACAGGTTTAATACAACCACATCGTGCTCCTTCCATAGTGTACCTGCTGACAATCTGATACAAGCTTAAGGCAGTGCAAAGGCTTGTCTTCCCCCAGAAAGCACATATACAGTCATACCACTGGACAAATTAAAAAAAATCTTCTATGTATTTGTGTATATATGAGAAAAGAAAGTTATTTTCCCTCTGAAGGAAAGGCAAGTAATCCACACAGCTAAAGGAAATAAGAAATACATTTCTGAACCTTAGCTGTGTTATTTGTAGCTGTAAATTTCAGAAAGCTTATTTACTTATATAATCCTAAATACCACGTTTTAAGCATCTAAGGCACATGTGTTTCAGGCATTATTTAAGAACAACCACTCTGCAGACTTAAAACCAGGTACTAAGATAAGGGGAAAACTATTCCTTCTTTTGCAATATTTATCATTTTGTCTGAAGAGCGTGGCTGCAATTGAGAGAGTCCAGTTTCACATGCCCTCACGCTGGGGGCACCATTAAGGGCTGGGCTGCAGACCCCAGTTTACATGGCAGAGTGATGGGAAAGCGTGCCAAACAGTCTGGTTTAAAAAACCTGGATTACAGGCTGCTTTCAGAGAAACACCTCCCCCACCTTGCCAGAAAAAGGAATTCAGCAGACTGGGGATGGGGAACAGATCAATTGCCAGAAATTAGGCTGCCAACTCACTTCCCCATGTTCTTTCTCATTATTGCTCAAATAACCATTTGTACTCACACCAGATGCTTGTTAATCAAGGCCAATTAGTCTATTTTGCTCAGAAAATTTCCAACCAGCAAGACAAATAGTTCAAATAGCACAGAGGTCAACCAAAGCAGGAGCACCGGTGACAGTTTCATGTGTGTTTAGCCAAATAGAAAGCAGACATGGCAAGGGCATGCATGTACAGTTCCCACGTGTATTGTGTTGTATATTTACCTCAGGGTAACGAGTTATACTTGCTCTGGTCAGGCAGAGAGTTCAGACAGCAATTCAGCTGCTTCAGGTGTTGGTCTGCATGTTGATTTAGACTAATACCCTATGCTGATTTCCTAATTTAAGTTGCTCAAAATGTCAAGGTAAATAAGATTTAAAGGTAATAATATTAAACAAGATCTTCAGGGGTGCTTTCTCAGTTGGGTACCCTGAGAACAGGTCAGTCCCACCACTGCAGCCAGCCATTCATCTGCATCTTGCCTGGGGAATTCTCTCTCCCTGCTTTGCAATCCCATGGCAACCATCCAACAACCTGACAGCTTTAAATCTTCTCCTGCATATGTCAAAGCAGGTTGAGAAGCCAGCAGGCTTGCTCTACAGCTCAGGTTTTCTAAAATTTGTTTTTTTAAGTGGCATATGGTAACAGAAAGTAATGTGATCAGGTGATATCACTTTGCAGATCCATCATGGCAAGAGGGAGCAAGAAAACACAAGAACCTCTCAGATCTAACAGGGAAAGGTAGTTTCAGATATGCGAATATCTTCATCGTATCCCAAAAGTTCTTGTTTTTTAAATATGCTCTCTTTCTGGAGAGCTGGACGAGAAAAACGGAGCTGCGGATTTACTACAGAGGCTCTTATTTCCTACTTGTTACAAGTTTGTGGTACTAAAAACTTTCTGGTTGGGGAGCTTTGCAAACACAGACATAAAACACATAATTATTCCTGCCTTTATCTGAAATTGCCAATAATAAGAGTAATTTTCTCAGAATTTGTCAGTGAGTTTCAATTTCAAACACTCACAATATATTCATGTTTGAAAATTACTTTTGGCTGATAAAGGATGTTAATACCTTATTTCATCACACTGTGCACTTTCTATTACATTAAAACAATAGACCCATACATGACAATCTCAGTTAATACCAATATAACTTGCAAGTACTTAGTCATTTATTTTGGTTGATGTAAGCTTGTTAATGCACCTCTGTTTTTGCCTAAGGCCCCCTCCCTTGCTTCACAGAGAGACTGAATTCAGTGTTTATGTCTATGTACTCTCATGCCCTTATTTTCAGCACAACAAAAAATTTATTTCCTAAGCAAACTAGGACCACCCAAAGTAATTCATTCAAGAACTGTGCTGTCTTTAAACATCAGTGGCCTTTCAAGATAAAAGGTCAGCATGTTAATTCACCACAGCCCAGATCCCAAATCTTTCCGCTCCTAGAAATGAAAGGTATTTTTAAGAAGACCTCTTGTGCGTGACCTTGTTTGCATTTTTGTCCAACAGGGTTGTTTGGACAGGATTGTCAGAGACTTTCTGAGCACACAGACCACAAAACAAAGATGTGTTGCCTTGCTGCTCGCTGGGGCTGCCAGGCCTTTGAAACCTGCTCCTGTGCACAGCTGGGGACTGTACATCCCACGGGGCACTCCCAGGGATGCACAGGTACTCAGGTGATCTATCATCCCTCCTTGCTCAGACACTGTCGCCCCATGTGCAGCTCCCGATGGTGTGGAAAGGAATGAGGAACACCCTGGGAGGCATCGCAGGGGACCACCACCCAGGGACACCTTCTGGCCAGCTGCTGAAGGAGCAACCTCAACAGGGCGCTGGGAAGGCAAGGAGAGGACCGCGGATTGTGTGCTCTCTGTCCTCATTGGGTGCCCCGGGAAAGTGGACCTACGTGAGTGGTGCTGGCGATGCTGCAGGGCATGGGCTGGCAGGAAAGTGCCTCGAGCCCTTCCTGCCCCTGCACCACCCAAACCGCTGGCCAAGGTGCAGGCAGTGTCAAAACTGAGCAGGTGGAGAGGAATAAAAATGCATTGCATCTATTACACTGATTTGTCTGTTTGTCCAAGGAAAATGAATGAATATTCAAAAGTGGCTGGTAAAGGTGATGGCCCTGCCACATGTGCACATGCACACACATTTGCATAAACTGGTATTTATGAATGGACTCACCCTGGGGAGGCTGGTGGTGAAGCGACTCAGATATCTCATTATGGGTGTAAACTGAAGAGTTTGCAGATTAGTTCCTGAAATATATCTTTTAAAGCACATATATTCATGTATATAATAACTTTGTTAGAGATAAGAATCCATATGTTGCAAGAAGTAAATAATCCTTTCCAAAATGCAACAATATGTGTTGATGTAAAACATGAACAGTTGAGTGCTCATTGAAGATGACTTTTAGAAGATTTATCTTAAGCTGCTTTTTTTTTCCACCAGACTCTTTGAGTGCCATAGCACTAAATCTTAAATTACTATGTACATTGCAGCATACTTGTGTTTTTACTCTATTTCTTTTTTTTGGGGGGGTTGGGGGTGGGGGGAGGAGATTCCATCGGTACAAGCCACCTACATACATAAGCTCAAGAGTGTATCATCATATGCTTCCCTGAAACTGACCTAAGAAACACAAATGAATGTTTCAGCATTGCAAGAAATCTGCTCTATTGAGCTTTTTTTCTGAATTATCTTACAGGATAGATGTAATTTTGGACCCCAGTTTTAAAAAAGCTGATAGTTTAATTTTTTAACTTAGAATTTAATTTAGAATTACTAAATTCATAAAGATAGCACATAGAAAAAGATGTATTAGTTTCCAAATCCATATCAAGTTTCATATGACTAAAAAGTCTACTGTGTCATTTCCTAGATATTTTGTTTGTGAACAGCAGTTTGATTGCTTTTCCATTAAATAAATCTAGAGTTTATTCACAGAATTAGAAATTAATGTAATCTCAATCAGAAAAAGTGGGAGAGAAGAAGTAAAGTACATCCAAACTCCCTTAAAGGTTGGGAGACTGTAATTTAATCTTGTAATCTGATAAACCAAGACAAATGAGGCAATTGGCAAACAGGTATTTTAATCACAATACCTCTAGAAAACCACACAAATAACAAACACATGCCAGATCTGAAAGACACATTCATTTCAAAGTGCTGATTTAAGAAAAGCTGGCCGGCATGTTACCGATTGAATTACCTCCATATTTCTGTGCCGCATGTATGTACTATTTTCAATTTCAGATCAGGAACACTGCCTTTAAAAATGGCAAAGGCAATATCCTAGCACAGTCACAACAGAAAGGCAGTCTCTGTTACACACCAGAGTCATTAACCTAATAATTTTTTTCATGGTTGTAAGTTAACCCCTGCAAGCTTTTGCTTTCAGCAGCTGCTGCACATTAAAACTTTTTCTTGAATTTGACTAACCCTTTGAAGAGTTTCATCCCATAACAGGCAAATTTTTATGTCTAGCTTGTAGTCATCATTTTATGAAACAGTTCCTATTGTTATGAAAATGTTTCTCTGCCTTTTTGTTAGGTGCTTTTCTTTCTAAACCCGGCTGTTGCTGTCTTTGCATTTTTCCGTTCAAAGGTCAGGTCAAAGGTACTGAATGGTTGACCATGGCTATGTGGAGTATAAGTGAACCCAAGAATGGCCTTTCTGATTGATCATCTATTTAAACAGTGAGAGTGTTATGCCTTTGGATTAAAACGTAACCCAGGGCACTAGAAAACTGGAGCTACTGACTGTTTGTGAAATATGCATAGAGAACTTTCTATTGCTTGCAGTGTTTGATGAGGATCTGAAATTCCATGTGACTCTTTCAGGTCTTCTTCCCATAACCTCTGTGAATGTCTTTCCCTTTGCTTCACATCTCATTATAAAATGATGTGTTTAATACAGTGCATTGGCAAGGAGTTACTGTATCTGCACAAAGAATGAGGTAGATGTGAAATGCTCTTTTTAACATTACCTCCTAATTTAAGGCAATTAAGGAAAAAAACTAACAACTTCAAGTCTTTCTCTTAACCAGGGCTTTACTGAAGAGATTGGTTTGAATCTGTTTTGAGAGCTTACTACATTTTTGTAGGCAAAAATATTATTTTTAGAAACTTGTCCTTGTCAAAAGTAAATCTATGCTACATTTTATGCATGTGACAGTAGCTGCTCTTAATTTTTGCTCTTGAGGTTTAATGTAGTACATTGCAGCAAATGTAAAACAAAGAGAAAATCTGATATAACCTGAGAACATAAAGCAGAATAAAGATCACTGATAATGTTCACTCCCACCTTCTGCTGTGTCATTACTTCTGCAGTTAAACAGTTATAAAATAGCATTTGTGACACCAGTACTAGTGCTTCTGCATTACAATATCACTTAATGAGATGTACTTTGATGTAGCAACTGCTGTTTTGAACAGTTCCTTTTACTTCTGAAGACAGAATGAAGTTATTATGAGCAGGGAGAGCATCATTTTCAAATTATTAATTTCAAAAGCTAAAAATGTCTCCAGCCAATTCCAAGCAGCTGGGTCTGGGACTCAGTGAGCTACCAGGGCATTTCTCACAGACTGACAGTTCCTTGTAACAGCCAAGATGACAATCCTAACTCTACAAGCCATCTACTGAATATTAAAACAAAATGGCATGGATCCTGGGAGAATAAAGGAGCACCTGTGTCTCCTGTTGAAGTTAAACTATGAAAAAATATTGAATCCTTAATACTTCTGTCCTGTTGCCTAGATTCAAGTTTTAGTAGTCAGGAGCTTCCAGATCGTGGCTCCATGATTGCGCTTGCTGAGAGTGCCGTTATCCACAGTAGATGTTTAGGATAGCAGGTCTCCACACCCTGTCAAATACTATTCTGGTGACCCTGTCCGTGCATTGCAAAGCTCTTGTAACAAGGCAGAAAGCATGACATCTCGTTCTGGTTTAGTGACAGTTCAAATTGTTGCTTCCCAGCAAACAGGAGGCTCTATACAGTGCAAGGCATTGGGGGGTTGGGCTGTGTATGCTTGTGAACAGTGAGAGCACCTCTGAATGATAACTACTGTTATTTGTTTGTAAGAGCTTTATAATTCAGATGACTCTCGTACCTAAGCAGGTCACAAACATACCTTCAAGTGGTATCCACAAGCCACAGCTTGCTTCTACTCAGCTCCTGGCATCAGCTCCTACTGGCCAATTCCTCATTTTCCAAACAAGCTCGTTCATTGAAGAGCATGTGCTGTCCTTTGGTCCATGTGACAATTAGGAGCCAGGAGGGCCTCAATGACCCACGAGTCTGACTGAGTTCTTGGTGCTTTGAGGACACAAGGGATATCATGATAACATTAGAAAAAAACGCATTTCACTCTTAAAAGCTTTTGGATTAAGAACTAGTTGTGAATTTAGCATTCATTAATTTTAAATCTGAACAGGATCACTGTGACTTGACCTTTGATTTTATCTGTGTTGCTGCAGCTGGGGGCAAAGTAGCAATGTAGTTTTCTATTAGAAGACCATAATCTCGGAGAGAAAAGGACATTGCCAGCTGCAGTCTATGTCTGCCTAGTAATCTGAGGGTGAAAAAGCCTATGAGTATTAAATGGTACAGCCTGTAAGAGACACAGTAAATAGAGCGTATTATGCAATACAATTAATTACCTGACATTCTTCTGGACAAAATATGGCATAATTCACAAATGGCTTAATGTTCTTGGTTGCTTATGAAAAAAGGGCAAAGAAAACCCTTTCTCAGCTTCCTCAAGGCAGACTGACTCCTAGTATTAGCGCCTCATTTGCCCTGCCTAAAGATAAATTACCCCATTACACTACACCTCCTCTGCCCTCTGGCAGTGGATTAAGTAACTTCAGTCAGGGTACGCCACAAGTTATTTCTGTGTGCTTTTACACCGCAACTCAAACAACGTTCTTCTTATGCAGGCTCTCTATGCGTGTGTGTAGTTATTAGGGCAGGTCGTGGCCCCATTATACTAGATGACATATGTGTACATCATTAGAGACAACCCCAACTGAGACTGCACCGCAGCCCTACCTGCGCCAAGTGTAACAGTTCACACAGCCCAATGTGTTCCCCAGATGTGCTCCCCAGGACCAGACGCTGCAGAAAAGTCCCATTCAGCTGCCCACAAGGGGACTAATGGCATGGTTTCAGTTAAGCATGTGCTTAAACGCTTTCCTGGGCAGGGGCCAGAACAATCTGTGTCCTGCCGGACTGACTTAAACCCACACGGCTCCAAAGACATTTGCAAGGGCTCTGTAGAGGTAAATCAAACCCCTAGACTTGGATACAAAGTGAGCTCCATTTTCCTCTCACCGGCCAGATGAATCCCATGGAAGAAACAGACATCTATGGGATTTTCCACTGATGGCATTTTGCCCAGCTCAAGCCCTTCTGTGGCTGTCAGAGCTGTGGTTAAAGCTGGACCCCAAAATTTTGGCAGGCTGTCATTCCCTCAGAATGTGCAGTTTCATCAAATACAAAACATTTTGCAAAATTGATCTGACTCGGCCAAAAATAAAGTCTTGGAAGAGAAACGGGAAATATTTTTTCACTATGTTTTCAACATTTTAAATTAGATTTTTTGATGTCTTAATTTAAAAAGAGGGGGGAAAAAAGAGTAAAAGAAAGCATTTGTTTTAAAATCTGAGCTTTAAGTTACAAATACCAATATTCAGAAGTCAGAATATCCGTTCCATTATAAATATAGCCACTTTGGGGTAAGAAGAAAATCTCTTTCAGCACAAAAGAGATAGTAGTTAAATTTAGCTATGGAAAATCAGGCAGGGTTTAATTTGGGTATAATTTAAGTGTTTTGTTACATATTCAGAGAGCACCTTCCTCTGAACCAGTGCATTCCATGAGGCAGCTGACTCACTCACTCAGGGCCAGGGCTTGCAGGCTCCTGGTTCCGTCTCACCTCCATCTGGAGGAAGGTCTTTCAGACAGAGACTCTTGGAGCTCTGTTAGTTCCAGCACAAGGCAAGGATTTAACAGTGTCCAGATAGTCCGCTACAGAGCTGAATCGGCTTCCCTGGGGTGTCTAAAAGGAAGGTGAGCACCCTAAGGGCTCCTGTTCCAGAATGAAGGAAGCTGCAGAGCACAGAAACGCTGCAATTCTCTGACAGGGGTCAGTTCGTAAAGTAACATTGCCCTAAGGGAATGAGAAGACTCAGTGTCACACCAGCCATGCAAATAAGCTGGTGGGAAATCAGCAAGTAGAGCTGGTGTCACTGGGAGAGGACCAGTTCGCCTGCTCCACAAAACTCTCATCCAGCGCTAACTACATCCCAAGAAAATAATAAAAAAAAGAAACTAAGATTATTAATCTACCTGAAAACATTGTTTTGTTTTACTTTTCTCTTATTTCAAAGACCACTCATGCATTTGGGGGTGGGGGAGGAGGCAATTGCAGTTTGAGCAGAAGATAAAGGTCAAAGTCTCAAAATCCTTTGCCAAATGGAACTGCTGCCCTGAACACAGCTTTAATCACAGTAGGACAATGTTCTTCTCTATTGTACCTTACTGGGAGATCTCTGTTGACGCAAACAAAATAGATTCTCCTCAAAGAATGAAATGAGATGACAATGTCGATATTGCCTTTGAATGACCTCCAAAAGAAAATCACGAAGTGCATACCAAACTTGATTTGAAATGTACTTATTGCACCGACTGGGAAAAAAAATAATCAGATTAAATATCCTGATTATACAATTCACCAGATTAGAGTGAAATGAGAAATAGGAAATACATGCAAACATCCCTATTCACAGGTTTATATGGTCTTTTCAATTTTCATCAAGCATAGAAGACAATGAATAGCAGGGGATTTGAAGTGTACAGAAATATTTCTGCAAATCTAGAAGCAGTGAAATGTTATAAAAACCCAGTTTAATAGAGTGACAATTGCTTTTCCTTTTCAAATTGCTGTGTATATTTTTTTCGCAGTATCCTAATCATCTTTCCATTATTATCTTTATTTTTAACTAGCATTTTGCTGTTAGACATTTGATTCCTTTCTCTCTATTGAAATCTTTTCACACAATTACCTTTATCCTTATCCTGTTATATCTGAAATTTTTTAAACAGGGGTCTTTAAAGGCTAGTGTTCCCGCATACTTTCCTTTTTCAAAGCCTGGCTAGATCTGGGCACTGACCTAATGGTTCAATAGTGTCTTCTTTTTATTTCCCTCAAGGGAAAAAGAAATTCTGCCTTTGGGAACATAAAGGCAGCTCACCAGAGCTGTGAGCTCAAACTCCATCCAGAAACTTTAGGAACAAAACCACACTTTGTGAAATACAGCTGTAGCAGTGTGAAGCTTTTTTCTTTGTCTACTATTTCATTACTGGACCAAGGAATTCTTTCCTAAGTGAGTACTGGTACCATTTCTGCTTTGCAGACTTTGTGACTGACTATTGTTTTATCACTATTTTTTTTTCCACTTCTGCCTCAATTATATTACCACATTTCAGAAGGGTATGGCCTATTTTCAAACACAAGGCTTTGTTGCCCTTAACAATTCAGGTGTGAGAATGGACAGGGCAAAGGGCTGTTTCCCTTAACAGCTCTATACTAATACTAATAACTCTATAATAGGGCTATATGAATAATAAGGGTGATGATAATGATGAGGCAAACTAAATATAATGGGTATCCCACCGAGAACTTCAGAAAAGATAAGTAAAAGAGAAAAAAGTTGTCTTTTAATTAGCAGAAGGGCACAAAATGCTGAGTAATTTCATTGCCAGAATACAATAGGAAATTAGTCTTATGGCTGCTGCTCCAGATTCCCCTGAAATCAAACCTGACCTCAAGGGGCTATCTGACAAGATCTTTGCATTGTCCAGGTTTCATGAGTGGGATCAGAGCAAGCCTGAGTAACAGGAAGGGGTTCCCAGGTCCACGCCTGCCCACCAGCAACCCATGGCTCGGCTGTCCAGGCGGAGTGGAGGCAGGGCTGCACCAGGGTGCAGTGTTCTCAGCTGGCCGAACAAGTAGTCATGTTTGCTGCTAAACTCCAGAACTCTTGGAGAAACTTGCTCCCTAGATGTGCCTCCCTAAAGCTGCAGACACCAGCAGACACCTGCTGCCACCACCTCCCTACCCCTCTGAGACAGTATGTACTCCCTCCTGCGCACCTTTGAGTCCCCACCATAAGTAAGGATGTAATGTAAAGCCTGCATATGAGCTGTTTGCAATACAGAAGGTACAAGAAATGCAACTAGTCCTACAAGGCCCCATGATAACATTTTGTACTCTCGAGCAGCAGCATTGGGCCTGTTTGGTGACTGTTGCCACAGGAGTGCTCTGCAAAAGGAGGGTTTGTATATACAAACAACTACATAAATGCATCTCCCTTCTATTATCTGTTGGTTTCCTACGTATCTGTAGAGCACCTCATTCTGGAACACTCCTGTGCAAATAGTTACTGCACAAGCAACTCTGAAACCGAATGGTTTCGCTGGAGATCTGGCCATTCTCAGATGTAAAGGAGTCATAAGATTTGAAATGGGTGTTTTGTACATTATTGTATCTTCACAAAGCAAATTTTCTCTGTGCTTTACTCTCTGGGGATATGATGGCAGAGGTATTTTGCTATAGTTGCAAACATACCTATCTGAGCTTTGCTTCAGACTTGACGTGACAGTCGCTCCCACTTGATCCATCTCTAAAGAGACACCTAGTTAATCAAGCTGAAAAGTCTGTTGTATCCTAACATGATGCTCACCTCATCAATACAATGTAACCTATTGGATCACATACATGCTGATGTGCCAATATAAAGAGAAATATTAAGACAGAAGAAAAAGCACTTACTGTTATTACTTTGTGAATTTGTACTTTCTGTAATCATTTACAAGCCAAATAAAGCACCACCCCAAGGAATTTAGATTCAAAGAAGAAACACTTCAGTAGCTGAAAGCTCATCCTGAGACAGTATGGTGGGGAGGGATAATTGAATCTGTTTCTCCACACTGGAAAAAATTGCCTGAGGAGAAGGATTATCAGAAAGGTGCCTTCATCCATACCAGTTACACTGAGGCATGTGGAGAGCATAGGCTGAGTCTGAGGAGAGTAGACCCGCAGACCTTGCATGCAGAAAACAGGCACATTCAAGTCCTTCTAATGCTACGTTCTTCTCCTTGCCCCCATACCCTTTCAACATTCACTCCTGATGGGGACGAGATGACTCAGTGATACAGCTGCTACCTAAAGGAGGAATAATATAGTGCTCATATGTTATTCCATATTGATTTTCTTGCCTATCAGCAGCACTGACAATACTTCTGCTACTGGGATGCATTTTGTGTTATCTCTGTCCTGTTCACTGACAGTATATATTTCTGTGTTTTCTCTACTGTGGTGACTGAGTGAATCAGTCCTTTGTAAAGTGAATTGATCAAGGCCTTTCTGAGCCCTGGTCTTCTAATATCTCTGCTGAAGAAGCCCATAAGCAGATCATGCTGGATTCAGGTAACTCTGAACACATAAGATGATCTAGAGCAGAAAAACCATCATCTAGAACCCAAACCCTTGTTTTTCGCTGGAATTTAAATGTGCGTCTAGGGGTTTTAGATACGACTTGGATCAGCAAAGAGATGAATACTTCCCATATTCTGATCAGGAATGCTCAAAAGCTGAAGCAAGCAAAGGCTGTGCAGGCTGACTATTATTTCCAGCTGAGATTCCTGTGTAAGAGAAAAGGCTGATAGCTAAATAGGGATTGGTGTATTTGGAAGAGGGAGTAAGTTTCTGTTCCCAGGAGTTGGTGATCAGTCGAATATCTCTTTGGACTCATGACTGAGCTGAGTCTGCCAGAAAAAGGGGAAGACAGTTCAAGCAAATTATTTATCCTGAAACCCATTTCAGAATCCTTGGGGAATATTATTCTGAGCTTTGTAGCAATATTATAGTGCTCTTGGGAGATTGGTTGAATAAGTTTCTCACATGTTAACTGAAAGCATTAGGTTTTTGAGTCTGAAAGACCTTCTAGAAGGCAAGAAAATTACTTGTTAGACTACTGTCAAAGATGGTGGGCCTGATTTCAGGTGATGCCTAGGGATGCCTTTCCTAGTTTCCACAGCCTCACTCGACCTTGCAGCTTTCTTCAGCACCAGCTGAAAAAGGAAGAAGAAACATTGGAGCACCTGCTCAGTTACTCTTCCAGAAAGATACCCTTTCCATGCTGCTCTTCGGAAAACCTAATTTCCCCATAGGGTGAGTCAAGAGCCTCATTCACCCATTTGGGTGTCTTAGGTTCTTGTGGGTACCCATTGCTCCAGCCCACAAACACCCAGAGGTCCTGTCCTTGAATATACTTACCTACTAGAGGTTACCCAGTAAATGCCAGAGTTAACAAACATCTAGATTACAAAAGGAATACAGATATGGCAAAGGCTAGCCATGGCTAAAGTTAGCAGACCACTGTAAACTTCTTTTATTCTTGTATCTTTGTGTCAACCACTTACATTTGTTGAAAGTACCAAGAGTCAAGACAGAGTATCTACCTGCCAGGAAACATGCTCTATGACTATGGGTTAGCCTTGCTGTTCATTTTGCCTCTGTGATAGAGGGATACTACCTACTAGGTTTAGCCTTGAATTCACCTACATTGAAAGACAAGCATCTCATGACTTTAACAGTTGAGAGATATGTACATTGGAGGTAAGGAACAAGGTGATGCAGGTTATGAGAAGAGTTACTGATATAAAAGAAATACTTGTTTGGTTTTTTTTTCTGAACATTTACTTACTATGTCTTTCAGCCCAGACTCTTCTCCTTGTGCCTCTGCAGATGCAAAGTTAGGAGTCTCCAAGACTACCTGGAAGAGGTAGAAAAGAACTCACTGCAGGGCTCGCTGTGAGGTGAGAGACTGCTTCCCTGCTGGGCAGGCCAGTAGAGGAAGAACTGCAGGCAGCAGGTACTAATGTGTTCATAATTTCTGTCACTAGAGCTTTCCCTGGCAGAGATCAAGCAGTGAGCATCAATGAGTTTAAGAACCAGAGTTCCTATCCACAGCAAGTATCCTACACTGGTGCTTACAAATCCCCGCAGTTCTCAGACACAAGGCTTTGTTCTGTCTAGAACAGGACTGAAAATACTGCCACACAATTTTTCTTATGTGTTTAACTTTAAATGTAGTTATCATCTCAGTCGTCTTTTCAGAGTAACTTATTCACCATATTATCATCTCATGGAAAGCCCACACTCACATAAGCATCTCATAAGCACTCCCGTAGCTCACTAAATGCCTGCCTGGTGCAGAAACATTCAAGAGACAGACCCAAAGCTGTAACTGGTCTATAGACAGTTGCTCCCATCACTATTAAGAGAAAACTGGTAAAGCTGGTGTGTTGCTTTCACATCACAGGAAACACAGGAAAATTTTAAGGGATGATGTTCTGAATGCAGAACTAAATTCAGTGTTGTCCTAAGGACTCCCCAGTCACACGCAGGGACAAATTTAAGTTACTACAATTATCCTCTGACAATTTATATCTATCCAAAGTGATATTTGCCATCTCATGGCAGCAAGATACTGAGCTGCTTCTCAGCCAAGTAAAACAGTTTTTCTCATCTGTGAGAGGCAGGTGTGAGGATGATAAAATGTTTCATGCATTTTAGTGCAGCATTAATGAGAGGTGCTGGTAGTAAATGGCATGAGGTCACCAGTCCCATTACTTCCAGACCAGCTGACTTGTCAGAAAAAGATGCTCCTAGGAGCTGCTTGGTCTTTTAACATCTTCCTCCCTTCTCCTCATTACTGTAAACTAAAATTAAATTATTTAATATAAATTTTTATAGCCTATTTTGCAAAATGCTGTGCTATGGCAAGCTGGAATATCTGAATTTTACAGGAACTCTGTTGTTTTTGTGCATTGTTTCTGCAAATCTCAGAGCTTTTCCTAAAAAGAAGCACAGAAAAAGTGAAAAAAAAAAGAATGGATCTCTTGAGGTGAAGTGTAGCTGAGTAAAGAAATATTTTCAAGTCAGACACAGATTCAAGACTCTGGGGCTCAAGCTGTACATCATGTCACTTGCCAGAACTGCAAGGAGTTAAAAAACAGAAATTTTGGTAGGTAGTCTGAAAGAAAAGGAATCATAGAGGACTTTTGTTGTTGCAATTTCTGAGAACCAGAGAGTTTTCACATACACATATATGCCCCAGGCTTGTGTAGTCCCACTGAAGTAAAATACTTGTGTGCTTGAAGTTAAAACAATGCTTTCCTGCCTTAGTGAATCAAGGCCAGTAATTGTTCCTGAACAATCTTGAAGCAGTTTCCTCCTCTAATTTGGCTCTCTTGGCATGAGAAAAAGCTCACATAGGTTGTCACCTCTGCTTAGCACAGGCTCTTTTCATGGATAATGTGATGTTAAAGAGGAGATGAGTTGTCCTAGGAATACCTCAATGCATTAAAGCTAATATGATGAAAGGAGACAGCCCTAATCTGAGGAGAGATAGAACCATCTCCACCCAGACTCTAATAGAAAAGAATATAGTCCATGTGTGTTAAGGCACATTAGGCAATGAGTCATTTCTGGCAGAGAAATAAATTTGTTATTTTTGATCTGCAAGAGCAAAAGGCCTTCCAGGTCCACAGAAAACAAATCAGACTGCTATCACGTAAGTTTGTAGACAAGGCAAAAGGGCAAATGAGATTTTATACAAATAGGCTAAGATGTAGGATGTAGTTTGCAATGCTGCATACAGAAAAGGGGTTCTCATACTTACCCAAGCCTGCTTAATTAGGTTATAGCAACATTTAGGATTAATTATTCCCAACTCATAGGAGAGATGGAGAAAAATTTATTCCAGTAACACTGAAAAGAATCTTGAAGAAATACTACTGAAAAAGAGAAAGAAAAGAGATTCTAACCCATCCCAAGGCTATCAGACCATTATTGCCCACATTTGCTTCCACTACACCATTAACTGGATGGCAAAACACAGCATGAAATCTGTCATGGGTGTGGAGTTGCTGTATGCCGGTCTAAGTGCGGTGCTCGTCAATCCTCCCTGTCTCCCAACTGCCCATCACAGCCAGGTTCCCACAGTAACACCAGCGTAGCTACACCACCTGCCTGTTTGCCTGATGCTGTTATCAGCAATGGCATTGCAACTGCAGTGTGAAAAGTAATAATTCTGTTCCCACCTCTGAAAGGGCTTTTAATATTAACGTGTCAGAGCCTTGGTCTCTTTGGGATTGTCCTGTCAAGGAGTATCCTCTGGCTGTTTGTTGGAGAGCCAGGGGTTTCTGAAGGAGCAGTCACTGGTACAGCCAGGGTTCAATGCAATAGGAACTCTCTATTCCATCTCCCCAAAATGCTGCTTTTAAAGCAGACCCTCTGATCTCATCTGATGTAGCAATTCCACAGCACATAAAAGATGTGTTGTTCTAAGTACTATACACAGAAAGTTATTAATAACTGGACTAGGCCCCGTTGGGTGAAGTTAGACTGCTGCCAGATTCACCTTCAGTGAAGTCGCTCTCAATCTTGATTGTTTCCACTGAACAGGACAAGGAAAGGGGAAATGACGGTTCTGCTCTGTACTTGTCTGGGGTGGTGATCATTGCAAATAAAAGGGAAATCCCGTTGCCTAGGTTGCCTTTTTTGTGCTGTTTGTCTTTGGTCCACATGTGTAATATATATATTTAGTTTGTTACTTCTCAAGCAATCAGAACAGAGCAAAAAGCTCAGGAATTCTATCCAGAAAAGTATATAATTTTGTGATGGCATGGCACACACTGTGTATGCCTGTCCACAGGCTTTTCATTACTTCTACTACCTATCTAGGTACAAATTTCCTCTCCTGAACCCCAGCCCGTAGAAAGCCTGAGGTGCACAGTTAAGAAGCCAGATAAAAAAAAACAAAAAACAAAAAAACCCAACTCAAACGGAAATCCAGTGTCGTAGCTGTAGATGCTTATGCTAATAAAAGAATTTTTTTCTCAGCCAGCACAATTTACATTTTCTTCAGCTTCACTGCTTTTCTTGCATAATTAATTCAGTTTTGAAAAAATGACTTTTCTTTTTCTCTGGTTGGATGGACTTACATCCAGAGTCAGATAAATAGAAAGGTTCAGATAACCAAACCAAGTTTTCTCTTTCTGCTCTCTAATGGCTTTGGCCTGAGCTGATTAGAGGGAAAATAAAAATCTGCCAGGTGATAGTCTTAAATCAGGGAGACGAGAAAACCGAGAGGAAGCAAGCCATTCAAAAGCAGTCAGAAACCACACCATCCTGCTCTGGTAAAATGCAGCTGGCCATCCACTTGAAACTCTAACTGAGCTTCTGCTGAGCTCTGGTGTCTGTGTTAATCTTCTTCTCCTGGTAAAAAATATAAATCTGTAAAGCATAATCTCTTTTTACCACTCAACTGTAAATAAAGTGGGGCAAGCTTATTACAAACATATTAATGATCAATTTTTCTTTGTTTAATATTCTCATTTTTTAATATATTCAGCCTGATTCTGCTGTCCCTTCTGCCTGCTTGAAGCATGGGTGTGCCATCAAAGGCTCTGAAGTTTCAAAGCAAGTACAATGAGAACTAAGCCTGTGTTTCCACAGGATAAAATCCCAATTCCACTGATGTCAGGACTTCAAGAGGCAGAATTTACCACGTGGCAAATTTAAGCCCTGTTTCTTTCACCCATGTAAACCCTTACTTGCGTGTATATAGAGGTACTCATTCCAGCTCTGGATATTTTTTTCTTCCAGGACAGTGCTCATAAGAAACTTAAGGAGAAGAAAGAGGAAAAGAAAGAGGAAGAGGTGTAGTTAAGAGGTTCCCTTCAGCTTTTTATTGGCAGATAAAAGTAGAAACCCCACTGAAACTAGCAACGATTTATTTATTGTCAGAAAAGGTCAATTAAATTTTATAGTCACTAGTACTCTGTTAAAAAACAATAAAACTAACAGATATATTGAATAATAGGTTTACATTAACGGCAAACAATATTACCATCTGCCCTGTCAATCAAAGCATATGCTGAAATTCTTCACTGAACTGGAACGGCAGAAACACAAAGGGATACAGGAGCATTATGGCAGCCTAGATTATAAATCACAGGCAGTAGATATATTGCTATGAAAGCTACATAATTTCTTAAAATGAATTCAACCTTCTTTACCTATACCTTTTCTTCAAAATTTCATCTCTTCAGGTGACCACTTCTTGGACTGCTGGGCCAGAATTCAGATACCTGAAGATTTGCAGCATGTTTAAAAAGCTGAGAAACGACAAATACTTTGACGAATTATCTCTCAGGCCTGGCCATTTCTGTAGTGCTTCATGCATACTGATCGGACCTCCTGACTGTAATGAATTTGCCCTTGGTGGAGGCTGTGGGGGCCACCATCCCAATGCAGGTTTTGCAGGAAGGTGGAATCCAGTGATGGCTGTTGTGGTGGGCAGTGTCAATGCCTTGCCTGCTTCTAGCCTGAGCTGGAGAACCAGGGATGGAGAACCAGCTCCAGGGAGGATTTGTAAGATCAAAGTAAAGCAGATCTTTCCATGTGTAGAAATATTTTTCCTGGTTCCCGAACAAAATGGAAACTTTTGTGTGCAAGTGAAATTCTGTGTGAAATGGAGGTCTGATAAAATGTTACTTTGGGTCAATCAAAACTTTCTGCTGTTATGAAATCAAACCATTTTGATCCAAGTTTGCCCTTTGAAAGCTTGTCGATGTGTTTTTGTGCGAAAATAATAACAATGAATTGCATGTGGGGAAAAATCATTTCCAAATGAAAACTGAAAAGATTCCATTTCAGAAATGTTCACATGGGCCACTTCAACCTTATGGGAATGCTTTGTTTTGGGACAAGAAGTTCTGGAAACAAAATACTGCCAGAACTGACAAATTTTTTTCAAAACACTGTGAATAAGAGAAAAATGGCACTTTTCACTTAAAAGAAACTTTGGTTACAAAACAAATAGTTTGGCTGTACTTTGCTGAGCTCCAGCATCAGGGTCTGAAACCGAGCGTCAGGACACAAGCTTCAGATGGCATTAGCTGCTGCTAAGGTGACACTGGGTGAGGATCCTTGTCCTTGCTGTTAGTTAAACAGCATTTACTGTTGAAGTCAGGAACCTTGTTTGGGATCAATAGTATATTCATATCTTGGTGGAGATAGTTCAGAAGTCTAATCCAAGCTCGAGCCTGTAACATTTTAAGCCTGTCAGCATCCTAACAGTTGGGTACAGACACCATAAGTGACATGTGGATTTTATTTTACTTGGCTGTTTTCAGGAACAGAGAAGCACATCTCTGTTTTGCAGAAAGCAGCTTTCTATCCTTGTGGGGACCATGTTGACAGCCAAACTCTGCCTATGAAAAAGCAGGTTGTAGTCTGAAAAAGAAGGGTCATTTCCCTGTGCCTCACTACATCGATATTTATTTGTTTTTCTATTTACTGGTCAGAGCTATCTAGGGAGAAAGTGGTGAAGTAATATCTGTGGCAGCGCAACCCACAGATAGACCACCAGATTAAGATAAATTTCCTAATTTAAGAATTATTTTGATGGGGTGGGAAAGGGCAGCTCAGTTTTGTCACCTCTGCCAACAGCCCCCCGGCATGCACGACTGCTCTCATTGTGGAGGAGAGCCGTGCCTATCAGCACAGACCTTAGCTCTCAGCCCTTACTGCTGGCAGAGCAGCTGCAGGAGCTTAGCAACCCCCCTTACACTTATACTGCCAGGCCATTTTAATTGCAATCCACTGCTTAAAGTCTTCATTAAGTTCTCTCTGAGCCCTGCCTCCTCCTCTGTCAGATCAGCTGCCTGTCGCCCTGACCGGCAGAGCAGCGAGGAACATCTGCAGTTCAAACGTGATGCATATGCAACAGTGGTCTCAGGATTAAAGGTCAACAGACTCCTCCGACGCCCAGGACCATCTCTCCCTTGCAGGGTGTCTGGTGTCTTTTACATCCCATTGTTTGAAACTCTATACTTCCTGCCAGGCTTTTTGCCCGCTCGCTCAGCCCAACTGCTGCAAGGCTGGCGCGGCGCCTTAGCAAGCTGGCCAGAGCTGTCCTTGCACAGGGGCTGCCGCAGGCAAATAACGGGGTCCTTCCCTCGGCTTATCACCGCAAAGCCCAGGGAGAGGATGGCTACAACAGCTGCAGTGCTGGCTCACTCTTGACAAATGATCCTGTCACTCTTCTTATTGATTATCAATGTTATGACATTTCCCTTCAAAAACACAGATGTGGCACGGGCAGCGACAGGAGCACCGCTCTGGGAGGAACATAATGTTTGCTGTTGTTCCTATTCTCCTCTCTGCATCTGTTCATATCTGTGGCGATGGTTTCATGTGCTGACTGTTTTATCAAGAAGCAGTGGGAGCAGGTGATACTCTTGCCTGGGTTAAAGGCAAATACGTCTTGCCGTATCAGGGGGCTGAGCACACAGATGACAGCCTGGTTCTCCCCCACCCTGTACCAATGTGCAGAGAGACAGCTGGGAATTCAGTCAAGCTGGTGTTTGTGAAGGAGGGAAAAGGTGTGGTGAATCCATATGTGATTTCAGATTCCTTTTGTGAAGTCCTTGGGTCAATTTTTGTTCTTGGGATGTATTATAAAAAAACCATAATAATACCTACACAGTGTTGGTGGTATGTCTACATCCAGCAGGTCATCCCAGGAGAACTGGGTCCTTGCAGACCACTCTGCTTCACCTCTGCACACAGCGCCTTGTCCAGTCACTCTCATGTGGGTATGCACAGAGCCATATGTGAGGGCGTGAAGTACGTCAAGGGAGGCTTACTCATGGGTTTGTCAATTGTGTGCAAAGCCTGGAAGCATCTCAACATGCCCCTCAAAGGCCAAGCTAGAGCCTGTCCATGACCTACCCATTTCTTGGGGGAGTGGTTATCCAGGTGAATGGGTTTCACAGCCCTCCAGGGAAGCCAACCTTTCATTCCCTGGAGCCCCCAAAGGGGATGTTTGCACACCAGCAGAACTGGTCTCATGCAGGTGAACCCTAACTGCACTCCACCTCCATGGAAATCCTTCCCACTGATCTAATACCACCAGGTTGCAGAGGCTTGGAAAGAGTAGCTAAGGAAGGAGGACACCGGAACTGGTCTTTGATATGAGGAGGAGGGTCTCTGAGAGGGGTGGTTTAAGCTAGCATAGCTTCTAAGCAAGCACAGCTTCCAAGCACCTGATTAGAAATGGATGGTTGGAAACATGTCTGCCTGAGACAGGGTCTTCTGGGGGGATACCTGAAAGCATCAGGACACCAAGCCATTCCACATACAGTTAAACTGCATTTCTGGGCAAAGACTGTGCTAGTGAGCTGTGGATATCCGTGTGTATCTCTATTCTGTGCTCAGATTTTCACTGCAAAGGCATGTCCTGGCCACACTGCTCTGACTGCATCGGAGAGAAATCACAGCTGGTATAGCAAGAAGCAACATTTTCCTCAGTAAGGGCATAGGAGTTGACCTCCTTGTATCAAATATTTATGGGCCAAAAGACAAGTTTAGGAGGTTCTCGATTTTCACAGGCATGAAGGAGAGCAAGTTTTTTTCCCCGAGTATACAAAATATGCCCAGTTTAATCTTAAAATGGCTTGAAGCCTTTCTTATTGGTCTGAAGCATTTAATTCAACTTTCATTGAATAGTTTGCGTGCTTCACAGAGAAGGTAGTTAGAGGAAAAGTGCTTACCTTTCAGTCCTAAAGGCTGCTTCTTGGAGGCTGAATTACAGGAAGATGCATGGTCTGCATTAAGAGTCTTGAAAATTCCTGATAAACTGACTCTATACACAGCAGTTAATGAGCTTGTTGTTGCATTTAAGAGATCTCTGTATCTTTTGAGTCAGAAAAAGTAAAGAATATGCAATATATTTTCTTTCCTAGACCAAAGCCTCTTACAGGGTTAATACAGCTAAAACGGGCTGACCCACAAGCTTGATTTACATGAACTTGAAGCAAAGCATATTAGCATGATTGTGTAGGCATTACTGTACAGAGCACGCTGGTAATGAGAAGCATATTTGTGAATGTCTCTTGTACAGCTTTCAGCATATTTTCCAGACAAAAAAGATATATATTCTAGAGGGAAAAAAGAAAAAATACAAAAAAACCTCAGTTTGACCCCCAGGCAATATGATGCAGATTAATATGAGTTAAATGGAATGTGACCAATTTGTAAGGCATTTGGTTTGTATCTTGAGAAATTGAAGACAAGATCATTTTTCCTTGCAATCAGAGTAAGCCTTAGGCTACAAGCTCTTGTAGTGTCTACAATTGCCACAGGCCTCCTCTTTTAATATACTAGTATATCCTAGAATATTTCTTACAACTTCTGTAGTTCAATGATGTGATATCTTTGCCAGTATGATGCTTCTGCTGCCTTTCCTTGGGAAAAGCCTCCATTAGTTGTATTGTAGGCTTACAGCTTCTGTGAGTTTCATCAATTTTTCTGCAACATTTTGCCCACAGCTGTTTATTTATGCAAGAAAATTGTTGTAGTAATCTACATCCTATACAGTATGAAGGGGTTATACAGCAAGAAGATAATTTTTCTGCCAAAGGTTCATCACTGTTTCTGAAGAAGGTTGTTTCAGGCTGGTAAAAGGTTTGTGGAGTATCTGGTCCACAGAGAGACTAATTGAGGTCACAAGGAACTTAGTAGAAAGCTTCAAATACAGCCTAGGAGCTCCATACCCATGAAGCAAGCCCAACTTCCTCTAAAATTCATCTCCTTTCTCACATCATGCCACCTTCCCACGCCAGCAAACAGCCAGGAGTCCATCTCAAATGTTTCAAGTTCCGCTCAAGTTTCTACCCTACTCTTCCCAGCTATAATTCAGGAAAAGATTTGCCTTTGCTTTTCAATGACCTGAAAAAGTGCTCTAAAGGCACAAATCCAGCAAATAATTTGAATATGCCCTTCAGTCTTTTATGCTTAAGAAAAAAAGATAGCTATGGTATGTTTGGCAGTCTTCCGTTTGGGTGTGTGGGCAATATCATTCAGGAACATGTGGTAGCTATAACAACAAGATGATCCGTAGTTGTTAAGCTCATTTGTTCGAATAGTGGACAAGGAGGGATGAATAGAGGTTGCTTTTAACTTATTTAGTTATTAATTTAAGAATTAAGATACGAGAACTGAAAGAAGGGCAATCGGGCAATCACGGCTTCAAGTGCAGAGTTATGGGGCAAAGCTCATCCAGGACTTCTTTTCATCTCCAGATGCCACCATTCATGCTGCTGGTAGAGGCAGCTATGCAGTTCTGCAACTGTTAACTCAGAGCAGAGAAGAAGCAGAAGCCATGAATGGCTTCTCCTGCCCACCAGTGAGCAATGACAGCACCTAGGAAGCTCTGCCTCAGTCCTGGCCCTGGGTGCTGACTGGATGCTGTGTCCTTTGCAGAGTATTGCACCTCAAAATACAGAAATCTGCCATTGGCTTTGCAGGGAGCAGAGGGTCTTATTTCCTGTGATATTTGAAGAGAGATGTGTGATTGTGATCTCAGATAATGATACCTTGTTCAATGCTGGATGCACAATGGGAGAGGAGGGCTTAGCATTCTGACCATTCACTGCTATTGCCACCTTCTATTCTGTGCTAATGGTTATGGTGTGCTAGTCCTCATAAGCATGCCAAGCCAGCCTTAGGCTCTCTCTCTTTTCATTGGTGAATGGTTTGGAGAGGAGAGGGAAAGCAGATTTGCAATAGATACCCATCCACAAAGAAAATGGGGGAAAAGAGTCTTCATCCTTTTTAATATCTTGTATTCTTCAAGAAGAATTTTATTGGTTTAAATGGGATTTCTAGGAAATGGATGTCCTCACAGGATCACAGGTAAGATTGGGGTGAAAGGAGCTGCTGAAGATCACCTAGTCCAATCTCCTGTTTAAAGGAAGGGCAGCTTGACAGTTTGGGTTGGTCAGGGCCTTGTCCAGGTGGGTTTTGAATACTTGTTAAGCAGAAGAGCCAGGATTTAAATAGACAAACCTCTAGATAGTGTTTTGTTGTTATTTTTTTTTTTTTTCACTTGAGTGGCTCAAATTGTGATATGCCACTCAAGAAGATTCATACAACAGCATGTGGTGCCAAAAGCTGGTCTTCCAACCTCTTCCTCATTTGTATTTGGTCTTCCTGAAAGCATCTCTGTCGAGGAAGTGTACCTGCACTAAATTCACAAGGTCACAGCTGTGAATTATGTCATGGCTGGATCTGGCCTTTCCTATCCAACATAACCATCCAAACTTTATTTTCAAAACTTAATGTCCTTTATTCCCCCATCACATTTCAGGACGCAGCTTCCAGTTCTTCAGGGTGGCAGCGCTGCCCTGCACTCATCAGTCTGGGAAGGATGGCAGGATGCTCATTGAGAGCATGGGTTAGGCAGGAATTTTCCCTCCTGCTCTCCAGCCTGAGATAATTGTAATACTGATAGGCTATTTCTCCTCTAGGTTCAGCAACAAAGCCTCGCCACTTGTAAGAATAATCCAGCCACAATTAGCATTGGTGTGAAGCCAGGGCCTCCCACGGATGAGTCTGCCTGGTCCAGTGCAGAAGCTACAATCTCTTTAATGATGGGAGGTTAAACTAAATTAAAATTGACCCTCAGGCTTCTGTCAGCTAAATTCCAGCAGTAACCTTCCCTCCCACCCATTCCATTGGAAAAAATCCTACCAACAACAAACTACAAGCGAGAGGGGGAGGAAGCCTCTCTGTTGTTAACCTTTACAGGACAGTGGATGTGTCCAAATCAGACAAAAAACATGATGTCTCCCGCTGAAGTGCCATAAATAGTGCTATCTCCCAGTGTGATCTTTGAGAGAATCTGTTTTGGGGAAAGAACAGAAGAGGAGTCCTAAAAAGAGCGCGTGAAAAATGATGAAAGTTGCTTTGAAGTGAGTCCGAGAGCTGCAGTGCTTTCAGCAGTTTCCCCCTGGAAGCCCTTGAAATTCTATCTGCAATAAAAGGTATCAAAAGAAAACAGCTGGCAGGAGCTGTTAAAGTGGAAACAATATGCAGTTCAGAAGAGATAAACAGGATGGGCACAGAGCAGAATGAAAAAGAAGGTATGGATCTGTTACGTGATGGGAACAGTGCTTTGGCCCTGGGCTGAGGCTGGGAAATATCTCTGGCTTTAGGAAAGCAGACTGGGAGAAAACAGATTTAGCTCTTAGTTTTTGTGGGAATATGTATTTTGCTTTGCACTGGAGGACAGGGGCATCAGACCTGGTTCCCTGATTCTTTGCCGAATAGGCCTCAGAACCGAGTAGGGTGTAGGGATGTCATGCTGAATGACAACTCCAGAGCAGAAGCCAGTCTTTACTGATATTTCTCTGGTACCCAAGACAACGACAGTTGGAACAGGAGCTCCTTTTTGGTTTCAGGACAGTGAGGCACTCTTACTAGCTGTTCAGTAACAGTCTGTTGTCAGCTGTGGAGGTGGATCCAGTCCTTGTGCAACTCAAGCAATGCTGAGGCTGTGGCCAAATCTGAAGCCTGCAACCAAATACGAAGCCTGCTTTTGCCCTCACTGGTACCACAGTCTTTGGAGACAGACACTACTGAATGACTAACATTGGGATTGGAATGGGATCTGTCTCTTTGTGCAATGCAAAGAAAAATATTGCTAACAGAGTGTGCATGGACCTTAACCTGTTCTAATTTAGAGATGTAAATTGTAGGTATTGCTGTGGTTCCCAAATCACAGCAGGGATTTGGGACTGAGGACAGAATATGGCCATGGGAGGATGGTGAGAAGGGACTGAGGGGAGAATATGGGCATGGGAGGATGGTGAGAAAGGACTGAGGGCAGAATATGGCCATGGGAGGATGGTGAGGAGTCCATGTGCAATCGCATCTGTGAAAAATCTCCCATGCTCTGATCTGTTATTGACTCTGCTCATTCCATTACTGATGGCAAGTCTGCTTAAAGACCTCTGCTCACAGGGGAAGGAATATTAATCAAAACTTTTGTCCTGTCATTACAGACGCACTTCAGATCAAAAGCACTTCTAGGGGAAAAGAGTAATTCAGAGATGTGGTGGGAGTGGAGCAGAGGGGAGCTGAGTCATACTTTCCATCTGCTTTCATTTCTGTTTTACAAAATTATCAATCTGCAGCTCCAGTGTAATTATTTGTGCAACCATTAGACCATCCCAGCATTAGGACAGAAGCAAAACTGTATCCCACATAGCTCCACTGATTTTTCCAGGCATATGTATTTTCAAGGAATATTAAAACACAGAGAACCAGCTCCCAGTTAATTTTAGAAAAGCTGTGAAAATGTTTATATCAAGTTATTGTGCAGATGACCTAAGACATTGTACAAATAACACGTGTCATGGCGTACTTACAACTGCCTTGAGAAGTCAGCTTGGCCAGGGTCACGCTGAAGAGAGGAAAGTATAGCCAGGATTTATATTTTCTATATATATGCTAAATCTCCTTCATTTGGGAAAGATCAAGCACTTTGCTGAAGGCTAAAGGATAACCTGTCAGCAGGGAGGGAATTACATCTGTGATAGTAAGTACCATTTTACCCTATGAGCAACTCTTCTGCCCTTCAGAAAGGTCCCAGATAATCAAAATGCTTTGGACTTCTATATAGTACTGAGGACCTGGGTCTAAAATACCTATTCAGAGAAGGACTCAGGCACTCACATTGTTCTTGCAGCTCCAAGTGCTTTGGTACATCTGAGGCTGCAAAACTCTCTCCTACTTGCACCAGCTTTATCCCAATTTGCAACTGATTTAGCTCCCCATATAATCAGCGAGCATCTCTCTGCTTTCTTTCATACATGTTGGATTGGGTGTTAAAGAAGATAAATTCAGTTTATCTAATCCATATGCACAGATACTGTTGAACTTGCTTATTAGGAACAGGGCTTGGGATGGATGAAAATCAAGTGCTAAATATGTCCAAGAGTCAGGAGACTGAGGATGCCACCAGCAACAGAAAGGTGATTCCGGCATCTATAAGAATACTAGACTGTATACTCTGCAATTCCATTTCCTTTTACAGCTAAATCCTCTGGAATTTAATAAAACCTTCAAACTCTAGTTCTAAAGGCCTTTGAGCAACTGAATGAAATTTAGTTGTAAATCACAATTTGACCGTGCAGTTCTAGACCCAGAAAAGTTGCAGAGAGACTACTCCTTATTACATTCTGCAGCTTTTATAAGCAGATGACTTAAGATAAGATAGGCTTCATTAGAGCGTTGAGTTTTAGTCTTTTGAAATTCTTCACAATTCTTATAAGTTTTTCGCTGAGCAATTAGCAATAATATGTTTCTACCTGAATGCAGGCAGCTAGCAATTGATCTGTACACTGAAAATAAAGATTTTTTTTCTTCATCATTAACTTATAGCCTAGACAGAGTAAATGCACATGCTTTTTTATTGTTTGTATAACTACTTCATAATAAAAATTCTTAAGCTTTTTGCATAAAGTCATAGGGTATTAAAATGCCCAATAAGTTAAATATGTCCAGTTTGGATTTTCTTTCACACTTCTGGAAGTGTTAGTTCAGATTTTCTTCGGTATAAGTGCAAATCTCATTTAAATTTTCATGTTCTAAAGTAATTGAATATGTGCCTGTTTCTCTGCTGTAAGGATATGTAAAATATTTGTGTTTACAATAATGCATATCAATCCTAAACTAGAAACCTGTAGTACAAAGAATACAAGGTGGTCCTTGACCCAGTCTTCTCTGTATATGTCTGCCTTGTTCTTTCTCAACTGTCTCCAAACAAAATAATTCTCTTTTTAATTCTTTAACTGACTTCATCTTTTTTTCATTGAGAAGTTTTCTATTTCTGCTAACATATTTTTTCATAACAGTGCAAGTCAAAGTGAACATGATTTGTAAGAAGATTCAGTGATATTACAGTGAATACCATTCTCCATCCTCTCTCCCAGCTCAGTGCAAGATCTGGTTTGTATGGAAGCTGGTCTTCACTACCACTGCTGGTCCAGTGTCTGATGTCTCTGAGACTTGGCTGTACATTGGATTTTCCATCTTTTTTCTATACGGAATCAGTAACACATAAGGAATCAAATGGTCAGTTCCAATGTGGGATTCTTCTTTATATTTGCCATTTGTCTATCCTGATTTTTGACTTATTGAATATTGTTACCTAGGCTAATTTGAAATTTGAGCCTGTGAGGATTTCCTTGATACTCTGCAGAAATAAAATAAGTGAGAGCTTCATGTGCTCAGCAAATTCTCCACATCTTTTGAGATGAAACCTAATTTTCAGTCTTCCTGATATTTTATTCAGGACTCAGTCTCAGTAAGCTATTGAAGCTGCTGTTACTGAAAACCACAGAAACTCTGTAACACTGTTTAGAGTTACCACATCCCATTCGCCCAGTGAGAGCTCTTTGTTTTCCATCATCTGTCACGGGGAAGGTTACCCCCAGTGCCCACAGACAGGAGCAACCAGAACCCCACTGCCTGCACCAGAGCTCAGTCCTGCAACAGCTGCCTGCACCACACCGCTCCCACCCACCTTCCCAGGGACACCAGCCCTCAAGGTGCTGCAAAACCAGGACCTTGGGCAAAAGATAGCAGAGTGGGTTTTGCCTGAATCGGGAATGATGGCATTGGATCCAAAGAGCTTTGGGGGAGTAAATTTGAAGAACAAGGACTTGGAATCTCATTATACCCCCATCCTCACTTCCCTGCCCTCTGATGAAATTTAATTTGATAAAATAATGTAAGCAATAACTGCCAAGCCACCTGGGGAATAACTGAGTGCATGCAAAATGAGGGATTCAAAGCAGCATGTGACAATTCTTAATGCAACATGTTTCCCTTTAAATCATCGTTTGAGTCTTAACTCCTGGAGCAACCTCAATATACGCTGTCTGTCTCCTCAGAAGTGCCCTCTGGCAGGGAACAGGCTCTGTGTGCAGTATCTTTGTCTAATTGCAGCTTGGCAGAGCACAGTGAGCAGAAAATAGAGAAAATGAACTAGTTAATTCCGTGGACAAAACTTTTCTATGGCTGGAAAGTGGAGGAGAGTCAAGACCTTCCTGCTTTGCTGAACTGTCCTGCGTAGGATGTGAAACACTGCCTTCCTGGTGACTCCAAGCAAGCATTAAGGGGCAGGTTTCAGTTAGCTGCTTGCATTTGTGCACATTCACTGGTAATGGTTAATATAACTATAATTATTCCATGGATATACTTGGTTGACTTTCACACACAGGCTATTTGTTGATACAGGGAGATTGGGGAGAGGCAGGAAAGTACTACAGGACACAGGTACATTTTTGCTGACTAGTTAGAAGTATTTCTTATAAGCTGAAGCTTTGTATGTATGTCCTTGGACAATACTTAACAAGGTTTTTCTATACCTTTGTATTTAAAGTACTTTCAACTCAAGAAGACAATCACATTCAAAATCATCATGCAGAGTATCCCACCTTCCATCTCATGACACGAGCCTATGTTTGTGTGTCTTACATCTCAACTACACCAGCAGCTTTGTCTTTCTTTATGTCTTGCCTTGTAAAACATGTCCTACCCTCTGTGAGGCTAAAGCAGCTGGGAAAGGTGGCTGTCCCTTTAAACTGTGCTCCACAATGAGATTTAAAGAAAGCCACAATCTCTTTTAGGAGGTTATGGATGCTGCTGCTGCTCAGGGGAGGCAAGGGAAGGCTTAGAACAATGAAAATCTGTTTTGCTCAGGCAAAGTGCCTGGGCTCTGTACTAAAATAAAAACTGTGTCCTAAGGCAAGGTTTTGCAGTGGGTACTGTTTAACAAACATGCTTAATATTGCAGAAAAATGTGGGATGATGCTCATTTCTATAGAGATGATAAAAAATAACCTTTCTTTGTCTCTCAGTCACAAGGACATGCAGGCAGCTAAGCCTGCACTCCGGTTTTAAAAAAGCATCTGCCCATCCTTTCTAAATCAGCACTCCTGAAAAATTTATTTTTCAAATAAAACCAGCTTTATTTTTCACAATTTCCTATACACTGGCTGTGCTAAATCAGAGCCAGCAAATGACAGTTGCATCAGGAGTATCCTCACAAGGATGAAGGTGTGGGAAGGTACCCAGCACAGTATTAATGTGACCCCAAGTCTTGCAGCAGCACTGTGCTCTGTGGCGAGCCTGGAAGTTCACTGAAGAGAGGAGGAAGGGGGAGTGCAGTCCAGAGGGGGAAAGATGGATTGTCTTGTAGCTGACCCATTCTTTGTTCATCTCTGTGACACCACATCCTTTGCCACACGAGTCATAAAATTTCCTACCGGTAGCTATTTTGACAGTGGCAACATAAAGCTCAGAAGGAAATGAAGAACCAGAAGTGTCAAAATAATGTAGCATACTGTGTTTGTGCTAATGTTGTAATATAGTGGATTATCAGTAGTCACACCAATATAAAAGTAAAACTAAAAGGCTCGGTTTTTTGGGGGGGGATCAGATTTTTTTTTTTTGCAAAGTACGTTCACAATCCTCGAGAAAGTATCCTTATTGTTAACCTAAGAAGGAATGATTTCCTTGGAAATGAGCACTATTGTTATGAAAATCTCTGGCAGGAATATAGACAAGAAAAATATAGTCTAGTATCAAAGTGGTCAGGAAAGACATGACTGAAATCATGGTTTTAATTTATTTTGAACAATTTCTCATCTGGTAACATTTTTCCATAGTATTTTAATGGCTCTGGTACTCTTGCTGCATTTGAAAATTGACCTTCACCTTACATGAACTAAGGAAATTTCATAACTACATCCGTATGCAACATTGTATAGGATTGTTAGTTGCTGGTACTAATGGTATTAATTTCAAATATATTTCAATTTTCTTTGAAAGGCAACATAATGGAAACTGAAATTATATCAAATGCAATAAGAATAAATATAAAAAAACATGTATGCATAAAAGTAGTAGTCAGAAGCTCCTGATACTGGTGTGCAGTTGTGTCAGACGCTTTAGGAGCACATTGCGTGCAGCAAAAGGCTATGTGCTGCTGGACCTGACTTAGGTGTGAAATAGGAGGGGGATTAATGAAATGAAGTAACCTGACCAAGGCGCGCTGTCAGGCACCGGAGGGGCAGCAGATAAAACATCTGTCCCTGACAGGTAATCTGTCCATAAATGATGCTGTCTCTGTCTGTATTTCACACAGGCCTCCTTGTACAGGGACAGGATAAACCCAACAAGAGATGGGAGGGTTTGAACCCAGGCACTGCCAAAGTCAGCCTGGTAGAGTTCCATGTGTGAGACCCTTTTGCATCTCTTCAAGGGGAAATGGGGCCAAGCCTCTCCGGAGCTGGCAAAGAGGATGTCAGTGGGTGTTTCCTCTGGCTTCAGTGTGAGTGCCAGGTACGTTTGGTGAACAAAGCAATGACCAAGAAAATGCACCTGCCACAACGCAGAAAGAGCGGGGCAGAGGGTTTGTTGTGCTGAGCAGAAGATTGCAAGACCTGGTTTCTCCTGGCCCTCAGCAACAGCAAAATATTGACAAATTTGCCATGATGCCTTTGAAATGAAGGGCACTTTTCTGGGCTGAAGGGACCCTGGAAGCCCTGAGAATCCAAGCAGAGAGGAGTGGTGGGGCCCAGCCATGTTGAGATTTGAGGTGGAAAGAAAACAGCCTGATGGCTTTGTCTGCTACACCAGATTGTAGAAAAATATAGTCTAGCGATAAGTATAAAGAAACCACTTTAAGGGATGGTATTTTTAAAGTTAATATACAGTTTATCCTCTATGTCCCCAGGTATCTACCATAAGGTGATGGTAGCTTGCTTGGGTCTTTTAGATTGTTTCTTTGCGGGTTGGTAGGTTTTTTTTTGTTGTTGTTGTTTTAATTGACACTAATATCTGTTCATTTTTATACACATGTCAGGAAGCCTGAGGCACAGGTAGATGGCTTTCAGATCATCTGTCCCATAAACTCACTGGAAATTACCCAGTCCTCCTTTGCCCAATTATTTGATTCTCCAAATGTTGATACTAAAGGAAGACATGAAATTGGCCCCAGGGCAGGCTTAATCTTTTCAGTCCAAGACCTCCAAAATGGATTTTTCAAGCCAAATACCCAAGTTTTATTAAGAGAGATGTACAGCAGCTTGGGCTTGACTATATGGCCACTTGGTCCCTGGCTGCTTGGCAGTGGTTTCTGAGGGGCGTGCTAATTAGTGCTAATTGCATGGGCATTTATGGGTATATACATGTGTGTGTAATTATGGACCCGTGCCTCCTCCTCAGACCATCACTCATGTCACACACACCATAGGCCCATCAGACAGCTGTGAGGTGACCTGGAGATGAAAACTCACATCCCATATCCAATCCCTGAAGCCAGCTGGATCCATCCCCTAAATGACTATATAGATCCTAATAACAGCTAACAATGACATCGGCAGGTATCCCAGGCTTTCCTGTTGTCCCCAGGGAGCTGTCAGAGTGATGCGATATCTCAGCTGGTCCTCTGGAAAACCCCATGATACGGTGTTTGCCTCCACCCCATCGGACCACAGAGGACATGCCTCTTGGGACAGAGGTGATGGGCCAGTGGCTGAACAGATGAATCTCCATCCTCTGCCCCCAGTGAGCAGGAGAGGATCTTCCTGTCAGGTCAGTGCGGAAGGGAAAGTGGCTCACCTTTCCCAGCTGCGCCAGGACAGTTTCTGCCAGCCCCCCTGGGTGGCTGCTACAGCTCTTGCTGGCAGGACACTGGTGTTTTCGGACTCCTGGCACAACAGGACAGGAGAGCTGTGTGCTCTCAAGTTCTTGATCACCTGCACCCAGCTCCTCATCACTGTGCCTAAAAAACCATCAGGTTTGCTCTTCTGTTTGCTTTGCAAGTCTTTAAAATGTAGCGCCTAGCAAAAAGCTTGTGCCCAGCTGAGCAGGACATTTGGACCGTGTAGAGATCCTGCCTCAACTTCTGTTGGCTTAGAGATTTAATCTCTTTTTGGTTGTGATGGGTTGACACTGGCTAGGAAAGTCTGCAGTTAACTTGCCATGGTGGGAGCAGAGCCTGTAGCTCACAGTAGTATGTGTGCTGCATGTTTACAAGCACACACCGGTAGCTGAGCTTTTTAAGACTAAACTTGAGGGAATTCACAATGAGAGTGGCCAATTTACTCTGGTAACATTTTTCAACAACAATTATTGTTGTTTCCTAGAATTACAGTCAGAAATAAAATTATTTTGAAGAAAGATTTTCCTTCAAGAACATCCTGATATAGTGCATTTTAAAGCACAATTCAATATATACTTTCATGGATCTTAGAACCTCTCCATAAAAAAAAAAAAGAAAAAAGAAAAAAAAAAGCGCCACATTATATCATCTTCTTTGCATAACAAAAATGAAAACCTGCTATCAGGGAAAGTTCTGATGATGTGGTATCAATGTTGCCATTATAGAATGTATAATAAACTGCTTACTGCTGTGTACTGCATACAGTTCATTAAGGAGCTGCTAGCAAATGATGAGGTAAATAGTATGTTTTCTGAAAGAGATAGAGAGCATACACTGATGCCTTTTGCCCAGGAAAGGCCTGCAGAAAGTTGCAAGCACAGATTTATACTCTTTAGTCAGGAAGGATGAGATCTGCGATGTGATGGCAGAGGCATTTGGGGACTTTTTGTATAGGGCTGATTATTCTTTGCTGCAGAGCTTGTGAAACAAAACTTGTGCAGCACTGTACTGTCACTGGCAATGAAGTAGCTCCACCATCTGGATTTTTTCAAAAATGCCTTTCTTCTATTGCACTGGATTGTATACATGTTTTTTGTTTTGCTTCGCTTTTTTATAGGTAAGACCACATATTTGAAATAACAGTCATTACAAGGTAAAGCTGTAAATGCAGGTAGGTGATAGCGTTCAGTTTGTCCTTGCAGGCCATCCAGCAAGAGGTTCTGCCTCTGAAATAAGAGGAATCTTTGTTTTACGAGTGTCCCATTGTACTCTGTTGTGTTACAGCTCTTTAAAATCTTAATAAGCTACTATCCCAAGAGATAACAGTGAAATGGAAGAGAGGATTTATTCTAAAATATTTTTCTGAGACATGTTGTATTTATTTAATTCTGTTAAGATCAAGTGGAATTATTCCTAAAAGACATGGATATGAAAAAAGGCAGATCCAGTGCAGAAAAGTCTAAGGCTTTGGTGGAAGAATTAATAAAGTCGTTGCTTCATACCTGTCTCTTGTTTTTATTGCTAAGACCCTCAGCCCTAGCTCCTTACACTCTGGTTTCAAGTAAAAATCCAGTATGTAAGCATAAATTTCAAGCAGTAGGAAATTCAACCCAGACAAAAATCAGCCTGACAGCAGAGTAGTATAATCAAACCCAAACCTTGCCCACAGTGTGGCTTTTCCCAGTTACTCCCATATTAGTGTGGTTGGGGCTCATATTATGCCCCCAAAGTCTTTTTTTTTTTTTTTCATGTCCCTCCCTATTTCTCTGAGTCCACTAGCCATGAACTAGTTGATATGAATTAACTGTGAATCCATATGCATACACAGTTTAATGCAGCTGAGCAAACTGAGGACACAAACTTTTCAGTATTGTTTGGGAGCTCTAAGGGCTCCTGCTGGCACTGCTTCCTTCAGGGCACTCCACCAGTACTGCCCTGCCTGAGGCTGTGGCCAAGAATTGCACAAAGCAACTCCAAGTGACCGTGGCACCCCCTCTGCCTCCTCCCTATGGCCTTGCTATCAGTGCCTGCACAGTTTAGGGCAAAGCAGCTTGTCTCAGTCCTGCCTGCCCTTCACTCAGCATGAGCACCCCATTGCAGGGGACTGACGTACAACAGGTCACAAGCAGCCACCAGCCAAGGAAGGATAAAATGTGTATGTGCAGCCTCAGATGTCTGGAAGCTATACAGGGAGAGAGGAAGAGACACAGTGGTGCTCTGGATGGACTGAGGACATTTTTTTTTCCCAGCAGTTCAAGTTTTAAGTCCCACTGTACATAGAATTGGTTTATTCCTCTATCACATATGCGTTAAAAAGAGCATACCTACTGCTACAGAGAGCTGGTCTTTGTTTTTCCTGTTTGTGAACTTACTTGCAGCAGCTAAAATCCCATGTAGAGTCCAAATCTATTTCGTAAGTGTTATACTGAGTGTAGCAGGAGATCTGTCATCAGAGCAAATAGATGAAAGAGAGCAATAGTCATTGCTGACATCATGCCAAAACCAAAATATACTCTTTCACTCCCTTTTTTATACAGGAGATGCTATAGAAGCATATGGGCACTCCCAGTCCTGTTATTTTGTTATTTCTGTTCCTCCCCCAGCCTTATTCCCATCCTCCCTAGAAACCTCTTCTTTTTTTGTTGTTGTTGTTGTTTTCTTTTGTGGCACTCTTCAGGATGAGAAGCAAGCAATCCCAACAGAAAAAAAAAGTAATCGCCCCATTTACAGAAACTGTACAAAAAGCAACAGTATTCTTGACAAGATCACTTTGGAGTTTCAAGGAATCGTAGACCTTTGTTTGCTAGTGAGGAAATGGGTTTTACACGGCAGACCATGAGCAGTTATCCCATTACCTCCAGTTACACAAATAAACTCTCACAGAGTCCATGACCTCAGCTTTGCCACAATGATCATCTCAATGCTTTGATTAACTGGAGGACCAGTAAGTTTATCTCCTGAAATCAATGAAACTCAAGTCGATGAGAGAAATAAGTGGTCCAACAGCAGACACACCATTCATTCCTCTTGTATAGCAACGCCCTCAGTACTGCCCCTGGTTTTGGTTGGAGGAGAGCAGACCTCTGCTTTCATTCAACAGCCACTCTTGCTCCACCAAGGCAGCAGCTTTTTTATGGCAGAACAGAAACCTGGGGTCCAGGAAGTACCCACCATATGTGCCACTGTACTCTAAGCATTTTTTCCTAATAACGAGTTTTCTCAGACTGGTCCCTATGCCTTGGTTATATTGAGTCAGCATCCTCAAGGACCCGGGCTCATACTGAGTCAGCATTGAGCCCAGGACCCTGTCCCAAAGCATGGGTTGCAGAGACTTGCAGAACCCATGTCCCAGAGCAGGGGCAAGCAATCCCCAGCCCCCCTCCCCTTGCCCCTAGTTATCAGCCAAAAAAGCACTGGGGACTTAACCAAACAGAGGCTGCACCTACATCACCTGTTTTTAAAAGACACCACTTATTCTTTAGACGTCTGCTTAGTTCTGTTTTTGCACTTGTTTATATTCCTGGCCTCCACAACAGCACATAGTTGTTTCATGGCTTAACTAGTTGCTGTGTGAAAAAGTATTTATTTTGCTTTAATCTCCTGCCTCTCAATCTATTAGAGTTTAAAAAACAGAACAGAAAAAAATCTTAATCCTCTCATGAAGCCAAGTTGAAGAAAAGGAAGAGGTTTGAGCTGAGATGAGACCAGGCTTCCAGAAGGACTTTTTAAACCTTCCTAATTTAGTTTATTTAAGCCCAGTGAAATGAGCTATGTAAAAATACATAAAAAGTCTCAGCCTCTAAAGAACCAAAATTACCAGAAGCTTCTGCTAGCTGAAAATTCCTGTATTACATATTTGGCAGCAAAGTGGCTGTATAGACAGATGACACGTCATTAGAGTCCATATAAGTAACCGCCAGGGAAAGCACCTGCTGCAATACAGAAGATGTTGTTGGAAATGCAAAGATCTGATTGAAAAGCAATTTATATTCCAGGCAAATGCATAATAACAGGAGACATACTACCCAGCACAGAGCTTCCTGCAGAGGAAAGTGACATAAGATAGAAAGTAGTTAATGCTGTGGAAACAATTAAACAAGAACAAGGAGAATATATATTTGAAAGTATACAATGCTTAGCCAAAACATGACTGATTCAGCTTAATGAAAACGGAGTTTGTCCTCTTGGTCACAGAGTCTTGCAATCTAGAGAAATTCTTTAAATTAATAAATAGAGAGAGTAATACTGCGTCTAATTCGGGAATGAGATCATACTATTTCAGTGGCTGAACCTGCCTATTGTCAAGTAAAATGAACATGTGCAAGGAAATTCTGGTTTCATTTTAGAATAAATGATATTTCTGCCTTCCTGTCCTAGATATCCCTGTTTCTGAGAGGGATGGCAACAGAGAGAGCAAAGGATCTTGCATTCACTTTTTATACCAGTGAAACAAATGGAACTAAAGTCAGCTTGCACTTTCTGCCCTATTTCCTTGCAGTGATCAGATCTTGCTCCCCTGGATGTTAACAGAAAAAGACTCTTATTAAAGCTGGCAGGAGACTGAGTCAGACCCTGGAGTGGTATAGAAAGAAGTGGGACAGTGATGGAGAAAAGAGGTGAGATTGTCTGGTTTGTGCTGCTCAACACATAGGCAACTGTGGTGGGTTTAACCTGGCTGGCAGTCAACCACCATGCAGCACCTCGCTCACCCTCCTCCAGTGGGATGAGAGAAAGAATCAGAAGAATAAAAGTGATAAAACTCATGGATTGAGATAAAAACCATTTAATAATGGAAATAAAATAATAATGACAATAATAATGGCAATAACAGTAATAATGGGATATATGAACGAGTGATGCACAGTGCAATTGCTCCCCACTCACTAACTGATGCCCAGCCTGTTCCCCAGCTAGTGACCCCAAAGCAGAGACAGTCCTGAAACTGAAACTGCAATCCCCAAAGAGCGAGAGAGAGGAAAAAAACCTTTCCAGCCAACCTTCATTTGTATACTGAACACAACCCTCATATACTGAATGTTATATGAGATGGAATATCCCACTGGCATATCCAAATACCAGTCTGGGTCTGTTAACTTTACTGGTGTCCCCCCCGCCAGTTTCTTCTGCACCTGTGCAGTAGCAAAACATGGGAAGTAGGAAAGTCTTTGATTTCTTAGCAACAACTAAAAACATCAGTATATTTTCAACATTATTATCATACCAAATCCCGTACTGAAACCAAAACACAGCACTATGCTAGCTACTAAGAAGAAAATTAGCTCGAGGCCCAGTTAAAACCAGGACAGCAACACAGGGCAAAATCCAAGTTGGAAAAGCAGAAAGTCTTATGAAGTTTGACAAGTTAAGTACCATCTGTCTCCCAGCAGAAGAGAAAGAATTGACAACTGTGTTTAGGGATAGGCTTTAGGGAAAATGAACAACTGAACTGATCCTGGTAAGACTATGGCATTCCCCTACAAGAAATATTGATTGCCGACAGCTCTCCTTGTCCCCTGTCCTCCTCTGGTAGAGTTATACATCTGTACCATATGGCCAGGGCATGTGGTCACACTAACCTGTGATGAAACCATGTTCAAATGTAAGGGGCAAATCTTGAGTGTGGTGTAGGCAGGAACAGACAGGAAGATGGAAATATTGAAGCAGAGACAGTTTGTCAATGAACTCTGCACTGTATCAATCTTCTAAGGCTTGAAGAAATCTCCAGGCAAAGCAAGGAAGCTGAGAAGTTTCATATGCAAGTGTGTTTGGATTTTTGTCCTCAGTGGTTTACTCACTCAGAAACCACTGAGCCTGCCAGGGTAAAGCTCTGGGCAAGGCTGCAGGAGCTTACAAGGGTATCTATGATGTCCCCTGTGGTCTTGGGGCTTATATCAGTTGGACTGTACCCTACAAAAGCATGCTAGCATTGGTAATTCTCCCTTAGGAAATTAAAGTCACATACAGAGCCAGGTCTGGGTGCTGGCTGGGCGCAGCAGACCCACAGGGTTTGTCTCGTACACAGCCTGGTGCCTTGCACAGCCCCTTGGCATCTCTCTGGTGCTTGTCTGCAGGGAGGATTCACCTGGGGCTGTGGCTAATGCTGGATTTTTCCCTTCCAAGGTCTGATGCACAGATCATTACAGTAATTTCAGTGATCATTGGTCCTGAATACCTGCTCAGAACCGAGTTGCCAAATAGGTGACTCCGGGCTCTTTACCTTTTGAGTGCTTTTGCAAACAGAAGCAAGAAAAACGCTTGCAAAATGATAACAGCAAGAATCTGACTGCAATCTGCAAGTCAGATAGGGACACAAAGACCATTTCATCTCCTTTGTGACTAAGAGTGAGCTTGACACATGGAAAACAACCAGACCACACAAACAAAGGAACACTGGAAATAATAACCTTTAAAGAAGCACATCTGAAAAAAAAATAACTCTTCCAATGTTTAAATTTGCCTAGTGAGTACAGATGCCAAATGCATTTCAGGAATAGCTTGGCAATGACTGAGTACAACATTTAATTAAGTGATTATATAATCAAGCCTCTGTTTTATGAAGCAATAATTCAATTCCCAAGTGGGTAAGCTATGAGGCTGAAGGCCGGGCAGTTTATCACAATGAGGCAATCTGATTACTGCTGAGGAAAACGTAAGGACAATGATGTTATTTTTAAAATACTAGTTTAATTAATATAAAATTAATAAGTCTTTTTATTTTTGATTCATAACAATGCATAGCCTGCCAGAAAGATGGTTCTTCCTCCATTTTCTGTGTGGAAGTGGTGGTTATTTATAGCCACTCAGAATGTGCGGGAAGTTAATGATGTCACACAGTCAATTTATTGAGGATAAAATTACAAGAGTCATTTTATCAGGGAATGATATAGTTCTCTTCCTGGAGTATAAGTAGACAAGTGACCTCATTTATGCTGTAAAAGAGAGATCTGACAAGGTAACTGCATTGCTGGAAAGCTTTACGCTGGATTATTAATAATAATTTCACTAAACCAGAGGTTCTAGCCCCATTGAACTGTGACTTCACATATATACAATATATAATCAGGGAGATCTGATCAACGGTTGGTGAAAATACATATAGGATCAAGAGTATATATGAAGGTGTACCAGCCACACAACTTGCTCAGAGAAGAGAGTAATGCTTTGTGCAAAGAGGGAACCAGAATGAAATCAGGAATTAATTACATTCATTTATATGCATCTAGGTTTTGTTTACAGATCTGTTTAGATTATTTTATTACAGATTTCAGCAAATCAGTATAGGAAAAAGCATAGAGGGTATTCTTGAAAGAGATTCAGAGTAACATGGATGGAGGAACAATTTAGTGCAATATGAAGTATCAACACCACAGGGAAAGCAAAAGCAGAAAAGAACAAAAAGAGCATGAATTTGCAAAATTGACTGGATATAGGCACAAGACAAAGAAAAAAGGAAAAGAGATGCAGTGACCAGTGTAATTATTATATGGAGACTGCAGTGTTCAGAGCTGAGTGAATAATGACAGGAGGGTACGAAACCTCCTTTTCACTGCTGTTATTGCATTGCAGAGGTTCAGGAAAACCATGTGCAGACTCAGCATTTATGAGGCACCTGAGAAGATGTCCCACCTGCTTTAAGAAATCTTGATGAAAGAAAGAAAACTGAAAACCAAAAGAGTCTGAGCATTGAATTTAGCCTATTGCAGTAAATTCTACTTTTACTGTGGCACTAGGATATTAGGGGCTGTATTACATGCTGGGTTCCCAGGGTGGACAGTTCAATGGACGGCATACCATGTAATCATTGATTCAATGACTTGAAATAGAGCTTGTAGGGAAAGCTGCTGGGGGAAATAGCAGTAATATAGACTGAGACTGGTTACTAAAATGAGGAGGAAAACTATTAGGTTGCAATCATTTCATAGGAAAGTGTTCTTAAGTGAGGGAAAAGGAGTTTATGTTCCATGTAGAAGAATCCCCACAGAACAGTTTCAGCTTATTAGTACTAAATTGACCACAGCAAATGAGTGCCACTATTGTCAATGACCTGGCATTTTATAAGCACACTGGGGCTCAGTTTTAAACTATTTTACACACATAAAGAATGTGAGATGGAAGATGAAAGCAAGGAAATCCACCCAGCAGTCGCCACTTCAAAGACTGCCGCAGAAGAGTGTTCTCAAGGGTGTGCACATAAGTACAATGAGATCTGCTTTTTTTCTGGAGTTTGACCACTAGCACTGAAATATGAGGTTTGAATAGAGCAGTGATAGCCCTTAACAGGGAAATCATTAGGGCTATGCACAAGTTGTTAATGATGAGGAATTTAAAACTTCTGAAAGAGAAGAGTCACTGAAGGCATTTAAAAGTGGGAAATTCTTGTTATATACTTGTTATATATACTAATAACAAGAATCATTGTGGGGGAATGACCTGGTGAATGGGACAGGTCCTTTGTGTCACAGAATGGCCCAGGATTTTTCTGTGCTATGTCCCACAGACTTCCTATGAAGAGCTAGTTTCTGCTCTGCCTGCTGGGACTATAGGACAAGCTCATGGACCACTCAGCTGGATCTTCCTTTAGGTCGGGGACATCACAACTCCCATCACTCCAGATTTTGAAGTCATGCTGTAACAGGATAACCTTCCTGCAAGTTATGGCCTGTGCTGAGTGCTCTAACAGCTCCTTTAATGAAAATACAGTGAACCTGCTGGGTAGGTCACCAGGTTTGGTAGTCTTTCAGCCCTTGGTCAAAACAGCCCATATGCTCCATGTCTATCTGTAATGGCGTATCTATGTAACCATCCTCAGCCAGAAAGGTGGTTGGACAGCACACTTCATCAGGTGAACAGCCACCATACCATAACCTAGATGAAAAAGAGGGTAATTTATTTTCTACACGATGCATTGCAGCATTCTCTGGTGAGGCTTTCTGGGTTGTGTCAGCAATCAGCACAATCTCCTTCATCTAAGGCCCATTGCCAACATTGATTAAACTCTGTGTACAGTGAACCTAGACTTGCAGTTTTGATGTTCATAGGATCTCAGATGTCAAACTGGCAATCATATATCTGAAGAAGGATTGGTAGGAGGGCACAGGCAACACAGAACAGATTCTGTTGCCAGTTTCTACGTGTTGACAAATACTAACCTACCAAGGCAAACACTAACCTAACATCCAGACTATCAATCAACAAGCAAAGCTGTTGAAACACCAACACCAGATACCAAAGAGCACCAGATACTTTTTTATGCTCTTCTTTGAGTTTATTACACTTCAGCACTTTCCTTATCAAAAGTTTTGCAAAAGATCTGAATTTTTACCTCAGATTTTAAAATGCACTGAGCTTCCTAGGTATGATATCTAACAGTGTTAATGATGCCTGGTTTCAGAACTCCCTGTAGAATTTGTATGCAATTAATGTTCTCCTCCTTTGAGCAGAAACCTAGAGGTTTGCAAAACACACCATATGTTTGTCAGTTTGCCAATGAATCAAGATGTTTTTGCAGCCTTCTGTGTTTCAATAATTAATGGTAATGTCTAAAACTGAAATCACAGTTCAGGGGCTCAGAACAGAACTTTTGCAATGTCCAGTGTTGTTCAGCATCATCAGAGTGAGACATTTCAAGTGAAAAATTAAACATTTGTACTAGCCCCCATTTTTCCCTTCCCTGCCTGATCTCTCACCACATCACCATTGCTCCTTTCAAGACATCTGACTGGATTCCTGCAAAAGCCTTACTTGTTATGCAGACTAATGCTATCACCTGCAGCCCAGGCTTTGGTTGCAAACACCTGAATGTTCAATACTCAGTGTAATCTGCCTAGGTTGACTTGATCTTAGTGACTAAATTATGTCTAACTGTTTACAAGTCTGAAAATATACTTATTTGCATCAAGTGGCTTGTTATTCACTTTAGCAGACTATTAGCAACCAATTAATACAACAAAGTTAAGCAAATAAAACAGTTAGGTCTTAAAATTGTGTTCACAGGCAGGGGGGGCTAATTTTTATAAGCCATGCTTTTTCAATTATTATTTTAAAATATAACTGCTTGAAAGACTGATCCATAAAAAATACTTAATGTTAATACCTCATATATTTTTTTCCTTCACCCTTGGGTAATTCCTTTGAGACCTCCTCTGCTTCCACACTTGTGCATGAGCACTCCTGCCTTAGCTGTGACTTTATGAGTAGGTTTATTTTGTTTGAGGTGTTGATTTTGCTTTTTGCGAGGCTACTAAAAGTCTTTTTATTGATTCCCAGCTGATCTGACCTATTTCAGTCTTTTTCCCCAGACATAAATTTGCAGTACAAGATGGCTGATAAAGAAGCAGAAAATTCTTTAAGTATCTATAGTATGCTGGACTGCTTCCCTCCTTTTTCCCCTCCGAAGCAGAAGTACTACAGGGAGTGTTCTAATAATAACTGTAACGTCACCAGCACTTCTACTTCAGAAGTATAAGCATCACTTGAGATGGGTTATTCCTTAATTGGGCTATTATCATGCTCATTTTAATATTACTCATAAACTGCCTACTTTGTACAATCAATGGATTCAATTTATATCTAGCCTGCCATATAGGTTAGCAGTTCCCAGGATCAGCATATCATTAATAAAGCTGTTGATTGACATGACAGAACATGTGCTTTAACACTTACTAGTTTTAATAATACTGTCCAACATTGCCCATTCACAGACCATGGAGTAGATTAGAAATATACAAGATAATTCCTTCAAGGATCAAACAATTGTTCCTGCTTGACAGAAGCATGGGCTCTAGCAGCACCATTTGGGTCACTGTCATCCTTTTCATTTCTGGGGTAAAAATACTCCCTAACAGCATGCAGCATGATATGCAGAATGACATAGACTGGAACTGCCAGATTTTCTGGACAACAGAAGGGTTCAAGGCCTGTCATGAGAACTGCAACACAACACTAAGTGATCACATGAATTTCATAATGCAGCTTCTCTTTCCTTTTAAAGATAACACTGTCAGCAGCAGCAATAAAAGTTTCTGGCTTAAGCCAACTCTGAATATTTCTGGGTTTCCTATTAAATGACTACTTGCTTGCAGTGCGTTCTTCACTAAATAGATGTAACAGCAGTAATGGAGTGCCCAGTATGAAAAAAAAAAAAAGTGTCAATGCTAAGTATGGCTTGCACTAATGTGGCTTATTTTCATTTGAAGCTGATGGCAGAAACCCCAGTACAGATAACATCTAAATCCTATTAAGCCTAAATACGAGACAATGTTATTGAGATACAAGCTTGGCTGTGGCAAACAAAGGTTTTCTTTAAAGATTCCCTATCTGTTTTGTAAAAGCTATATCCAGTTCATCTCCACATGGTCTTTCTAACCCAATTTTAATCCATTTCTTTTTGACAGCCCAGTTCTCAGATCCATAAAAATAGTAATGGAAAATATCTCCCTTTCCTTAAGAAAAAGATGGATTTGGAAAAAAAACCCCACCAATTACTCCATAACTTAAAAGTTTTTTCCATTCAAAAAAATGGGACCTTTGATAAACATCCCTGTTCAGTACTCTAAATTATCCTAGCTAGAAATCCTGGGTGCTGCAGGATGAGTACCCCATAATTCCAGGTTTCCACTTCCCATTAGAAAGCTCTCAGCTTCTTGCCCCATTTCTGCCTGAAAAATCAACCTCCTGGACTTCTGCAATGCAGTGGATCCACCAGACAGGAGAACATGCTGTCCATGGGATGTTTGGGCTGGGCAGGATGCCAGGCCCACAGGGAAGGGTAGGGGTGTGGAGAAAAGGCACTAAGCCTGCAGTGAAGATCTGGGCAGAAAACTTCTGACAAAAAGAATTTTCCATTGAAAATAGTTGCCCATTCAGCAAAAGGGAAGATGATTTTCACTCACTTTGCAGGGGCTCCAGCAGAGCACCGTCTGCTTTCCTGCCAGCTTACCCGCTCCCCTCCTCTCTCTGCTAAGCTTAGCAATCTTCAAAATCCTGGGGGTTGAAAAAGCTTCAGGTTTCCCAGACGGGAACCATGAGCTCAAAAGCCCTTGTGGCCACACGTCATCAACCAGGACTCGCAGGGCTGCACAGGTCCAAGGGTAGAAGTGGGTCCCACAGTAGGAAGTGGCGGAAGAGGTGCCTTGTGGATATCAGAACTTGAACTCCCTGAGTGATGTTTCCAATGAAAGCCTTGAAGTGGGAAATTTTTGATAGTTTTATAATTGTTTCCTTTAAGAAAATCCCTGCTGAGGGGAATTCCATAAATTGTTTGAGGGGCTTTTTTGTCTGAATTTCCCAGTGAATGGGCAGTCTAGCTTTAGTTTGGATTAAAGAGGAAAATATTTTTCAAATATTTTTTTATTTTAAACCAAGTCAAAATTTATAATGTCAACTTCTATAATTACTGTCTTTCAATCAAAGTTGACAATTGCCACTGCATCAGATAGAGAACAAATACAGTTGAACGTGAAGACAAGAAGTCCGAGAATTTCTCCTGTATGGAGAAATTTCTCCTGTATGGAGAAATCTTCTGTTGCTGTACAGGAATCTTAGGTCAACATTTTCTTATACCCCGTGCATGAGAATCACTCATAGTATAAGGGAGTAAGAAGACAATACATACACCAGGAACCCACAGCCACCCCTCGAGGCCCTGGGTAGCCACAACCATAAGCCTGCTTTAAACTTATACTTAGATCTGATCCAGGCCTTCAGCTGGTTAGAAAAGAAGAGAAAAAAAGTGAGAAAAGTTGGTAGCAAATTGCAGAAACAGCCTGAACATAATTTGTTTTGCCTTGCTGGCATCAAGCAGGGCATGGGTTGGCTGGTCCACAGGATCCATCCATCCCACACACTCTGAATTCTGCAGACAAAATGCCATCAAAACATTTTCTGTATGTGCATGTTGGTGTTTGAGAGTTGTCAGGGCTCCCAAATTCAGTAGTACAGCTTAGAAATTAAAATAGGAAACAGTCAGTGCAGTCTCGAGGAAGAACTGGGAGAATTAAGTGTACAACTCGTACTGACTCCCACTGTCTGATGCAGGTAAAAAAATGGGCAAAGGCAAGCAGATTTCAACATTGTCCCACTGAGAGGAATAGAAAACTTGTTCCCTACAGCTGAAAGAGTCAAAGAAATGGTATCATCCTGCAAAATGCTCTTATACATGCTAAGTGCAAGAACATGTTTAGTAACGACACACACGGGACTGGACAAGAGGTTGGGAAGTAACTCTGCTCCTGGTGCAGTAAGAGCAGCCCATTGTGACACTGTTGTGTGGTGCTGCCAATGGTCACCACAATGTCCATGCCACTGCAGAGGCTCCTGGGTGAGGGGAGACCAAGTGCTGCCCAGAGAAGGCAGTGAAGGAACCTGCCACCACTCCTCCGTGGGAGCAGCCTGATGCTCCAGGGGCAGTGGGAACAGCAGGTGAGGAGGAGGAGGAGAAGGCCTCCAGAACATCCTCCAACAGTGATGACTGCTGCCATGGCAACAGCAGCTATGTGGGAGAGGAGGAGAGAGGCACCAGCTGTGGCTGGGTGATTGTTTTTTCCCTTATTTTCATCTGAACTGCTCAAACACAGCCCTGTGTTGCTGCATTAGAGGACAAAAAGGCAGGTGCCCCTCTGCCAGCAGTGCCGCCCAAGCAGCTCTGCCGACGGGCTGCCGGTACCAGTAACGCCACTCCAAGCACAGGGCACTCCCAATCCCCACAAGTCCCTGAGCTCCCTTGCACTATTTTCACTCATTTAACACAATTCTTCCTTGTTTTCTGCAGATGTGAGACAAAAAGAACCACTGAAGTGCCCCCGTGGTTGTAATCTGTAGACTGCTGACATGGTCTGCTCTCAGCTGCACCAGCACAGACTCCCGTAGCTTCGTCCTCACTGCAGATTTATTTTTTTATGACTGAACCATTCTGCCCTGGAGCTTATTGGATCAAACTCAGCCCCTGGTATGACACCTCTGATCCTAGCTGTAATCACCTAGGAGTTTGGCGTGCAAGTCTAAGCCAGGTTCTATCCATTCTCAAAGGCACCTGCAGAAGGTGAGTTATCCACAAATAAGGAGATGGCTCGTGTTCTGGAAATGCAAGTCCTTAGCATCAGATAGGCTAAATTACCCTCTGAGAGCAACAGAGAGCCACTACTCAACCAAATTAAAGTGTAATATTCAAAGTCTAATGTCTGATGAAGAGACTCTCCTCTGCAGAGTAATGCTGCCTACAGATCTATGGAGTCTCATTCATCTCGCACAATTTACTCCCATTTCTTGCTCCCCACAGCTGAGTCAATGGCTCATATTTTCAGAGCTGCACTACAGCCTCTCATCTGCTTGGGGACCCCATGCCAGGCACAACTAAAGATGGCCCTGCCTCCTTGTTGCAAGATGCCAGCTTCAAAATACAATGTGTTTCTCCCAGACAGAAATTATCTGAGCAATGTGATTAGCAATTGTACCTACAGGGCACATTCTGAACTCCCGTTATTGTGTGATTGCCCAGAGAGTCCACTGAAACTCAAATAAACCATTTCAGTACATTTACCAATTATCATGCAAGGATGGGTAACAAACAATTTGCCGTTTAAAATCAGTAAATGAAATCAAGACAACTTTCATCTTTATGAGTTTCATTTGATTTTCCTGTACTCCAGATGAACCTCCGCCCCCCCAAACCAGACATCACAAGTGATTAATATATAAATATTCTACTGAAAGCCACCAAGGGCACTAAATTAAATCTGCGGTGCTCTCTCTCACTCACTCACACACATAAATGGTCTGGAAGCCCGTGTAAGGCTTCCTATTGGCGTGAGATTGCCAGCCAGCCTAAAAGCCATTAGTACTTGTTAAAGAGTCACAGAATGATTTAGCAGAATTTTAAATGACTGTTGCAGCAGTGTGCTCCACGCTGGAGACTGGATGCTGTTCTTGGAAATGTATTTGGAAAAGGCTTATGAATTTAAAGTTATTTGACAGATCTCTTGGCATTTTGGATTTTTTAAGGATCCAAACTCATTCACACACACACACTATCTTTCATGATTTACCATCAGACTTCCTGTTTTAAAGACTAATCATGTGTAATGTAAATGTTGTTCATTTCAACCCTCCCTATCTGTGCTGGCAATAGCTGTGTAAATGAATGTTTTCAGAAGGGTCACAGGTCTACTAACATATCAAAGGGCAGTTCCAGTAACAAGTGATGGTTGTACATCATGTATATAGCACTGACTCGCAGCCTGGGTCTACCAAAATTGCACGCTACTAGAAGTCTATTGTATTGAGACAGAGAAACCCTGAAATCTCCCAGGTGCTTCAGCACCACCTTTTCTGATATGTAAAGGGAAAGCATCTAACAGCATATATATTCCTCTGTTCACACAGTTTTTAAAGGATCTTTCTCATCAGCCCAACAGAAAGAAAAAATCCTGTCAGCATAGAAACTGGAGTCACATTTGGATCGTGAACCTTGATATTCCTATTTTTCCCAGTGAAGACCAAGCCGTATAAGAATCTGAGGGTCACAGGGTGAGGATGTGAGAAAAGGGACAAACAGTCAACTTTCAGATGTCTGCACAGAATAAAAGCCATCTTTAAACTTTAATCAGCCATTTGTAGTTTCAAGTCCAAAGTGGCAGATTGATCTGAAGGCTACAAGAGAGTATGATTTTGCCCAATCCTACCAACCTCAGTCATCATCTTAACAAGGACTTTACCTCATCAGCCCACTTTAGGTTAAGAAGAAGCGTTTTTGAATACTGGCAGAACTGTCTGCAATGGGAGAGCTCTTTTTTTTTCCTGCAGACACACAATCTAACATGAATAGCAACCTCCAGTAGGATCCTCTCTCTGCAGCTTGTGCTAGCAATTGTGCTGTTAAAAGTTTTAACTTTCTAAGATTCACTTTGGATAAATTTGAATCTGGGAATATACAGCAACAGGAAAATCTCAAAGTCACATGCAAGACATTATGTTTTGCCCACAGGAACCCAGGAAGAGGTGAAAGAGAGCTTGCATACTATAGAAAGACATTTTTCCCCCTTCTCATTTGACCTTCTGAGAAGATTTATATAGAACATTTACCTATTTATCATGGCATTTCCTTGCCTGGTTTAGGTCTAAATAAATGGCCAAGATTTTAAACCATAATCTCTATTGATCAAGAGCTGCAATGGTTCAGCCACAGAGAAAGGGTAACGCTGATTCCTCAGACTGCACAAGCCCTAGGCATTTAGTAAGGGCAAGTGGCTTTTTTGAGTGCCCCTCCATCTCAATTCTGACAGCTAATAAGATCTTATGCTACAGAACACGAGCCTTTGTAATGATGAGTACTGAGGTTGTTACGTAGATGGATATATTTCAGATGTCTAGTCCAATTATTCCATGCAACATGTGGTTTTGTACCATCCTAATTCCTATAAGAACATGCCACTGTCCAATGGTGAGGTCCATTTCATGGTCCTCTGCTGGTCTTTCTGGTGCCAGCCCATCCTCATACTGCCTTCCACTCCTCCCTCCTGTTGTGACACCCAGCTCCACCTCATTTCCCCAGTTTGTCTTTGTGTTAAAGCTGGCTTTGCTTGCATGTGATCCACCAGGGTTGATCAAAGACTGCTAGAGGAATGGTCTTGTAGGTTTTTTATGGAAGTAATAAAAGGACCAGTTTTTCAAATCTGAGCGGTTTTTTTGTTTGGTTGGTTGATTTTTTCCCTAGCTTTATATGGAGCCCACAGGACCTGGATTTGCATACAGTTGCTTCCCTTTTCAGCATGAAAAAAAAATGTGAGCTAGCTGTCAAAACAAATGAGCTGGGAGAGCATTTTCCATGTGAAGCTCAAACTCAGAGGGATGCTATGAGGTGTCAACACATCATTATGAAGTTCTTGGTAAAAGCCGTATAAAAGACACTATGAGCTGGAGCCACCAACCATTGCAGTCAAATTAAAGATTTCCAAGGGCTTTGGACCAGACCCTTAAAAAACACTAAGTGTGGGAACACATAAGTCTCCAATAAATCCCCAATCTCCAAGAGGCACGGGTTTTTTGTGGGAGGGAGAAATTGGAGAGTGCTGTGGTGAGTAGTGGTGTTATCTAAAGCTTCTCTGTCTGGTAGCGTTGCCTTTCACAGAGAGCAGGATTGCACCAGAGCTTCCCCTTACCAGCTCACCCACTGAACACAATCAGCCTCCTCCTCAGAGGCCTCACTGCCCTTTGTCAAGACCAGAGAAGTCTACCGGATTCCAAAATCAAGTACCTGATCTTTACTTCAAATGCACCAAAAGCCCTGGTACCCCCTCACTTCTCAGTCATTTAAATTCAAATACCCTCATAAATTCTCCTGCATGTTTTTCTTTTCCTATTTTGGCTTCCAGTCTGGCTTGGGGCTGATGCTGGGTATCCCTGACATGAGCAAGCGTGGATAGGGCTGGAGGAGCTGGAGGGAAGGTGCAAGCTGCCCTGGTCCAGCACTGCTGTGCACCCAGCAACCCACAGCGAGCAACAGGCCAGCTTTCCTAGGGCTTTTCACCATCCAAATTGTGTCTCAGGGCTGGCTGTGGCTTGGCTCCAACTTCGTGTTTTCTGGCTTGGACAAGTCATTTTCTCATTCTCCTTGTTATTCTCTCTTCCTTTTCTTGATAGCCTGTCACAAGGTTTTTTGTCTCAGGGCCAAAGGCAACTACACAGACTCTTCTGATCCCATGAGAGGGGGAATGCAAGAGCCATCCCAGGGATCCGTCTGACATTTAGTCAGAAGACTTCCTTGCTAAAGCACATAAAGACGGTTTTGAAGGAGATGATGTGAGTAGGACTCCACTTTTTTTTAAATTCATGCAAAAGTGAGAGTTTTGTTTTACATTCCTGTGACTGTAGAGATGTGCCAGCTTTTGGTGGGCCTGACCTAACAGACAGGAAGAGAGGAAAAAACCTACCCAATATATTTTCAACATGTAAGAATCAAATCTCTATGATTAAATAAATTCACTGGCAGTTGGAAACAGGGCATAATCAGGGTTATGGTGTCTTAAAGGAGAGAGCATACCCTCTTGTGTGTCTTTGCTACGGTTTCCAAATGGGCTTCTGTTTGTATTCAACATTTTCTGGGTTAGCTTTATGCAAACTTGAGTGGAAACAGCAAATACTGGTCCAGGTCCAAGGTCTAGCAGGCAGATGGGTGGATGAAGAAATGTGAGGACAGGTCCATAGTTTGCCTACTCACCGCTCTTGAAAGTTTAAGTCAATCACTGAAACTTGTATCTAGTCTGTCACTGACTATTATCATCAGCTTCTACTTCAAGCTTGTCAATATTGCATGCAACTCTTTGTGTTGCTGGTTCCACTTTGGTTTTGACACACACAGCCAATACCAGCCAGCTCTGGTTCAAGCACATAGGGTAGGAGGGAGGAAAGGATCAACCATAACAGCCTTACAGCTCTGTCAATAACTTTACACCCCTCCTGAATCCCAGTGGGAGGCACAGTCCCTGCTTCACTGCCCACCAAGGGAATAGAGGTGGCAAGGTGAAGCTGGGCAACAGCACCATAGTTCCCCAGGCCTAGGAGAGGTCAGTCCCACACTATTTTTCTATGGAGATGGGTGCAAGAAGGAACAATTAAAGGATCTACCACCTTCCACTTTCCCACTGGGCCACGTGTCACCCAGCAGAGCTAATGGGAAACCCTAGGAGGCTGCAGAGGGTTTCGAACTGGTATTCAATTAATCATTCATTCATTTCAGCGGCAGCCTGTGGTTGTTCCAAAGCAAATAGGTTTTACGGAGCCTCAGGAAAAGTTTCAACAGGTATAAAATCCATGAGCTAATCAATCTGTCAAAATTCTGTTTCTTTATCAGACCCTGGTCTCTCATAAGCTTCCTTCTAAAAATCTCCTTCCTGCTTTCCACAGCCTACTGCAAACAGCAAGTTTATTTATTTATTTATTTTTACCAGAGCAGTATCAACTACTAGACTTTTAGCTATCAGATATTTTTTTATCGACAATGTAGTAGAGCTGTCAACAAGAACAGATGTGTGGGAGGCTTGAAGAAAAGACCAAGTATCTAATGCAAGAAATATTTAGGTCCTTTCCCAGGAGTAAAGCCTGAAATCTCCTTGTTGCTTCAGAGGCAGTGCTGCTCACAAGAAACTATGTGCATACCAAACAGAGCAAAAGGCTTCAGAGGGCTGATCAGGGAATCACACAGACACAGTAACTGATGTCTACTTTTGTCTCACACACACTCAAAGTGGGGCTGCAAGGGATATCTGAAACACCGCTGCTGCTGCTGCTGTTGCCAGTTTCATTAACTAAAACACATGTCCCATGGTGTAAAAAAAAAAAAAAAAAAAGAAAGAAAGGAACAGAAATGTCATTTGCTGACATTGTCATTCCCTGCTGCCCAGTAAATAAACATAACATCTATCTGTCACCATGGAAACATCTTCCATGGTCCAAACTATGCAGGAGAGAGGCATTTGAGAAACTCAGAAGTCTGAGGAAATGAGCAAGCATCTAACCTAGAATTTAATTTCATGTTGTGTCTCTCGTGTAAGTATTTGCAAGTTGGTATTTTTTTTCTCTCTAAGGTACAAGCATATTGATTTTAGAAAGGGCAGAATGTATCTTAAGAGACAAAGCTTAAACATTTGCTTAACATGCTGCCTCTACTGTGCCTAGCACTTTCACCCTCTCCCCTGCCAGGGAGGGATTTGTAAATAACTGCTGCCTTATTCATACACCTAAAAGGCACTTGTTTCTCCAGAGACACTGCATTTGTTCTTCTCATCTTATGCTTCAAAGTTAGAAAGACACGAGCAACATAAACAATGTGTTGATTTACATCAAGAAAGCTCTTTTCTGCCCGCATTGTGTATTCAGCCACCTGGAGATGTGGCAAACATGTCTCCTCCTTCCTGGGGGACTGCAGTGCCACTGACAAGGACCTGCCCAACCTGCCTGCTCACGGACACCTCCAAGGTGCCACCATGCCGGCACCCCTAAACCTCATAGAGACATGCCTTTCATTTACACAATGTATAAGTTACTTAAGACCTGGACACCTCCTTTTGCACTTCCCCTATAGCAGCTGCAGCATGATCAAGGTGAAATCAATCTATTCTCCTGGAGTCTTTTATCATAAGGATTATGCTAACCTGCGGACATTGGAAGAACACCAAGGTGCACATGAAAAGATATTCTTTTTTCTAGGTATCTAAAGAGCTACAGACTTGGGAAGATGTATCCTTCTGATAATTCGTATCACCTCCTGGGACAAAGGAAACCATGAGATAAAAATTTTGCATTTATGAATACATCTAGACAGAGCAACTTGTTACTTGTCAGCTATCCTAGCCATGTGCCTTACAGGAAGCTGGCATCACACCAAGGACCACGACCTTCACAAAATGTGTGTGTAAGCGGTGCCTTGCACATTTAATTTGGAAGCATTTGTGGTCCTCTGTAAAGGAAAGAGCCCAGCTCAGAACATCAGCAGTCAAACAACAGGCTGACTGCAAACAGCATTTGCGTTTCTACCTACAGTCCAGAAGTCAATGGAGGTGTGAGGTCTAAGCTGCTGAGGCTGCACAGGTATGAACAGAAAGCAGGAAAAAAGCTTTAAAATGAAAGTGGAGAGCAAAGAGGGATTTGAGAACTAGAGAGGGGATTTGAGGCCTAGAAGGGTATTATGGTGAGATCACTCCATGAAAACACAATCACTGGGTTTCAAACATGCACAGAGGAGAGGTTAACAGCTGGGAAAGGAGCGACATTAAACCCAGCTGCACCACCTAGGAAACATCTTATGGTATGCAACAGGAAACGTATCCAGCACTTACATTCAAAATTATCTTTTAAGTTTGATTTATTTGTGATTTTTGTTTACAGTCTTGTGCCTGGCTTAAAGTCTGGCTTTAACTCTTAAGCAAAGCAAATAGTTGTATTTAAGACTAAATCCTAAAGAGGATAACTCCAAATTAAGCTCTTCTAGCACAGGTGGTAGAGAGAAAACACGTATCACCTGGTCTCAGCTTCTTTTGCATTAATGAAATCTCTCGGATGCTTTTGCCCATTCTTCTTATGTTTCTCCATGGAAAAAGTAGAGGTGTGTATAGAAACAAATACCTTAACTGGATGTGCCCAAAAATATTCTGATTAATTGAATTCCAGAATGTTGGGAATGGTCATTGGAAAAGACTTAGAATGTTTTTACAAGTAAAAAGTCATTAGCTTAAGGATATAAAGTGAATTTTCTGCTTTCATAAAATCTCAGCTCTCGCAGCTTTTTACACCCTTCCACAGAAATACAGTTGAGCAGCACATGGCCTCAGATCCAAACTTGAGACTTTCTGGTCAATTAATTGGTTTATTTTGGTGAGAACCACTTTCCTTCAGTGCAGTAGCTCCTGGTTTTCACCAGTGTCACAGGCAGAAGAGCGGATTCCTACAGAACTTCTGTTTTCTAGTTTTGATTTCTCTTCAGCCAAATAAGTGTCATTAGCATTACAAAGTATAAGTGAATATGGAGCCTGTCTCACTCCTGCACCCTTCTTCTGAGCAGCACAGGTGCAATATCTGATTTCTTTTCTTCTTTTAGAAGTTTATCACTTCTCCTTGGGACTGCAAGAACTACTCTTAAACCTGACATACACAGACACACACATCACTCTCTCCCCTAGCAAACTATTTTTCCTTAATTATTTTTGCACACGCTCCCAGTGCTGGTCCCTCATACTCAGGAGTCACCTTCCTGCCTGAGATACAGCCCAAGTCACACACTTGCAAACAAGCCAGAGCAAAGGCAGGCGCAGGTTTTCCGGGGAGTTAGTACATGGAGTTTGGGTTCACACTCAGCTTTAGCATTTCTGCATTTCTGGCTTCCTACATTTCTTTTTTTTTTTTTTTTTTCCCCTAAGATTCTTTCTTTCCCTCTCATCTCCCTGACATCGTACACTCTCCGTTAATGCATCTCTTTGTCTCCTTTCCACAGATGGGTATCTCTAACCTTCTTTTATTTCTGTCATGCTGTTCTTCCTCTCTCCCTTTATCAGTATAATTTCTCCTTCTCAAGTCAAGTGACTTTTGCCTTTCCACCCATCTTCTTCTTCTTAGACTTAAGACTCTACTCGTATCAATGTAAAACTGTGTAACTATACATCATCTTTAGTTAAGTTGTCTTGATTTATTCAGTGAGAAAATAATTTGTCTACACTGATCTCTCTAGCACCAAACTTCACCTATTGTTTTTCTCCTCATGCCCATTGACGCAATGATAGTACATGCTTTAGCAATACCTTTCCAACTGTTAATAATTAAATTTTTCCTCAAATACCAAGAGTGGATAAAAGTTCCCTTTCAAACACATTTCTTAACATATATTCCCCCACATCCTTCCCTTATTTATGTAAAAGTAAAAAATTTATAAATCCAAATAAACAATGGGTTTTCAGGGTGTTGGCAATGGAAAAAATAGAAAAGACACATAGGTACATAGGATGGTATATTTTTGCATTGTCTTTCACTTTAGGAAAAAAAAAAACAACAAAACTTTTGACCTGTAAAAAAAATTCCCTTCTCTCCTACAGGTTACAAATTTAAAAATGGCCTGTTTTTTCCATATAATTTCTTGTTGATCTGTGCAGAAAGTCAGAGGTGGTACTGGTCAGATGCAGCTATGCTGGCTGAACTTTGGCAAAAAGCTGGTGCAGATTTTGCTTTCACTGTACTCAATTTCCCAAAGTACTCTTGAGCCCTCACTTTTAGAAACATTAACATTCATTGAGTATAAGTATTAAAAAAAAAAAAAAAAAGGAAAAACGGCACATTTTTTAGCCTGTGATTAGGAAGTATTCATTTATTTATAGACCTATTTGTTGCCTAAAAGCATTTCTTTTACATAATTGCTTCTTCAGACTGTTTGCTTATGTCAGTCAGAAAATGTATTTTGGAAGATTAGGTCATTTGTACTTGTGTGAATCTGAGCAATAATTCAAACAAAGCAAGGTCAGTTTAAATGAATACCATATCTAGAGCACAGAGATAAACCTATTAAAATAAAATCACTGAACGTAAGACTCTGCTGATCATGTACTTACAGTGGAAAATGTCAAATGAAGATACTCTCTATTTACTAATTTATGTCAAAGCCACAAAGATGAGATGAAATTCCCTTTAAAGTTGAAAGGTACTTAGTATATATCAGAAGGTCAAATAGGAACCGATTTCCAGTTGGCAGTAAATTAATGTTACTTAAATAGCTAATAGTTGAATGTTTTAAAAATATAAATAAATAAATAAACCCCAAACCACCAAAAACCCAGGAGCTGTAAACAATCCAGTAAGCCAATTAAAGGAGCTAGGCTGGTCTCACTGTTATATTTTAAGAATATGAAACAACAATTACATCTGTAGTATCTATTATTTTATTCTTGAAGCAACGTGATAATTCTGTCCATAATATTAGAGCTTCAATCATTCATGGACAAAAGCATAATTTCAGATGTATTCCTCAGGCCTGCAAACTTTACACAGGTGCTTAACTTCATACGTGAGAGTAGTTCCATTGAATGCAGAGCTGTAGTCCTCTTCTTAGACCATGGAGGTCCAACTGTTCTTTTATTTTTAGAAGTCAGAAATTGTTGATGATTATTATCACTGGATGAGTGATTTTCGGGTTGTTTGCAAAATGTTTGTGTTAAAAATTTAGATGTCTATATTGCATAGCATTGTCTTTGTTTCTCCCACAGATGACTGAAATGGGAACTTATTCAATGAAATTACATCCCTCCTCAATATTCCAAGAAAATACAGAGGTATATGCTTTAGCTAAAGAATGTACTCAAAGCCTTTGCTGAATGAGGCCCAATTAATAATAGGGGAGAGCTGCATGATGGTAATTTTGATAAACATTCACCTCTGCTAAAACTAGAATATTTCAGATTTTTTTGATTTGCATAGGAATCCTCCTGAACAGCTGAAGGCACTGACCAGCAGGAAGCCCAGGAACACGAACCAGCAGATCTGGGAATCAGCTGCATGAAGAGCCTTCCATCAGGCTTCCCATTCCTTGGAGCCTTTGTGGGTGCGATGTGGAGAGGCGATTCAGCACGTTTGCAGTTGGTATGTTCATCAGTTCATAAATCCTGGGACAATCCCAGGAGACTCAAGTTCCTCAGTCCCTTGGGCAATGGGAAGGAACAAGCAAAGATGTGAGGCCACAGGTCAGGTTGCTGCTTCTGTTTATAGGCTCTTGTAGGCAGATTGTATGTGTGCATGTATGTGTATGTAGAAGTACATATGCATGTAGAAAAAAACTGTAGTCAGTGAATGGGTTGAGGGTCCCTGTCAGCCACAGGACATAAAATTCCTGATAGGAACTATGTTGTATAAAAATTGAGTTGACCCATTTTTGATCCTCTTTCCCACAATCTCAATGCTTGGAAAACGCTTCCTGACATTTTGCACTGTAGACTGGCCTTTGGCCAAAGCCCCACATCCAGCAGCCTGCTGCCTAGTGAGCCTACACATGACAGAGCCCTTCGACCACCCTGGCACATGCTGGATATGATGTGTGGCATGGCACCACCCCACCCATTCTGATGGGCTGCAATGTAACCATCTTAATTCATAACGCATGTCATTTGCTCTGTGACGCTGTGGTTGTGTTTTACACTAATGGTCCTTCTTCACCTGCCAAGACATGGCAGCTACTTTTTTGCCCCAGTAAAACCTTGGTTAGTCAGGAGATGGCAGCAGTCCCAATGCCAAGAGATGTTTTGTCCGCAGAGAGATTATGTGGTTTTTCTATACTCGGTTCATCAAGAAGGGATAAGTCATAATTCGTAAACAAAATTGAGTTTAAATTTTTGTGATGCATTCTGCTTCAAGTATCCCCTAAAATGTATCACTTAAAGTTAGCATTAGAAGAAAATGCTATTAAGAGGGCATGAGGTAAACTCATTTAGTTGCTCAAATTGTATAACGCAATGAATTAATATGGTAATGTATCTTCAGAGACGAGCAGTAGATAATAGAGGTGAGCAGAGGTTTTCTTGCTTGGCTTAGGAAAGGCAAAAGTAATTTATCATTCTGTTGCAGTTTTGGAGGGAAGCATTTCTCATTTCTTCTGACTCTCCCTGTGAAATTCTCTTAGTTTCATTTTAAAACCATCCAGTTCTTGAGATTTTGCTTTCTTTTTGTTTCAGACAGAGCTCCTATTGAATTCAGCTCCTATTGAATTCAGCCACACATAGCTTCCCCTGTAGAGGCAGCAAGCACCAGACACTTTTAGTTTCATCCTTGCACTTTATAGCCTTTAAGGGGCTGCAGCAACCTAGGACTTGCCCCTCTTGGACATTCAGCTCACTTCTCCAGCTAGCATGAGTAGGATACAGAAAGAATAAAACAAACCTTTTTTTTTTTCACTTCAGTTGTCAGGGTCAGGGTGAGACTCCAGCTATGATCGGTGGTCTATAAATAACCCCGCTCCTTTTCTTTATGGCCACACAAATACACATTATGTCTTTATTACTTACATGCATTGTCCTATATGAGACTATTTTTAATTAATAGAAAACAAAGCCCTTTTGACCTTATCCACAGGAAATATTGCCTTATTGGTGCTAGCCATAAATTAAGCTAATACAGCCTGAATGTCTAACCTATTTCTCTCAGGTAACATTCACTCAAATATTAAAGAGGGAGAGAAAAGAAGGGAAATCCTATTATTAAGCCCTTGGCATCAGGATGGACTCTGTAATTGCTAAAAGGCGTATCAGAGAGAGAGACCTTATTGTGCCATAACGGTTGCAGAAAGTAGAGAAAAGTATCTGATACAATTGAAACAGAGGGAAATTTTAGCAATGCAAAATCTAGTTGCCTGAATAGGTATGTCATCTGATGCTATGATGAGGCAAACATCTTCAAAGGAATTCAGTGTGGAAGAAAAACCTTTACACTGGAGAATAAAAGCTGCTGTACAGATATATATTAATTAACCTTACTAATTTGTCTGTATAATTAGATAGTCTCTAATTTTTCCTTTTGGTTTTTTGGTTGGTTGGTTGGTTGGTTTTTAACTTCAAGCAGGGCACAGTAGTAGCAATCCAAAATATTTTACTTTGCCTTCTGTATGCTCAACACTGGCAAACAGTAGATATCACCTCACAAATGAGCTGCCACAAATTACTCCTTGTTTGATGGCGACATCCTTGGTCTACATCATAGCTACAGGAAGCCTAATCAATTATGCTCCTAAAATGAAATAAGAGCTCTATGGTGCCAGGGGCATAGCTCATAAAATTAATTACAAGGGAAGTTTACATATTGAAGTACCAGGTTATGGAGGGACTAATAACTTTTGATGAGACTTTTGGCAAGATATTACTCACAAAGATTATGAAATCACAAAAAATCCTTTGCAACTGGCTATTCACAGTGGCTTGCATCTCACAGCTGTACATCCCAGCCATCACCCAGGGTTGCCCCTTTCCTTTGTCAAGTGCAGACATAGATACCCAACAACACCACAATATCACTACCCATGCAGAGAGCACAGAGCAGTCCCCCTTAGCTGCCCATGTCTGCTAAGGCACTTTCTTGTTTCTTTGCCTCTGCAGATTATGACAATGTGGGGAAAACAGAACAAAATATTTTTTTTAAGACTGGGCAAACACTACAATTTAAAAAATGGGATATTATCAGTGGGTGCAGTGAGGACAAGGCTGCAGGGTGAGCCCTGGGGTCCCAGGGAATCCAGCCAGGAGCAAGACCACAATTGCCCCAACCTTGGGGCACTTCCAAGGGCTGGTAACAGGAAACAGGATTACTCAGGCATTGGTGTTTGCTCAACTGTGGAGCATAAAAATGTAAAAGGTGAATAGTGACAGATGGCACATCTTTGGGGGAAACAAGTAATTTTAATGGTAGAAGCAAACAAAACAAATCATGGCATGGATTAATGTGGAGCCTTTCATGCAAAGGTTGAAAACATGTTGCTAGGCAGCCCACCAAATGGGTAAGAAGTCAGGTAAATACCAGTATAACCACTATATCACTGGCTAAACTGAGGCACCAAAATCACAGGCACCTTGCTGGTATACTGCTGCCCAAGGTAATAATGCAGAAATGCCACAGCCAGTTGTGGGTGTCAGACATTGGCTTTCACCAGCTCGCTGAGTCACCTCCTGGTCTGGCTAAAGCTATTTAATGAATTGCCTTTATGAAGCTTTAAGACACTGAGATCCAAGCAGAACATCAAATGATGAATAGCCTGCCTCAAAGATGCCATTCATAATCAAATTTTAAAGGTAATTCAGCTGAATGGAGTCATTGCTCTTCTGTGTACCATTTACAAGCCTGGATGCTGGTCTCTGTGATCTGGCACAGTACTTTCTTCTGAAAGACAAGCTGTCAGCTATTCTGCACAGGAGCTTGAGAGCGAGCTGCACAAAACCACACAGATTAACTCATCATGGAAGGGGATACGAGAAAAATGAGATGTGTGAAACCAGGGTTTCACAACCATGTGTAGGTGAGTGCATGTCTTTGTATAGGCATCTTAACTTTTTAATTCGTTGGCCAGTTTCAAGCAGGCATGACCCACAGGTAGCAATCTGGGACATGCCGTGGTTTCCCATGTACTGAGTATGGGGAAAACAGGTTGCTGAGCAGGCAAGAGGGGGACCCTATCCATGACCTGTTTGGGAAAAAAAATACTAAATGATGAGCCAAGGATATCGTCCAGAAAAGTTGAAAGGAAAGTTTTACAGCACCTTAAAGCAAATCATTCAATTCCCAAGCACAAAGTACAAGCGTGTTCTTTAAATTATCATTACAGATTTCCTTGTTACTTAGACTGGGCAACAGATTTTCATTTAAATGGAGGTCTCCTCAGAAGTGCAAAAGGGCCTTTGGGGAGGTGCAGGGGAGGAAAAATGTAATTTTTCAGGCTCCAAGTGTTCTTTTGTGTTTTATAAACAGCTGAGTGACAGCCCAGTGATTAATAAGTTACATAAATAATTATAAGCGACATGTAGCTGAATCTAGTCCACATTCCAGACATGGTACATTAAATAAAGAGAATTCTGCTCTTCCCCTCAGAAGAAAATTTATCTGGCAACAGCAGATAAATCAGAAATTATACTGTTAAAGTAAGTCCAGGTCTTTGGAGATACAGATCATCAAAACCAGAAGTTTCTACCGAACCCACTTTCTCAAGCAAATTGTTTCATTTACTTCATTCCTGCCTTGTACTCATTCAGTATGAAAAACCACTTTCTTCCTTTATTCATCCTCACTGGTTGAGCTTATTATTTACCCAGAAGTGCCGCTGTGAAGAAGAGTTTTGTGCTAATACATAGGAAAGTAGATGCTAGTTTGCTGTATCAACACTAGAGCTCATCAGGTGTGTTTAATTGGTCATGTTTTAGAGCACCATCAAGAAATTCGAGTTGAATAGGTCTCCCTTCCTTGCGTTATGCACTGAGAGAGACAAAATTGAAGACAGCGCCTGCCCATGTTTTCCGTTATAATGACACATTTATAGTTTTTAGGAATTGAGCAGTATCTCTTTAAGTTGTTCCTGAGGTTTTTAGACCACCTTTCTATCTTCCACAGCAAAACATAAGAGGATGTAATAGAAAAGAGTAGGCTGGCCCAGCACAGTGCCATAGGGTTAGGAAGCACACTTACCTGAAACCCAGCTGTGCCCCATGGTCTCCACATTGTGTGGATGGTAAGGACATGACCTCCAGTTAGAATGTTCTATGATGGGAGTGATCCCAGTACTCAGAAAACATTGAGAAGTATTTTGAAATGTGTCTAAGATGGTTTAAATGTACTACCTAATGCTTAGCACCTCTCTTACCCCCAAATTTCATTTAGTATGTGTTATTTGGGTATATATAAAAGTGACAGTGATCCTCTCCCTTTCTTTGAGTGTTTCATGCCTTCCTTGCTCTTACAGGGAAAGGGGGTCACACGAGGAGCTACTTTGGTGTGCATTAATTTGTGCCATTTTTATATTATAACACTGAGTGATCTTCCATATTTTGGAGTTCTAATGACCTTGTGGAAATAAAAAAAGAATAATTCTGTAACAAACACTGTTCTTTTTATGAATTTCAATAAAACACTGATCATCTGGTATATCATCTTAGCAGATAGTAGCCACATTTCCAAGAAATGTGATTACTGCAATAAAGAAAGTGTGTTTTTAATGACTTAGATTGTTAAATGAGGCATCCTTTCCTAGATTCATAGATTTTAGGGCCATAAGGGACCTGAATGATCATCTGCTTCCAGTTGTCTTGTAAAAACACCACAAATTTTTTCACCGCTGTTTCTAAAGCAAACACATTGCTTCTGGTGAAGCTAAGCACAGCTTTTTCCAAAGTGGATTTAGTTGTAGTTGGTTTTGTTTAGTGGCAGCACTTAATCTTTCTATATTTACATTAAATTGCATCCTCACTCTTTTTCTTGCACTTAGAATAATTTACCATTTTAAAGGCATCTTGTTGACAGCAAGAGGAATGTTAAGATTTGGCTCCTAAAACCATACATAGACATATCTGGACACTTATTTAAATTAAATTATAGCAGAGCATCCCCAGAACACCGGTACTGTACCGTTATTTTCCAGTTACCACTCCTGGCAGAAGCAGCAGTGATACTGATGGCATCATTAGCAGTGGCAGACACCAGCTTTTTGCTGGACCATGCACCCCTTAAAAATGGGTTGCATGCTGGGATTACTCATCAGCTTTTCTGAGGATCAGATCACATATTCAGGATCTCTTTTTGTAAGGGTTTCTCATATAGGAAAGTTTTGACCTAAAAGCTCCTGCCTGGAATATGAAGAAGCAGAGAACTTGCTTATCCGTGCCTTGCCTGCCCCTTCTCCAGGGTGCAAGGATGGGTGCTTATTCAGCCCTTGCTTCCCAAGCTGTGGCCATGGGCAGGGAAACCCTGTCAGCACCCGTGAGATATTCTATATGGATTTTGTCTTCCTGGCTTTCTTTCTTTTCTAACTCACCTTGATCTCTTTCTTTCCCCAGTGTACATAAAGGCCTTCTGGCAGAAACGTCACCTTTAATCTGCTCTTTATACTTCTGTAGTACATGCTAGTGACCCCTACTCCTATTTTGCAAACTTTGTCCTGACACAGCATCAGTTTAATTCCCTCATTTAGGTCCTAGCCAAGCAAAACTCACCTTGTTGTCATGTCTTGTTGTAATTCATTGAAAGCTCTTCCAAGAACTTCCAAGATTTATTCTGTCATTTTCATCTGTTCTGGGGAAATAGATTACCCAAACAGATACATACTTTGAGTTTCTGATTTGTAAGCTGCAGTAAAAGTGGAAAAAATGCAATCTTCAGTAACAACTGAAATTTTCAGGGAAATTCTGATCCATCTCAGTGACTGTATGAGAAATGAAACCAAATTAGGCAAGAACTGAAAATGTACTCAGGAGATATGGGTGGGAGGGAAACATTTGCTTGTTTATTACAGCACAGATCTGTGGTGCAGAACAACCTTCTCTCTTCTAAGGCTTCAAGTGCATTGCAAAAATAAAATCCTCCAGCAAATGATGGAGATGCCAAATAACCACATCAAGTGTCCTCTGACTCCTTATATGCTGTGTTTGTGGCTGGTTGAAAAATGAACCTAAATATAAAACTCAAATGTTTCTTTTTGTCTTACTATACTGCACATTATAGTATTGTTCTATTAAAAGCAGCTTTCAGGAGGAAAGCTCAGAAGACAACATGCTGCAAATCATGTACAAATTGTTACAAACACTTCAGTTGCATATAGCAATTTTTAAAGGTTTTAACTTTGGAGACAATGAATGGATCTTATGAAAATGAAAGCCATAGAAATAAATCATCCATCAGTAATGAAAAAAAGAGAATGATATAATTTCTATTTGTCAAGGTATAATGATGTCACCACCCATTTATCCTCTGCACTTAAAGGTTGAAGCTGTTCAACAAATCTCTCCTGAGCCACATACATCTGTTGCTTTTATGGTGGCTATAGCAAAGCTTTCTGATTAGTTCACACATCATTCATCAATTAGAACAGAAGGTAAAAGTTATTTCTCCCTACCCACAGTGCTTCATTAAAAAAATAACCTTTAATGTAATGAACGACAGCAGAATCAAGAAATAAATAAGATGAGAGATGGTGCCTTAGGAAGTCACTCTTTGAAGAATTCCAACTCTTTCTAGGGAGGGAAATGAAGAGACATGGGCAAAGGGGGCCTTAACATCTGGCATGAATATAGGCTTTTTTTGTGGCAATTAGTATTGGCACAACACTGGCTATTAGTAAAACCAGATACATATGCTACATTACAAGCTGCTTTACAAAAGAAAGTATCAAATAATAAGGCAGCACTCTTACAGCAAAGTTTGCATCGAGTATTGTCCATACTAGTAATTTACCCTCAAAACTCTCACAAAGCAGAGTGAAGTATTTTGTTCTTATACAGAGCATATGCTGAAAGATGTTCCTCCACATGTATTAGCAAACAACTCTCCGGGTTGACAGGTAGGATATTCACCTGAAGGTGAAAGATACATATCCTGTTTTCACCAACTTATTCAAAGAGAGCAGCAGCAACTAAAGACACCCATCGTGCCCCACACCGCTCCCCCAAACGCATACAGCCTTATCTCCATGCCCTATAGCATGCAGGTAGCAAAGGCTTTCCTTGAGGACAGGGGACTGTGACTACCTTCAGGGAGAGGAGCAGATCTGAATCCAGATTCTGCATTTTAGGTGGGTGGCCTAACCACTAGCTTACTTGGTAGTCAGCATGAATCTAGCCCAAGGCTTTCTCTTACAAGGCCCACAAAACAAACTACTTCTGGTTTGTTTGATTTTTCTTTTTGCATCTCAGGTTAGATGGTTTATGTTAAATGAATGCATTTTACTAGAGCAAAGGTTGAAGAAGGATATTTGTTTTGCCATTTAAAGTAATAATAGTAACCACTGATTCAATCCAAATTGAATTCTTATTCTTCACTTGGTTTGTCCAGCAAACCAAAACATTAAGCTCAAGTCAGGTATTCATTTGTGAAACAGCTGCTGCAGTTACAAAGTTAGCTGCTCTACTTATTGAATCAAATAAGGTGAGCAGCTTCAAGCACAGAAGGATGAAAGGAGTCTTTGGGGTGACCAAAATGAACATATTTTCATTTACCTAGAAATGGACCTGGAGCAGTCACAGGGCCAGTTACAGTACCCCACTTCAAGGATAGCAATGCACTGCAGTGGGACAGGAATGTGGGCAGCCCCAGCTACTTCTCAGGTGGATCCCTGACAGCATCTCGAGCTCTTTGCATTGCTCCAGCTGTGACTCTCCATGTACTACAGTGAGCACTGCTGGGAGCCTTGTGCCTGGGTGACACACAATGTATTTTCATACATGTCCCAAATTCTGGTCTCAGCTAGACCAGCTTTGCAGAGCCCTGTCCTCATGGTCCTAGTGACTTCTTACAGCTGCCCAGTCTGCAAGTCAAAGCATGTTTTTTCTCTCTCACAGTGCCACCAGTAACATCAGTGTAAACCCTGAACTCATTTGTTTCCCACTATAACTTCATCAGTAGTAATTATTTCAGATGAGAGGAGAAACATCAAACTGGAGACTGATGCCACTACCCATTTAGTGGAAAAGATACAGGAATTGCCTCTAAGCTGCAGACTGACAGGGTGAGCAGCCCAGAAGCAATTGCCTTTTCAGTAAGAGCAGTCACCAGCTTTGGTATATGGCACTCATCTGCAGCCAGGAAACACTTTGAGGCTTTTGCCAACATCCCTGGAACTTTCATCCCTATTATAGTACACAAAACCTGTGCAAGCTGGGGTGGATTTTCCATTGTCCCTTTTGGCTTACGCTGATGTAAATTAGACTTAGAGGCAGAACACCTATTATCAATTGCAATGCAGAAGGTGGTAGTCTTGATTTTCAGTTACCAAATTAAATTTGCTTTGAGAAACAGTCAGTAGAATCAAACCAGTTAACTTGGCCATATCTTTTGTTTATAGTCTTTTTTAGTTAGAAAGTACAGTTGATGATCTGAGTACCAATAATGCTGACTGAACAGCTGTCAGCACTCAAAGCACTCTTGCTAACTCAGTCCAGGTTCAGTTTTGCCACCCTTAAGAAAGCATCCAGGGAAACACTTGGTACAGGCTGCCATATATTTTCTCTGTGTGATCACACTGATTTAGTAGGGATGGGGCAGAGCAGGAGATGAGATGACCCCATTCACTTCCCTTTTCAAGCTGTCACATGGGAAAAGGTCTCTCCCCACAGGAGCACAACTGGATCTTCACTTTCCTGCTCTGAAGCGCTGCAGGAGGAGTGGGACCAACAGAGAAGGTGGTTTTGGCACCAGTTCCTGCATAGAGCAAGTAAGAATCAGAGACCTCTTCCCCCATGAACAGCTTGAGCAGATATGAGCAAAACCATCACCTAGCTACCACCCTGACATCTGTGGTTTCAAGCAATTGACAATGTCAGCCTGTGATTGAGGAAGTTTGACGAGTCCAGCAACATGCTGTAAATCTTCATTTCCATTTCCTCTGGAGTGAAAAATTTCTCAAGTGCATTCATGGCCACAGGAGATGGCCACAACTACTTCTCTCTCCTGAAACATGCAGTGTTGTAAAGCTTGCTCAGAACCATCTTATGCTTCCTGGACTTATGCAATGCATTCATTAATCTCACATTAGCATGGGGATGAATTTCTTCCCATTGTGGGTATCTTCTTCCATCTGTAATTTCAATTCTTTTGAAAGCTACTTAGAAAAAGCATTGTTTCCTATCGATCAGCTAGAATTTTCATTATGCCCATGGGTTAGGTATGCAGAGTAGACTGCACACAAAGGTGATATTCTAATACTGTTTGCTCTTGGTTTGCTTTCATTTGTTGCCTATTGATTTTCAGGGCTTTGGTATCACCATGCATGCAGCTAGTAAAAGCCCCTGTGTCCCAGTGGAATGACGTAGGTTAAACAGTAGAGTGTATTTGTGCCTGGATGTGCATTTGTGCGATCTGTGAATTTCAAGAGCTATAAGCACAAGCTTTTCTGTACAAAATACATTTTAAGAGCTGACATTAAAGTTAATATGAAAGTCCAGAGATGCAAAATAATTTACATGCACAGAAAAGGTAGCAATAACGTCTCTAAACTGAGGCAGTGAATTATGCATATAAGAAATATTAAAAATGCAAAGCTGACTCTATTTGCATTCGGAATGCCCCCTAGCTGTTACCAAAGAAGAGGAAATTGCTTTATGCTGAATTTAAGGACACACTACTTAGGGCTGTATTTAAGTCAAGGAGGAATATCACTCATTTTTATTCTACCACTTAACTTGGGCTTATGTAATCTGTCTGATAGCCAAGTCAGTTGTCTCATGTTATTTTCACAGAGAGAGAATATATAATTCAATCATTAAACCTTTATTTTCAACTAGTTCTGATATGTCTTGGAACCATATTGCTGCATGTAAATCATGGGCTGTCATCAGTCCAAAGACGATATATCAGTACTGGGCTGTGCTTTCCCAAATCACTTTTGGGTAATCACAGGACAAAATTAAACTTATTCGCCAGTTGGGGAATATGTAGACGATGTGGAACAATCCAATGACACCTGGTTTGCTTGCAGAGTAGGGGTAAGGTATCACTTCAGGGCACCAGGATCTAAAACCAGAAGTTTGGTTCATCTAAATGTATTTAAACCTTGTCAGGAATGAAATTTGTGAGTGAAATTTGCCTTTCTTGGTCCCCAGCTCCAACAGCAGTGACTGTGGGCTGTACATGAGCAAGTGGCATGAGCCTGTGCATGAGTAAATGCCACCAAAAGTGATGAGGATGCAAAGGTCTTAAGCCACAGGTAGCAAACGCACTGACCACTGAGGTTGAAGCCACTGTACTTCAATCACCACCAGGGATTTTTCCATAGTCTTAACAGCAAGGGGAATTAAAGTAGAAAAAATATTACAAACTAGTAGTTCCTGTCTATGATTGTATTGTTTCTTTGACACCTGCATGTTTTCCACCCTGACCAGGGAAAATCAATCAGATTTTCACAAAGCTTTTATTTAAAGTCAGCTTCACTTCCAAGATCTGTTACATATATGTCAGGAAATTGTCACAAAACAGCTGCTTCCACCTACAACTTTATGAAGAGAACAAGCAGAGGACCAAAGTGGAGTTTGCACATCTCTTACCCATAAGCTTCTGCATGCTGACCCAGAGACAACTACATTTTTGTGTTCAGAAAGCCAACACCCCTAACAAGGCCTGGATTTAAAATGTCTGATCAAATTAATCTTAGTCCACCATGATAAAAAAAGGAAATGGTAGCAAGGATGGACATATGCAAGGACAAGATAAGTTTAAGTAGATAAGCAGTTTGCTAATGTATGTGTTTACTTCCATTTATATCATAGATGTACCATAGTATTATCTTGCACTTTCAGCAGCCCTGATACTTAATGAAAAACTAAAATAAAAAGCATTCTAAGTGCATCACACTTCCCAAGAGTCTCCTTGTCCCAACAACTGCACAATGCAGCATGAATACAAATTTTCCAAACCATCACATCCTTACAATTAGAAGAAATGATTCTTTTCTCCTCAGCTCTCCTAAAACAGCATGTCAGAGAGCAGTACAGAGAGGGGGTATTCAGGCTCTGTGTCAGATCATGGTGTTGCCTCTATCTTTAATGCTAAGTAAGGATTTATGCTTGGAGGTGGTACTGAGAGAAAAATCTTGCATACTGCTATCAGCATACTTTAGGTCACAACAGCAGTAAGTTGTCAAAACTGACCTCACCTGATATCAGGAAAGTTGTCTCAAGTGTAATTCTGGAGTTCTCATGGGATTGACTGTTTTCCTGAAAAGACCAGGTCCTTCTGATATCTCAAAGAACAATGGTTATTGCAGGGTTTTGGTCATGTTTTGTTTTGTTTTTTTAAAAGGGCAAAAGATGGTAGAAGAATTACAGCTAAACCCAGAAAGAAAACCACTGCAGATTAAATTCAAATATGGGAGTAAGAAACTTCCATTAAAAGAGACATTGATGTGAGTCTATGAGTCTAGCTCACTAAGGGGAAAAGCAGAGCTGGATAAGTGAACATCTCCTTAATGAATATCAGAAACATGGGGCCAGGAGACAGAAAAATCAGAGGTCATATGTTGTTTATCACCCATGTCAAAAAGAAGCAAGAAAATAAATGAGACTTGCAAGAATAGACTAAAGCCATTAGAGGGATGGCTGGGGAGGGAGGGTTGAGCACAGTGCTAGAAACTAGCAGTGTGTTTGCAAAAATAAATGAAGGCTGGATTCACCAATCTTTGGCAATTACTGTAACAGAAGACCTCTAGCAGAAATGGCCTTCATCCTCAAAAGAGTGGTGAAGGGGATTGCACTGTACAGGGCAGTGCAGGATAACAGGAACAACTGCTCCAGACAAGTGGTGTTACAGGACTGAGGTCTAAAGCCTGCTTTCTGCCAGGCATCGCTGCTTGGAAGAAATGGAGGAAATGTCCATGGAGAAACCCAGAGGAAGAATAGCACTAATGCCTCAGACTGACATAGTTGGTTTAATATTAAAGGGCAAACTTATGCTGACTGTTAAATCGATATCAAATCAAGACTGGAATCTGTTTTACGATCATGGACGGTGAACTCCTTACTGCTGGAGTCATAAATGATGTCACATTTCAGTAGTCCTATGACTGCCAATATTTGGGCCAGAAATGCCCATTTTAATTAAAAACTTTAATCTGAGAGACAAAATGTCACTTGCTGACAGTTACTCTTTCATGCTCCTCATGTGCTTTTAAGGCTCTGTGCAGAGCAGAAGCCAGCCTATGTTCTGCTCAGCACCGTCCCATCCCTCTGGCAAGGCCCTGCCTGAAGACAAACCTACATTATCAAAGCAAGTTTGTTGTGAGAGCTGAGAAGAGCATAGGTCTTGAGCTGGCCTTTGGGTGTGAGGGAAAGCCACCTACTTGTGAACTGCACGACTCAAAGGTACCCTCTGCACTTCAAAGACAAGTTCACTGGGATTAGGAAGTCCCCTCCCTTACGTCCCTCACCAGTACCATTGACCAACGTAGCATGTGCTTAGTCTGGCTTTGCTATTATTTTTGCTTAGTATGGGCTGGACCCAGAATCCTCTAAGGACAGGTGTATTTTGCATCTAAGTCTTTGAATCAGATCCCAGAGGAAGAATTTTATCAAGGATTTCATATCCTAGAATGATTTAAATCAGCAGAAACATTTGCCACTTTCTTATTTATGTTGCCCCACTTGGTGAATACATGCCAATGACTGGGAAGGCTGCTCTACAAGGTAATTTTTTATACCTTTCAAAATGAAGTGTTATTTAGGCATGTGTCAAAACTCTCACAGGTCTTAAGGATTAAACATGAGCCACAGGTGTTTTCTCGGGGATGAAAAGGTTTGCTGGCATGGAGGATGTTGAAGCAATGTCTCCCATAAATCCAAAGACTGTCTGAAGGCCTGTGAACAGGAATGTCAGGAACTGACTCCCTCTTGCTGTACTCCAAATCTGTGCTGTAGATCCATGAAGACAGAAACATCAGGATCTCATCACCACAAAGTCCATTGCCAGGTCAGGATTCCCTGTGTGGCCCATGACTGATGGCCAACTACAGCTGAAATCAATTCACCCTGTTCAGTAAAACTTTCCCAGTACTGTGACAATTGCAAGTTCTTCTGCTAGATTAGACAAACAATGAACTCAGAGGAGATTTCATCAGATAGAAACAACAGTGTCAAGTCAGAAACCTTACATTACTCTAGTCTACCAAGTCCTTCAAAGTAGCTGAGTGTGGTTATTTTGCTGTTGTGAAAGACATCTATGTTGTTCCACCAAAGCAGCATGAAGAAGGGGTATTTGCTTAGCTCTTTGTCTTCTTCAAACAGACAAAATTATCTTCTGTGCAAAATTAATGTCTGCTTATAAATTCTAGGGCTAGCTGTCTCCTTTGCTTTTAAATTTGCCCAAGATATGTCAAAATTGCTTTCACAAGTGCAGGCTGACATGATGGTAATCTAAGATAGTTTCTAATTGGAGTGGGACATATGTTATAGTCATACTATTTTACAAGGAGAAAGTAACATTTCCTAGTTCATATATTATGATGCTTCCCCTTGAGAATATATATTGTTTCTCCTAGATCAGATTTTTGCCCATATGATGTAGATCTTGCAGTAAAGAACTAGAAATATTCTGTGAGTTTCCACAAAAAGCTTTTGTGGAAGAGATTATGATTGAACATATTACATATGCTTCATGGAGACCGTTCAAAAACTACAGCAAAACATGTCTGATGTATAATTAACATCTCATTTTACCTCTGCTTTTCAGTTCAGAAAAAAATATAAAAGTGCATTTAGACAGAAAGTACTTTTTACACATCTCACAAGTTAAGTTGTTTATTACTTCAAAATTTAATGAAAAATCTACCTTTTACTTCAGAGAGGTAATTTTTTTTTTCTATAGGTAGACTTCTTCCACTTTTACCTAAAATAATTTGTACTAGATATTGTTTGATTAAGAACATGGAACAAAATAAGCTGACAATCCAATGCAGAGTGATTCTCCTTATCAGTAATACAAGAATATTACTTTTAATTGCTTTATTTGAAAATGGCAATAACAGCCTATTAACCTGAAAATTAACTTTCAACAACTGTTCCTATGAGATAATATATGGATTAGATTTCATTGAAATCAGTGCCTTTATGTGAGTAGCTTTTAGCTAATTTTGTTGGCTGCAAATGAGTCTCCCTATTTCATTTAAATGGGGACAGAAGTAAAAGGAATGGAAAGTTTCACAGTGAAATCCAGATCTCTGCCTTTTGTCTCTACGAAAAATCCTTTCCCTCACAGTGCAAAGGTTACTCCATAAATTATCATGTAACTTTTCTCTAGTAAAGTTCTCTGCCTTTGCAGCATTAGCTCCCTGGTCATGCCAGGAGTGAAGGGCCATGAATGACAGGCAACGCCTTCAGTGGTTCAACCTGGTACTTGTAGATCTGCCCTGTTTTACAAGGTATTTGAGTCCATTCAATAGTAGCAGCTACAGGGTACACACTGATCCAGCAGTAGCAACACTGCCAACTCAGCCCTGACCTGGTGCTCATTGCCCCTGACTTGTGTGCAGGGATGGAAGCTGCTCCTTACCGTGAAATACAGAGCAAAGCCAGTGTTGCTTCTACCTGCAGGGTTCCCCAGCTCTGAATTATCTTTTTTTCCCCCCGATTTCCATTTAGTCAAGTTTTTCTCATTCCCAGTGTCAGGTCAACTTTGACAACTCACAAGAGCCATCATATATTTCCTCTAGGGTCTTTTCTATAGGTGGCCATAAGTGGTCCAAACAGGTCATGGAGGACATACTGCTTCACAGTAAATAAAATGAGAGTGCACAAGGAGGGCAGTGTGACCACAGCCCTGCTCTCCTGCTCTCCATATAAGAGTGATAATCCTTGTGACAATTGCACCATCTAATAGTCCGGTAAAAGAAATAATGTTCTGTGATCTCCATTCAACATAATTCTTAAGTACCTGCCTAAGATGTATGCCTTGCTGCCTCTGGAGCCAGAAGAATTAGTCATGTACGTGCAGTTAAACACATGCATGTGTATTTAACATGTTTTAATGGTTCCATATGTTAATTTGCCTGTTAAATGGCTGCAGTCCTGGACATCCCCACTGGAAACAGGATGAAACTCATACATCAGATGCCTTCAGCCCACCAGGCTCTGTTCCTTATCTGGAGAGGGATGCATAAGCAGAGATTTTGTATCACGCAACAACAGGTAGATATATTTTTTTTATCGATTGATATGAAGTACTTGTATTTGTTGTTTCTCTGAAATAATGCTTTGAGGAACTACTGAGAAAGGGACTATAGGAAAACACAGCTCTACTTCAAATGTTCTTTCCCTTCTCTCTCCATGTTGTGCAACAGACCACAGATGTGGTTGTGTCAACTCACACAAACTGAGAACCATCAAGATGGACTTTCACTATATATTTTAATTTTCAGCTTCTGGATCTTCTATATTCTTTAGTTTAATCTATTAGACAATTTTCATAACATCAGTTATTATTCTGATTTTATTCTGAGATTTATTCAGTGAACAATAAATAGACTAGTTAAATGAATCCTATTTCAGGTAAATGGTTTTTGACTATTATTACAGCTAACACTTAATTGCTGAACAGAATTCCTGCTTCTATTGGAATAATTCTAGTCAGTAGCAGCTTCAAGAATTATAGTTCTTTAGGTTACACCCAGTAAGAAGTAGAAGACAATGCTATTTCACAGCAAGCTTGTAATTTCAACAAAACACTTGTTTAAACAACTTACCATGTAGCACAAGAGGTGACTTCAGCACAGTCACTCAGTGTGGCTGTAGACCTGATTTAACCAACCACTTAACATGAGTTTATGATTATTTTGCATTGTTAAAGAAACATGGATAGCTAGAGGATACCAAGCAGTCTGGCCCAGGATATTCTGCCATAAAGTGCCATATGGTCATTTACAGATGTGGATGCAAATTCTATGGAGATTTTAAGCAATTATTTGTTAAAGAGATGCCACAGCAAAAGCTGTACAGAGTGTTATTCTTTATTTTAGAAGCAAAGTAGAATGCTGCATCAGCTTGAATAGGACTGGAACACATTATGGTTTCACTGCATGGCTAATGTCCCTTAAGTCTGAGCAGCAAGAAGTTTCTTAGCAAGAAAGATTCACAGTCCAGGAAACTGGACTCTGATTCAGGTCAAAATATTAAGAAATGCACTAGCTGAGACAATGATTTGGATGCTGTGTACTCTAAGGTTCCACTCAGAGGATGTTCTGAATTGCAAAACGTTCTCCTTACTTAGCTTTAGTGGATTTATTTGCATTCTTAAAGTTATGTGCATGCTGAAGTACTTTGGTTTAGCTGAAGGTTATATGTGATGGGAATGCTCTACTAGGTCTTTGTTGCCATAATTAAACAACCATCACATAAGACCTCTGCCTCCACCAATTGAGTGAGCTTCAAAGCAAGAACTTAGCACTGACTGACTCTACTTCCAGATACCTGCCTTCACAGCCAGACAACCCTCCAGATTTTAATGTTTACAGTCTCTGGTTAAAGAAGTGAAGGTTTTCCTTACTGGATATTTGTCATTGCTTATCCAGGGTTGAATGGTCATTGAATAGAAGGCAATGGTAAAAGTCCCATCAACTTCTGTTAAAGAAGGGCTGGGACCCCAAGTCAGTCATTGTGTTTGAAATATATATCTCCTTAGTTTCCTCCTGCCCTCTCAGTCCCCCAGTATGAAATTAGGAGAAATATTTCCTCATATTTTTCATGTCTGAATGTTATATCACTTAAGCCTGCATAATAACATTCTGGAAGTGGATGGTTAACAACTGGCACAGCACAAGCAAGTAGCTTTGATCAATCTTAAATTCTCATCCCTTGACACTTTAATCAAAATAATTTAAAATTCTATTAAGCACAATATGCAGAGCATTAACACTCTGAACCAGTGAGCAGTTAGAGTGTGGACGCTGAGTGATATGTCTGAATAACAGCCTTGTTAGAAAGGCTATCATGCTTTGCTCCTTGCTGAATCATCAGGGACGATAGTGGCAGTATCACTCTTTCATTGCTGATGTATGGCTCAAAGGATCTGACAAGGAGCTAAATGTCTGATTACCTGAGAGAAGCTGCTTTACTGAAGTGTAAGTAAAATCTTCCGTCTTTTAAAATTTAAGTGGATTCTGGAGCTGCTCATCACACAGGAATTGAGGCAGCAATCAACCACCTTCTCAGCATTATTCCTGCCACTGTGCAATTTCCCAACCTCTCCAGTCTAGCTGCTACCATCCCATTTAATTCAGATCTGCTGCTCTGTCTTGAGGCTTCTTCTCTTTCTCACCAGTCATTTCTCCATTGTTTTTCGAAACATCACAAAGTTATATCCAGCATCCCAAAGGAGAGCATCAAGAGGCTTATCCACCAGTCACTGCCACCTCACAGTGTGGTTACCATTTAAGATCTGAAACCACTTAATTCCCTTTCAAAGTGTTATACTGACTAAATGTACCCATACTGACCCAATTGGTTTAAAGGTTTATTTTTTGTTTGATAGTAACGCAGATGTCCATCTGAATAGTGACAAAGGAGGGTAAATGTTTCAGGTTGATATTGGCTGTGCCTCCGTGGCCAAGCCCACCACAAGAAGTGCATACAGAAATTGCAAATATCCTCACAAGCCTCCTTGCTTTGGACTAGAGCTCTGTTTTTATTTGTGCAATGCTTAGGCATGCAGATCTGAGGTAAAGTTCATATTTCAGGAAATACGTGCATATAAAACTTCATTTTTGTCTCCTTGATTAAAACAGAATGGGGTAGATTTAGGTGATGTCTCCAGGCCCCATCTCCTCCAACAAAATCACAGGAAAAAGTTGCTAAACTAACTCAACTATTACAGTGCAGCTTTGCCACTGGTGTATATAACAATCTCCCATGAATAGTTTTAGCTGCAAAGAGTTAGATCAGCAATTGTAATTATCAAAATCAAAACCTGTGAGCACAGGGAGCTTTTTAGCACAGCAAGTGAAATCATTACTAATTCCCCACTGCCAAAACACATACCTCAGTGTGCATGTGAGCACGGCCTCTCATGCAGTCTCTTCTTTCCCAGTAAGATCTGGTAAAAGACTGCTTCACTAGGTTTTAAATCCCACTGGTGGCGTTGTACATTAACTGAGAAGACTGATCAACCCATACAGTATTAAAAAGACATTTGTAGACTCATTTAATCAATAATGTACAGTATTTAGATTGAGAGAAGACAGCTGTAAGACCATGATACATCAGCTAATGAAAAAGAGTGTGATTCACATTAAGCAGAGAGGCCAAGAGGCAGCTCCTCAGCTGGTGGGAACAGTGATGGTAGCACCCCTGGATCTCTGAGCCCGTACCCCTGCTGAGGATTTCTCCTAGAGCAAAGGACTGAGTGAGCTCCCTCTCACACAGCATCCTTTGCACAGGTATAAGCGGGAAGTTTTCTGAGCTACAAAGGCACCAGGTTTCTAAAAAAGTCAGACAAGGTGACAAAAAGGGCCTATTTGACCTTGAAATGTTTCAGAAGTTGACAGCCACCCAGAATATTTCTATATACACATGTGCCAGCCTGATCTGGAATCCTCTCTGATTTCAAGACTTTCTCAAGCAAGAAGGATTTTTGTGGGAAAAGGAGCAAGAAGATGAAATTCTGCACTGTTCACATGAATTATCCTAAAGCTATATAGCAAAGCCATATGGTAGTTTTCACTGCCATTCTGCAGAAATGGTTATCAAGTTCTAAGGGCTGGACTGTTCCTTAAGATTTGTCCTTTTTTACTGCTAGAAAACTCACAGTTCCCTTTAAGTGTCAGTTCCCCACAGTGGGCAAAGCTGGTCTGATGCCCTCATTCCTAAACCAGTTTGGTGTAATGAGCAAGCTGCCGTGCTGGGATTTGGAAACTGAAGAGAAGCAGTGTTTACCTGTGCCTTGGGGTCAAAACCTCCTTTGAGCTGCCCAGGAATTTCTGCCAGGATTGGGACCATCAAAAGAAGCAGGATTAGATACCTACAGCTAGATCTTCTTGCCATCCTTTTTCCATCTTCTTTACATCCCAGATATAAACCTCGCAGCCTGTTTACAACTGATTCACAAGCATATATAGATTTTCATAGACATTCCCTACTCAAATGCTCATTTCATTAATGAGGCAGATACATTTCAGCCTGCAGAACATGCCAGGCTCTTGGCGGTGACAATTGCTTCATGGATGCACCATCTGCTACGCTCTCAATGTGACTGGTTACCTACTTTTCATGGCACATTTCTTTTTGCTGGCTGAATGGCTCCCAAATCCATGAAATGCTCTTTGGGAAAGCTGTGTAGAGTTTCCTGATGTCAATACTTCTGCAAACACATATTTCCATGAGAATAGCCTTACTCACCTTCATGTTCTCCTACGGAACTGTGATGCTTTTCCTGTCTGCACTTTTTGCTAGCACAAGTCTGCTCCTTCCATTTATAGGAAGGCACAGGTAAAAGACTATCTTCTACCACCAACGCTGAAGAAAGTAGCTGTGATTACAATATATGAACTGACAGAAATGGATGTTTGGAAAAAATGGGAAGACTTTCCAGATTTCCTTAGTCACCTGCATAAATCACCATGTGTCTCTGTTGTGCCCAACATCACAACTCCATGAAGGGTACCTTAAAGAGAGGGGGTGGGCAGGGAAGGTCAGCTGCAGTAAATGTTATTTGCCTGAGATGCCCAGGATTTGCTGTATAAAATGAAGATTTTTCCTGCATGAAAAAGCAGAGATTTGGACTGCTATTAATAAAAGTTAAAAATAAGTGGGAAAAAAAATTGCATTCATAAAATTTCAAGTTTTCTGACATTTTCTGAAATCGCTAATTCTTGGTAATGTTCACTGTCTTACTTTACATAAAATCACTGCTGATACAAGTTTAGTTTTATGTAATACTCCATATGGTGGATTCATAAAAACCTTCTACTGGGAATACCACCATAAACCACTATTTTCTGCTATAAAAAATAACCATTAAAGTCCAGACATGCACAAACAAGGTAATCTGCCATAAATTTTGAAATGGTAAAATACTACAAATGTAAATGTATTCAACTCCCTTTGCAATGCATGTAATTTCCATAGCTTTATTAGAAATCCTGCAGTTGCAGTGGTTTGGCGATAGGTTATAAATATAGTAGGAATGAGTCAGCATGCAGATCCCTTCTGTGGAAAACAATTTGAGAGATTTTATAGCCCGAAGCTGTTTATTATTTTGTAAGAATAGTAATGCAAGTTCATGTTCAAAACCTGCTGAGGGAAGAATTTGCAAAACATCCTATTACGGAACACGCAGAAAGAAGGCATAAGAGCTATGTAATAGCACTGGGCTGGAACATTTTCACATCCTCCATTTAGCTGATTTTTTTTTCCTCATGTACTTATTAGGGTCCTTGTGAGATTATCACTATATTACACTAATAAAATGAGAGCACAGCTAAGGCTTAGGAAATGCAACAGCCCTTAAAACCTGAGACACGAAAAAAAAAGGTTTCTGGAAGCTTGGTTTGTATAAAGGGGTTGCAGTAAATTTTAAAAAATTTGGGAAGACAATTTTCTGTTTCTGTTACTGATAATGAGGGGAGAATATATTTCTAGTGATTACAAACCCCTTTATACCTAGCTGACTCCAACATTTCTCTGTTTTACATAATAGATTGCAATGAACTATTTCTATAACCGTGATCTAATGATGTTGCCTAGGTGTAGTAACAAGTGCAGAAAGTTATTTACTTTCAAAGCTGCCTCCATTATGTGTTTCACGCCGCAGAGAAACACTTCTGATGCCAATGAATAAATAATAAGGCCGGTTTTGCAACTGGACTAGGGTTGGCAGCAGAGGCAGAAGGACATTTCTCAGTCCCCAGTGCCCTGTGCCAAGCAAAGACATTCTCCGGTGTGAGACCTGCTCGGGTCCTGTGTGGTGCAATTCTGTCCCCAGACTTTATAGACACCTGGCCCTGACAAAGCCAGCCGTGTATGGCTGTGCTGCCTTACACCACTCACAAGCACAGAAATCTTTGCTACTTGGAGCTTTCTGACCTCTCACAAATCTAGGCAGAGCACATGTGTCCACTAACTTTTATGGATTAAATAGAGCTGTCACTGTAGCTAGAAGGATTACTCTTTTTTTTAACCAGTTGCTACTAGAAGTAAATGAGTTTTATCTGTTCACTTGGAATCTGGGAGAAGACAGATAGCAATTGGGTCCAATTTTATTTTATTTTATTTTATTTTATTTTATTTTATTTTATTTTATTTTATTTTATTTTATTTATTTTATTTTATTTTATTTTATTTTATTTTATTTTATTTTTTACATTTCAACAACATTTTGATAGGAAAATGCAAGCAAAGGGTATAGTTTTTCAAGGGCAGTTTGCATGAAATGTTGTAGGGTTGGCTTTTTTTCAAATCAAAAAGAAAGTATGTTATTTTGGATCATTTTAAGATAACGGGGGCTCAGGTGATTGCTACAATGCTTGATCAGAGTTGTCATTTGCTTTTTCCGTATGCCTGCTTCTTCTGTAGGCTAGACACCTTTGCTAAATTATCTTTTCTGTGCAACCTCCCCACTTACTGACTGGCATCAAGGGAGTCAGATGCCCCGGGTATATAATGACAGGTATGGCCTTACTCATAGAAATCCACACTACAGCCCCATTGAAATGCTAAATAAGATTTGGAAGATGCCATGCAAGTGGAGCCAGAAAAAAAATCCAATTAAATTTGATTTAGAAGAAAAATCAAAATATTGTGACTCAGGAATGCCCATTTTTTTTTCATTAAATATAGTCTGATTTTGACATTTTTGGGCTATTTTGAACCCTTTCTTATTCTGAATTCTCATAATAATTTGGGAGAAATAGTAGAATTTTTTGTAAACTGGGTGCACAATGAACAATCTAAAATACAATTATTCACTTAGTCAATATGAAGAATATAAACTAAACTCAGTGAAATAGTGATGAGATATAAGAAATGTCTATTTAGATGAAGACACTGATTTTGAACCCATGTATACAGCAGTCACAGCTGTAAAAAGGTAACTTACCCAACACTGGAAAACAGTAATTCTTATGGTACATCTAATTTCCACGTTACTTACAAAAAATATTTTTTTACTTAAGAAACAGTAAGAAACAACTTTTTAAGAACTTTTTCAGTTACTATTTTTTAACTGTCTCAGAAGTATCGTAACCATAAATCAAATCTAATTAATAATATTTGAGACTAAAATCAACAACAACCACATCTGTAAAATGTATCCAAAATGAAAGGGGCAGGAAGCCTCCATTTTCTATAAGCAGCTAATATTTCCCTGTCTAAATAACCAATACAATTACTGTAATTTTCTTCTCCAGTTAATAAGAAAGCTGTATTTCCATATGTATGACAGAGTAAGTAGGATTTTTTCTGTTAATACGAATAACAGGTCTTGGACTCTTCCAGTCAAATGCTGATCCCACATTTAATTATATTATTAATTTTCTAAAGAACATAGTCTATTCCCAACAGAAGACAGAATTGCATGAAACTCTTTTCTTCCTCATGGAAGCATGAACGCAGACTAACCTCACTGACACCAACAAGACAAAGTGTAGTAGCAGAAATCCACATTACAAGCTGAAAAGTCACTAAAATCTGTGCCACTCAGTTTCCCGGTTAAGCCCCAGCTCCTGAATTAAATAAAACTTTTCCAAACCTTACATCCATTATGCACTTCTGCACTTTGCTTAGCACAGCCCTGGTATAAATAACCATGTAAAATTCCTGTTCTCTGGTACTAAAAGACATGAGGACACGGAAAGTTGCAGGTTAAAACAGCTCAATCGTCCTCCAATTTTCTTCCAGATAGCCACAACCACCACAGCTATATGTAATCAATATTTCTTAGGTTTTTAATTTCTGAATAAAGGGTGTGTTGGTGCTGACCTCCAAACCTGCAATTTACTGAGCAAATTTTGAGCTAATTGTCACCAACATCAAAAGCAGATTAATATAATAGCAGAATTTCAGTTGTCCTCCTCATCAGATACAAAATCACAAAAAAATTCCTTACTTATCTTTCTAGAGTCTTTTGAAGGTGAAGTACGCTGCCAGTGTAAAACATTTTAAAAATATAAGGCCTGTGGCCAAATCTTCAATTGCATGAAACTGTCTTAGAAGAGCTCAGGAGGAGAGAAAAGAATGCAGCTTTGAGCCAGATTTCACCATTTTAATTTTTTTCCCTACAGTGCCCGGGACTGTTTTGTATTACAGTGTTGGCAGAGCACTTCACAGGGACTGCCAATCTGGTGGAGCACCAGGAGATGTGTTATGCTCTGGTCCTGCCTCTATCCTTGAAAGCCACACTTGTCCTGCAACTCTTGTAACCACTGCCCTGGCTCCCAGCGGGAAGGCAAGGCACAGAGAGCGGAGAAGTGCCACCACTGCCTTCCTGCCACCTCAATATCCTTCTGAACCGGGGCCCAGGATCTGAGCTCTTCTTGAAAATTGTATCACAGGGTGTGCATTTGCAGGAAGATCCACAAAGCACCCCAGTTCCTGATGCACTCAACACAACAATGCCTAAGAGCTAGGATAGGGAGCAAGATGCTTGAGGACAACTCTGTTGCATAAATGTAGGTCAGGTTGCCTAGAGCTCCCTGCAGACATGGGAATGCCAAGACACACTCTGAAAGGAATTTAGGGATTCTCCTTTTAGAGTCAGCTATCAGCCGTGCTATCTATTAACGCTCCATCTTTCCTCTGCAAGAGACTTCATAAGAAAGTAAGCATAGACATTAATCTGGCTTTTAAAATTTTCATCTCGGTTCTCTGAGCTGGGCTCCATGAGCCACAATACCATGGCTTAGCAAACCAGCCTCTGAAATGGGCAGGTTTCCTCCATCAGCTCACATATGTGCAAGGGTTTTTTCAGACTTGGTTAACAAAAGTTGTGATTTCTCATTTCTTTCCTCTTCCATTGGATCATAATTTAAGATCTATCATTCAAGACTGCCTGATCTTGAGCCATGTCCATATATCACACAGAACATTAAAACCTGACCTTTATACACAGGATAATAAATACCTCTGAGTTACTTACAAGGTAGTAACTCACTCTCACAGTTCAGCAGAGAGAAAAGCAGAATCTCAACACAAAAATCTTCAGTTGTTGCCAAATACAAGGAGGCTTATAATAATACTTTTACCTGGGGAAGCCAATAAAGAAGGCTAAATGTATTTCAAAAGCGTGATGATAAATTAGCAAATAGAAATGGAGCTGAGCAGTTGCCAAAACAACTGGAAAATCCAGGCTGCTGTAATTTCCACCTGCATAATGCAAGGAATTACTGGATTTGTGCTAGAAGCCAAGAGCATCTTCAGCCAGCTGGGTTGGTCTGACTTCAACACAGTCATCTGCCAGCTTCTTCAGTTTTACCATCTGATTCAGCAATCTCTGCAGTGACATTGCTGCTGTGAAACAGGGACTGGGTTTACAGGGCTTCTTATCTCTCAAGTACTGCTCTGACATCTGAGCCACTCCAGCTCTTCTGAGAAGGTGGCTGATGCACAGCTGGTGAGCAGCTAGAGAGAGTCACAGGTAGTTTCAGTATCTGCAGATTTAGTCCCTGGACCAAAAGGAAAGACAAGCCTTGCGATTCTATGGCTTCCATCAGGCAGCATTCTCTGTGTGGGGCGAGTGCAGGCATAACCTTTAGAACACAGTGCAGAAGAAATATTATCGTGATTTAAAGGGTTGACATCCAATGGCCAGGTCTCTTGAAACTCTCCTCTTGATAGCTATAGTTAATATTTACACAGAGAGCTCTTGAATCAAAGAAGAAGAAGGAAAAAAGATAAGCCTTGATGATGTAATTTCAGCAACCAGGAACACCCAGTACAATATTTTGTGCACTCATCAGTGCACAATTTCTATGTGACATGAATATTCTTCGATTTGTACATTAAAAGGGACCAAGAAGCAAGAGGACACAGAGAGTGCCTCTTCATTCTCCAATGCATTTCCCCACCTTGGGGTATGTCTTTTGTGCCACCTGAGCCACCATTTTTCTGTCTTGTTCTTGTTCATGCCATGCAAATATGAGTTGAGATCACCAGCTATTCTCCTGTAACTTTGGCAGGAAAGTGGTAGAGGGTGAGTTACTGCTGCTCTCCCAGCAGTGAATTACAGGCTTTTGCCTCATAATTTATGCTATCCTGAGAGGAGACTCAGGAAAAATTAATTTACACAGCCTAAAGAAAAGTCTGCTAAGGAGTCCCTGTCATGGGTTGTGTACTGATTTTACATGGGTATAAATCCTACATACCATGACCAAAATCAGGGCACTAGGAAAGGCTTATAAGTGAAAGTACACTTTCGTTCACAGTCCCTAAATACTAGCAGTGAATCAACTTGGAAGACCAGGAAATAATCATTTCCAGTATGAAAATAACAAAAAGGAATAGCACAAAGTGAACAGAAGAAACCCTGAAGTGAAATAAAGGGAAACATGTTCAATGAGAAGTACAAATGAGATATTGGAATGACATGCTGAAGGAGGACACGAAGCCACATCTGTCTTGTTCCCTTCATTACTGGCCAGGGAACCTAGGAGATATTTAGAGTATTCAGTGTTGACTAAGCTCTGTGAGGCAGGCCACAATGCCAGCCTTCTCCTTGACTCACAACAAAACACTTTCTGCCTGCCCACAAGAGCACTTGAGGTCCTTGCTGACAGATGCCACCCGGTTGCCAAGCTGCAGGCAGCATGCAGCAGGGACAGCATGATGGATATGGATCCTCTCACCTATGGTGCCAGGGGTGTCAGGACAGAGACCACAGGAAGGATCCGGTCTCCTCTCAGACTGTTAATCTGCATTGCTTTTGTGCAGAACAAGATGGCTAGAGTTCCCCCAGAGAGCTATTTTTTCACCCCATGCAGTTTCTTTTCCACCAGAAAGATACAAAATATACTTTTTCTTCCTGGAGGCTTGAGCTGATTATTTCCTTCTGTGGGTGCCTTGCCTTCATTTTGTCAACAGAGCAAGAGCCATTGGTCCAGGCAGTCATTTTGAAAAGACAGCCCCTGGCATTAAAAGGTAGAGACATTTTAAAAACTAATGGAGAATTTTGCTTCATTAAGTAGCCCATAAACTAAGGAATCATTGAGCACCAGGGGGAAGATACCAGAATTAGTCAACATTAGAAATGCTTGGTGTCACAAAGGAGCACGTAAAGGTTTTAATACAGCTCTACCTGCTGATCTGCTGGCAGATATTCCTGGATGTGAGCTACTCTCACTTGAGTACAATCTTCATTCCTTTCAACACCACAGTAGCAAACCTCTTGAATTAGAAAGGGCTTATTCTGCATCTCAGTGATAATGCTGAACTTACTTACTTATTAAGCTATAATGCAAGAAAGCCTTGGCAGAGCTGCTCTTGGACTCTACCAAGCTGGTGTGTCACAAGGTACAGAAACTTCTACGGGAAGCTGTGGTTATAATCCCCTGCCTTAGGAAATTCCATAAAATTTGGAAATGTATGCAGTGCAATTTGTTTCCCTTAGACTGAAAACAGAAACACCATGAAACAGAATCAAACCATGAGTAAGGCTATTACAAACACTTTTTTCAGCCTGCAAAAGTCAGCCCTCAGTGGTCCCATAGATAGCCCTGCATGATGCTTTCAGCAACAATGCTGAGGGAGGGACAAATTTTTAATTAGGAATAATCTTTTTTTCCCTTTTGGTGTCAGAGAACTTACACAGACTTTGCTTTACTCTAATATTCTCACAAAAAAAATCTATGGGACCTAGTTTGCACTGCCAGAACAGATGTATATGTTCATAGTTCCATTTAATGCAACATAAAATAGCTTTTCTGAAAAAACTGCAATATCTATTATTCTTTTATGGCACATGCTCAGTACTTAAACCAAAAAAATCATTATCATTCATAATTCATTCTCTATTTATTCAAACTCTGTAGTGGTCTTGCTGAGCTACCATCTCTTTAGTATGACTCTTTTGTAAGCTGGGATGCTCCATCAGCAGGCTCCCCTGCTTTCTTCTAAGCATCTAATGCAAAATAATAATGATCTTATGAACACAAATAGCATTTACAGCATCAGAGATATAGTTATAAACCAGTTAAAAGAAAATGCAGACATTCCTTTTCTAAGCATGTTAGTTCTTTCCTATTCTTCATTCTGTAAAGTAACATTTTCTGCAGATAAAAAAGACAAATTCATAAATTACTGCATTTGGCAGTGGAATGCAGCGATTGTGGCAAGGCACAGCTGGAGAGTTTGAAATGTGGCAGCTTTCTTCGAGGCCATCATTTTCCTGTTCCTTTGGGAATCACTGCTAAATGTGGCTACTGCTAATGTAATGAATATGAATCCATGTGAATCTCCGATGCAGAGCTGGGATCTGTCCCCTTGTGGGCAAAAATGATTTTTTTTTTCTGTGCATACTTTTTGATTGTGTATATGTGTATAACTCTGACCTTACTTCAGCAACTCACCTGCTCTTAAGTACCCAGGTAGTGCTGAACTACTCATTTTTCATTCAGCAGCAAACTAACAATATGCACTCTCTCCCTTTTGAAGATCCCTGGCAGAATAATACACCACCTGTTCAGCCCCCCTTCCTACCCCCCTCCTTACTAATTAAGCTCTGAAACTGTTTCCAAACAAAATTGGATTTCTTTTCTTCTGCTCCTCCTGCCTTCATCCCCTGACTGCACCTTTGTAAACATTTTTGATCGGGTGTGAAAGGCACAGAAACAGCCACAAATAAGAGGACCTGTCACTTCAGCCAAAGTCGTTAGTGTGTGGAGAAAGCTGGCTGGGCTAGTACTGAGCGACTGTGTGACATGCCAAGGGATGGACAGTAACAGAGAGGATCCCTAACCAGTGTCCAGAGGGGTCTCAGAAATGATAGTGTGGACAGGACAGAGCTTCTTGGCCCTTCTTCTGGGCTGCGAAGGCTACTGGTTGACTGACTCATTTTATAAGTAGGACATCTGAATAGCTGACAGGCATTTTCCAAAGAGAGGGTGGCTGTGCATGGTGTGCATATTCTGAGTTTGCTTCCACCACGGAACAGTCAGTTGGAATTTTAATCCGAGTGGCTTTCATCTCCGTGGTTGTACAGTGCTTTGCACAATGGGTCTTTGTCCGTTGCCAGAGTACTACTGCAATGCATACCATAAATAGCAATTGTAATAACAGTTATAAAGCTAAGGGTTTTTAAATGGTCTCCAGAGCTGGATGTCTTTTCAGGGTAATAGGCATTTTTTAAAATCAGGTCGCCTAGTTAGGTTCCTAATTCTGAATGCTGAGTCTTATTTTGCCATTAATTTTCTTTAAAACTTAAGCCTCCAACTTGGCTCATGTAGATAAATATTAAGTGAGGGGGAAGCAATGGAAACACTTGTCAAAATAAACCAAGAATAATTACTGAATTCCATTCACAAGTTTTGGGAGAGGAAAGATCAGGCCAGCCATCAAATAAGAACAGCTTCAGCCAAGATCTACAACTAGAGGGACATTGTTCTTCTTGACAGTTCTTCACTGAGGTGATTAACAAGCCTGGCTGATGACCCTTTGGGCTCAGCTGTACAGTTAGGGTATCACACATCAGCTGAGCTATCAGCACACTTCCTATGGGCATGGCCTTGCAAATATAAAATTATGTGACTTGGCTTCACCCCCTTCACTGGGACTAATCAAAGTCATGTTGTCTTATATTTGCTGTCACTAAAACCATTCATGTAGATACCACAGGCTCAGTTGTGGCACTGGAAGACAATACTGGCAACTATTTAAGCAACAGATTAAGTGCAGCTGGGATTCCCAAAAGTAGAGCTACTCCTGAGACAGTCTCGGTGCCATCCACCTTCTCCTAAAGTGCAAGTCCTGAAGTCAGAGGAATTGCACCTGAAAAGTGACTATTTTTCTATGCTGATTAGGAAGGGAGCCAAGTCAATCACCTTAGACAGATAACTAGACTGGAAGTAAATAGTATTACCTGGTATGAGTCCCATCCAGTGTGCCTGAGCTTTCAGACAATTGCTCTGTCCTCTAACCTGAAAGTTTCAGTTTGGACTCCTATATCCAGGTTGATATGTAGGAGCAGAATAGCATATAAAAAAGTGTTGTGGAAGTCCTTTGGTTCATTCCAAAAAGAAAGTGCTTACCAGGTTCAAACTCCTCCAGGGAACCCCACCTCATTTTTCTTCACTGGACTAGAGCAGGATTGAACTAGTGACCAAAGGAGAGGCCATGCAAAGACAGTCTATTACAGTCATCTCCTCTAATATATTTCACAATAAATTTTATTAGCCTAGCTAAGATCCTGCTGTGCTGTACTTCCAAGCACACTAAATCACAGTTGTGCCACATCTTGATTCAGAAACCAATGCAATCAATTTCAGCTAATTATACATCTAAGTTGTGAGTCTGTAAAGGAGTTGTACAGAACTCATATCACCATGTATAGCTGGACCATTGCTAGAAAGCAGGAGTTTGTGTGTGAAGACATGGTTTTAAATTTATGAAAAGTGTGAACATAGTTTCAAAGCAGAATTTGGTTTTAATGTTGGTGGACCTATTTCTTCTTCCACTGAAATTAATAGCAACCCTGCCACTGACTTCAGAGAAAGAATGGCTGAGGTCTTTATTTCATAGAAACTCTAGCAGTAAAATACAAGGAATTAATTTTAGCTATTATATTTTGGAAGGCTGACAACAGCTGCATGAAGAACTGAACCTGCATCTCCCAGGGAGACACATAATACTTAAATCACTAAGCCATTCTCTTTGATATCCATGTTGTATTATAAAATTAATCTTTTGTGGCAATTAATTAGAGTAGTTATGAGGAAAGTCATGCAGGCTGAGACTCACATTTATTGCTCAGTGTGGCCTTGTTTGTTTAGTCAGATTCCCTTAAGCCATTAATAGAGCTTTATGCTAATTTCCTTAATGCTTCCGATCAGCATGTTCAGAGTTACAACTCCACTAGGGCTTCACAGATTATCCCAACATACAGAACAAGTAAACAATAGATGCTACTTCCCCCTGCATGTCAGTCTCCCTGGATACCCTAATGAGATCACATCTATGCCAGTCAAAAATGTTAGAGATCATAGAATCATAGAATGGTTTAGGCTGGAAGGGACCTTAAAGATCACCTAGTTCCAACCCCCCTGCCATGAGCAGGGACACCTTCCACTAGACCAGGTTGCTCAAAGCCTCATCCAACCTGGCCTTGAACATTTCCAGGGAGGAGGCATCCACAACTTCCTTGGGCAACCTGTTCCAGTGTCTCACCACCCTCACAGGGAAAAATTTCTTCCTAATATCTAATCTAAACCTCCCCTCTTCCAGTTTAAAGCCATTTCCCCTTGTTCTGTCACTACCTGCCTTTGTAAAAAGTCCCTCCTCAGCTTTCTTGTAGGCTCCTTCAGGTACTGGAAGGCCACAATAAGATCTCCCTCAAGCCTTTTCTTCTTCAGGCTGAACAGCCCCAACTCTCTCAGCCTGTCCTCATAGGAGAGGTGCTCCAGCCCTCGGATCATCCTTGTGGCCTCCTCTGGAGTTGTTCTAATGAGAGATAAGTAGATGAAATTCCTTGGGCTGTGATTGAACTTTCTGACACATTCAGCCCTGAAGAGGTTAAAAATAAAAAGCTGCCTGGGTTTGCTGCTGAAACTGTGAATAAGTAAAGAAAGCAAGTACATTCTTTAGCCAGATTTCTTTTCTCCAAAGATATTTCTCTGGAAATGCTTGAAAAGCTGGGTAAAGCATAGTCCCAATTTTCTGGAAAGGAAGTGAGCTAAGAGTAAATCTTGAAAATGCCAGACCTAAATACTGAGCTGGAATTTATTCAAATGTCTTTCATGTCTAATGCATAAAACCTGGTTATTCAATCAAAGTCACTTTGAATCAACCCTAGGTGCTTAAACATGTGAAAAACCCTAAGCTCATGTAGGAGATTTTGAGTTTATGTATGTAACTTAACAACTGCCCCAAATCTCCCATTGGTCTCAGATTCCAGTAGTGATATGGAAACAGCCAGGCACTTGTCTGAGGATGCCAGAGTTATAACGACATTTGTTACACTTTCCTAAAGAAGTCAGTCAATGGAAAAACTAAACACTACTGTGCTAAAAATATTGCACCCCTTAAGAACAATGGAACAAACAAAAGTACCCAGTCCAAAATAAATGGCAATCACTACACAGTGGCTGCTTGATGCATTTGGTTATGTATGCTTTCTTCTTCAGACTCTAGAGCAGCTACTCACAGCTGCAGAACTGGAGTAATGCTCCTCAAGTCCTTCATTTCTGCAACTGTGACTGGTAAAAATGTCAGTCTGAGGCTGTTTCAAAAAGCAGGAAGCCCTTGGAACAGCATGTAAGTGACACTTTGAAGGCTGCAAATCTCACTCAGAGAGACCAGGTGCTCCATTCCACAGTGGCAGAAACTCCCAGTATGGACAACGGATCAGACCAGGGCAGGCCAAGGCCTCAGAGCTGCTTCAGGTGCAGGATCATGGAACCCAGCATGGGCTAGCTGACCTTCTTACCCAAGCATTTAGCCTCTGGAACTATGTGCCTCTCCTCATCTCCTCAGAACCTGCAAGTCATCCACAGTTGAACAATCTCAATGACCGCTGATGTATTTGTCACAGATAGTTTAAAATTAAGCATGTCAGCATTACTTGTGAGAAGAGGTCTGGTGCTTAAATTTATCTCTTTTTTGCTGAGCAGAGGATTAGCTCTTTTAACAGTCTTTTGTCTTGGCCCTGATCATCAAAAAAAAAAAGCATAAATCAGTGTCTTCATTTACATGCTGGCTTCTCTTATTATTTACAATGGTGGGTGATTTTTTTCAACAGAAATAATTTTTACAATCTCATTTGATTTTTCTTCCTTTTTTTTCCCCAATCCTAAACTTCCTACTTACAGTTAAACCTTATACTCTGCAGATGTGTATGTTCACTGTAGCTCAAAGGCACTGCCTTTCCATCAACTTTTTGGAAGAGGCTGCACTAAAGAAAAGCTGTGGGACCCAGAACCTACTATTGAGTAGCTCATTGAACTCTGAGCTCTTTGCTCTACAGATGAACCTAGAGAAAAAAGATGAGACACATATTCTGAGAGAAATGGATATGTGCATGTCAGTGGTATATCAGTTTCTAATCAATATTAAACCTCTAACTGCCAAGATCTATAACAGCTGCAGGGTTACAGCTGTCACATAGTTTCTCAAACATACTGGCTAATAATGATTTTTGCTTTGTGTTTTTTATGTCTAGTGGATGAGCAATCTCTACTTTCATCTTTAATATTTTCAATATTGAAATTCATATATGCTCTCATGATCCAATGTCAAGGCCATGATTAAGCCTATGCCCTAGTTTAACAGACAATAAACACACCACAAAGATCCTCCACTCTTTCCAAAATGCAGTTTTGTAATGTTGAGTTAAAATGTGGAGTCAGAGACTTTTTTCAGTAATGGAATTAGTCAATAGCTTTTGGCTTAGGGAGCTGTCTGCTAGCAAGCAAAGCAATACTGCAACAACTCAGCATGATACTTACATGGGAAGAATTGTTCTCTATCATATTGTTTCTTGTACCTTAAAGAATAGCTGGCATGTTGTCACCACCTACAGAACCTCAGGAATATGACCGTTACATGTTAGTAACTGATTGAATCACCTACTTCAGAATCGTTTTCACCTAATGTTTTTCCATCAGGAGATGGTGACTCCCACCGTCCCACGGGCAAGTGAAACAATTGCATTTTCTGGTGAAGTTTTAGCTTTGGTGTAGTTGCAAAGGTATAGAAGTGGACAAGATCTAACATATTTTATGAGACTAATCACTCTTGTAGGAAAAATTGACACATTTTTAGGCACGTGATTTTTTAAATATGAGGGTTAACTGGATAATTCTGATTGTTGGACTGCCTGAGAGAAGACGTAATCAGTTCCACTGGAAAAGGGACAGAGTACCAAGCTTCAAATTTTTCAGCTGTAGAAACTTGGATTATTCACCCAGGAAACTGTAAGTGCTATATATTTTTTGCTCTTTAGGTGTATTATTCTTTGAAGTCTAGGTACAGGAAAGTGGAGCTGCAGTGCGCCCTGATGGAGAAGTGACAAAGGTGTTTGCAGTGCCCTCAAAGCAGAAAAGGAAATTAATTTTAGGTATTTCTTTCCTGTCTTGTCTCTCATTCTGATAATAGTGTGGCTGTAAAGGCTCTTTTAATCCGTTGTGTACAGTCTACGTGATCACAGGAGCTTGAAGAAAAAGCCATATACAGTAATATCTCTTTGCCAAATTATTACTCTCAATGTCAACTGCTACACAGTGGAGAAGATAAGACTTCCTTTATTCTGCTGTGTCCTACAATGAAGGAAGGGCACAGATTTTCTCTAAATTAATGGCACTAAAATTTAGATTTTAAAATAAGCATTTTTTTTAGAGAAAAATAATATAATATGCACAGAGCATAATTTAATATGCACATATAACTGATGTATACATAGCAGGAGCAAAGATACTCACTTCTATTATTTCAATTAATAAATATATTAAAGGAAATCAGACATGATTGCCTCCAAAAGCGGGCAAGATCTTAAAAAATTAATAGCTCAATTTTTAAAACAACCCTCCTTTATTCCTCTCTTATCTGTGAGTTTTTGTGAAAGCAGAAGCTTACAGGAAAATCTGTAAGAGATTGTTTTTGCTCACATTCAAAAGTGTTTTTTTTTGTTGGCATTCATTTTACAAGAGAAAATAATGAAAGCAAATCAAACCTGTGACCATCCCCAGTGGGACAGAAGTCAAATGAGAGAAAGCTGATGTCTTTGAGCTGACTGAGCCACAATAGACAGGTCTTAACACAGTAAGTCATTCCAGAAACTGCATTAGGGACTGTCAAACCTACCTCACTAACACCAGTTAACTGGGAGATAGGGGGATCTTAAAGTTTGGATCAAAGCCTTTCTTGTCCAGATGAAAGATCACATCAGCTTTGAAAGAAAGCTCCAGATGTCTATGAGGGGAAAAAAAAATAAAAAAAAAAAAATAATTCTTCCATTCAGCTTGTTTTTCAACAAATTTTGCATACTTTGTCAAGAAGAACAAAATAACATCCCAGCTGGAGAATGTGTCAGATGTTTCATTTAAAAACAATATGAAGTCAGGAAGGTAGTAGCCAACTTAGAGGGACTGTTTGATCTTTTACCAAGATTCCATTGCTTTTGAGGAAGAGCAATATTAAATCTTTCACTCTAATCAGTTCTCCATTTAAGAACAAGAAATCCTGAAAAACAAAAACAAAAAACCCAAACTGACTAACTGCACTCTTCTCCCTCATACAAGGATGTCATGGCATCAGCATGTGGTGCATGATACAGCAAACCACATCCAGGAATAGTGACCTCACTGTGCTGTACCTTACTGAAAATGTTACAGTGGTTATCAACCAAATTGGCGTAATAGTGTTCCATAAAAAGTTATGTGAATAGTAAATTCAGATAAATTTGATGCATTAGTGGATCAGAAAAACTTACTGGAAAACAGTATCTAACACCATGTTCATTGCCTCAGCCATTTTAGAGAGCACATAGATGAGCTGAGAGCTTTAGAGATTAATACGTGCAAGTGCTTCACTGCTTAGCAAGGAACAGACATATTGGAAACGTAACCAAAATGCAGTCAAACATACTACAGACTTTGTTTTGGGGACAGAAAGTGCATACTCAGTGTCAGTGAGCATTTTGCCTGGGTAAGGCCACAATATGGACCCACCTTCTGTTTTACTCACCTTCATGCTTGTGTTTTAATGCTGAGTGAGAACACAGTCAAGGGATACATGATTTTTTTTGTTATAGAAGTGGATGATCAGTCTCTAGTTATTTTAGCATTTGTTGGGAAAGATTTTCAGGCAAGCTTTTACAGAGCACTTCAAAATGCAAGAGGTCAAGATGAAATTGTAGGAGCAAACAAAATGCATCTAAGCCTAGTCACTGAAAAAGGTCTTGTAGCTTAAGAAAAAGTGCCCAACAGCTGTAGTTTGCTAGTTCAGGAACAAATTCTGCTGTGCTGTACCAACTAGTATGCTCAGAAATGGTTTTGCCTCTGCCTGCTATGACTCTGGGCATTGTTTAGACTCCCTATAGAAATATATTTACCACAAAGATGGGCTTATACCAAAGCCAAAGAACAAAGTACTCCAAGTTTTGGTGAAGTATGAATTGAATTCAGATGTGATTTTCTCAGCTTGTTCTCTCTGAGAGGAATAGGAGAGCAGTACTCTCTCTTAAGCTTAGAATTCACCTGTGTGTAGTAATCTTGTGTGGACAGAGATTGGTATGTCAAAGGCACATGCTGAAAACTGAATAGTAGAAAACAAACAATGGCTTGGAATACAAGACCTAAATTTATGGTTCCTTTGAGCTGTGTAAGCATCAAATATTTGGATCAGAAATGTGCAGTACAAAATCCTGATTTTCAGATTGTTTTGAAAAGAAACAAGCTTTCAGGTACTGGGAGCACTTGTTTTTATGGTGTTACTGCTACTTGGTTTTGCTTTGATTTAAAATTACAGAAAATGAAGTAAAAATATTCCACCCTCTTAAATACCAATAAAATGCACGAAGTATCTTATCAATAAAAAAGTCCATAAAATAAACAAACTTGGCAATATTCATATAAATATTCTTCTGTAAACAAACCAGTTGACTGAGCAAAGTAAATTTATAAATTTAGGGGAGAAAAACAACAGAAAACAATGAGCATTCATTCCCTTTGGAAACCAAAGTGGATAAATAGGTTTAGTCATCTCTGTCCCAAGAGAGTCTCAAAGCATGCATTTTTTTCAATGTAAAGTGAAAAGAATTGCATTGCATTTTGAATTCCATTTTAAAACTAATTAAAGGTTTGATTGTACCACTTTCTCTGTGTTGGAATGCACTTCAATATGTACTCAGTTTAAGGCATGTGCTCAAGGAAAACTACTCAAGCACTTAACATCATTAACTATGATTTTATGTGCTTTGCTGGATCTGGGCCGAAATGTATAGAGCATATTACTCATCTTTCAAGACAATGGCAAAAATTAATGTCATCTAAGCAATTAATGAAATGGATTTACTCCAGATCTAGGTTGCTATATCTCTGAGCAGCCTCCTTCTCATTTAATTTAAATGTTCAGGTTATTTAAGTCAGATGTGCATGGTTACATGGAAGATTTCAGATTTTGTTTACAGAGGCACCAAAATAGAATCATAAAACTATGTTTAGAGGCCAGATTAACTAATGGGGATATTTAAAATCTGGTTTGATATTCCTTCCTGTCCACACTGTATTTTTGTTTATTACTATATTTTAGGTTAATGTCATTTGCAAAAATTATTTGCTAAGTATTTTTTATTACAAGCAAAGAGCTAAAGAGCAAGTGACAATTCTGATCCCAGTTTACCCGTAAGGCTTCCTATCGCCATAGATTTTCTAATAATATGCCTAAAAAGCTATCTTAAATAAATATCTCATGCCACCATGTGGTTAAATTGAGAGACTGCTGAATTAATCCTTTGGAGTTGCTTTTCTGTTTCTTTCTGTTTGCATACAACATTGTGTGCCCAAAGGAAGAATGATAACCATACTGCACAATAGGCTAATTTAGTTATTTTACCAATAATGAAGGTCTGCACATAAGTAAAATCTAGAAAATACTGAGCTGTTTTAGGTGCTACCATGGCCTAACCTAGGATAGAGTGCACAAATATCTGACAAAAAATGTTTCCCGTGAAATTGCAGTGTGTATTGTACTGGACAATGCTTAGGAAGGCACTAGCTAAAATCTGCTTGTTAATTTCTAGGCATCTTAGGTTTTTAGATATCGTTTAATTAAAAATACACCCTGAAAATACCACTTTATTATCTAAATCAGTATATTTAGTGTTAAGGGGAGTGGAGCTTTTTCCCTAAACAAATCATCATACAATCATTTTGGTTAGAAAACTGTAGTCCAGATATAGACCATTAAGTCCAGTCATGTCCTATCTTAGGAGTCTTGGCAAAGCAGATTTATCAAGATAGATTTTTTAGCATATTTCTTCACATCCCAGACTGAGAATGAGACAGAATTATTATCACGCGTCACACCCAGCATCTTGTTGTTTACAACAAAAAGAAACAAAAAATCCCCACATGTGACTGATTCTATGACTCTGCAATGGTAATTTTCTGGATTTGAATTGGAGATAACTCAGTATTCATGATAAAACTCCTTTCTGACAATCTGTGATCATCTAAAACCACAATCCTGCAGACATGTCTATTATTCACCCATTAGTCTGCATGTGGAGATGGAGGTTCAGTTCCTCTTGGCCACAGACATACTTTTTAACTGATAGCAAAAATCACTGAAAGTTCTACTGAAAGATGTTAGTAGAGATTGAGTTTTTCTAAATGCCAAGGTCAGTCACTTCCATCAAAACCAAAAGCTTCTGGGCATCCCCTACCTCTCTATTCAAATACTTTTAACCCTCCTAAGCAGCTTCCCAGCACAGCTGCCAAGTTTGCGATGCGCTCGCTCTCAGTGCTTGGGGTACAATGGGTAGGCTGCCCAACTGAGCTGGTTGTTAGACATGAGCTATTTATTGATTTGCACTAAATCACTTGCACAGTTACCTGTGGAGCAGAATACAGCTATGACACCACAGCAGCCTTGCACATGGCACTTAAATTAGCTACCTACCGTGCTCATCCCCTTTTGCTGTGATTACCTCCCTGCCATACTCACAACTAATCAAATTAACAGTTATGTCCATCTGTTCTGAACCAAAATTTGTGGCATGGCATTAGGGTGGGATCAAGCCCAAGACCTGCCTCTTGCTCAGGCCCACCCGGTGCCTGTCTGTGGTGTACCACGCTGACCTCCCCTCAGCCTTCTATTATGGTGACATTCTGTGCAACAGGCTGCTGAGATTAACTTTAATTGAGAAATTAATATACAGCGGGGGCAAGAAAGAGGAAAGAAAATACGTGAAAGTGGGAGTCATACAGCTGTTTGTCACACAGAGATGTGAAATTGGTAGTCATTATGCCCTCCTGTGTCTGGACAAAGAGTTGCTAAATTAAACAGTCTTTAAACAGAGAGGCAGAAAGTGAGTTTCTCCTCTCTGCCCCTAGCCTCTGGCAGCCTGCTCTACAGAACACTTTTACTCTTTTCTACAAAAACAAATGCAAGAGTATCAAGAGCTGTATGGTAGAACTAGGTGACTGTTACCAATACCTCCAGTGATGTATTGCTGTGAATAGAAAAATAAACAACTCACTACTGTAAAAAATTACAGGGCTGTAAATCCACCAGGGGATTGTGGTGATACCATAAACTATAAGAGCAAAGCTCAGGTGGCCTTATACAGTCACCACAATCCAGTGATGGAATTATAGCCCTATAACTCAAAATTTAAGTAGTTCTTACACTTAACAGAGCAAAGAACTGAGCTTTGGATCAATCCTCTGCACAGAGTGTCCAGGTTTTGCTCTTCTTCTCCTCCTCTTTCTGCCCTTACCCTCTTCCTTTGTGAGCATCGCACACAGCTCTCATTGTTCCTAGCACTTCCCTTACCATGCAGCAACTGCCACCAGAGCTCCTTTGCTACTGGGACTAAAACTCTTTTATTTTATTGCTAAGAAAATCTGTGTAAGGTTCAGTGAACTGAGTGCAAACAAACCAACTTGGCATCTGGTAAGGATTTCGAGGAACAGTGTTGTATTAAAACTTCCTCCAGTACATGTTTAGCTGATGCCCAAGCCATTACATCAAGAATCAAAAAGTGGCTCTTCAAGGCCATTGCTAGCCCATCCCAGAAATGTTGGGCACTACTGATAACCCCTAGCAGAATCAATAAATGTTCTTTACTTATAAATTAGGGACACACTGTGCTATAGTTTTGAAATGTTCTCTTTCAAAACAAAGCAAGGTTACACAGAGCTGTTTTAGTATATATGGGCCTCAAAACAGCACATCAATTAAACTTGAGTAATCCTGTTTTTTCCTTTAGGTCATTTCAGTTGAAAACAGCATACCCCATCCCCTATTCAGGTGATAGATTGGTCTTCTCTGTGCTTTTTTATTATTATTATTATTTCTTCGTCACTTTCCCCATTCAACTGCCTTGAGATATCACAGAGGAGCTGCAGAACAGACAGTGCATGGGTTCCAGAACTCACTTCCACCTTACAATTCCCACTCTTCTCATTAAAAACCTCCTGATCCCATGGTCACACCATAGGGATCAGATCTCCACAAGAATCTGTCCTCTATATTTCATATAATCAGAGATGCACAGACAATTTTTAACAATAAAATAATTGCGTGGGAAGGAAAGTAGTGGAGAAGAGTTACTCTTTTTTCACAAGACCATAAATATTCCAGTGCTAAAGCAGCCAAGCTGTCTAGCTAGCCGAGCATGCTATCTCGAGTAATATCCAGTACTGCATTTCAAAAAAAGCTGCACAAAATCTGCAATAATTGGACAACTGTCTGCATTGTTAATCTTGCCTGTTTTCAGCCAAGTTGGTACCTCTCTTCCCAAGTCCTACTTCAACCAGCTGAGAAGCTCTTCACATTCTGTCTAGGAGATGACCCCGGCAGGAGGCTTGCTGAATGGCTTCCTGGCTCCTGGCAAGTGCTCCTTTCTGTCCCAGGTGAGATGACAGCAGAGAAGTCTGTCAAGCCTTTTTCTGGCTCCAGCTGATTTGGTCAACAGTAAGGGGAGCTGGTGGGAGATGGCATGGAGAGGCAGGCTGCCTCTGGGTGGCCTGGCTTGTCAGAGGAGAGCACAGCCCCGATGCTGAGGCAGGGAGATGAATGCCTGAAGTGAGGCAGAAGCCTGCCACACCTCTCCCCATGCTCACGGTGGGATGGGGACCTTCTGAGCTAGGATTGTGAGTTATTATTTCTACACAAGCATCAAAAATAACTCCCAGTCATGGACCACAGCCCCAGGGTGGTGGCTGTGCTGCTTCACATTCCCTGTCCCTTCTCCACAACATAGAGATGTTTCAGGCCTCATGGTTAACATTAAGTCAAGGTTAAGTGCGGGCACAGTCAGCTCCTTCACCACCACATGTGCAGTTCAGTACTTCCCAGTGAAATGCTATTTCCCACTCCAGGATACTGTCTAACATCACTGTCGTAAAACAGTAAGGATTAAAATAACAGATCTTTCTATCCCCTTTTCTCTTTAAAAAGCTACATTAAGAAAAAGAGAGAGAAAAAAAAAGCTTTATTTCATGTAAGCTGGACCCGATTCTCCAGCTTTGTCAATTAAATGCTGGCAGCCTCTTTCTACCTCCAAGAAGCACAGGCATTTTCCTTTATTTTTTTTTTCCTCTCCTAGATTGCTTACATTTTTTCCTAAAGTGAAAATCAAACCCTGCAACCTACAATTCAGCTAATAAATAGTGTAATCTTCACACTCCCCAGTGTATATATACAAGGCATAGGGGAACTATTAAATGAGCACAATATTTATAGAAAAAAAAATCATTCTGAAAAAGGGAAGAACAAGGTATGAAGGTATCTGTGTCTATAACTAACACAGGTTCCAAACTGAAAAAAAAGGAAGAGGGAACATGGAATCATTAATCTATTGAAAGTGCCTTGGTTAACAGTTAACTTGAGTAAAAGCTGCTAATGATTTTTTTAAGTCCTGAAGGAGATTTTAAGATATAATTTAATGTTGAGGTTTTTTTTCTCATATAGTTCCCATTGCTGCCTGTGGACCCTAGATTTAATCAGATTTCTTGTTCTTCTGAAAAAGAAACCCAGTTCTGTTTCAGCTAGAAATCAGGACAACTTCTTTATAAAATCTTTCTTGATTTACAGCCAACCAAAGCACTTTTAATATTGTATGGTAAAAGGGTTTAATTTCTAATAGACGAGAATAGGCTAGAGCTGCTACACACTGTAGTAGATTGGTAAGTACAGTATTACACTCTGCAGAGTAGTTAGTAAAAAAGAAAAATATATTTATATCCCAAATGTTATTGAAAACATGTTTATTTTATTACTAACATGAATGTATAATTGAAGAACCTGTCTAATCTGGAATTATTGTTCACACCTTATTTACCAAGAAGATAAAGTCATTTTCATCTTGTTACCATAATAACTCAAGACTCTCACTGTTTTCTCTCCCTCATGCTGTTCTGCTGCTCCAAAAGCTTAAGGAAAAAATGGAAAAAGCTATTAAAATGTGAAGTTACAAATTCATATCCTGGATTCATCTAATCAAGGGGGAAAGTATCTTTTAACACTGGAGACCAATTCATAGATTCTAATCTTAAAATAAGATTATTTGTACCTTGATATTTACATGCATTTGTCCTTCATTTACTACTACCCAGCTAACAGGAAAGCTCAGAGCTACATGAAGATGAAAATCTGGTTTAAAACTGAAGGTGTGATTGTGCAAATCAGTGGGGGCTGTTTCATAAAGGATGTTTTCCTTTTCCAAGCTATAGTACACAAAGAAGGGGACTTTCATAGTACAGTAAATTCACCTATTCTGCAAAATCCCAAAAGCTGAGCTAATGCCTTATTAATAAAGATAGAAATTATCACTGTGCCCACAGTAATTGTACAGATGTTGAGGCTTTACACCTGTGGTATTTCAGCAGAGTTATGCCTGCTTTAGCATTGGTTTCCTAATGAAATGGAGCAAAGCTCTGTCTCTGTGTATAAATATGCGCCTGTCACTCACCCTTGATAACTTTCAAGTCTAGAAGCCAAGTTCAGCTGAATTTGTCAGGGAGGAGTCTCGCTGAAATTTCGCTCCATGATAATAGGCATGGCAAGAGAGGACAGACACGCTGCTCATGCAGGGATCCTACAGTAAGGTTAAGCCTTACCGGATCTCAGACAACACACACTGTCATTTACTCTTCAATCACAAAGTCATGGGAAGCCAAGCTTTACTGGTTCCCCTGATCACTGAAATATTTATTGTCAGTATGAGAGGGACACCAGGCCTAAATCCTACAATGTCAGGATACTGAGAGCAGTGGAGGTGTGACTATCTGCTTAGAACCAAATAAATTCTGAGCAAATGTACCTTGGATTTTGCAGAAGAGCTGAAGCACAACACTGCAAAGCCAGCACAATCCACTGCAAAGCCATAGGAATGGGTAAAAAATGAACAGAATTGCTTGCCAGTGAAAAAAGATACACATTTTTAAATCTTCTTACTTCAAAATGAGCCACAGAATAAGTCATATATTACTTAATGGCAAAATGAATATATTATGAATGATTTATCATTATGGAAATGCCCAGATGCTTATTGGTGGCATGAGTCATATAATGTGCAATTTTCACACAATATGTTGTTAATAATGGATAAGGATTTATCAGTATATTCTTATATAAAGAAAGAGTAATATTAAAATTTGTTCTTTCACTAGAATCAAATAATTTACTGTGCACTGAGTTGCTTATGAAATTGAGCTACTCTCGCTATTACTACTAATTACATTTTAATATCAAATTTTTAAAGTAGATATGCATCAAGTCACTGTAGTAACTCATCACAGATCAGATCCACCTTACTGTTGTTCCACTAAGCCAAAATAAATGCTCTTTCCTGTGCCTATCTACACCAAATGAAGAGAAAAAAAGAAGCAAGCACTACCTTGTCCTAGTTTGTAGCATTCACTTGTAGGAAAACTCTTAAAATTGGCCCTGCCTATGAAGCTTGTTTCACATGTAGATGGGACAGCTCACTCCTATTTAACTGGGGAATTTTCAAAACAGAAGTCAAGTCCTCTGAATAGCCTGACTGATGAGTGATGTAAGCAAGACTAAGTGTGGGACAAGAGGCTAGGAACTTAAAAGTTTTATTCAACAATATTCAGAGCCTGCTCCCCTCCATGTGCCTTAATCAGACTCTTTGTGGATCAAGCTGGAGCAATTCAAGAATAGATAGCCCTCTTCCCCAAAACTGTTGAGTGCCACCAACAAATGTGTCTTCTCTCTGCAAATAAATAATTGTAATAGATCATGGTGGGGTGCCTCGGCTGCCTGACTCAGTCTGAAGTCAGCTGGGCCAGCTTATGCTGCTGCTGAAGAAGGTCTAAACACAGCAGAATTTGCAGTCACATTGATGAAGAACACTCACATTATCCATGCTGGTAGTTGAGCACTAGGGCTTGACAAGTCCTTCCTCAGGAAAGATAACGAAAAATCATCATAACAGCTTGTCTTGAAATTTCCAAGAAATTGAATTTCTTGAAATTGCTGGTTATAAAATCAACATACATAGCAGACAAACTGAATGTCAAGAAAGCTTGATGAAGCTCAGACAAAAGCAATACATTGTCCTATTCTATCTAGGGAAAATTGAATTTGTATTTGTGCCAAACAATGTGGGAGAGTTTTTGGATCTTTCTAACTCCATTTAATTTAGAAAGCAATATCTTTAGACAGTTAATTGAAAGACCATTGATCGAGAGAGGTTCATAAACCAGGAGCTAGGTAAAAGGAAAGCCCAACAGTAAATGATTACGTTAGATAGATATTAGTGCATGAATTGTTTTCATTATTGTCACCATAAAGAAAAGGAACTTGGAAAATCCATCTGTTCCCACAGATGGAAGCCACACGACATGAGGCTCCAGAGAGTCAGGAACCCCCACTCAGCCCTTGATGAAAAGAGACAATTGCTGCCTCTGACCTGTCAGAGCACTAAGAGGACATGGGCTCGTTTTACAGGTCTTCTCCATTGACATCCTCTGTTACTCCCTCTGTTTTCCAAAGAATTTGACCCAGATTTGCAAATACCAAAATTTTTGTATCCCCAAAACTCCATTTCTCTGACAAGAATATTTATTATTTAAAAAAAAAAAAAAAGAGAGAACTCACCTACTCTGAGAGAAGGGCTAATACCAAAGCACTCTGAGGACAGAGGATGTTTTCTTACTTCCGACATATATTTGTGTTTGTATGCACATGCAACCACTCTTCATTAATCACTACTGGTCCTGTATCTTTTCCGTCCTCATCTACCACATCCCACTCTAAAACAACGTCTGTAGAATAGTCTCAGAGAATGCAAAGGGGAAGCATTACCCTTTGAGACTATGCAACTGTGCTTATTCCTATCATACGTCACTTTTTCCAGTAGTTTTCTGAGGAAAGCACCAGATCTTCGAACCCAACCTTTTCTGCTGTCAACCAGGGCCAGAAGGATTACACACAGCAAAGAAACAAAGAGGAAATTAGTGTAAATAGTGTGTACAACAACAAGGGAAAGCAGCAGACAAAAGTTAGTGACTGATTAAAATGCATTCTTTTCTCACAGAGGTTCCTAATTAGCTTACTAATACCACTCTCATCTATTTTAACAATTTAATGATCTCCTGTGACATAAAAAATGAGCAGAATCTTTCACATCCTCTCCACATGGGGAAGTTCACCTGAGAGAAACTGTTCCTTTTTCACTTCCAGCTCTGTCAATGGGATTTTCTGGGAAGGGAAGTGCTTCTCCACACACCCTGTGCCAGGCAGGTTCACCTCAGGTACCAGTAGTGAGCCATCTGGCTAGACACTCCCCCTGCTCAGCTCTCCCCACAGATCTGTGCTTCCAGATGCCACCTCCACATCTGGTTCCAAGGTCAGAACTCTCATCTGATTAACCCCTTAGTCTGAGCCCCACCAGAGGATAGGCTAGCATCGCAAACCAATCCTTTGGTGTCCAAAGGATTATCCTTTGGACGTCCTTATCTCAGGGATGGGATTACTCCTGATCCCTGAACTTGTCCCTCACAGTTGAGAGAGCTCATGGAAGAGCACCTCTCTGATACAGGTACACCAGGTACCTGGAACAAACATGGGAAATGATAGCAGGTGGGCTGGCATGGAAGCTGGTATAAAAGAGCAGCATTTCAGAGGAATTACCAGGCAAGATCATACACACCACCTGTCTAGTCCACTGTTTGCCACTCTCTCGCAGCAACATGCCAGAGGGTTCACTATGAAGTATGCGAATTTGATAGTAAGCATTGTGCAACACCTCCCCAGCCCCATCATGTCATCCTCTACTCAAGAAGGTTCAGATTCCCTCTAAAATTGTTTACTCTTGTCACCTTCAAGGAGGCACCCCCAATAGACTGTCTGGTCTTGAACTGCAAAATAATTTGCCTAGAGTCCAGTTTTCCAGTGTGACTATTTACCCTGAGCAATCAGATTTTCTCCTTATGTGTCTGACTTTAAGTATTAACGTATGAGATTTAGGCAATAATTTAAAGAATTTGAGAAGAACAAATAGAAGAACAACACAATATGTTTTTTTTTAAGGAAGCCTGGCTCACCAGCCTATCTAGCAACCAAGGGCATATTTAGTGTGCAACCTGAATCCCCTTCTGGGACAGAACATGCATGGGCAGTCCAGTCCTTTCACTGTGTGCAGTGAAGTGGCAGATGCCTTTTTAAAAACTGCTGTTGGAAATTTGGCCTTATGGATGTAACATAACCTTTGAAATTTCTAAAATCCTAACTGATGGCAGGGTTTTAAAAGCATGTTCCTGATGCAGTCTGAATGCAAATTAACATGTTCAATTTAGAGCATAGATACTATGTACGTCAATAGATCTCACTGATGCATAACATCTCTTATGACCTGATCAACAACCTGAATAGACAGCACTTGATTTCAATGGACCAAATGTCCCTAGTTGTACATAACTATAAACAAGCATTATATAGTCCAAAAGGATCATTTAAGCAGAAGAATACCTACATGGAGAATACTTCCTTTCATAGTCCTTCTGATGACACTTATACAAAAGAAAGAAACAAGATGGTTTTGTCTACTGGTGATGGAATATTGTGGCTGGTTTAAGTCCTTACTGTTAAGGCTCTCAGATTTAGCTAATTAAGACATATTTCACCAGAAGAAAATATTTGTGAAGTCAGCGTGTCCCTAACAAGAAGCTATGCTGGTTTAGAAGGTTCACAAAAGAAATTCTCAACATTCTTCAAATATATTCAAATTACTTCTCTAATTAGTATTAAGAATTGAAGCTTTTGAGACTGATGTCATAGGAAACAAAATCTTTTTTTGTTTTCTGATCATATAAAATGATGGCAATTTTATTTTCTGCACAGATTCTGAGCTCTCTAAGTAAGCTTAATTTCAGAAAAATGAAAGCCATTTCAACCAAGTTTATTCTATTCGCTTTAGCTACCGTGGTCTTTCTAACATCGAATAGTACGTGCTTAGATGAACCGATGAAGTTCAGTCTGCACAGCAGAGACTATGATGAGGATAAATATTACAAGGTAAGATCCATATTACTGTGACATTATCTGGGGGGGAACTGTGGGTCACATCCTGAGCACTCTGAAGTTTTGGCAAAGGCTCTCCTAACCTCATGGCGCAGTATTCAGCATTACAGCACTAGCAGTATGAAAAAAGGTTGTTGAAAGAATTTCCAGGAAATCCGTTTGCTCGGACACACATATTGTGTAAATCAACTCATGTTTCAATTTTCTTGCAATACAGCTTTGCGATTAGGTTGAAACTTTTTCTGAAATGTTTCTTACTTACACAGTGGGGTCTCAATTAACATTCCTGTCAGGATTTTATGCACATAATGTAACAGATACATCATTAATCCAAAATTAATAAAGACACGCTTGTAAAACTCAAAGAATAATGATAAACAGAGAACATTTTAAATCTAATATAGTTAATGGTCTTAAAATTGTACTCTGGAAATTGACTATAAAAATATCTTTGCAGGGTTGCATATTTATTGTGTCTCAACAGATGTCAAATGGAATTTGCACAGTTCATCTGTATTATTTTTCTTGTCTGCCCTGCAAATACTTCCTGGGAAATGAGAGACAACCTCTCCTTTTGATTCATAATAACTGGTGAAATAAAGATCCTTTAAACGAAAATACAACTTTAATTATGCTAGTGAAATCCTCTGGTCTTTAGCTCACTGTCTGTTATGTACTTCAGAAGGGGTATGCAGGTGCAATCAGAGGGATAGTTTATTTAATGTTTTTATTATGGAGTATAAACTAGAATGGTCCATTCCCCTTCTCTCCCAGTAGCTGAAGAAGCTCCCAGGGAAGCCACCAAATAGGGACAAGGAACTGAAATTAGGATTAGTAGCATTTGAGTCTTTAACTGAAATTAAAAACCATTTTGTATATATTTGCTGTTGGAAAGTTATTTTTGTCACAAAAATAGGTGATTTTCAATATGCCCAGGGAAGGAACACTCTTATATAAGAAAGGGTCATGTTGATGCAGCTATTTTTCAGGCAACAGCTGCCCTTTACAACATGAGACAAGTACTATACTAGGCTCAGTTCCTCACTGAATGCCTGCATAGACACAGAAAGCAAATTTTGTGCTGGTTGCTCAAAAATTAGGAGCCCAGGAGTTCCCAATGCATTTTATGTACTAGTGGAGGTCTAAAGTAACTCAAAGCTCAGGGCAATCTCTATGCTGCAAGGCCAGAACAAGCATGATGTGGACTTGACCCAAATGCTTTCCATTCATTTCGCTGGCTGTTATTCTGGCAGGATGTTTGGTCAAAAGCATCCACCCAGTGCTTAGGGAGAATTGAGCTACACATTCAGGTAGCTTGGCTCATCCTCCTGTTCATCCAGATCAGATGAGTTAGACAGTGGGTCTATGTCAGGTTACTAAATACAGTCAGCATCTTCCCCTCCAGACAACTTCATTTGGTGACATTAGCAAATCTGGACCTGACAATGACGCCTGTCCACGCTTAACCGATGGCACAAGTACTGACACCTATGCCCAGAAATATTTCTGACTGACACCATTTGAACGGTTGTGGATACTGATATGGAGATGTGCTCTTGTAGTCAGTGTACTGAAAAGGCAGGCAGGAGAATGTCTGCGTATGAAGTTATCCATATGAAGTAGCCAATGAGTTTAACAAATACGTCTTAAAAGCATTAGATATCAAAAGAAGCTTCCTAAGGAGATATGAAAATGAATGCTTTGCATGATGGGTAGCTGGAGTAATGCCCTATAAAATGATAGTATCCTTTTTTAAATTATTTTTCTTTAGATTAAAGATAATATCTTAGAAGAAAAGCAGAGGAGTCTCAATTTTGAAGATACGGAAGACTGGGGATCAAAAAACATCATTAAAATGAACCCTCCTACAGTAAACAAGATGTCAAATTCAGTTGCTAATTTACCTCTTAGGTTTGGAAGAAATTATCTAGAAGAAAGAAGCATTAAACCAATTGCTAATTTGCCTCTGAGATTCGGGAGAGCTTTTGGAGAAAACATACCTAGGCACGCTCCAAAGGTATCACACAGGCTTGGGAGATCTCCACTTGTTAAAAGTTCCAGTCAATCACTTCTAAATCTGCCACAGAGATTTGGGAAGTCACTGTTGGTCAATCTGTCTCAAGAAGTCCAGGAATCTGAACCAGGTAATACTACATAAGTGTTCAAGCCATGTACTAAAACGCATATTAAATCATAGATTAGCAATGACCAAATACAACCAGACTTCCTCAAGGGATCCTCTCTAAGCATTTCAATGTGAGTCAAATTTCCCCCCAAAAAAAGATTTGCAGTTCATCAAATCAAAAAGTCTCATCACAAGAACTAGTAGAGAATCTCTTTATAATTTTTTTTTCTAATGTGAAGATGCCAAATAGCCAAAGCCAAAAATGTTCATATGAAAAGATTAGGTTTGACAGCACTTCTTTAGATCAGGTTTCATTTTGAAAAGTTTAAAGCTTTGTTGAAAAAGGTTCGCAAACATGAAAATATCCCATTTCAGCACTATAAAATGATCAAACAAAATTACCTAAAAATTACTCTTCCATTTTCTAAATGTATACAAATTAGAGTTTTAAAAAAGACAAAATTCTGAGCTGAATTGCAGCATTTTGAAAATGCTGGGTTTTTTCTCATCCAAACATTTTTTTTTCCCCCCCAGATTGCCTTACTCAGACAATGCTGGAGATTTTGATTTTTTTATTTCAAGTTAAGATGAAAAATTTTTTTTGACATCCTAGAAATTTTTTTTCAGGATAGGAAAAATATTTTATACCCATTACTAAGAATAGTTTAAACCAGCTCTTCAACAACAGCCCTTCTTATATCTGCTGCTTTATCTGAACTGCCCATTTGCTTTGGAACCAAGTTTCACTTGGCTACCCCTGACATGTGTAAAGTAGAAGTTCAGGCCAGGAAAGATAACTGATATATCAGAAGCCAAGATTCTTTCTTATTTGATTTGATTCCTCTCATTTCTTTCTCACTGTCTTACCCGATTATAACAGATTTTATTTGTCTGATATTTTTAGGGATGTGAATTCTAACAGTTACATTAATACTGGAATGAAATAATGAAGACAGAATCTGAAAGACTTCGAAAAGCTGCAATGCGTTTTCAAAACTAAAAGTCACAAAAAGGAAACATGAGAACTGAAACGCAAACCTGTCTCCATATTATGAATAATATATTTATTCGGTACAAGCTGTTGATGTATAAGGCAATGATGATTGTAGTGACTGTTGTAGTAGTTTACTTCAGCGGCAGTGTAGTGTAAACTTTATTTACTTCTGTGCAACTTTATATTCTGTCAGTTGTAAAACCTAATTTAGAATAATGGCCGTATAGCTGAAAGCATTTTAATTAAATGCAAAATTAAAATAAGTGTAGTATGAATAAAGAAGTAAGGTACAAATAAGAACAAGCATATGATGTGAATAACAAACAAAAGCAGGATCTAAACCATTGGTACCCTTTGTGCCATATGCAGCTAAAGAAAATCAAGTAAAATGTAGAGAAAGCACTTCTCCTGTTGTTTATGAGTCATGTTAGATATAAATCCGAAAGGCAGCTTGTGAAGAATTTGCCACGAATAAAACCTAGATTTTTGGACCCCCACAGAGGAATAACATCTAACCTAAGTCATACCATAATGCAATTATTTTGGGTTTTATATTTGAGATAATGCCCTCCCTAATGTCCTACAAGATCTGCCCTGTGGTTGTCCAGATTCCTCTGTTAATGTGAATGACATTAGAGCTACCAGATACACACGTGGAAGGGACCGCTCCATTATAAGCCCATGTATTTCCATTTCATATTTTGTATGAAAAAAATTCCCTTCTAAGTGGAATACTGTGTGCTTAGGCTTCCTTCAAAACTGAGTTTTCAGTGAGCTTTGAGAGAAGCTGAATTTGTACCTGCTACAGGGGGACTGGTGGACTACGGGATCTAAGGGATTCCTTCTTCTGGCCCTCAGATGCTGCAATTACCTTGACAACATGTCTGGCCAATGATGGGGCTGAGCATCCCCAAAAAACCACACCACACATACATACACACTCTATACAGCCACAGCTGACCAGCAACAGATAAGAGAGCAGCACCTTTACAGCCTCCACATACACACCAACAAGACTGACATAAACATACAAATGGGCTGATCCTCTTCTCACCCACAGGCTAATCAAACTGAAAGCTTGCTAGCAGATCTCTCACCCCAACACATGCAAACAAGTCCCTCCAGTAGCTGTTCCAGACTTGTGGTCTCTCCAGCAGCTGGCTCTCAGACCCTTGGTCCATCCACTGGCCAGACCTATGGTCTCTCTGGTAGCTGGCTCCCACATCTCTTCTCCTGCTCACCAGCTTGTCCAGCTCTAAATTCATATTAGAATCACACGCACATATAGGTCCCTTCAGCAGCAGCCATTAAATGGACCTGCAGGTCCTTTCGACCCTCAGTCTCTATCTCCAGTTGCTGTCACTCAGACCACTAACTCCACTCACCAGTTGGCCTGGCTTGAAATTTGCTCGCAGATCGCACATACACACACACACACCAACTAGAGAGCACACTCACAAAGGAAAGCATTCAATTATAGAGTTTAACAAGAAGACACACTGTGATGATCAGGCACAGGGCATAGCCTGACAAAAAATTCTGACAGCAGCTTGACTGCATGCAGCTGACCTTTTTTATCCTCCCTCTTCTCCATTTTCCCATGCTTGTTCTTCCCCCATCTGTCTTGATCCCTCCCTTTGGCTGTCTTTGGCTGTCCCCTGAACATCCCAAAATAAGTTTAGCACTTTCCCACATCCCTTAAAACATCCCATAATAAGTTTTATGTGATCCTACAAGCCCTCTCAAATATCCCATTGTAAGTTTGCTCTTTCCCATGAGATCCATGATAACCAGTTACAGAGCTCTGGCTGAACCTCCTCATGGCATTGAGTGGTTCCTTTAAAGTCTCATCAATCAGTGATCTAAATGTTCTGCTCTTTGTTACTGTCTTGTTATCTCTTCTTCCTCAGGGTTTAAGTATCTGAGAGTTTAATTTATTACTTCTCTTGTCTTAGTCTTTTATGCTGAATAACCAGTAACCAGATATCCTTACATTCCACATATCTTTAGAAGAACCTGGAAAAAAACTCTAATCAAACTGATCCATTTAATCAGATAAATTCATAGTTGGGATAAAGCCTGAGTTGCCATTCCTCTGCAAAGTTAATAAGGCTACTTGAAACACAACACAGTTCAACCTGTGGCTGGTGAATCTACTTCAATCCAAAGTAGTAAGACCACAATCCTGAGAATATCTAGCCTCCCTACTCACTTAGACTTGAAATATCAAAGATATAGGGAAATCTAAACAGATTACAAACAATGAGATTGTACTTCTTGAAAGTAAGTCCAAAACTAATTTTTGGGCTTCTCTACTAGTCTCAGAAAACACTTTACCTAACAAGTGCTGGTGAAAGACCAGTTTTGCACCATAACACTTGGGTACTGCAGCCAAGTCCATGCTGAAGGACAATGGTCGACAAATTGTGTGGGGGAAAGTCTAAGATCCAGCCTATGAAGGGGAAGTCTTGTCATTGCCTGCCACCAGAACAAGTTGTCATTCTTTCTTTAGTCAGGAAAACTGTGTAATCTTTAAGTGATTTACAGTCAGATGAAGAGCAGAAGGAAACATCCTGGACTTTGAGTTGTGTTCTGATCCTGCAAACCTCACTGCACATCGTGTGAACAAAGAACAAACAAGATTTGTGAGAATCCCTGAGCAGCAATAGAAGCTACTTTTTAAAGGCACACATCACCTAGCAACAGGGAAAGGGTACACATCAATTGGCATTAATGATGGCTGCTATGGGAGGAAAGCAGAAGCCAAAACATTGGCCCAGCAGCAAGTGCAATTAGGTTGCCCTCTTATTGCAAGCTCCACAGCACGGATACAGGAGATGGCTGCTGATTTATTTTCCCTCAGCAGAGGAAGAGCTAGGTGAAACGTACATAAAGGAGGAATTATGCTATGCTGTGCAAAATTTCTGTTTGGTTTGAGAACATGTGAGCCAAGAAAACAATCAGTGGATAGAGCAATGGGAGGAGAAGGGGCATAACAGGCAACATACATTGCTATAGCTATTAATCACCAGATTATTTATTAACCATAAAGAGATATTATTCATGAATTGGGAAAAAGCAAGGAAAGGACTCAAGTAAATCAAGTGACAGACTATCAAGGCTTACCAGCATGAATTCTAGTAGGGTTCAGGAGCTCCCAGCCTTCCTTGCCATTCACATAATATTTATATCTGTTATTAAAGCCTCCATGCAAAAACAACACCAGGCTTATTTTAGATTCTGACTTAAGCTTATAGAGAGGACAGCTGACAATCTACTGATTAATTTATAAGTTCAAGGACTTATCATGTTGTTGATTTCAATATATCATTTAGACAGATTTAGTGGAAAGTAAAGAGACACTGTTGTTTTACTCTCAGAAGGAGCCAAAGAATTGGGCATCTGGCATTTGAAATCTGTCAGTCTTAGATTCACTTCAACTGCTTTTGCAACTGCCTTTTGCATTTTCTTCAAAAGATGACAACTGGGCTAGCCTTGGTCATCACAGACCACTAGAAATTTCCAAACCCTAAGCAAGACACTTTAAAAATTACCCCCTCTTGAGGAGCACTCATTAGCAGGAAGTGGAAATGTTTTCATTAGAGACACCCACTAAAGTACATCTAGCACAGATGCATGGACACCCATAGCTATGCAATTTGTACTTATGCTGCTCTCCTGATGGCATAAGGTGTAGAAGGGCCTCTGATAGTGCCACTCAGATATTCTGTAGCACAGAATATAGATGAGAAAAATCTATGCTATTAGGAAGGGAAAAAGAGGTCAGAAAATCCTTTCACAAGAGAATTCATTTTGCTACATCCCAGATTTTCAGAGGCACCCAAGTACTGCTTTGTCTCACACAGCAGCACCTTAGCAGATAATGATTTCTTTTAAGGCCTTGCTTTCAACAGGAGGTTGAACAAAGTGATCTCTAGAACCCCAGACTTCTTTGTAATTCTATAGTTCTTTAAGCTGAGGAGATACAAAGCTAAGAAAAAACTGTTACTTCACAAAGGAATCTTTATTTCTGTTTCCTTATACACCTTTACAACTTTGACACCAAGTCCCTCACCAAGTATAGGCCACTTGCCACAGCAGATTTCCTAGTCAATAGCAGTAATGGCATAGGCAGGTTAAGTAGAAGCCTTTAACTGTTTCCATCTGCTGGAACTTGCTGACCACTTTGCTCTTTCTCCCCTATTTTGCCATATTTAAGACACCTGTTCTAGTTCTGAAGCTTTTGCACCTAATATAGTTATCTCTAAGGTTGTGGAGTCTCCTTCTCTGGAGACATTCAAAACCCACCTGGATGCCTTCCTGTGTGATCTCGTCCAGGTGTTCCTGCTCCAGCAGGGGGATTGGACTAGATGATCTTTCAAGGTCCCTTTCAACCCCTAACATTCTTTGATCTCATCTCTGATGCTTATAACAATTGACTTCTACCACTCTCATCAATTACCGTGTTCATTGTTCTTAGTATGACAGCCAGCTACTTTGTCTCTTGCAACACATATTGAAAATTATAGGCACAAGCAAGAAAAAAAAAAAATAGAAGTCAGTTTATGGTTCAACAGAGTTGAAAACAAAGCATGTGTCAGAAACTTCCCTCTTTCATTTTTCTCAGAATTCCTGCAATTCAGGTTGACCCAGAGGGTTGATCTTGCATACATAGCTAGAGGCAGCCAATAACCACATAACGAATATTTTCAATCCTTTAAATTACAGCTTCACATTCTACCTATTGCAAAACACTTATTCTCCTTTCTCCTCACATATATTCAATACCTCAGCCATAATGAAAGAAATGGTTAAATATTAGAAACAGGAGTTTAACTTCCCATGCTGCATACCGTAGCACAGATGCACTGGCATGCACAATGCAATACATATATTGTAGAGCACATTAAGTCACCATATCTGTCTTCGCAAATACCACTTCTGTGCATGTACTGGTAACAAGTGACAGATGAGCAGTAGCTCAAAACCAGAGGCATATCCTCTGCTTGCGTTTTGACCCCTAGTTCCTAAAGCCACCCTGCCTCACATCAAAGAGAACATATCAAATTACTTTGTGTCACTGAGATTCAAAGTATACAGTAGGTCATCTTGTATCTCTGAGGAGCTTTATACTAAATTTTTCAGCTGAAAACAGATTTACCATTTGTGGAGATGCTGAAAAGAGCCAGCAAGGTCTGATGAGCTCCATGTGCTGCTCATTCCCAGCAGGGCTTAGCTGGTCTATTTGCATGAATTAGTGAAGGAGAACAGAGAAGAACTTTTTAAAATCAGTTGCTTCTCTTAGCTGCTCAACTCTGTGGGTACATAAAACACATTCGCATCTTGGGGTAATAAAAGTGTTCAGAATTAACTATATTATATAACCAATATGGAGAATTTTAGTTTTAAAAGAATGGAGACAAACTTTCTTTGAACTCAGCTGTTGAGGAGAGAGGCTGCAGAAAAAAAAAAAAAAAAAAATCTATGTTGGGTGCTGAGCTTTATCTTTGAGTATGGTTACCTTTTTCACTAAGTATCTACTTGCCCTTAGAGAGTATCATCAATTCTGAGAGCTGCAAGTTTGCCTTTCCCTCAAGAGGTATTTTGAATCACACCGTACAGCCCAATGCAGCAGCTGATTTCTTTTGGCAGCTACAAAAGAAAAGTCAGAAGTTTAATTTAGATGCCTGTAAAGAAATTAAATACCAGTGAAGGTACACAAGGGTACCTATAGTGTAGTTATACCAGCATCACATAGGACTTATGGAATCTTGAAAGAAGCATGAACGAAGGTGATTCTGAACTGCTGTTGAACTAGAAGTGTCAGTCTTGTGTGGAAAGAGCAGGGGAGGGGAAAGAGCAGGGGAGGGGAAAGAGCAGAGTGTCTTCAGAAGGTGCAGCCAGCTCAGCCACCACCGTATGCTTCTTCAGGTTCTGTATTTCAGGGCACTACCTAACAAATGTATTCTTGCACATAATTATATTGCATATGAATTTACAAATCCCCAGGGGTGGCCTGGAGGATCGCAGAGCCCACTCCCAACTTAAATGTAGAACTAGTGATAAATTATTCCTGGGTCTTATTTCTCTCTCATGCTAAGTGCAGACGGTGCACAGTTTGGCACTGGCACAACAGTAGCACAGGCCGTGCCTGTGCAGTGCTGATTTTCCTAGTCACCTCAGAAATCACAGAGATGAGGATATGGTAACTTGGGCTAACTGTGAAAAGGGGCACATAGGAGAAAGTTTGCAGGTAATGTATAAAGTAATGGTTTCCCCCCACCACCATCCCAGCCCCGTTTTCCAACATATAACAGCAAAATATTTGCATGCATTTGTATTATTTTGACAATGAATAATCTATTCTTGTTTTGTATAATACTGTTCTCTTAACTCATTATTAATGCTCTCACATCTGCTACCAAATTTCTTGTTCAGATCCTCACCAGCTAACGTGTACTGGAGACATCACTGTGCATGCATGTAATACCTGTTCTGACTCTGCATCCTTGTCAGAAAATATGATAAGCAGCAGCCTTAGCTGAGACAATAAAAGCCTGTATCCGACAGCATCATTCCTACAAGGGACACATGGTAACGCTTAAACTGTGCAGGTTCTTTGTGAAATATAAACAGGCACTGTGGCCTGATCCTGCCCTCAGTCTGGGACAAATCTAAAGTAACTCCACAGGAATCAATGTATTTCTTGATTGATTGACATGACATGGAAACTGAGAGCAATTTAACTTATTTATAAGTTAAACAATCACTGAAAGCGTGAGGAAGCTACTGCATGCAATTATGCAACATTTTTCATGTGAGCAGGCCAAAAGTGAGGTACAAACCCTTGAACCAAAACTAATTTAGTGGCTAGAAAAAAAAGTTATCTTTACCTGTCTCTTCTAACATGCAAGTTGCATCTTCGTATTCTGGGTTATGAGGTAAAAATAAGAAAATCGTATGTAATTAATTTGACAATCTAAATTGTCAATTACTGTACTCAAATTAAAGATATCTGTAAATATATTGCATACAGAAAAACTGGCTCGGAGATATACAAAATGTTATGTTTTTTCCCTAAAGTAAAAGCGCGGCAATGCGAAGTGTTCGAAATTCCCGTCGTTACGAAATTGCAGAACTCCCCTGCGGCCACGAGAGGGCAGAAAGGACGCTCCGTGTCCGGGCTGGCGGGGGAGAGCCGCCTGTTCCCTGGCGGAGCCTGGGCTGGGAGTTGCTGTAAGAGGCTCCTGGAGGAGGTAGGAAAATGCAAACGCCACATTTAGCTTTACAAAAGCTGTCTCACGAACTTTTTACATCGACAAAGTCAGGTCATACTCAACCTTCCCTCTTCTATTCCTAGAACAAGGAAATTAAAAAAAATAATCACAATGGCATTTGACATGGAGTCTGAAAAAAGCATTTCCTGAAGTGTGTATTAAGATGACTATCAATGCTTTCTAACTTTTGCCTTTTAGCACCAGCTTAAGGATAAGAATATGTATAATTCCTCCTTTCAATAAACAGCTTACTTTGCCTCTTTTTGGATCCAAATGCATGTGTAGTTCTCACAACACCATGGCTATCAAAATCAGCGAGTTGTTCAGAGAATGACATCTCAGTCCTCTTCACTGAAATGCTCACATCCCCCTGTTTTCTCCACCACAATTAGAGGAAAAATATGAAAGAGATAAATTACTTTTCTCCCTATTTACCTGAGCTGGCCTCACCTTTCCTCAGCCCATCGCCATGTAGGTAATAGAAACACAACTTAAATAAGTCAGAAATTATCTTTGTTTTCTGTTTCCACTGCCTACATCACATTACACCACCTGAAGCATATTTAGCTTCAACATGGAGGGGGTACTGGTTTAATAACTGCCTCTGCAAATCTTTATATTTTCTGCAATAGTCAATGGGAAGGTTAAAAGAGCTCTGACCTGAGATCACACATCTTCCAGAGCCAAATACAAATGACTATTTTATTTGTCTGTCAGAGCCACCAAGTGACTTCATTCCCTGGAAGCTGAATATTTTGCCTAAGAAGGCAGATTATGCTTCCAGTTCCAGAGGTGCCTTATTGCAAAGCTCCTTCCTCTCTTTGCCCCAGCAAAAAGAGTAGTTTTCTTTATCCCATTTTCCACATAACTGCCGCAGCATGGGTCCACCGTTGACTGCCCTTGATTGTGGGACTGTAGGCACAGGCAGTCAACAGGGCACTGGGGTAAGAGAGGAAAACACAGGCAAGCTCTCAAGAAAAGCCATAGAGAGGTAGAAATGGAAGGACTACATGGAAAACTCACTGCAGAAGGTCTTTAACACACTTGAGTAGATAGTCTAGTAAATTTGTCAAGTTTGTAATTGTCATTTTCAGGATTGGGTTGAGGTCACCTTTTCTTAGGTCTCCTGAATAATCTGGGAAGAATTCTTAGATTATCATGTTTCTTAATACCACCTCATTTCTGCTTTTGCTTTCTGACTTCCACAGCATTTTAGAAGTAGAACTGATTGTGACAAACATATTCTCTATAATCTTCATGACACAAGATGAGACCAAAAGCATACGAGTGTTTTACTTAGCAGTCTTTGAAATGTCTTTAAAACACACATACACAAGTGTATGGGCCCTGACAGGATGGCTGATAACATCTTGAGGCCAGTGAAAGGCCACTAAGATGATGAAGGCTCTGAAATATCTCTTGTGATGAGAGAGAGCTGAGGGAGCTGGGGCTGATGAGCCTGGAGAAGAGGCTCAGGGGTGATCTCATCAATGTGTACAAATATCTGAAGGGAGGGTGCAAAGAAGATGGAGCTGGGCTCTTTTCAGTGGTGCCCAATGATAAGACTAGAGACAATGGGCACAAACTGAAACACAGAAGTGTCTTCCTGAACATAAGGAAGCACTTTTGACTGTGAGGGTGACTGAGCACAGGCATAGGTTGCCCAGAAATGCTGAGAAGTCTCCCTCCTTGGAAACATGGTCCTAGACAGCCTGCTTTAGGTGGTCCTGCCTGAGCAGGGGTTGGATGAGATGATCTCCGGAGGTCCCTTCCAACCTCAACCATTCCTTGATTCTATTATTTTTTTATATCCATCTTTCCCTGACCCCTTTGTCACATCAGCACAGAACAGCTACTGTAGCCTGCTAAGGGAGCTATACAGAGAGGTATCAGGGACCTTAGTACTCCCAATTAGTTGTTTCCCAAAGAAACTCGCTAGCCTGGAGATACAGATGGCAGAGATACACCCAGTTTAGGTACTGATAGATTTATATGTGGGGTGACCTCTTCTATGTGAAAATTCAGAGGGTAGAAGTGATGTCCTGTCTTTTTCCTCCAGTCAGTACACCCTCTATAATAACAAGGCCAGTCATTCCCATAGTATCTTAAAACCACAACTCTAAATCTTCCATGGTACTTTTTTGGAAGGAAATAACAGAGTTTTTCAACAGCTGAGTAATTAATGAAATGAAGGAAAAGATTCTGCTCAAACTTTCTGTACATTTAACTCTAGACTAAGATGAAGCATGAAAAAGAAACATGGAAAATATTTTTTTTTTCAGAATGCATTAAACTTGTGAACTCTGGGAATTACTGATACAGCTATATCAGTTGTACATGGCACAAACATTAAAGCATAGTTCATTTTAATGTGATAGCCTAGCCATCCATGTTAAAAACAAAACAGTGGTCCAAAACCATAATAAACCAATTATTGGCTCTACTGGATAATAATAACATGATGGTGCAGTTAATAGGTATTCAGAAAAGCTATTTACGTATTATCGCTTGCCAAAAGACTTGCTTCCAGCTTTTTTCACACTGCTTTTCCAAGAAAAGCAGGACCTCCAGCTAATTTTGCCCTGTCTGATGAAAGAAACAACAGAACAAAAACACATCCATCTATTTTGATGTCATTTCAACTCAAACAAAAAACACACTGAGAGAAAATAAAAGGTCAGCAGAAGAAAGTAAAACAGACCAAAATCTATCACCATATCTGTCAAACATAGGAAGGCAGAAACATCCAGCAAGCCAATGAACCAGAATCCAAACTCCACTAGTGGCCAGGTACAACTGTTTAGAAGGATGGTGTGAAAATCCCACACAAGACCTAAGCAAAGAACGCTGATATCTCTGAGAATGGGAATAAGAAGTGGCAATTCACAGAAGTCCTGCTGCTGTGCTGCCCACCTTATTTGAAATGTTCTAGGCTCAGTCAATTTGTTAAGAATTTAACTGACACCCACCTAACTTCACTCAGTTCTTCCCAACCAAATTTTCTGTAATGAACTGGCTTTTGGCTTGGTTTGTGGCTATATTTACTGCTTTATTCGGGAGAGGTAAAACAGCACATCACCTACTTGTGTCTTGGATCCCAGCTCCCAAGTATGCTCTAACATCCTCCCACCTCATGCCCTAGGTGGAGGGAGATATCTGCTGACACCACCAGCTGCCTTATTCTGTGTATCACCCCAAAAGATTCCAAACACCCTCTCACTGTGATGTCAAACACTACCAGAGCACAGGCCAAAGCATACTCACAGTGCACTGCACTGAACGAGAAGCTAGGCTTAGTTCATAGTTCTGCCCTACACCATTTCCTATTAACCTTTTCTTCTGAAGACAGACAGTGAAGCTTGGGGTGACAGGGGTACTCCCCGGATATTGTCTCCTGTTTTGCAATAATAGCTCTTTGGGATTTGGTAAACACGACATCTGAAAGGTTGTTACGTTTAGAAATTAATTTTTACTTAGGTATCATTCCTCAGAACATTAATGTATCCTTTTCCTTTACCTTCCTGCCTTCTCCCACCAGAAGCTCATAGTGAGATAATTCATTCTCTTAGTTGTGGGTTTCTGAAAGCTCTGGAGCTAAAAGGTGAACAATTGTGTTTCCTACTTTGGAGAGACATCCTGGAAACTACTGATTTCCTTTGTGGGTGATTTCCCCTGGATCAGTAAGAACTTGGGACTTTGGTCCTGCTGGCACCTGACTTCATCACATTTCTCCTGCTGTTATCTTCCCCTCTCTATTGCCAGCCCTCTAGCCTGAGTGGCCTCACTGAGCTGTAACTCCCTTGGCTTCTTCTGCCAAGGAATTGGGACAGTTTGCGAAGGAACAGAACTAGATACACAGCAGGTGTCCTTTGCATGCATTGGACTGTGTCCAGAAAGCATTGCTCAGAGGGATACTTTGACCCTTGGTCTGGACCCTCCTGCTAAAGGTAGGTGCCAAGGGCTGGGAACTTGAGGTTCCCAAGCCAGCCACCTGGAAATGAGCTGTGCAATGAGCTGTGTTTCTAGAGCTGAAGGAAGGTTTTAGGGTTTGTGTGGTGGCTTTGAACTGGCACAGCTGCAGGGACAGGGGATGTATATGTTCAGAACCTTTTTGATGAGGGGGTATGGACCACTACCCTGGTAGTGGTTGAGCTGGTGTTGGTAAGATATGCAAGACTGAAGATAGGTGTAAGTCTGTATGTACATTGTGGATTTAGAGATGAATGCAGTTAGGTCATGATCTGGTGCTACAGATGATGGTTGAAATGCCAGGAGACTGATGAACTAAAATTGGTGGTGTAGATCCCTGTCTCAGTGGGCAGCTGCTGTTGTGGAGCTGCAAAGAGAAGCTATGAACTGTGGCACCTTCCCATATGTACAACAGGCAGGGACAAAAAAGCTACTAGTCATAGACCCTAGCTCTAACTCTGGCCACCAGAAATACATTTCCCAAAAAGGTTAATAAAGCTGGATAGAGAGGAAATTCCATTAGGGTCTGAATAATGTGGACTCAGAGCTACATTACATTACAGAACCACAGCAGTCCTGCTGGAAGGAAAGTCTGACTTCTGTTTCTTGCCCACTTGCAGATTTTGAATCAACAACTCTGAACATTTGTCTCTTCGCAAGCCACTGTTACTTAAGTCTGAGTTAGCAGTATAAGATTCCCATAGTACTCATGTAGATACCATAGCAGACCACCCAACACTCTAGAAACTGCCAGCTTGGTAGAATTAATTTGATTTTTTTCTCTTGAACCTGCTGCATAAGCTTCATCTTTTGCAATATATATGGCTCAAACCCCCAGACATCCTGGAAGAATAACATATTTCAAATATTTTCAAATTACTTTCCTATTTTAATAAGGCAAATTGAAATCTTGCATTTCACTGACATATGCCTGAGAAGAGGGGGGCTTGGTCAAAATACAATCATATAAGAGTTTGGTTGGAAAAGACCATTACGATCACCTAGTCCAACTGCAAACCTAGCATTGCCAAGTTCACCACTAAAGCACGTCCCTAAGCACCACATCTACATGTCCTTTAAATACCTTCAGGGATGGGGACTCCACCACTTCCCCAGGCTTGACAGTGTTTGACAACCCTTTCAGTGAAGAATTTTTTCCTAATATCCAACTTAAACGTCCCCTGGTGCAACTTAAGGCCGTTCACTCTTGTCCTGTCACTTGTTACTTGGGAGAAGAGACCAACACCCACCCCACTACCACTGCCTTTCAGGTAGCTGTAGAAAGCAATAAGGTCTCCCCTCAGCCTCCTCTTCTCCAGACTAAACAACCCCAGTTCCCTCAGTCGCTCCTCATAAGACTTGTGCTCCAGCCCCTGCACCAGCTTCATTGCCCTTCTCTGGACAGTTCCAGCACCTCAATGTCCTTCTTGTAGTGAGGGACCCAAAACTGAACACAGCACTCGAGGTGTGGTCTCATCAGTGCCAAGTACAGAGGGAGGATCACCTCCCTACTCCTGCTGGCCACACTATTCCTGATACAGGCCAGGATGCAATTTGCCTTCTTGGCCACCTGTGCACACTGCTGGCTCATGTTCAGCTGTCAACCATCACCCCTAGGTCCATTTCCCCCAGGCAGCTCTCCAGCCGCTCCTCCCCAAGTGTTGCATGGGGTTGTTGTGACCCAAGTGCAGGACCCAGCACTTGGCCTTGTTAAACCTCATACAATTGGCTTCGGCCCATTGTTCCAGCCTGTCCAGATCCCTTTGCAGATTCTTCCTAACCTCAAGCAGATCAACACTCCCACCCAGCTTGGTGTCATCTGCAAACTTACTGAGCGTGCACTCGATCCCCTCATCCAAGGATCAAAATAGTCAAATCTTTGCCAAAGTTAGGATAGCTGTATTGGGTTTCCATGGCCAGGTTTTGGTAGCAGAGGGGGGACATGGGGTGGCTTCTGTGAGAAGCTGCCAGAAGCTTCCCCCATGTCTGACACAGCCAATGCCACCAGCTCCAAGACTGACCCACCGCTGGCCAAGGCCAAGCCCATCAGTAACACCTCTGTGATAACATAACTGAGAAAAAAAGGGGAAGAGAAAAAAAAAGCTGCACACTTTGTGGCTGGAGAGAGGAGTGACAATATGTGAGAGAAACAACCCTGCAGACAGCAAGGTCAGGGAAGAAGGAGGGGGAGGAGGTGCTCCAGGTGCCGGAGCAGAGATTACCCTGTAACTTGTGGTGCAGACCATGGTGAGGCAGGCTGTCACCCTGCAGTCCATGGAGGTCCATAGTGGAGCAGATGACCACCTACAGCCTATGGAGAACCCCACACTGGAGCAGGTGGATGCCTGAAGAAGGCTGTCACCCCATGGGAAGCCCGCACTGGAGCAGGATCTTGGGAGGACCTATGGGCCTGTGGAGAGAGGAGCCCACGCCGGAGCAGGTTTGGTGGCAGGACTTGTGGCCTCATAGGGGACCCATGCTGTTCCTGAAGGGCTGCACCCCATGGAAAGGACCCATGCTGGAGCAGTTTGTGAAGAACTGTCATTCATGGAAAGGACTTGCATTGTAGAAGTTCATGAATGACTGTTTCCCATGAGAGGGACCCCATGCTGGAGTAGGGGAAGAGTGTGAGGAGTCCTCTCCCTGAGGAGGAAGGAGTGGCAGAAACAATGTGTGATGAACTGACCCCAATAGTTGGTGCTAAGGATCCAAGGTCCAGAAAAAGGGCATTTCAGGTGCTCTTTACTTTGGATTACCTCTAGTGTGATTCCAGAGACTGAGTCCATTTGTGGCTCAGTGCTCTCCTGGTGCATTCCTGGAGTGCAACTTCCAGTTAATTTCCAGAAGGAACCCAGTTCATGTACTCCAAGACCAAGGCACTGCAAAATAGAGACCATTTGCAGATTCATGTCAAAAGTCCACTCCTGATCCAAATTCAAATGCCATTGTGAATGCACCCTATGTGCACCCATATGGAGGCAGATCCTAATCCTGTACCTTTAAGAACTCTCTTTCCAGACTTTCTGGAAGCTGTTGACAACACATCCCCTCAGATGTGCTGGCTTCATACATTGATCAAACCAGTACTGGAGCCAAGCTCACAGTCTAAGACACTGTATTCATAAACCCTGGATTGAGTTCCCCACAACAAAACTAAGTGGAAGGGAAAAATGTAGCTTTTAAAAACTAAAAGTGTCACTACAGAACTGATGTTCTCATCTAGAAATGGTAATAGTCTCTATCAAATCATTGGCTGTATTGCTGCAACTCTTAAGGACTGTTCACAATACACTCTTTAAAACTTTGTTCACCCTAGCCCTCTTTTCTCTGGACACAGACATTTTTTTCTGTGTCCTTGAGATCTTCAATATGACTGGATCACTATCAGCTATAAATGCTTCTTTGTGAGAAGGAAATTTGGAAACATTTTAAGCTTAACAAAGTCCTGTTTGTCTGAATGGATGATCAGAGCTTTGTGTGCAATGCTTCTCTCTTCTAAGGTAAAGTGGTTGCTCTGCAACTCAGTAACCTATAGATAGCGGTCAAGAGGAATGATTTATTAATGTTTGAAGTGAGAGTCAGCTTAATGAGTACAAACACCACAGCCATGCAGGTGACTTGGCATCTGCCTGCCTACTTTCAGAAAGGGGAAACGAAGATTTAGATAGAACTCAAGAAATGGATGCTTGTGTTCCTTCCGAAATGTAAAAACAGAAAAGCTTTCTGATAATCTATGGCACATCCGATTCTTATTTTGGTTCATCACACAATACAAACAAATTGCCCTTTGCACCATGGTAAAACAGATAAAGGAGCCGTGTCAGGAAGCAGCAGGGTAGTGCTGAACCACAGAGAACTACATGATAGGAGGGCAGGGACCAAGGGATGGGGCTTCTACCACCTCTCTGGGCAACCTGTGCCAGTGTTTCACCACCCTCATTGTAAAAAATTTCTTCCTTCTATCTAGTCTAAATCTACCCTGTTTTAGTTTAAAATCATTACTATATGTCCTATTGCTACAGGCCCTGCTAAAAAGTTTCTCCCCATACCTCTCCCACAGATTTCCCTAAGATCTATTCAGATATCTAGGGCAGTAAAGTTATACTGTAGAAGACTTGTTCAGAGCATACCCAGGTACCCACAATCCTGATAGTGCTGTTGTAGGGACAAAATAGAGCAGCCTTTCCTCCACACTAAGTTTCTATATTACACAAGTTAGCTTCCAGGTAAGTAGCAGAGCTACAGTATCCCCTATGGCACCACCTTCACTGATCTCAATGAAACCTACCACAATTACAGGCTAGAAATTAATTAAAAACTTAGTCTAGAACAAAGAGTTATAGAGGAGAAAGCTGAAGGGGGTAACATGCAAATGAAGTGTTTTCATAGCCGTGCCTCTGATAGCACTAGCACAAATTTCAGCTGGGTAAGTATGAAAAGCCTAAATAAATATGTTTATAATACTGCTTGTAAATAAAACTTCAGGAAATATCCCCAGTGAGGATTATTTTATTTTTATGGAGCAAATATTGCCTTTTCATAAGAACTATACAAAAATACTTAAATAAAATCCCACAGTTAGGATTGATTTAAATAAAACTTTCCAGTAAATAAGACATTATTAGATTATGCTGCTATTGGTATTTTCTATGTATGTGCAGGACATAGGGCTGTGAAAGTATAGTACACAGGACAAGCACCAGAGTCACAGACACTGTGGTTCTAAAACTACTGGTAAGAGGGCTATGTTTGCTTGTGCTTACTTTTAAAAATCATTTTGTAAGATATTGATCTGAAACTTTATGAGAAAAAAGTTAAGAATATATTTTCCAGTGCACCTCAACATAACTAATCTGTGGCTTTTACACATGCTGGCAAATTTCCTATGTATAAAGTTACAGAACCTGAAGGAATTTTTGCTACATTAGAAAAAAAGGGGGCTGGCAAAGGCAGCTTTAAGAGGAAATGAAATTAAGTGATGCCCAGTGCTATCCAGCAGATGCTAGGGTGCAGGGGGAGCAGAGGGAGAACAGCTCACAGGAGCTTCTTTTGACAAGTGGTAGAATCACAGCTGGGTTCAGGTTGGGTGGGATCTCAGGAGATAGCCTGGTCCTAACCCCCAGCCACAGCTGGGCCCCTCTCCACGTTACAGCCAAAATGCTACAACTACACACACTATTCTGAGTGAGAGAGGCAGTTTCCAACGCAAAAGCCATCCACCTCTTGATTCAAAGTAAGTACAAGGAACATAAAGACATCCTTCTACAGATACAACCACTGCCACTTTGCAGAGGCATTGCTCTGAAAGACTTCAAAAGCAATATATTACTTACTGAGCCATGCCACCCACGTGCATCAAACACAGAAGTAATGCAAAGTGCATCGTCACAAGCACAGTAGTTGGACTAGGCAAAAGTTAAGCATGTCCAGGTTAGTAGGTTTTCATTTTAATGCTGAAAAGAGAATTGGTGTCATGACAATCCTACATATGCACTGATCATCCCAAATCAGCATTCAGATCTCTTAAATCCCTGAATTTGGCTCTAAAGTGAGCGTTGCTGCTCCATAGTAGCAGCCTCCTGTGGCAGTCTGTCTTAAGGGAGCACCCTCAGCACCAGCTGTCCTTTCAGAAGGGTGCATGGGACCTGGCCTCCAGGATATTACTGTGATGTGATGAGGCTGAGAGGGGAGGGGAGTCTCAGTGACTTCAGTTTAAGATGGAGGTGCTCAGCACTTCCAAACACACAGCCTTGAACAAGAGCTGGAAGGCTAAGTCTGGCCACAGACACCTGCATTGCTCAACTGGCAGCTCCCATGGCACAGAAGCACGCATTACACTGGACAGTGCTAATATGGGAAAGTGATTAAAGAGAAAAGAGAAGACAATAACCACTCTGAACCTGTGGTTAGATCCAGAGTAGTATGAGTGTATTCCTGTTGGACTGTGCTACAACCCTCAAGCCTTGGGAGCCCATTGAGCCAGCCATAAAAGTCAAACAAATCCCTTCTGATTTAGCATAATTTCTCTCCCTTTCTTGCAGACAACATCTCTCCTTCAGCCATGCAGTTATGGACACCCATTCCTTTTAGCAACTGACACTTAATTAGATTCTTTGGGTGAAGCTCAGCTTCAGCAAGGCCAGGTCAGGACTATAAGGTTATTTCTAATATTAGGAAAATCTCACTGGTTATGGCTGATTTTTCCAACCGCATTTCCTTCATTTTGGCACTCCATGTGCTCTCTCTTCTGTTGCACTTTGTTTTTTGTTTTGGTTTGGTTTTCTAACCTGATGTTGTACACTACAACTGCTTTGTTTTCCATTGTTCAAACTCAAGACAGGTATGGTGCTGTCTTCTCTTCAGATTCTTTTAAGTGGAAAGGACCATGCAGTTTGCCTGGATTCCAGCAGCCCTTTGGCATCAGAAGGAGCTGAAAGTGATCCCCATCATGTAGGAATAGCTTAACTCCTTACAGGGTCAAAAGGTGGAACCTGCACCCATTCAAGACATTCCCACAACTCCTACTGTGTGTTAGGTGTGCATGGGGAGGGACCAAGGGCCAGGCTTTCACAGGGGAAAATGTTCAGTGTCCTCAGGAACTTTGGATTCAGGCATGGGTGCTCAGCACTTCTCAAAATCCAGCCCTGCAGGACTTACCTTTTGAAACCCAGGACAGATTTCCACACTGAAAGCATCTGTGAGTTTTTATATTAAGGGTTATCTGAAAAATCAAGACAAAAACATATAAATTTCTTTGTATTTTTACAAGCAAATAGAGTGTGAGTGTCATACATTTATGCCTTCTCTTTGCACAGAGGCCTTCCCACTGAGCAATACTCAGCTGAAAAGAAGTGATGTGCGTATGAATGATGAACTGTAAGTGTAAATTGTGCGCTAGCCAGATTGTGAATTTAGTGAATATAACAGGGAACTGAATATTCATTCCACTCTAGTGATATTATATATATATATATGGTATCAAGTGCAGACATGATATGAAACTTGAAGGGCCATGTTCTGTAAAAAGCAATTAGCTAGCAACAAAGGAGAGCAAACACTGCTGGGGAGGAAATTCAGAATACGGCATTCTGCCACTTCAGCTTAGTAGCTCTTCAACAAGGGTCTCGGAGTTTGCTTTACAGGTTGTCCATATTTATCAACTTGTAATACTAAAAAATATTAGACTTTCTACCAGTTAGAATCCAGATTAAACTGCAATAACTGAAGTAACCATGACACCATGTGTATTTCAGTCCATTTTTCTGGTGTGTGTGTATATATATACGTACTTTTGGAGGAAGCTTGGCAAGGATTATTTTCCTCGCTGCTGCTGTTCAAGAGATACCAGGTTGAGTGAATATGCATGCTGATGGAGTTCTGCAGTCCAACATTTTGCCACTTGATGGCACCAGCAAAACGCTTAAATTTAATCAAACTACCAAGATTTTAGATTAAAGTAATTTCAAGTGTAAATGTAAATTCTTCAAAGGCATAAAATTAACAAGCTACACCTTTTATATTAGCATTGATACCTAGAGCATATTAGAAACCTGAGAATAATTCTGTGATGATTTCTCAGTTATCTTTACAGGGATGTGAGGTGCGTTGTTTGACCCCACCACTCTCCCTTTAGCCTTCCTGCAGGTGAGGTACCTCTTCCCCATTTTGTGTAAACTCAGATACTCTAGAAAAGCAGAAGACCTAACTAAACAGACCACAGAAGCTACACAAGGAAACCTGCAACCCTGCTCTTTGTAACCCACTGGTTTTTGCAGGCTTCTCTCTTTATTACCTCATTACAGCATGCAGCACAAGCAGGAGTCTGGTTACCTACAAGAGTGTAGAAGCCAAAACTCCTTTTCACTGGGACAGCTTATGGCCTTTGACCAGCAATGCACATTAGAGGCATCGGCTCTGCTGCTTCTGCAGAATTTGATTACAAGCTACAAGGAAGTAGCAAGTTTCCTTGAAAGTTTCTTTCTATAAGTTTACTAAGCACTAAGTGAGAAGAACTGGCCCATGCATTTTTGTAAGACAATGGAGCATATTTAAAGTTGTTTTAAAACCAACATCCATGCAAAGCAGACACTCACATTGTTCAGTCAAGCTGAGTGGTTCTGTTTTATTATCTAATCCATCTCCAAGAACACTCCATTGACTGCAGTGGAATGATGCTAGGAAGAATTTGGTCCACTGTGATTTACTAGTCAAACAAGTGTCCTGTTATGTGACATTTACATTGGTATCCCTGAAACAGTGAAAACACAGGCAAATCATGGGGCAAAATTAAAAACTGCACTTTGCATGGTGCAGGAAGCCTGCTATGTTTTCAGTAGCTCCTAGGCTGGGTGACCTCAAATGCTTCTTGGTTAAAGATGCTCTGGGACACATTCACTTCACAGCAAGAGTGTTCCTTGTGCCAGCGGCTCACCAGAATGGTTCACCCATGTACACAGGCTGAGGTAGAGATCATGGCACCTCTGTGGGGATCTGCTTCCTTAAGAGGAAGCAACATGGGACTGCTGTGACTCTGCCCTTGTGCCAGCTGTATGAGGAAGGAGGTTTTACATAGAAGCAGATCACACTCTGCCCCTGTACATACTGAAAAGTACAAGACCTTGGACTCTGAATATTTGATTGACAGCACATTTATATAGTTTCTCCATTATTTTGCACTCACATCTTAACCTGAAACATATTGGGTCTCCACAAATATTTTATGGCCTATGCTTTGTCTTAGTTTGAGCGTTTTCTTTTCCTATAAGGTTGTATTTTTGAAGGAAAGAATATATCCTTTAAAACAAAAAGTGAAATACACACACAAAAAAATCTTCCATGTTCATAGTCCAAGGTCTTTCAGAGCAAATATTCCTCCTGCTGTTAGAGACTATTAAGCGGTGACAGCCACATAGAACCTTTCCTGAAAAATACCCTCTGAGCGGTGCTCTGTAGGCCTACCTGGGAGCTATTAACACTCTGTTTATTTACCTTATAGCCTGTGAGAGCTCCTTTGAGCCGTTACTGTCTTTTGTGGGAAATTAATGACCAGGCATTTGCAATAACTCTGTACACTTTCATGGGACAACTATGCCTTTGCCTTAAGAATGCACACTATGTATCCTTGTGCAGTTTTGCACTAGAATAAATCACTGAGTTTGTGCAGATGTGCTTTTGTAAGGGCATTAGCAGTGGGCCACACACATATGCCCTCCCAGTCAAATATACTGGAGAAAAGTAGTTGCTTCCTCCCATCTAAAGGTGTCATGCATCCTCAAGTTCACATCAAACAAGACTGCAAAATCCTGAAAGGCACTGAAAAACACACAGCAGCCATTGCCAAGAATCTTAGTTATACACACACACGCTCTACATCAGGCTTCAGCATGTGCAGCTGGCCTTCCAAAGACAAGTCACACCAATGAGGTTTTTGCTGGGTTCAGTGACAGCACAGAATGAATGAAAACTGGCTTTTTTCCATGTGGGTTTTAATCTGCTTTCACTGTTTATCATGCCACACAGTACTTCCATTCCTCTGGCTGTCCCCCAGCTCCCCAACCCCTGATGACTCCCTGACCTGCAGCTCCCTGACCAAGCTGGTTTTAAGGTTAGGGGAGATAAGTGATTGGCTGCCTTTGAAAGAATAAAGGGCTGCAGAGAAAGCAAATTTATACATGTGAAATGCTTTACTCTCCAGCCATAATTACCTTCCTGTTAAAATTGGCAAGAACAATACCTCTTATTCTCTTAGTAATTTACTATTTGCAAAATTAACAGGAAAAAGCAGCAAAATGTTCTCTGGCCTGATCTAGAAAAGAAGCTGAAGGTTGTGATGCTCCCCACACTGCATTACTCTCAAGGCAACACCACACCTGAGAGAAGAAAGAGCTCTTCAGAGGCTCCTACCATGTGACAGAGTAGAAAAACAGAGGGGAGTGGAAGCTCCTCATGAAGGTCACACAGGTTCCAATGTGTCCTTTATTACCATTACTGAACAAGTGTGTCCCTGCACCCAGTGCTCTGCACTGCATCAGGAGGGGAGCCACAGAACTACTGCAAGCGAAGCCAGTGTTTCCATAAGGATGCTCTCTCACACATGAAACTTGGTTTATGCCCATTTTATCAAAAAGTGTTTGATGAGTGCCCACAGTGCACTCATTTCTAGGGAAATGGGCAGTGTCCATCTGGACCACTTCCTGGATTTGTTCTGGGGTATTCCAAAATGGGAGCATAAGTCCTTCCAGCTTGAGTCTGACACCTTTTCAGGAGACTGAGAGGTTCCATATTCTCTGTGGACTGAACATAAAGCCGCACATAATACTTAGCAAGTGTTTCTTGTGTGATACTGGCAGACCCAGCAGAAGTCTACTAGAACTCCAGTGAAAGCATCTAAGTGCCGAATTTGAAAAAGCTGCAATTCCTTCCTTCCTTTCCAGACAGAGCTCTACCTTTCTATACTGCCATCCCTTCTTGGTGGCTTCAGGTCTATTACCCAGTTTGAGTTTTAAAAGCATAAGGAGCACTCTAAAAAACTGTCCACCTTTGAGAATACAAAGCTTTGCTGGTTGTTGCAACCTGAGCTCACAAAGCTTCTCTAAACCCTGGTAAAATCATGGAAATGCATGTTCCTCCTTATTTTATTGCTGACTCAAGTTTAGATGTTATAATGAAAAGTAGTCTACAAAGGTGCTCAAGTAGCTCTGCCGTGCCAGAGCACAAAGCAGACTGACTGTCCTTATTTTTGCATATTTGTATCAGAAATATGTCCATGGAATGCAGTGAAGAATGTAACACTACACATCGTAACACAATGTGAATTGAAATGGAAACTGAAAATACTCAGTGTTTATTCTGAATTCACATTGTATTACAATTGTAATTATAACATTACAACTGCAATACTGTAACACAATGTGAATTGAAAATAAACACAAATATTTCCTTCATGTCTACAGCACCAGTAGACATACAGCACCAGTTCTAACTGTAGAAATGGAAAATTAAAAGTATCTGCAGAATCAACGTTTAAAGATTGCTGTTCTATAAGTATGGCTATCTCTGCAAAAGCTTTCTGTTTTCAAGACAAAGTTTGAATCCCAGGTCATTATAAATGTAACAATACACAAATGATTGTCAGAATCCAACACTAGGATTAAGTCCTGTTATCTTTGTAGCATCACACATTTAAAGTAGATCTTTTGCTCATCTCAGTTGAGGAATGAGTTACACTGTCACCGTAACTTGTGAGAAACCACACCTCACATGGATTGAATGCATGACGTCTGCATGTTGTATCAGAATGTGTGAACAAAATTGATCTGGCACTTGAAACTTATCTTCAAAACACCCATGTCAGTATGGAAAGAAATAAGCACAGAGCTGTATTTAAATTCTTTGAGCAAAGGGGCATATTTCCTCTTTGCAGCTGTGCAACACTTATTTTTACGGAGACTAATTCAATGAGGAGTAGCCAAATTGCAGCTCCTGAGTCACAGGTGACTTGAACAGAGCTTGGGTGCCACTCCCATGCCATGGCTATGTCATTAACCAGGCTATTGAGTAATCCCCAGCTGTGGGAGGAAGACAGTTCCCAGAGGAACTTGCTAAGGCTGAAATGATGGAGTTTGCATGGGGCCCATTAACATCCCACAGTCCAACGGAGCGAGGGGAGGACCCCTAAGAAGTTATCAACATCTCTTGTTTGGGAGTGAATCTGGGACATCCCTCTCCTCACTGAGCAAAGTGAGGGGTTTGGGGAATATGAAGATTTTGGTATATGGCTTGTACAACCGAGAAACTTCGTGTGATCACTGTACAAATAATAAAGCTTAAAAAAGACTATCAGATAACCTCTCCTACCCATATACAGCAAAGACTCTCTCAAGCAAGACCGGGTAACTAAATCTTCCTCGTGAAATACAAGAGATTTTGGAGCTCCAGGTGAACCACTTAGATTAGTGCTGTAATACTGTCTTTCGGGCTTTTTAATTTTTTTTTTTTTTCATTATACCACAAAGAACCATTAAGCAAATTAATTAATTTTTTCAATCTTGGGCATTTTTCTGACTTGGTACAATTGCCAAGAGACTCTTAGCTAGCATTAGTGATGAAATTCTTGCCCTTTAAAGTTAGTCTTTTCTCTGGATTGCTTTTTTAAAAAATATTTGAAGCTTAAAACAAGTCTCTATGGTAAAATATAAATAATGTATCAGCATGGAATGAATAAGTCTTTGCAAGCAGAAACAGGATATGTTTTCTGTTTTGTATTACTGGTAAAAGGATTTATTTTTACTAATAGCACATATCATTGTTAATTAATATAGAGCTTGTTACACAAAAATGCAAGAGGATATATTTTTCCTTCGCTCTGTTTAGAAAGACATTCTGCACATCACTTGTTCTTGGTGGCTTTTTCAGTCTTTGGCACCTGGCAACACAAAACATTCCTCATGGAATGAGTGGTAGCAGGAAGAATATTGTCTGCACTGCTTACACATTGATTTGTCCCTAATGTACACTGATAGGACTGATTCGGATAAAACATGGGAAATGCAAATGAACGTGAGTCTCTTCAGGTAACTTATTTATTATTTTTCTTCCTTAATACAGGCTTTGTAAGCCAGCAGACAGTTTGGCTCAGTAAGTACATTTCACCTGTATTATATCTTATCTTTCCTTAATGAAACAAAAAGGCAAGTTCTTCCTCTTACAGCCACAACTGCACAGTGCAGGTGCCTTGGCAACAAGCACCAGCAATGCTACTAGGCAAAAACCTCTGGGATGAAGCATGTAATGAGAGGTTTAGCAGGTTAGCAGTGTTTGCCTAGCACACCCACTCTCCTGGCAAATACTGATCTTGCTGACTTGCTATGGACTAATCGGGTGTTCTCAGCTGTGTTGTTTATGACCTCTTTACCTAAGGTGAATTAAAGTGTTTGGGAGTAACTACCAAGTACATTGAAGGGATCTAAGGTATATATAAACCAGATATATGAGAGAGAAGCTTCAGAAAAGCCCAGCTTGATAAGACATCTCATTACATCACGATGCACAGCCTCAGGAAAGGAATTAATTTGGCTCCTGTATAAGGTTGTGACTTTGCTTTGTATAGCAATTGGGAAAAGGCACTTGCTCTCAGTAAGCTGCTGTGTGCAATTGTGGTAAAGTTTAGAAGAATCCATACAGGGTGCTAGTCTCTCTTACTGGAATAAATCACTGCTTTCATTTGCCTCAGAAGATTTCAGGATGCCCCTGATTTTAAGAAGTTTTTAAATTATTCTATCATGAAAAACTGAAAGCTGAAAAGAACAGCCACAGAAACGTGTGCACTCCATGAAATCCCAGTTCTCAATATCCCAGAAAACTCTCCAGTTTAGCTTTATATTCCTTCCTCCCAGAAATTAAAACCATCTTAGAAGCAAATTTTGATTTCACAAGCACAAATTCAGTTGCTACTAATTGGAGCTGTACAAGAATCAGAAGCCCACATTTTCCTTTCCTTAAGCCACATAAAAGTAAATGTAAATTGGTATGACTGATTATGTACTAAAGCTGCAAGGGAATCATCATTGTAAATTCTTTGCAGGGTACAAGCAAGAGGGGATTAAAGAAATAAAATATTGCCTTTCTGATTCTCACATCTCTCCCAGTTCTTGTGAGGTGTTACATTTAATGCTAAAACTCTGTGAAATGTGAAATAAGGAAATTTTATTTCTTTCTGTCCTTCTTCCTGCCAACTCAAAACAACCCAAGACCACTGCATCTGCCACTTCCCACCTCTCATCCCTACCAGACACACATCTCTAGGTACGCCATGTTCCCAAACTTCAGATCACCTGAGGATCAAGACACTGAGATTGATGCAAGCAGTCATCAACCATTCCATCCCAATATTCCTACCAAGGCTTTTGATATGGTTGTTCAGAGGAAGACCAGAGGAAAGACAGAACTCTTGGTTGGTTGGTTGGTTTACCATTTATTCTTTAAACTTACTTAGAAACACTACTGAAGTAATGACTCTTTTCTACTGAAGCTTAACAGAGCCAGGATCTGAATATATCAGTAGTCAAGCTGAGCACCTTGGCTTAAATTAGAGCTCTATGTGCTGATAGTTGCAGTTTCCATGGAGGATACTTCATCACTAAGAATTAAGAATAAACCTGACTTATGTGAACATCTTGTAGCCCCAGAAGCCAACAGAGCTTTTAACATAGCTGCTAATCCCTACAAAAGCAAGATGGGTCATTTTTAGTGTATCTGATACTTTCTGTCAGACAAACAATTCCACAGTCCAATAGGGTGGAAGAGAATGGAAAAAAATGCATCAGTGGGATCAAAACCTAGCAATTTTGGGATCAAAGCAATGCCTGTCATATCTTTACTGAGGACAACAGAGGTACCCCTGAAATGAGAGCTGAATGATTTAAAATATTTTATCACTATACAGATGGTAGAACAAGATCCAGGGAGAAAAAACAACTCTTCTTATCCATTACAAAGACTGAGATGAAGCCCCAGACATTCATTATTTACAGAGAACCATGTAAGCCATGATGAGGTGCTTGTTTTTAACCCCAGCAGCATTTTAGCCTGAAAGTGTTTTACATAATATATTGGAGGAAAATAGCATGAAATTTTTATTCTTATTCTGCTTTTCCTTGGAGGCATTCTACTACATTGGAATTTTGACAGGTATTTCATTTTGGAAGACTTTAAAGATCACCTGCATGAACTTATGAGGAGCCCTTGGCAGCTGCTGACCACACAGGGTTATGGGAAATTTGGGACAGGAGAAAGCCAGCACCTCTGTGTGTCATGGCAGTGCTTGCCAGGAAGGGTTTGGCAGTAACCGTGTGAAACAGAAAAAGCATACACTGATATGGATAAGAAGCTTTTCAGCAGAATAAAAGCTGATAATGTTAAGTAGTAGGTCAATTTGCATTAATTAGCTGCCATTCCCAGTCATTGGCATAGTGCTGTACATTATGTATATAATTGGATACACAAGCAATTTTTATTGGAGTATTTGTCCATCCAAACCCAAAATCTTTCCACAGACCAGGTAATGCTAGGAGTAGTCATTTTTAGTCAGTTTTCATCAATCATTGGTCAATTTAAGAAACAATAATCCTTTCTGTAGATGGGCTCAAAAAACCTATCTTAGCACAACACAAGGATCATCGGAGGCCAAGAACTATTTCCAGCAAAGCTTAGCAGGCTCAGAATTACTAGCTAAGGGGGCAGATAACATTGGCACTTAGGAAATACTGTAACTTCATTTGCTGTTCCCTCCATACGGTTTTATTTCCTCTGAGGTCAGGACACCCCAGTTCTTAGTGACTGAAAGAGAAATCTCTGGTTAAGTACAGATAACCCAGACCACACTCAGACCATACAACCTCTGGAAGATTATGTTTAAAAGCTTTGTGCCTCTTCTACATCTCACCTTTACAAAACTCAGAGTGGCTGTGTGGCTAACGCTGACAGCATGACTGTGAGGTAGATAGGGAAACTGAGGCACAAAGACTGGAGAGAAAAAGCAGTGCTAGAACCAGGGTTGGAAATTAAGCTCTTCCAAACATGCACTGCAGCTTCACCTTTATTAGACATGTAGTTGCACTCAATTATTCCTCTGATGGTGACACTACAAGTACAGAGCCAGCATCAGAATTCATCAAGCTTTAGTGTTTGTTGTTGCTGTTTGGAAAAGTCATGCACAGAACATGTCATAAGGATCTTCCCTGCTGATGTGTGAATCAATACGGAGCTCCTGCAACAGCCATGGGCAGATGTCCTTCTGCAGAGGTATAAGATCCAGTACTCTGCTGCTTGTCACCACTTCTCTGCCTGAGACAACCAGCCTTGCAGGTCTGCCGGTCTCCGTAATCACACTGAGTGTTTCCAAAAAGACAGCTGGGTTAACTTACCCTGATTAAATGGGTGATCTGCTCTAACCCTGCTGATTCTGTATCAAAGGAATGAAGATGAGGTCTGTCTGTAGATCCATGAGGTCTGTCTCCCAAGGTGGAAGAGACATGAGCAGCAGCTCACAGAAAGTTCTTCCACCAGTACAGATGTCTTTATAGTGAGCATACGTCTACAGCTTAAAATGCAGATCCATCTGTCATTCTGATCAATGGTGTTCCACTAAGACATGTCAAATATTTCATAGAATCATAGAATGGTTGAGGCTGGAAGGGACCTTAAAGATCATCCAGTTCCAACTCCCCTGCCATGAGCAGGGACACCTGCCACTAGACCAGGTTGCTCAAAGCCTCATCCAGCCTGGCCTTAAACACTTCCAGGGAGGGGGCATCCACAGCTTCTCTGGGCAACCTGTTCCAGTGTCTCACCACCCTCACAGTGAAGAATTTCTTTCTGATATCTAATCTAAACCTGCCCTATTTCAGCTTAAAGCCATTCCCCCTTGTCCTGTCATTAACTGCCCCTGTGAAAAGTCCTTCCTCAGCTTTCCTGTAGCCCCTTCAGGTACTGGAAGGCCGTTATAAGATCTCCCCGGAGCCTTCTCTTCTCCAGACTGAACAGCCCCAACTCTCTCAGCCTGTCCTCACAGGAGAGGTGCTCCAGCCCTGGGATCATCCTCGTGGCCCTTCTCTGGTCTCGTTCTAACTGGTCGATGTCTCTCTTGTGTTGGGGCCCCCAGAACTGGACACAGAACTCCCGGTGGGGCCTTATGAGAGCGGAGTACAGGGGGAGAATCACCTCCCTCGACCTGCTGGCCACACTTCTCCTGATGCAGCCCAGGATACAGCTGGCCTTCTGGGCTGCAAGTGCACATTGCTGGCTCAATGTGCTTCCTCTATAGGTAATCCATATAGGCATGAAGTTGTCAGTATTCCTTCTGGCTCCCAAAGGAGGGTGTGCACTGGCCAGGACAGCACACATACTTCCAAGTATGTAGCTCATACAGAAAAGAGCAAAATGCCTTATGTTTTTTTTTTAATTAAACTTTTCTGCATCTCTTTCATGGGAGGCAATTTTATGCACAGACCTCCTACACTGTCTCAAACACTTGCAGACCATGAATTGGGTATCATGCATACGAAGAGTGAAGAGCTTTAGAGAGTTTTCAGTCACCTCAGCAATATATAAACAAGATAAGAAGCTAGCAGGCTGACCTGTCATTGAAATCCTTTAAGTACTAACTAGCTCTTGCAGGACCTAGCCAAGTAGCTCTGGAGATGAGAAAAAGAATAGCTGCCCATCATGCATTTGGGGGAGTGGTAGCTTCATTCAGAAGCCCAGTTTATGCTCCCCAGCCCTTCAAAGAAATTAGTTTGGTCAGCAGCACATCTTTGCTGCTCCTTACCTCTCCATAAGTCCTGCCAACATACTGACAGGCTGGTGTCTCTATTTCCATGTCTTGAAGAAAACAGACGTCCTCTTTGTGGACAGTCTCTGACTCCAACCTTGCCTTCCCCAATGTAATGCTGGAGACTGGGCTGGTCCATAAAACAGAAAAGTGAATTTGCTCATGAATTATCACATTCCTACTATTCTTCAGCTTAGCTAAACACTCTTCCCAAAGGGCTGTAGCCTGAAGTTTGATGACAGATAAAAGTAATGAATAGCGTAGTAAAAATAGCACTGAACAAAGAAAGATACAGCCTTTGTAGACACAGAATCTTATGGATGTGGCAAGGGAAACAATAAGTAGCAGTCCATTTTAAGGCAGCCTATAATTGTGACTACAAAAGAAAGCTTATATAGCATTTAATGTTCTGCCTAGGTGTGGCTACCATGGAGAACTTGATTCCAAGTTATTTGAATTGAGTTCAGATGAATAATGTACCTGCTGTATCTTCCACTTGAGTTGTAATGAAGACATTTTTCCACCACATTTTTACTTTTATTAGCATTTACCAAACAGATAATTGGAGGAGGGGAGGGTGACATGACACATGTTATTTTAGTAACAAGACTGTTATTAAAACAGTGTTTTCCATACAGCATGCATATTTGGTTTATACCTTACCTATTTCTTCTTATCTTTCAGCTTCATAAATTCACTGAAGAAAAGGGTCAAATATACTATCAAAATCCACCAATGATAGGCCCACAACTCCACTTTTAAAGAGCTAGAACATAACCTCTCTTCAAGAATAACCAATATGGTATGAAACACTGAAAGGGCTCTGAGGATCACAACATAGAGTCAGGACTTCACAGGTAAACATTTTATGTTAAATTAATTTACTTGGGATAGCAATGAAAGACCACAAAGTGTTAGCCCCTAAATTTCTCAAAGAAATTAATTTTTGTCATTTATTAACAGGAGCCACACAAACTGTAAATTATGTGAGGTTTTTCAGGGGGATTCTGCATTAATTCTGAATTACCTAACCAATAAAAATGTGCAACAATAAAATCTGTCTCCATTAAGAAGAGGTCCTATGAATCCCCTTATCCTGGGTAACTATTACATGAAAGCAGTTGGCAGATTAACTGGACAACTAGGTGAAGACATGGAACTAGTAAGTGCTACATTTACTAAGAATCTCATGCTTCCACCACAAGTAATACTGCAAGAGTATTACCAGATTCAGCTAGCAGAATTAAGTCTTCCCTTTCATAATACTTAAGCACAGGGCAAGGCTCACTCTAAAACAGAGGCAAAAGTTCAGTATATTAAATCAGTCCTGACACTGCTAGTTGACAGAAATTCTGTAATGGATTAATGACTTGTTCAGGGTTTGCAGCAGGAAAGTTATTGTGATTATCTGCTTATTTTTTATCTTATCATTTAAAGTTGCCATCAACACCACAGTGATTCAAACAACCTTTTGCCTTGAGAAGTATGAGTAACAATCTCCATAAAACAAGCCGGCATCTCATGTGAACGTTGCAGCACTGCAGAGACTGAAACATTGGCTAGATGTTCCGCTGGTGTTAATCAGGGCAACCTCACTGAACTCATCAATTTACCGTCTTTATTGCACACTGCTTTGTTTGATAAGTGACCTAGTACCATTGCAGACTATTGCTTCCTTACTAACTATACCAGCTTAATCTTGGCAGAGTTTCTATGATTCATCCTCCTCCATTTACCTGAGTGATTTGCCTTTCTTCCTTAAGGGAGCATCAGTGACATTATCAGATTCAATTTTAATGCAAAGATTTACTCTAAAGAATGCAAAAAACTGTATTGGAGAACTCCATGTTTATTGTCTTCAACGATTTTTATACTCTGTATGGCCTGTATAAAAGTATAAAGATACTATTGTATTAAATGTTACTCATTCAAAGGAAGCACAACATGGTATATAGGCATAGCAAATCAAGTTGAGCTGCTTTTTGCTATGCATTATTACCTATAATGGCTTAAGCCATTCAGTAACACCTGCCCATTGTCATGCAGAGCACATATACACATATAATTTATTCTGACTAAGTAATTCTGCAGGTAAAACAGAAGGAATGGATTCCTGCTTACCCTTCCACAGCACTGCTGGCTTTATAGCACTTCTGGGTTCAGACTGCACAGACATACAAGAAGCAGGGCAACTAACTAAGATGCTATGATTTTCTTATAGTTCAAAAATGGCCCTGGATAAAATGTTACCAAATTGTCCTGCTTTTTTTCTATTGGATTTAAAAAAAAAAAATCTGAGTAAGGAAATCCCTTTTGATTTACAAGTTTCTGATAATTGAATCCCTGTATCCAAAATGGAAAAGCTGTCTAGCTTTTTCTCCAGTGTGATAAAGAAACAAATGTTTCAGTTTATGATGATGAACACTTTAAAGAACAGTTTCAACAGCTGGTGTCTGGAAATTAAAATCCAAACTAGCAACTTAAACTAATTCAAAACTGAGCAGTTTTATTGCCCTCTGGCTTCCAAAGTGTGATTGGCAGACGCCTACCCCAGGCCATGCTGGTTTATCTGAATAACATTATTCCACTTAAAACATACATATGTTAAACATCAAACACTCAGACTGTTCGGCACAGTAACTGCTGAAGTCCATTCTGTGGCTGTAGGACTCAAATGTACTTTATGTTTGAACAGTTCCTATACAATGTAGTTTTGAGTCTGCACCAGTATCTGAAGCCTCAACAGCACAAACGATTAATACAGGGTAACAGTATTCAAGCAGTGGGTCAAACTGTGGTTGAGAGAGCTAAAAAACCACATGTCAGTGAGCATCCTTGGTCCCACTTGCAACAGTTCCTAAAAGAATTTAATAGCACACTAATGCAAGTCACTGTTTATACTATCATATTGCTTATGAGACCACAGATGGAAAACAGATGCTTATAGAAGAAAGGAGAAGAGAGAACAACACATCTATACCTATTTATATCTTATGCATTGGGGTGGAGCAGAGTATTTTCTTTTCCAAAGCATAAAGACCAACTCTAAGCTCCCTAGATAGCCAGGCAGTAACAAATGTCTGGGCTGCTTCCCTTTGCCTGGGAGACCCCTAACTGAGCCATTTCACTGGTCTCAGATAATGGGCTTCTAAAATAAGTAGTCTCTGCTAAAATAAGAGACTTAGATGACAGTGTAAATCCTGCTCCTTCCTCCATATAGAAAGAATCATTTCTGCCTATCATTCTGTCACAAGTGAGACCTGTTGGAGGGCACGCTGCACATTTACTTCAAGATCAACATCCCCATTAATCAATTCTGCAACAAGAGTACTCCTCCATTGTTCAGATGCCTCCACCTTTATGCAGCGTTCCTACTGCTGTAGCTAGCTACCCAGACACAATGCTGAGCAAAATAAAAACAGCAGCCAGTTTAGGTTGGCAGTGTAAAGTGACAGAAAGCACAGATCAGAAATGGGATGTGAGCCAAGAGCAGGCCACTGGCTCAGACATGCTACCAGAAAGATCATTATCTGGATACAAGGCCGCCAACAAAGAAGCCTCAGAAAATCACTGGCACATTGCAAACAGAAGCATGGTGCTTTCGGGAAGGCCTGAACATGAATCCCTTCCAAAATATGCATATACCCTTTCCTAGAAAGGCTTCAGGCCCAGACATCTGGATCAATGTACAGTATGGGAAAACCCAATTAGTCTAAGTAAGCCGGGCTTATCACTGGATGTAAAGAGTGAGGAAAGCAGAATTTTGTTGCACAAGCTTTGGCATCAAGAAGCATGTCAGTCTGCATGGAGACCAGAGGATGAGTCAAGAAAGACAGCACTGCCTGAATGGATCCCTAGCTGTGAGGTTCCTCAGCACCAGACAGCACTGCTGGAGCTGCAGCATTCCTTCTCTAAGACAGCAGCACAAAAAAGTTTCCATGATCATGTAAGAGGAAAGACAAAAGACCTTAGAGATAACATTACTGAGGAAAAGAGAGACAAATTCTATGGTTTCAATGCCTTTTATTTCTTTAACTGATAAATTCCTTGGTCCTTTAAAAATACAGAAACAATTTAAAAGTACCTCAATACAAACTGCCTGTCCTTTCCTAGAGAACCACAATCAATCCAAATAGTAAAGGGAAGACCAGTTAGGGCAGGCCAGGACACGTGCAGCCTATTTGACAAGAGAAGGCTAGAAGAGCTTGTCCTGGTCTACAGGCTGTGAAAACATGACTTCTTGAGAAACATACTAGTGGGATAAACACTGGTTAGGGAAAGAGCTGGTTCATTAAAGGCCAAATGGATTCACAAATGAGCATTCCAGTCTGAGTGGGAGTAAACAGGCTAGGAATCACAACATGATTTTTAATGGTCACAGCAGGGAGTTTCAGGATTAGCTCTTCAATAGAGGAGGAGAGGATCAGAAAACAGGCTGCACTGGAATGGACCTGACCAGTTTTTGAAAGAAGCTATGGCACAGTTGCCAGGAACAGCTGAGGATTATGGTTAGTGACCCACTAAGGCCCTTTGCAGGCTCTCACAGGCACCAAGCTACCAGGCCAAAAGGACCCTCTGCTATTCTGCAGGGAGTCAAACACCAGTAACATCAGCACTACCGTGCACACACAGGGACTAACGTGTGGAGTCTCTGTCTCTGCATAGCATGTTCCCAAAGCCTCCATTTTCTAAGGTTGACCATGGGCTCTCCAAGCCTATGTTCCTACACCAGACCTATTGTGGCTTGTATTTCAGACTCTTCTCTCCTCTTTTACTCATTGTCTAAAACAGGAATGTTTTAAGAGAACGGGAAAGGCCATAGAGACTGTATTTAAACTGCAGTGAAGACTGCTAGGGGGAGAATGGGACTTAGAATTCCCTGCAGGGCTTTGAAGGAGCTTTAGAATGAAGAAGGTAAGCTACAGAAAACATGTAACTTGTTATCAGGAGTTAGCCCTAGATGGCTGCAAGTGGTCAATATAGTAGCTAAGGATTAATAGTGGGCACTAATTTGGTGGTTACAAAAATAGTTAAGAGCAAGAGATAGGGACAGAACAGCTCTGTTGTTGTGTTGTGCTTACTGAGCTGTTTAGGATTCCTGAAAAGTGTGAACAAAACCCAATAAACAAAAAAGTCCTCAGATGCAATATATTTAAATATCTTCAGTATTTTTAAAGCCTTTTAAAAGTAAGAAAGCATCAAAGAAAACTTTAGTGGAAAGCTATTTCAAGGATTAGCAACTGGCTTTGCAAAAAGAATGCAAAGAATAAGTTTAAATTGCTATTTTCTGAGTGCTGACAGATTAATACTGCTGCTACCCAGCATTCAGGAACGTAGCTAATATTGGTTCAATGAATAACTTAAGGAGCTGCAGCCAAGTAGGGATTAGAGAAGCAGAAACAGCACATGGGCATTCATTGCTGGGGGGGGGATTTAACTGCTTAATTAAATAAGGGATTATTCAGTTGTTTTCCAGAGAGAACCTGAAGAGGGAGCAAAATGCTATTGTATTTTTCATTGAGAGTTTTTTCATGGCAGGCCCATTAAGAGATCAGATACATTCCTCTCTCTCTTCAAGCAAATCACCAGAGTTCAGGAGACTGCCAGGATCATACACTGAATATATGGCTCAAATAGAACCATGCTCCCAGCTAGTCATTATTCACTGGACTTTCCTTTACAGAAAGAGATCATGGCAGAAACGTAAATCCCTGATTACTTTGTTCATGTGTGAGATCTTCAGAAGGCCAGTCAGGACACAGTGCCCCAGCAGTGCACTATTTTCTGTGCATGCATTCAGAGTACAAAGAGATCAGAGGCTACCAAGAGGATATAAGGAAAATGATGTGACAGGAATCAGAGAGCTTGCTTTCCAGTAGGAGAGGATACTCACTTTCTATTCCACCTTTACACATCCCAGAAACAATCAGACTTTTGGTTCTTAAAACAGAGTTGATTAATGCATTTATTAGGACACAAGAAGAATACAGGAAAGTATCTAGAGGACTCAGTACAAAAGTAACTGAGCAGCATAATGACAGATGAAATTTAAAAGTGGAGTATGAAGAAACATTCTGCAAAGAACTGTTGAAGACAACTCAGCCACAAATGGGTTTTAAACTAGTTGTTACCTCCTGGGGGAACAATTTCAAAGTAAGTGCAGGCTCCTGCCTTTTGCTCTGGCACCATTCAGGAGAGATTAATGTTAAGCTGCAGAGAAGACAGAATATTATATTATTTCATAGTCCTCGTGTATCTTGCATTTATTTTTGTTTAGCATATTTCATAAGTAACAAAAAGCAAAAAAGTCTGGAAAAGAGCAATAATTATTAAAAACAGGGGATTAGTTACGCCCCAAGAAAGATATGAGAAAACTGAACTTGTTCTTTCTGGCAAAACCAAACCAAAACAAACCAAAAAAAAATCCATGGAAACAAGTTAAAAGGAAACAAACAACCCCCCTCCCCAAAACAATAGCTACAACTTAGCAATGAGCACATAACACACTTACTACAGAAAAGTTTCATCAGCCATTTGTATCATGTATCTGAAAGCCCCTGAATGAAAAAGCTCTGGGACTTTTTGTTTGGTCAAATTCATTAGACAAAAGAAGAAACTTAAAAAGCACACTCTAATTTACTTGTTCAGTTTTTTGCTTGGAACATGATGAAGGTGAAGAGCTTAATAATATTTTTTTTAAAGGCTTACAGACATATCCTGGGAGCATAAGAAAAATGTCTGCAATGCTAATAATTTGCATCAAACATTATCAGTGCTCTGAGACTTCATGCTTTAGGATAAGCTCATCCTGGCCAGATTTTTAGTGTCCACAAAGCATCCAGCATTGATCATTGTCAGAAAGTGCTACACCACTAAACTGCTCTGATATAACACTTGATACATTCCTAAAGTCATATGTAAAAACAAGCAAACAATGAATGTAGGGTATTAAAACCTGATTCTAAAACTATTAGCCAGGTGATTACTTGGTTACAAAAGTCTTGAGAACTTGACACAAAAGCCAGCAAATCTAGCATAAGATCCCTGCAGAGAGGAATCTCACCTCTCCACTGGCAGAAACATCCCATGGGTGCTGCCACCTGCAGCAGTGATTTCCTCTCAGTGAAGAAGATGGCCTGTAGATCTATGAACCATGAATATGTGGTCTCAAGTCTTGGTCAGGCTTCACATTCAAGGGCTCCTGCTGCTGCTATACACAGAGCCCTCGTAACTCTGCAGAGAACTGGGTACACACTCACAAGCATTAAGCTTGCCATAGCACACTAGTTCTATTCCTATGGGAGAACTGAGGTAACGTTGCCAATTTATGGCCTTGTTTCTACTTATCTTAAAAATGTTTTTTCCTTTGAAAATCCTAAGGCAAGCTCTCATCTGAACTGTGGGGCCATAGTGCTCCTATTTCATGAAAGGTCCTGCTGTCTGACATATAGTTTAAATAAAAGAACTGTAGAGGCTTTAGTAGATTACACTAGATCAGCGTATCACCGTTACATACGGAGACACAACCTTACAAATCTTAGAAAAGGGGTCTTAATTTGGAGCTTTTCTCAGGGCTAACTTGATGCTTTGGAGACTAATTTGACAAAATCTTCATTTAAGCTGCTGCAGAAACACTTCTTACTCTCTAGCTTGGACTATTTAAAATATAATGCCCCAAGTGATGATGTAAATGACAGGACAGTAATGTCCCACAAATATACAAAGCAAATGTATTACCAATGTAGGCAAATGCCATCCCCTCAAAACAGGACATGACTGCTTTTTCCATCTGCTTGATTCATTAGAAAGAAAAATCATTAAAAAATAATTTGAAAATGTGGTAGCTTTGACCAATTACTTGACACGTAAAAGTAGAAATCGAGGCTAGTAGAAATTAGTGAGTTTGGAGCATGTTTTTTCTTGTCAGACAGAATCAGACCCTCAGACAATGCTGAAGGACATTCAATACACCTCTACCATTTTCAGTGTCCCAGTAAACTGTGGCAGACTCCACCACAGCACGAGAGCAGCTTTAAAGTTAACAACATAATGGAGTTAATTAAAGGATACATTTTTATTTTGGTTTTAATTCTTGAGCCCTTAAAGTTCTTTTCCAAAACCTCAAAAGCAACAAAATCGTGTTTTTAAGAAAAGCTACACTTCTGACAAACTGCTAGGTCCTGAATCTTTCAAATGTGAATGTCCTTGAGTTAACTGAATTAACTTTGTCCATGAGTCAAAAACCATTATTTTTTTAAATTACTATCTTGAATCACCTATCTTTTTATCCTACTTTCACTATGACAGCTAGTTTATAAGGATTCAGAAGGAGTTTTCTCATAGTAAAAGAGAAGATGATGCAGTCCTATCCTAGGACAACTTGCATTTGGAAGTCCTTTCTTGCTATTCCATGCTTCATTGAAAATTATTTGACTTTATGCATCTGTTTTGTAGTCACTACTTCTCTATACTCATCCAAACTACTGTTGTGTTACTTGCCTCAAACTAAGAACTGATTACAGAGAAGCTGTATCACACACTTCTGTCTATCTTACACTGAGGTCCAAGGCCTCACTGTACTCTTCTATGAGTCTGCAGGTAACCAGACAGACATCTATCAGTCTACAAGCAGCTTCTAGAACAAATGTTTGAGCAGGGCAGTCCAGTATCTCAACACAGAAAGGAGCAGCATTAAGTCAATGTTCTCAACTGGAGCCCTGTGACTCTTAAGTTGATGAAGGATGACTCTGAACCCTGGATCTTCTTAATTGTGGTGGGTTGACCTTGGCTGGATGCCACGTGTCCACCAAAGTCACCTCCTCAGCTGGACAGGGCAGAAAAAAATACAACAAAAAGCTCATGGGTTGAGATAAGGACAGGGAAATCACTCAGCAATTACTGTCACTGGCAAAATAGACTTGACTTAGGGAAATTAATTTAATTTATTGCCAATCAAAATCAGAGTAGGAAAATGAGAAATAAAACCAAATCTTAAAAACACCTTTCCCTGACCCCTTCCTTCTTCCTAGGCTTAATTTCACTCCTGATTTCTCTACCCACCCCCCCTGCCAAGTGGTACAGGGGGTTGGGGAATAGGCGTTGCAGTCAGTTCATCACACATTGTCTTTGCTGCTCCTTCCTCCTCATGGGGAGGACTCCTCACTCTTTCCCTGCTCCATTGTGTGGTCTCTTCCACGGGACACAGTCATTCATTAACTTCTCCAATGTGGGTCATTCCCATGGGCTGCAATTTTTCATTAACTGCTCCAGCGTGGCTCCTTTCCACAGGGTGCAGTCCTTCAGGAAGGGACTGCTCCAGCACGGGTCCCCCATGGGGTCACAAGTCCTGCCAGCAAACCTGCTCCAGTGTGGGCTCCTCTCTCCATGGGACCACAGGTCCTGACAGGAACCTGCTCCAGCGCAGGCTTCCTGCGGGGTCACAGTCTCCTTCAGGCATCCACCTGCTCCAGCCTGGGGTCCTTCATGGGCTGCAGGTGGATATCTGCTCTACCATGGACCTCCATGGACTGCAGGGGTATCAGCCTGCCTCACTGTGGTCTTCCCTATGGGCTGCAAGGAATCTCAGCTCCAGCACCTGGAGTACCTCCTCCACCTCCTTCTTCCCTGACCTTGCTGTCTGCAGAGTTGTTTCTCTCACAAATTGTCACTCCTCTCTCCAGCTGCAATTTCACAGGTGTTTTTTTCCTCCCCCTTCTTAAATGTTATCACAGAGGCATCACCACCATCGCTGATGAGCTCAGCCTTCGCCAGCAGTGGGTCTATCTTGGAGCCGGCTGGCATTGGCTCTGTCACACATAGGGAAAGCTTCTGGAAACTTCTCATAGAAGCCACCCTTGTAGCCCTTCTGCTACCAAAACCTGGCCACACAAACCAAATACATCACACCATTCACCAAGTATCTTCATTCACTCTTCTGTCTATAATGTTTTCCAGCTTTGTTCTTCACCTGTTTGGGTGAATAGGTTCCTGTCTTCCATCAAAATGCCCTGTAAAAGACATAATAAACATAAAGCCACCAGTAAATTCCAAATGACAGGACTTGCACCCTAACAGCACTGAAAAGTGACCTTCAAAGCAGATGTTTGCCACCGCAGGATATTTTTGAAGGATCCAGCATCTAGAATTTTTTAATCGCAGCCCAGAATCACTGTTCCATGTTGAGAAACCAGACTTTGAAAAAAACTATGGAGAGATACTTTCTCCCAAACAATTTCAACGGCAAAGATAGAGATAGATAGATATACATATATATATATATATATATATAAAAATAAAAGCAGGTCCTCTGAACAGCTTCAGTACAACTGAGAAATCATAATGGTGCAAATTAGTACTGTTTTGTGATATGTTAAGATCTGTGACTCAGAGTAAAGCTCTCAACACCATCTCACACCACCGTGAGTGCAGCACAAACCACAGACTCACCAACTGGCACAGGCACAGTTAGCTGATAGCAGCAGCTCAGGCTTGGCCCACTTCCACACCGTAACAGGATGAAAAGAGGCCAAGGTACTCAAGCACCCAATCCCTGGTGATTTCAACACAAGAAATGGGTTCTTAGGTATTTGTCAAAGACCAAACAAGAAGTTTATCAAGAACTGAGAAAAAAAACCCCATGTTTTCCTGAGTTCCAGTGTAGGCCCATAAAGCCATCTTTCTTCTTTTATCTGCAGTGCACCTCTTAAAGAGAACTGTTTGGCTCTCTTGCCATGTTTCCTTTAGTATTGGACTTCACACATTTTCTTTATTTTTCCTTTCTTCAGGACAGAATTACATAGCAATAATTCTGACTGCAAAATAACTGTTGTTCCAGTGTGTAATGGTCTGAAGCAGTAAAAAGACAAAGGTATTTCAGGTGCAGCCACAGTGAATAACTGAAAGACTAAAATATGAACCTTCTAGGCAAACCACACCAGGGCAGACAGTCTAATGAATGTTAATGGATGTAGGAAAGTAATATTGCACAGAAAATTTGCCCCAAGTCATTTTAGTTTACTCCAGCAAGTCAAACCCACAAAGCCAGAAAAGTCCTGACTTCATCTTCAGCATTGCCTCTGGAAGTCCTACAACATATTCTGTCCTTCAGGGGAAGTCATATGATGTGGGATTCACACTAGCACATAATGCAGATGCTACATTTAACAGCGGAGGGTAGAACTTCACTATTACTCTGGCCTACTGCAGATTGTTTCAAAAAGTAAAACACTGGGCATCCTGAACAACCTCCCTTTCTGCACCTTCTACCTTACTCACAGACCAGTTCTTACCACTCTGTTACTCCAGATTCACACTTAGTAACACACAAATGGGCTTAAACTAAACTAAGTCAAGTCCTCATTCATTCAAGATACCTCTTCTTACTGGTGAAAACACATCTTCTAAACTAGTGTATTTTAGGCAGAACCTCTGCTTCCACTCCCCGAGGAGGAAGGACAGGCAGAGACAACATGGGATTAACTGACCACAACCCCCATAATACAGTGTGCAAACCCACAAAAACTCCGTTTGTATAATTTACACCTTCACGAAAGGTTATTGCATCACGACTGCTGGCAGAGACTCACAGTAAAGCCTTTGACACCGTTCCCCACAGTGTTCTGCTCAAGAAACTGGCTGAAAGGAGGTTGTAGCGAGGTGGGTGTGGGTCTTTTCTCCCAGGTAACTGGTGATAGAACAAGAGGCAATGGCCTTAAGTTGCACCAGGAGAAGTACAGATTGGATATCAGGAAAGAATTCTTCACTGAAAAGGTTCTCAGGCAATGGAACAGGCTGCCCAGGCAGGTGGTTGAGTCACTATCCCTGGAGGTATTTAAAAGAAGGGTAAATGAGGAGCTCGGAGATATGGTTTAGTAGTGGATACATACAGTTGGACTCAATGATCTCAAAGGTCTTTTCCAACCCAGTGATTCTATGATACAGCAGGCATCTGCGTGGTCAGGCGTAAGGCAGAGAAGACAACAGTTCATTTTACAGACTGATCTTTAGTATATTAATCTTTAGTGTTGAAAATCTCACAAGTTCAGTATTTTCCATGAGAGCATCATTTAATTATTTCAAAAGTTTAACAAAAAACAATTCAACTGTCTTGAATTAATGTGCAGTCTTCAAAAACAGCTTTCAGGAGAAGAATGAAAATAACTTTACCACAATGTCCCTCCACATGCATTAGAAGGGCGAACTGTGAAGCTCAATGTGCAATGCTCCGTATGGTGTATACATATTTAGAAGGTAAAACCCAACAGATATTGAGAGAGTTACAGATGCTTGAAGTCTGCGTTCTGTGAAGAAAAGGAGAACCTTTGAGTGGATGCCAGTGGGCATCAGTCCACATCAAGAGCTTAAAGAAGCTTAAGAATTTACACTACTGTAATTTGTTAAAGCAGCTTAAAAGGTTCTTTCAGCTCCTTCCTCTTTTAAAAATAAGAGAGAGCAGGGGTCTTCTCATGACTCTTGTGATATCAAGTTACACACACCTGGCTCTTGAAATCATATAAGACACAGAAGCCTTACTAAATAAAATTAGTCTTTACAATCACAGTAAAAACTCTAAAAACATGAGTGAAGTACACCATGAAGGTTCACAACCAAATGGCAAAAAAAAAAAAAGAGAGAAAAAAGAATGCCTTGTTTTCAAACTGTTATCTTTCCAGTCAATCTCATAATTCTGGGAGTCTGACATGATTTAAGATTCGAGTTGGGCAACAACAGAACTCACAATACCAATTTAAAGTGGTTCCATTGCACATATATTACCTAACTTTCCATAAAGTATATTAATTTAGCTGTATATCATTAGGCAATTAGTTTTATTGTGGTAAGTGTACTGTAAAGATTACAGTGTTAACTGCTAGGGTTTGGGAAAATATTAATAAAATATTTTTTATATACCTTGTGATGAAATGTTAGAAACTGCACAAACATGTCTCATGTTTTAGACAGCATAAGCAGTGGAAAATGAGGATGTGATAATCTGATCAACATTCTTATTAACTGGCTGCAATATTCTGCCATCAGAGGAATCTCTGGTGTATTTCTACCCTGTCCTCATTCCCTCTTGCTTCACGCTGGCACTTCAGGTGAGCTCTGCTCCACAAAGCAATTACAGGAGCACACTTATAGCAGTTCCAGCAGAGCAGCGAAGCTCACACAGAAAACTAAAGTTTTCAAATGCCAGACGGGGAAATTCTCAGTGTCGATGTTCACCCCATGTGCTCGCTGCCTTTGACATCGGCACATCCTCCTGGAGCGCCGCGCCGCTGCCCAGCCTGCTGGGAAGAGCTCCGGTGCAGCTCCCTCCCTCCTTCCGCTGGCCCCTTCCCTGACATGCCCACCTTCTCCACCACGGCCCGGTCTGACGGGGGACGCGCACCCGCTCCCCTCCAGCGCCACGTGTGCGCACGCCGGACCGCGCTGCCGGCCAGCCCCTCCCGAGACCGGAGGGGTTCGGCCGCGCCCTGCCCCCTGCCCCGCCCCCGCCGCGTTACTGCCCAGCCTCCCCCGAAGCGCTTTTTAAAACCCAAGGCCTGGCCCGGCGTGGGCCTCACGCGAAGCCCCGGCCGCTCCCTCCGGACCGGGCCCGTCAGCGCCGGGAGCACCGCCCGCCCCAGTGCCGGGGGGAGCCGGAGGGGGGGGCTCCCGACTGCGTCACGGCCCCGCCCACCGCTCCGCCACGCGGCCGCCCGAGCCGCCCGCTGTCAGCTCGGGGCGCCGCGCGACCCTTGCTTCGCCTTTCGCTGTGCGCATGCGCGCGGAACGCGTCCCAGCTCCCGCGCGCCCTCTCGGTCTTTACGTACCCGGGTAACGTCTGACGCCATCCCGCAGGGAGGGGGAAGCAACCCGGCGCCCGCCGTTCGCAACCTACCCCGCTAGCCTGCAGCGCCGTGACGTCCGCCTTAGCGGACAGGCACCGTAACCAATGAGAGGTCTACGCTCCGGCACTTGATTGGTTGTTTCGCCGGGAGGGGCGGGCCCAGTGCCGGCGTGGCTTGGTTGCGGCAACACTGGCTTACATAGGGCGGAGTACGGCGTGTCCTTGGGCTCAGAGGCCGGACGGCGCGGCAGTTACCGGGAGTGAGGTCACCGCCGTGGGCGCAGCGTTAGCGGGGCGGCCGGTCAGGCAGGTGCGGGCAGCAGTGCGCGCGGCCTGGCCCTGGGCTTGACTCGGCCTAGGCCTGGCGCCGCGAGCCGGCGGGACCGTTAGCCAGGCGCGGGGCGGTGAGGCAGCCGGGCGGGAGGGGTGAGGGGCGGGGAGGGGGGGCGGGAGGCGCTCCCGGCTGTCCGGAGAGCGCGATTCCCGCCTCCGTGGGCCGGGATGGAGGAGTCAGGGGCCATGGCCTATGGAGGCGACCGGGGTGCGGCGGAAGGTCACCGCGGGGCCTAGCCGCCCTGCTAAAGCCGGAGGGGCAGGGGGGGCCCGGCCTGCCCGGGCTCTGCTGGCGGCCGCTGGAGGTCGGAGATGGCGCGGTCTGTCCCGCGCGCCCTTGGCGGGTGAGTGGCCTAGCCGCCGCGCTGGGGCCATGCCGGGGTCTCCGCGCTCGCCTGGAGGGTCCCCGCGCCGGGAGCCGGCTCCTCGCCTCAAGGTCAGCCTCCGCGGGGCAGAGCCGGAGCCGGCGGTGCGTTTGCCCTTGGGCGCGCTCGCCGCCCCGTGTGCAAATAGCGTTGCTGCTGGCGGGGGCCCGGGAGGCATCCCGGATTGTGGCAAGAGGGGAGCGGGCCAGCTCCGTGCCTGCCGCCCTGGGCTCCGTCCGAGGTGCTGTGCTGCTCTGCTCTTCCCGGTGGAAAGGAGAAACGTGCAGGCGGCCCTGTCCCTTTACACGGTATTATTCACGACTGGAAAGCTTTCCTATTACAGATATACAAGCTATATATAGAAATCATGTTCCGTTTACTCTTCAGAAATTATCTCGGTATTGTTCAAATGCTGTGGGGCAATTACTTGGGCTGAGCGAAGATTTTTTTCCTGCTTTTCAAGCATGTTTATCACCTTCATATCTTTTACATAGTCTAATGATTCTAGGTTAATCTTCAAACCCAGGACCTACAGCTTCTGTGCTGGAGAATTACTAGACTGATGGGCCATATGTGCAATTTTGTAAGCCAACAGGACGCTTTTAAAGTTTCTGTTGAATAGGTGACCTTGAAATTGTGATACTGACCTTTGTGTGTGTTCTTGGTCTAGTACTGAAAATGGGAGATATTGAGAAGGGCAAGAAGATCTTTGTCCAGAAATGTTCCCAGTGCCATACAGTTGAAAAGGGAGGCAAGCACAAGACTGGACCCAACCTGAATGGCCTGTTTGGACGCAAGACTGGACAAGCTGAGGGCTTCTCTTACACGGATGCTAATAAGAATAAAGGTAAACTTAAAGCTGCTCTTCCGAGTTACTAGGGACAACAATATTCAGTTCCTTGTGATAGTTCTAGAAGTACTGAAATCATCCAAAAAGTAAAATAATATGAAGGCCAAGAATTTAAATGTGTGTGTTATTTTGAAGTCACTAAATATCTTTCTTTCTTCTGTCTAGGCATCACCTGGGGTGAGGATACTCTGATGGAGTATTTGGAAAACCCAAAGAAGTATATCCCAGGAACAAAGATGATTTTTGCGGGTATTAAGAAGAAGTCTGAGAGAGCAGACTTAATAGCATACCTCAAAGATGCCACTTCAAAGTAAAAGTTATCTGCTGCCTTATTTATTTCACAAAGGAGATGGCAATGGAAATGTCTGTGTTGAGATTGGTTTTTAAACTTTATATTTTTACATGTACTGTGTCTAACCTTAAAATCTATCTAGCCCATCAGATAACGTTGCTCATGGTGGGTCACTGGAGTACACGCTTGCTTGGCAGCCATTAAGTAAATGGGAACTGTGTAATTGGGTTGATTAAAATTTCTATGATGTTCATTCATTCTTGGTCATAGAATTAAAAAATAAAATAAAATAAACATTTCCTGCCTCATCATTGTAATCAAATGAGTAATTGTCAACAGCATAATAGCTTTGACAGCTCAATTCTTGTAGATTAAAAAGTAGGGTGGTTTTTGGCATCTTCCACCATACATCTCCTGTTACATTACTTTAAAGATTTAAAAAAAAATTCCCCAAGATAATATTTTTCTAAATTTAATCAGTACTAGTTGTTGTGGTATATATTAATCTGTCTAAAGCTTGCGATAAGAATACATTTCATCTGACTTAAGTACTATTTGTGAAATGGCAGTTGTGTCCAGACACTTTTTTTTTAGCTAGGTGAAGCATGTTACCTGATTTATCCAGACTTTGCATGCACCAGTGGAGTATTAACTCCCCTTCAGAAACATCTTCATTTTTTTAAAAACTATTACTGAAACCCTTTTTTTCATTAAGTCTTCTGAAAACACCCATTCATGGTAATGAATACAACGGCAAAACATTCTGTTCTAGAAATATAAGTGCTAAAGACCAAGCTGAGAGTTATCAAATCTTAACTCAGCAGAAGGATTCACCCAAAATGTACTGTTACAGGCAATTTGGATGAAGGGGTACAAGAATGAATGCACTGGTAAACTAAAAGGAAGCAGTCTTCCTCTGTGCCTGGCTGGAGCTGATCTTATTACTTCTGAAGGTTCTATTTCGCACAGTGTAAAGAAGTATTTTTAATAATTTAACTGCATTTTTTTCATACTAAGTGAATTGTTCAGATGAATGTATTTACTGTGTATTTACAGTAAGGCATAACTCAGAGCAATCAATACTGTAAATTAAAAACATTAAAAGTCTTGTTTGTGGTATGTGTCTGAAATTAAGTGAAAAACAGTGGGAATGTAGAGAAAAGTTGGGCGTCCAGCTTTACATCATTAGGAAACAAGACAACCAGAAGCTCAGCACAGGGGGAAAAAAAGTCAATGCTAGTGGAGTTGGTCTGAGAAGTGCTTACAAGTGTGGCGAAATTAGAAAGTATTTTGGACTAGGAAAGCTAAGCTCTTCCACCAGCGTTCTCTTCAACGGCACGGTTGCTGAGTTTTCCCAGGTGTGGCAAGAAAAGACTCAGAAGTAACTTGGGAGCTGTAGCTGTGCCGTAGGACTGGCTGAGTTTGAGTCGTGTCGAGTAGAATAGTGTGTGTCATGTCTGAGTTGCAAAGGGCTGTTACAATTAATGAGTGAAAACAATTAAGCTTACTAACAAGTTGTTTCAATGGTCACTACTGTTCACAATGTTGTGACTTTTTTTCTTCAAAGTAAATGTGCAAGCAAGTGGGAAGGCAGACTGAGTACTAACCAACAGCAGCTTCTTTACTAAAAGCTTTTTAACAGGTACCTTCAAATTGTAGTAGTTTATTACTGTTCCAATTTTCAGAAGTGATGTTTGTTATAGCACCTTTATGGCTGCATAGAATTTAGCTATCACTGTGCCAAAATCCTGATGGAGCAGTTAAAAATACAGAATGCAACCTTACTCAGCTCTACAGTCTTCTGAAATAATTATGGTGGATTGTTTGGAGAGTTTTGATACTTTGGGTTCTGTCAGCACCTTTATGAGATGAAAAAAAGGCTCTGTGATCTCCAAGTTGTTTTTCTTCCCTAGCTGAGCTGAAGAAGAAATGGACTGTAGAGAAGAGGATTTTGCAGTAAGGTGGTATTTAGTTCTGCACAGACAACAGTTTACAAAAAGTAAGCTATCCATTGTCAGAAAAAACTTCATGAGAAAGTAGAGTGATCTTTGTCCAAAGTAAGTAGGGGACACAATTCAGCTTGGCTTACTCTGTCTGTGTGTACCTCAGAGGCCTTGGCACAGTGACAAGTGCAGCTTACACGCACCACTGAAGATGGAGAAAATCCTTGTTTATGTTTTGGGGAAAAGACCCTTCTGAGCTCTGAAATGTCATCTTTCTCCCTATGTGTACAGCCCTGGACAGCAACAACTTGCAAGATTTGCTGTAGCCATTTACCACTGGACAAAGACAATGCTACAGTAGTTCTACTAGTGGATCAGTGAAGTAATAATACTGAAGTGGAAGAAGGTTAGTTATCACTTGTGGAGATAAGTATTAATGCAAGTGCCTGGGTGCGTTTTTTGGAGGGTGGGAGGTGTCTGGATCGGTTGTGGAATCAAGATTTACTTCTTTAGTTTTATAGAGTAGGAGTGGAGTTTGCCTTTTTATGAAGTAGCAAATTTAGTGTTTTTTCCTTCTTACAGCAATATCAGTCTAGATGTTTGGTATTTCAGTGGTTCCTTTACAGTTCCAAATTAGGGAATCGAGGCACCATTGCCAAACATTGCACCATCCCATAAAAATGGTTCTTGGCCAAGAGTTTGCAGATTTGATGGGGCATGCCTTTAAAACTGATCTGGCGACATTTTCACATATAATTACGCAAATGCATAAAATTGAAAAGTACACTTTTTCACAGTATGACTTTTCAAAACCAAAAGGACACAGGTAGAACACTTTCAAATTTATATAAGTTGTTATTTATGCATCCCAGTGAAATTTAGTGATACAGAGCTCTTTTTAATTTAGTCTAACAATTCGAGTGTAATCACTCTACAAACAGCTACATTTGGGAAAGTTCCATTCGTAGCTGTCCACACAACTGTAGATAATTGCTTCAGTTAAAGTTCATTTTAATAGATCTAGACCTATGTGTGATTATATAATACTTTCCTTTTTTTTTTTGGTATAAAATACAGTATTCAGTGGTCCGAAACAAATGTGATACATTATACTTCTCTTATGGGGGAGAACAGAAATTAAACACAGTAATTAAGAACTATTAGATATTCTAGCCTCTCATGTATATCAAAGGCCGTTAAGGTGCACACATTTAACTCTGTAGTTGGCCTCATCATTTTCCTTTGTCTAAAACAGATCCTGAAAACACTTCAAGGGCCAAAGCCAACAGTAGTCTCCGTGTTACTGTGTATAGGATGAGTTGAACCATTATAAACTGATGTCCTGAAAACCAGGTTATTCTGGGAGAGGAGCGGCCCAGAGGTAGCAGTAGGAAATGTTAACCTTGGGGAAGGGTGTGAAATCCTGTCCTTTTCTAGCACTGTAGTGGCTAAGTCAGGACTCCAGGTAGTTACTGCCATCGGCTCATGATTCAGAGCTTGCATGCGAGTCCTTACATGTTATTTTCCGGTATCGTTCTTTTGATCTGAAATACAGAAAAATATGATGGTCACCTTTTGAATAATCAAGTTTCTGGTTAGAGGTCTTAACAGGAGGTAAGAAACGTGGATGATGTTTGCTTCTGTGAGAGGATGCAGATTCACATCCCCAAATTTCCAGAAGGCTGCATTAGCCACCAAACTGAACATGTGTGCTGGGAAGGAGATGCTCTGTACCTCTTTTGGAGCTGTCATTATGTAAAAGGAGAGCCAGAAAAAAATGAGCAAAGGAGAAGCCAACTACAGCACAGTGTTCAAAACACGTACCTTGGAGCCTGGAGGTGTGTTCTTTCCAGGTTGTTTATGCATTTAATTTTAAACAGTCTTGGATAAAAATAAACCTGGCAGTGGAGATCAGAAGTCATTACTCTGCTGGTTTTACACCTCATTAACACTGTTGACCACAGTTTGCTGAAGTGATGTGAGTCCCTCCTTGTTCCTGTCAGAATCCCCCACTCTCCAGATGCATCTTCCCTTTCTTCATTCTCCATAGGTTAAAACAGATTTTTGTATTTAAGATTGGGCTGTCCCTGTCCTACAACACTGCTAGTCTTTTGGTCATAAGCACTCAAAAGCTGTTGACAGAAATGGGGAGTAGTGTTCTCACCCTTACAGCAACCTGCAGAAATTCACTTCTGATTTTGTGGTAACAACTTCTCTTTGAGATATCTGATGGTTCTTAATCTGTGTGACATCGCCTTTTATTGATCTTTTTTAATTCTAAATTTGCAATAGCTAACTGAAGCAGGCAGAGTTTTATGTGGCTTTTACCTGCACTGTGTCTTGGAGGTTTTTTACTGTGGGCTGCAGCATGATGATGTGGGCATTCCTAGTGTGTAGTGCTTCCAGACAAGTAGGAAACATGCACCATGGACACTGAATTTTAAAAATACCATTGGTGGCATCTACACATCGCCTCAAGAACCTGTTGCTCTCACCCAGGTTTTGTTGCAGGAATGTGCCTACACTGACTGTAACCAGCCTTTCCCCGAAAGCATTTCTAAGCATTTCTCCTTCTACTGCTAATTTGTTGTTCAGAGAACAGAAAGGAATGGAAGTCAGGTTTCTCCATGTCTTACAATGCTTCTTACGTCATTTTATTTCCAACTCATCTGTCAGTTCACTTGCTATTGGCATTGGATCTGGAGTTCTTCCTAGTGCTATTTTTAAAGGCAAGGTACTACCTTTTCAACTCCAGACATTTTTGCCTGTGACAGATTTTCATGATGATCCTCATGTACCCGTTGTCATTGGTTAGCTTACTCATTGGGTCTTTCTCTTCTTCATTTTACCTCTTACTGTTAGAATTTATCCTCCTTTTGTATTGTTTGAACTGCAGGCTGCTTCTTGCACTTCAGTATTCAGATATACTCTTTTAATTTACACATCTCTTAACTCTGTAGTGGACTGTTTCTTGAAGTTTCCAGGTAATTACTGGAAAGTCCTTTTTTCATTGCCTTTTTAATTGTTTAATTATTATTTTTTTTAATTCACTGGAAAGGATTCATTTTTTTTTAACTATCCCTCACACAATGGTATTGTATTGTTTTGTATATGCCATTGTTTTGGACTCAGATATTCTCATGTATTGAAGAAGGATTGTGTCCTTCACAGCGATACCTGAGAAACAGGCTTTTCCTGTGAGCCTCGGCAACAACTTCTGTACTGGCACCGTTTGATCAGTTTATTGCTTACACCAAAGGAACAGGAGGGGGAGCCAATGTACCGAAAAGCTGCGGAAGAAAGCAACATGCACGTTTTGAGCAAAGCTCGGACAGTTTGAAAGACGAAGTTCATTTGTACAAAATGCAGTTTTACTGGAAGTACTCGGCAAAAAGCGCTGGAGGTGATTAGTACAGCTGAATGCATTGATATGTCTGCAGTAAGTTTAGGGTCTTCTGAATTCTTAAACTGATTTATGTTTCATATTTCATCAGGCTAGCTCAAGTTTGAAAGAGCCTGTATTAAATTTCAATCTATTCAAATGGTAAATGATTCAGTTAGAAAGTAAAATGTTTCTTTCTGACTACTCGAAGAATCTTAATCAAAAGTGGCAATCTCTAATGCATACTCTGGCTTTGTTCCTACTGTGGAGCTCACTTTAATATCATCAGTTGAAGTATTATGCTTGAAATGGGTATAGAGATTGTAATATAGGTTCTCCAATAGCAGTTAGGTAGGAACATGATGACCTTTGTTAGTAAAAATACACTTTAATTTTGTTTTTAATACTGCTTTATTTTTTGTGTTTGATTATATATTCAAATTACTCTGAAAACCATGATAAGTTTTATAATACTAATATAGCTAAATAGCAGCATTGTTACAATTTAAGGAAAACTAACACTTGTCACATTAAGTCAGAATTTTACTTAGCTGGGATATTTCTCTTGGGGGTATCAATGTTAATTGAACTATCAGTATGGATTTTCTGGCATAGGCGCATGCAACTCTTCAAAGACCATGTTGCCTTTCTCCCTATCAGTCCATGGCCTACGTGTACGTTGCAGTTTAGGCTTGTTTTCAGTGCCGAACTCTAGCAGGAGCCGTGTGACCAGACATTAAAAATTCAGCTCATCCGTGTGCTTGCCGTCACTCTGAATTCTCAGAAAGACAACATCTCTCTGTACACTAGCGTGCAATGACACATCAGAAACAACTCCCCACAGAAAGAAGCCATCCAAAGAGAGAGCTTTGCAGTTGAAAGACACTTCCACATCAGAAAATCTATCAAGAACATAGAGGAGTCTTCTACAAATGAACAGGGTCACAGGATAGAAATCAAGATGACACAAATGAAGCAAAGAAAGGAGAAACAAAGTGGAAATGAAACAAGGTTAGTATGGGGTGAAATATTACATATGCTCATTACATGGTCAGCAGTTACAGAGATGGTGCCTGTGCTTTAACCTATTGAGCCAGGTGTTGTAGTAGGAAAGGAAAAGCAGTGGAAACCCATAAGCAATAAAACCCAAACTTGGCTACCTTAGGCTGAAGGTTTGGCAGCTCTGTGTGTGTTCAGTGAATATCTCTTTGTTTGGATGCCTTTAATTTTGCTTCAGCTCTGTGAAGTCATGCAGTTGAGGCTACCTGGCTCCAGCAGTCTGTACTTCACTTCCACTGATGTTAGTTATACTTATTCCACGTTAGCAAATCAGCCAACTGAGAAATGGTGTGATGTTTACTCAGTGCACATATCAAATGATGATTTGCAGGGCTCTAAGTTCTGATCCTTCTGTAATGCTAGAGCCTAATGTCCTCACACAACATGCTTGAGTTACACTGCAGTTGATGGCATAGCTTTAGATTTTGCTCCAGCTTCAGATCTTACTTGGAAATTACAGGTCAGTGATCTTCAGTAGCTATAGTGGACATAATATAGATAAAAGGGCAACAAGAAGGGCTCTAGCACAGGAGAGAGTAGTCATACAGTAGAGTCAGCATGAAAAACAGCCTTTGCTCCTTAGCAGAATAAAAAGCATTGATGTGGAGCATGGCCTAAATTACATTTACATTGCAGATTATTTTTTTTTAGTTTAAGGGTGCTAGTTCTCTGAGCAGCTCAGTGCCAATCAAGAACTGAAGTGAAAGTCAAGTCATCAAGAAAGTCACTAACAAGTGAAGATAAAAAGACCTAAAGTCCGGTGAATCCACATCTACTCCAGTGCCATCTGTCTGGCTCCTCAACACCAGTTTTCAGATAGTGCAGCCTGATGCTCTGACTGATGTGGTTAGCCAAATTTATGTTTTTCTCTCAGAAAATTGTTCCAAATAACCTTTTTTCATTATTACAAGATTTTAAGAAAACTATTCCTGTAGTAAAGCAGTTGGTTTTATTTTCCTCATGTCAATCAAATCAGCACTGCATATAGCACTGATGCTATCACCAGGAAAGCAAGAGGGGGAAAAGTCACAGCAAAGACTTCCACTGCCTGCAGTGTGCTGGGATAGTCTCCTCCGAGGGTTTCACACCATGGCCTGGAGACAGCACCATCATGAGTTGTGCACCGACAACAGTTTGGTGCCTGGCAGCTGGGGTGTTTTTGCCATGGCTCTGGGAAGCTTTTCGTGGTCCTGTTTTTGTGATCTAATCACATCAAGTCTATGCCCATTCCCACTGTGGTTAAAAAAGAAGATGGAGGAAGAGACAGAAACTATTACCAGCTTGTGCAGTGACACAGGGGTTCAGTCTGGGAGAGTTTCCAGTTTGGGCTGGTGTGCTAAGAGATGTTTTGTCACCCAGAGTGATCTTTAATCTTGGTCTTCCCACAGCCCATTAACATCTGTGCTACCCCTCACCTCCCCTCACTGCAGCTTCTTTTCCTACGTGGCTGCAGCAGTAACCTCCACCAGGTCTTTCTTCGAAAAGGGGGACAGTTTCCACTGATCTTCCAGGTAGGTGTGATTTTCTTTCTACTGTATTACAATTTCCAAACATCTTTTCTTTCTAACCTTAGAGTTACAGATTTTGGTTCTTACTTTAAAGAGCAGCAAAGGATGCTCTCTGGAACAGTGATTTCTTAGCTAGTCTTTTGATTTCTCCAGGTCTTTCTTGGGCAATGCGATCACCCTTGTTTGTTTTACCAAAAGAGTCGGCCTCTTCATTTTCTGTAAGAACTTCTAAGTTTGAAGGAGTGGGGCTTTGTGGGTTGTGTTTGCTCAGTTGTTCATTTATTTGTTCCTTTGTTTGTTTGTTTTGCAAGAACTAATAGGTCTTTAGAGAGTCTCTGAACGGCCCAGCCAGTCTCTTCCTCTTGAGAGAAGAATATAATAATATAATCACCAGGGCTTTGCTTTTTTCCTGTTTCTCTAACTGCTTGAAGGTGACTCTGAAAGGCTTCAAATACTGGGTAATTATTCAGTAAGAATTTCTTATTACTTCATCTGCAGAAGTTCACTTTATTGGTGCACATCGTATACTCACTTTCTCTTCATTTATGGACCTAATGTAATTTGAGAGCTTATAACTTCATTGAAAATAGTAGTAAATATCAAGTATACGCTTTATGACAGAGCTCAGCATCAAGAGGTTTCAAAGGCAGTTTTCTTCATTTTCAGTAGCATAGATGCATAAGCCTAAACAAATGCTTTATACTAGCATGATGAGAATCTTTAACTTGGGAGTTTCATATTAAAACAAGAAAATATTAATGAAATTCTGAAACATTTGACCTGATGGTGATCCATCCTGCTTTCTTTGCTGTCTTCAGCTATAACAGCTACAAGTCTCCAGAAAACCAATGCACTGGCTGTAGTGATTACTAAAACATTCAGCTAGCAGATGCTTTTTTTAAACTATTTTTAAGTGAGTTCCTGCATGGACACAGTGGTGTCCTGGCTTTGCTAGGGTAAAGTTAATTTTCTTCTTAGTCTATTTTACTCCAATTATTAAATTGTTCTTATCTCAACCTACAAGTCTCCTCACCTTTACCCCTCCAATTCTCTCCCCTATTCCCCTGGGGGCCGGAAGGAGTGGGTGCAAGTGGCTGTGTGGTGTTTGGCTGCCAGCCAAGTTAAACTACTACAAATAGCTTGTTCATTTTTCTTTTATTTTTGTTCAACTGAGGCCCTTGTCTCTCTCTCACATACATGGAAGGTGGTAGAGGAAAGAGAGGGGCTAGTGAACTCTGACCGCCGTATAGAGCTCTTTTCCATAGCTGTGGATGTACTCTATATGTGCAGGACTTTATAATTTTCCTGTGACTTGGTCAAGCATACAAGTTTCTTTCCAGACACAGAGGAGGAGACTTTCTCCCTTTTGTAAAGCCACCTTTTGAAGGAAGGCCTGTTAGTTTGTTGCCTAAGCCCATCTTTTCCGGTAAATGTGTGTTTCAGTAGGGGAACCAGTGTGAGTTGATACACCCTTGTGACCATCTCTGAAACTTTCAGGTGCTACAGGGGATTTACTTGATTAACAGGAGCAGAGTTTTCAGTTCTTTCAGGAGTGGTACCAGCTTACAGTTGTAAAATTAAATGTTTCGAAGTTTCTAACTGTGGACAAATATGCATTTATTTAAAACTTGCAAGAGGGTGGAAATTTTCTGTCTTTGTGGCAGTTACATAGTGCTACAAGCAATTCATAAGTATTGAATAAATTTTGTTTAGTTCAGAAATGCTAAATTTTTTCTCTTATTTTTTAATGGATATAAGAAACTGTGAACATGCCAATGTATGTTTAATCACAGAAAATGCAAGTGCCACTTCCTCACAATGTGTACAAAGCCTGCCAGAGGTGTGAACTTAACTGTTTATTTCTTGTCCATCTCAGAAAATCCAGGGTCTTAAAAAATTGCAGGTGTCAGCTAAAAATTAATGTGGCCATATGTCTCACACGTGTCTGCCTACAGTTTGGCTCCTACACTCAAACTTAATTGGAGAGGATTTACTCTCCATATTGGCCTTGGGTTTAGTTCCCTGTCACCATGACCAAAATGAGAACCCTCTTCCGGGCCTTGTATCGGCTGGGAAAGTTGAGTGTAGATCACTGTATTAAAGCATCTGAACAGGGGCTTGCAAGGCTGGTGTGTGTGTATATATATATATTTATATATATAAGGCCTGAAGGTCTGGGCTTTTGTTTTTCAGCTTTGGGCTTTTGTCTTTCAGCTTTGGGCTTTTGTCTTTTGGCTTTGGGCTTTTGTCTTTCAGCTTGGGGCTTTTGTCTTTCAGCTTTGATTATTTTTCGCTGATATATACTCTCCTGGGTTATTTCTCTTTAGTGTCAAAGCTTTCCTTAGAACAGCTCAGAGGCCAACATTTGTATTCCTTGTTTGAGTTCTGTGTTATGGAAGATGTAGGAGAGGCAGTCCAGTACTTAAAAAGAAGTGAATGTTTTGCTGCTCTTGCCTTGAATCCCTCACTATGGGAAAAGCTAGTTTAATGACTGAAGCAGCAACTTTGGTTAAAAAGATATCCTATACCTGGAATCACAGATTTATGTCCTAGAAGGATCAACTCTTAATCTATCATTTATCCAGCATTAGATAGTCTATTCAGAAATAACTTGTCTACAGTGAATGGATGTTGAACCTCCCACACAGCTCCTTCTGAAAAAGTTGTGTTTTTTCTATTCTCCCTGAACAAAGTCTTGTCTTGGTATTGCTCCGCTGTTTGCTCATTGATTAATATCTCATATATATATATATATATGTTCTATATTCTCTCACAGTTTCACAGTGTATGTACAGATAACTAGAGATTAAAAGTCTGCACCATATAATTTACTGTAATAATAATTAAAGACTCAGTGCACTGAGTGATTTTATTTTTTTAAGTAATGGTCTCTAGCAGTTCAGAACTGATAAATATGATGTTGGATGAAGATATCTAACCCAGAACAATGTTTTCAGCAATCCTGTTTTTGCAGCTCCTTTCCTACTGTTCAAATGCATTTTCTCTATCTGTGTCTGAAGCTCAGGAGGAAAATAATCAGCTTTTGTGGGATTTAGACATTACAGTGCTTCTCTGTTTCTAAGCACTTAAGTGATAAAGACTTTGGTAATCATCTCCAGCATACAGTATTACCATCTTTTCAAAGCTGTCATTGCTGTTAAGTTTATTGGCTACTCTACAACTTAGAAGCAGCTATGAAAATCAAAAAGGATGGCACCACAACTACAGACTGAAATCCAGAAAGCTGTGGTTCTTGCTCCAAGAAAAATATTGAATGCATTAGCAGACCATGACTTCATTAACAGCATTAGAAGTTATCATTTACGGGAAAGCAAGCTCTGCTTTGGCACATCTTTCAGTGAATGACAACAACTTTTTAAATATTTCAGCTAACGTACATCGACAGTTAGTTTAGGGCAGCAGGTCTAAAAGCATTTAAGATTACGGCAGTGTTCTTCAGAATAGTATGTATTGTTATTGCACTCATTTTTTTAATTTTAAAAAGACGTTTTGCAGAATGTTTTGTGTATACTAATATTCATATATAATTAAAACCACAGGCATTTCTTCTAGCTAGTTATGTTGCCCAGTATCTCTGTAGAAATATTGTGTTTTATACTTTTTTTTTTTTCTATATAGTATAAAAAGAAACTCATGCTAAATTTTTCTCCTTTGTGGCTTTTATAGTTTTGCTTAAGGTTGACTCAGTTTTGGGACTGGGAGGTTGGATTGCTTCCTTCTGCTTCTCCTCCATTCTCACCTCTGTACAAAAAACCTAAATAGTTCTCATCAGTCCTTTCTGCAGCCCTGGCTGGATTTGCTGATGATCTCATATTTCTATCTAGCCAGCAGTGAGTCCTCTCCTAGGCTGCTGTCACTGCTACTGCTGCACTGAGATTTAGCTTTTGTGACATTATCTGTTCTGGGACAGCAGGACAGATTTCTTGGATTTCCACAAGCCACTACCTGAATAAGAATATACCACTCTGCATCTCAAAGATTGCTATTGTTTCCTGAGCCAGCGAAACAATATTGATAATGTTTCTTTGTGTTTTGACAATTATTTTTTTTCTCTTCAGTCTCATGATGGTTACACGAATAGCTGCTATAATTCTGATTTAGGACAGCATCATTCAATGTTTCAGAAAATCAGGATCAGTTTTAATTAGGCTTTTGCAATTATCTTTTACTTACAGGAAAAGAAATCAAAGTGGGTAGGAATGCTATTGTGTCTCTGGAGATTTCTTGTTTACAATTGGAAAGCTTGATTCTCTTCTCTTTTACACTGGTACAAATGAGGCATGAATGTAAGACACAACGTGAATGTAGACTGGTGTAAAAGCAGGGAGGAGAGAGGAAAGAATTTGAGCCTAAGATGAGGGAAATGGAGAGTATTTAGATGCAGGTAGAGTGCATGATTTTCAAAGCAGAGGGAGCAAAGACAGGAGGTCCATGAATCCAAAGTGGACCAGGAATCTGAGCTCAAAATCTGCAGAAGAGCATAACGCAGCTGATTTGGTGTCCCTGCCCAGTCTTGCCACAATTTCATGTTTTCAGATATACCTCTTCAGGCAGGAAGACATACAGGGAAGGCACTTAACAGACAGAAAGGGATCATAACCATCGTCCCTGCACCTTCAGGGACGGGGGAAGAAAAAGAAAGGCAGATAGGCTGTTCCCGTGTCCTCACTGGGTCTGGGTGGCTACGGAGACCAAGCAGACTTCACCATAGCTTAGAGTACCCAGTGGAGCTCTGAAGCAGCTCCTATGCCTGAAATGCTGCAGATCCACCAGGACCAGTCTTCGCTATGCCCAGGCCTGGGAGCAGCTGGCATAAAGCAGACTTCTCTCCCAAGCAGTTAGAGCCAAGCTGTGCAAGCCTCATTTGCTGTCACCACATCCTAACAGAGCCAATAGCCTCTTCTGTAATGGAGCTGGGCACCCTCGTTACACTAAAAGGGATGAAAAATGAAGTTTAAAGAAATGCGAGAAGAAAGCAGGAAAGTAAATAAAGTCAAGGTAAGAGCAGGCTTGCTCTTCAGCTCATTACAGTGAAGAGGAAAGAGAGGGGATGAGAAATCAGCAAGTCCTTGAGGGAAAGAGGAGCGTACTACATCAGTGAACAGTGCGAACTGAAAATGCACGATGTTTGTGCCTCAAATATTCACCTTGTTGCTCGCATCTAATTTTCTACCAATATTTTTTACGATAAGGGCCATCAAAGAACATCACATATCTACATAAGAGCTTGTATTCTGGAAATGGTATGCTCTTCCTCAGTCACTGCAAGCCACTCTGTGGCACTAAAGAACTGCCTGTGCAAAGCAAGGAGCTACTGTTCCCTCTTGCTGCCTGCTGGCACACATTGGTTCTCGCTGCCAGTTATTGAAGACGGGCTTTGGCTCCCCTGACTGAGCTACAATGTCACCAAAAAAGCAAAGTTTCCTTGAGTCACTGAAAAATCAGCTACATAATTCAAATTTGGAGGAAAGAAAGTACAAATCGTGGGGGTAGCTGGTGTGCTCCATGTCCAGGACCAAGATGGAGAAATGCACAGGTACTGATGGAAATAAAAGGATGAAAATTCAGTTGAGGAAAGGAGTCAGGGAAACATGGAAGGGGCTGAGGGGGAAGGTGAAGAGACTTCATGGGGGAAAGAAGGTCCTCAAGCCTCCTTCCTTAGGAAGGAGAGAACAAAAGGACTCGGGTTAGTCAAGCGGAAGGAAAGCTGTTGAAGTGATCAGATGGAAATTATGGAGGCAGACGATGTTGTTTACTGGGGAGACAGCACTGAAGGGAGACAAAGTCATAAGGAAAGCGTAAGACTTTAGGAAGGACCAAAGCAAATGCAACTTAAAAGGACTGAAGAATTTCCAGGAAAAGTGTGAGAAATGAAAAAGACTACAGAAAATTCACCCAGACATAAAAAGATGATTCTGGAAAAACAGAAAGTAAGAATCAGAGCAGAACTAGTACGTTACTGGTTCTGTTTTATTGAGTGTCTGGCCCATCCAGCATTTTGCCATGTGAGTGACTGTCTGATTGCTTATTTCCTTCCCTAGATTCTCCTCCTTTGAACACAGTCTATACCAGGCCCTTTTTATTTTCATTCTGAAAAGCAGACTGATTTTGCACTCATACAGCTGAAAGTCCATAGAAATTCAAATAAAGTAATCTTACAGCAAAAAGCAATATTGCAATAGCAAAGCACTGTGCCTCCATAGGCAGCAGCTGCAGGAATAGTGTCCAATTTTCACTCTGACCAGCTCTTCAGCTGAGCACTTTCATATGCCTATGGTCACATTCTGTGCAATAACCAAGAGTTAACAACTGAAAACTATGGAGAAGCTTAATATTATTAAATATGTAGTTACTTCATTAGTAATTAGAACATATAGAACAGGAGGATATATACACACACCAAAACAATTTAAAATTATTCAGTTGAAACCACATTTACCAAAATGCCCAAGCAAATTATGCTCTCTTTCATATTGTTTTGAGCTCTGCATCTTATTTGTCCATAAAGATGTGGGCCCTTTAATTCCTCTAATTTATTCTCATGTAGAAGAAAGGGAACACCCATGATCCCATTTCCTTTGGAGGAATTTCAGAGCAAAGAGTATCTCTGATAGCACTAAATAACTCATTGAGCTAAGCCTTATTTGCAAACTCAAAATTATAGCAGTTCTTGGAAGCATCTTTCATTGCAGCAATTGGTAGTCCTATAGTGTCATCTTCTGATTAAAGTTGCTTTGGAAATATGGAATGGAGAAAATTACTACCCAAGCTCTATTTATGTTCTTTTAAATAATATTGATCTACAGTTCTGTAATAACCAAAATGTTGCTTATTTGTAAATATATAGAAAGTTTCTATCCTCTGATAATAGATAAATGTCAAGGAACATCTGAAGCACAGGTTTAATTTCAACTGGAAATGAAGTTTTAAAGAAATTCTTATGCCTCATGGGGCAGGAACATTACTGGGTTTTTGACAATAATGTTTTCATCTCTGATCAGCTTCCTTGATTTCTTGAATTTGTGCTTAGGAGAAGGCCTAGTTAAAAGGATGTTTCAGCAACCAAGTGAAAACTCCTTTAAGAAGCAATGTTTCCATACTCCAAGGTGGCAGCAGAAATGGGAGCTTCTGCTGTTTTCTTCTGGTCTAGGCTTTCCTGGCTTTTCGCTCTAAGGATTAGTATACCTGTGCTGTACAGTGCAGCACAATGTAAAGATTTCCAGGCTAATTCTTACTGAGTGAGCACTGCTACCCAAGAGACAAGAGTTGTGTTAGCAGAGCACTGCGTGAGAGCCAAGTTCTCCTGCTGAGAAACCAGCTTGGATGCCTCTACTCATTTAGCAGTAGGTCAGGCATCACAGCCAGGCACCACGTCATGGCGTGGAGTCGCGGGCAGTGTTTCTGAGGGGAAGAACACTGACCGCTTCCCCAGGTGATTCACCAGGTGAGCCTGCCTGTTAGCAATCCCTGTGTGGTGGCCCTGTGTCCTTCCAAAGGACGTGGTTGTTCATGAGTGACACAGCGAGGCCAAGAGACCTTTGCGTCTTTGGCTCCTGACCAAACTCCTCCACGAGAGGCGAGGCAGGTGGGTGGCAGCAGCTGGCTGGGTGCATCGATCTGGATATTGATTTGTTTCTTTCTCCAGCCTGAGCAGAGCAGGGTGCTGCCCCGCCTGTCAAAGGGAGCTGGCTGTGCAGAGCCCGAAGCAGAGCAGCCTGGGTCAAGTGCCGGGGGAAAGGCCTGGGGAGGCTCCGCAGTCACTGCAGCCAGCGCTTTGCCCAGCACCCCGAGCGGTGCCAGCAATTCTGCTCCATTCTCTTGTCACCAGGCTGAGTCAAGACTCAGTTCTTCTAAAAGCTGCATTAGAAAAATGTCAGCGGAAGATCCACTGCACCTCCACACACGGTTTGGAAAGCTCGTGGGATTAGCTGGGCCTAAGGCACTGGGACACTATATAATCTTTCCCTTCGAATGCTGGAAATCTGTTGTTAGGCCAGGCTCTGCCTGTCCTGAGAGAGGTATTGGGCTGTATTTCATACTGAGTGAATGCAGTTCTATAAATCAGCATTAATGCTTAGCTTGTTAGAACTACTGGCAAATAAGAGAAGGCTAAATGGGCAATGGTGTGTGTTTAACTATGTATGAGGTGCAATTCAAACAGCACACGGGCTGTGCGTTGGATGTACTGTTGGTGGACTCAGTAATTAAGCTATTTACTGGGAAGCACTCGCTTTCCTTTAGCCAAATGACAAGAAACCCTTTTTGGCATTGTATGACTGTGATGCTGCAAGTTTTGCAGTGCTGAAATAAACTTGAAAATCTAATTTAACACTGAGCAGTAGCTTGCTGATCACATACTGTGACATTTAGTTTAAGGTAAATCACTTTCCTCTAGACAACAGCAATTAATGTTTAGACATAGAGGTATAATGGACAGTTCAAAAAGACAGTAATATCTTCATCTCTGTGTCTCATAAACTCATTGTCCAGAATATACATAGCTCTGCTTAACCTTCAGCAATGTCCTCTGCAGAAGTTACTGCAAGTGTTATAGACATTTCCTTCTTAAAGGATGATAAAAAATATAATGAGATGAAAATGGTTGTGATTTATTCTTGAAGCTGTTTGTTGCAAGATTCTGACCCAGATTCAGCCCTCCTTAGGGCTGTTTTGCACTGCACTCTGGGCAGAATGCCCTTGAAGAGGGCAGAGCTGGTGGTATGTTTGTGGACTACACTCCAGGTGTCTTAAGCAAAAGTCAAACTCTGCGTCCTCTATGATTTTTTTTTTTTTTAAAGTCTGAAAAAGCTAAAGGCAAAAAATAATAGTATTTAGTCTGTAAAGAAAATGCTGTCTAAAATCTGTGTTGTTTGGTAAACACTGCATTAACAGAAATCAGAGTAATTCCTCCAATAAATCAGAAATCAGACCTTTTTGTTGAAAAGAATAAAAGAAGAGATTAGCCATTCTAGCTAGTACCCTTTGGTTTGCACTTTGGTACCAATGCTGAAAGTGCCAGGTTGGCACTCAGAGTCCAGCTTTACAAACATGACCCTACTTTTGCTTAAATGCTCTGTAACATAACAGGTCATTTCCTTTTTTTCTGAGAGATGGGCTTTTGTCATCCTGACATTGCTATGAAAAAGAAAGGCTCATAGGAAACCTCATCATTGTCACTGGCTTTAGCTTATACCTGAAATTTACTGTTCTTCCTCCAGCCTGTCCTTTCTGCATTTTCCTTCCTTTCATCCCATTTTCATTTCTCTTCTTCACCCTTCTCCCCTCTCCCTCTCCTTGAGCAGGTAAGACTGCACACATCCATGACACCTGGATTAGAAAGCTGTGCCTTAAAGAGGCTGAGTGCTAATGCCAGCTCACCAGATTTCACAGGCTGTGGATTTAACCTAGATGCAAAGGTGCCAAGAGTGCTGCAGCAGCACAAGCCTCATCTGTATCTCTTGCACTTTCACTCTGCTGTGTCCACTTTGGTTTGTCTTTGCAGAAAGACAGCTAATTTCTCAACAACTCCCCAGGGAATGACCATGATGTCTGTTCTTTTCTAGAGACTCTTTTCAGACGTGCTTCAGCTGCTGCTGCTAAGTGCATCAGTAAGGACTCCTGTCTCACTGCTGCCAGACCAGACAAATTCATCTTGATACAGAGAAAATCAAATTTATTTTCTTTCCCTCTATGTGCCTCATGCACAAACATATACACACATATAGCTTCCTGCTTGTTGTTTCTCATCCCTCTGAGCCTGATTGCCACACTAGCAGGCTGTCACATAATGGAAGGAAGTTTAATTCCTGTATGATTAGATTTGTCCAGTGACATCCCACATAATGAAAGAGGGCCAAGATCCAAAGCATCCCCCACAATGTGCTATTTGTGACTGATAAGCCAAACTGCACACTGGGAACACAAGCAGATGTTGCATTCCCCTATTTGTAATGAACCTGTTCTTCAACGTTTGGCCTGAATTGTCTCACTATGTGTCCTAGGACTTAGCGGGCAGTAGTAGCTGAACTCAACACTGCAAACTATGTTTAACTGTCTGTTATCATTCAGAGAGAGGATTGTGCTATCCCTGCTCATTCACCTGGTGTGTTTCACCATCAAAATTAGCCCAGCACTGGACACACAAGTATCTTTAACTTAGAGGCTATTATGGAATGGAATATAAGAGCACTGATAGGACTCTTCTGCACCTACCTGTTAGAGGAGGCCAGCACAGCTCATATGCAGAGCCTGGGGCCTAATTCTTCAACATGGGTGAAGCTGAGATGGAAAAGTCTCCCCATACTTCACCTCATGCAGAAGTCAGAATGGAGAACACACTTGCTGTAACTGAGCGCAGTAGACTGTAGGCAATCCCAAAATGCAGGTAAGTGCATGTTATAAGATTAGGTAAGCATATCAAAAGGTTCAAAGACGGATGCAACCTGTATGCTTATCAGTGTTGCAGTTTTGGCTTTCTTCAATAGAAAATAAGTGGTTTTTATTTTCCTCAATGGAAGATTTTAACACAAGAGTGAAGCAGGTGTTCAAGTGTCAGGAATAATCCTCATACTCTCCCTGCTGCCAGTGTCCTTGGGAGCCAAGATGCGATTGACATATTTCTCCTTTAATTATGTCAATTTTAATTTGCTGGCTGTTCATAGGGAGGCCACTAGCCTGGAATAGCTGCTGGGGCTGTGTAAAATTAACCTGAGCCATGTCCAGGCTCTAGCAGACAGGTGTTGCTCTGTACAGGCTGACGCATTTGGTGCTGACATCCCATCTTGAGGCTGAGTGCAGAAGGCTGAAGGCTGGATATGCCCTGGAGATCAGTATGTCCTGCCTTTCTCCGGGTTTATCTTCTTAGGCCTTGCAGAGGTGGATTTACGGGGGCAAATCAGGAGGCGTGTAATTCTCCTCATCTATAAGTACCAGAGCGTATTTTGTATCATGAGATGGGGAAGTGACCAGGGCAGGCACCACTTTCTCCCTCAAAGCATCATTGCAGCTGCTTTATAACTAACCCTGCGCTATGGACACATAGATGAGATACTTTTGGAAAACCCCAACTACCTCCTGTGCCCCACTTTTCACCCCAAAGGACATGGCAGTTTCTTGAACTAAGGCAAATCTGCCCTGGCTGGAAATTTTTACCCCACCTAAACCACAGGGTAATTCTTATGTTAGCAAAGGTGGTTTACCCTGGGAATAGTAACTTGTGTGCTGTTGGTCTAGGGTGGTTACCTCCAGGCTTTTCCTTGGAAAATTTTATCTCAGAGCAGGTTTGGTTAGTGCTTTTGCCCTGGTTTTACCTGTTCTCTGAATGATATTGTACAGTCTCCTGAGCTCCAAATGCAGTGCATAACTACAGTTTACCCAAGACTTGCCCTGTTCTGTCACTCTGAATGCTCTTATTTCAGATGAATGCCATGTTTCATGGGGAAAATCAGCAATGTCATGGTGAGTCAAGAAGTATGAAGTCAGTTGGTATAGCTTAACAAGGGAGAAACTTGGCATGTTGAAGATTTCATCCTGCAAAATGCCTTTAAATCAATTCAGAGCACTCTTTCACCAGAGACTAAATCCCTAAGTATTAAGGACCACTTCCTTCACATTAGGACCACTTTAGTCCTAAATGAGGACATCCATTTGGGTTTTTACTGCATGTTGATTTCCCATGGTCAGACGAATTGACTTAATTTACCGAGTGTCCCCTTGCAGACAAACCCCAAGTCTCCTTTGTTTTGCACTTTTACAGTGTCCTACAGCAAAGGACTGCTGCGTCACGCCTGCTGCCCCACGTGTCTAAAATCCTCTTTCCTTCTCTAAGGCACTGACTCATTCCTTTCGTCAACTCTTGAGTCTCTTTGCAAAGTTTTGTATGCTGCCAGCTATATAAAGAAACAAATTACATTCAACTGTATTAACAAGCAAGCAGCCTGGAGGGTTGGTTTTGGTTTTGTTTTTTTTTTAATGTACAGTGCCAGATTTTTTTTTTTTCCCCAGATCTTCAAACTTTCTGAAACACTTGACTCACATTCCTGGTTATCAGGACTACTTCATGCCTTGAAATTACTGCATATTGTTGTGTTTTATTCCTTCATTCACTGTGTTCTTTATTCAGAGCTGATGATTTTTTCAGAAATTATGTAGATGATGCTAGAATTAGCATATTTCACATAGAACTAGCAAGTCCATCACTGCAATTAGAGAGAAATGTGACACGTTTGAAAATAAATAGCCCAGGCATGAGGTGGTTTTGTGGAACAATACAGAACAAGTGGGTGGACAGGAATGTGGAAACAGAGCCAGGATTCTGAGTGGTAAAAATTGGCTCATCTCCATCAGCTTGCTGGAGCTACAATAGCCTGAACTCTCACATGTGACAATGAGCTGTAAAATGATAAAAATACATAGTGTAAGGAGAAATGTGTCCTTCTAAGTTGTTCTTTCAGTGAAGTTCTGCTGGCAACAGCACAGCTTCAGAAACAAATGATCTAAAGTTAGGTTTCTGTGGTTGCACTCTTGGCTGTAACTCATGTGGAGATACAGCAGGGAAACAGTGCTGAATGAAGGGGTCTCTGTGATAGCTAGAATGACTGGAGATATACAGGAGTAAAGGAAGAGTTTTCTGTGTCTTGTAATGATCTGAGTGACCAGGAAATATGATGTCTCAGACTGACACTTTATGATTTGTAATTTTATGTCATTGAGCAGTGGAGAGAGAGGATTATTGAAAAATTCCTTTGATTTTTGGCTGTTCTTGTGAGCACAGCTGCTTCTTTCCCTGGGTTAAATTCAGGAGTATTATTTTTAAAATGCCATCATATCTTTAGAAAAATCAGGATCCAGGTTCCAAATTCAAGGTGCTGCTGCAAGTTGTAATCTCATCCTGCCAGTCATTGCTAACCTCATATCATGAGTCTCTTACACTACTGCTGCTGTTTATAGTTTCTCACAGGCAGATTTCTGGTTTGTGTAAATTGGTTTGGCTCCCTTGGCATCTTCCAAGAGATCATGGGCAGTACTCACTAAAGAATGAGGCACCTAAAATCTGCTTCAGGCATCATTTTGTTAGCACTAAGAGGAGAAAGTCAGATCTTTGTGGCCCAGCTTCCCGGTGTAGTAAGCAAGGGCTTATCTACTTGTTTGTTGCTGTTTAAGGAAGTCAGGTCATTAAATCCAGTTAGTCATATCAATCTTTACTTGAGGATTTTGCTTGTGTTTTCTATTTTTCTATAAGTCAAAAGATTTTAGAAAGATATCATCACAGCTGTGCTATATTTGTAAGTCAGAAGGCTGATAAGATGTAGCCTTTTCTCCTCATGACTTTCCAAATATATTCTTACACTCCTATTTATTTGCTGCTTCTGGCTGACAGTGGCCCTTCAAATGGCTTAATATACCATGTAAATATGAATTTGCAGAATATGGAGCACCAAAGAAGAGAATTACATCAAACTGTGTCCTCCCTCATTTCTCAGACTAATATAAAATGTCATATGCTTCTGTTACTGAATTGGAAACAAGTTGTTGCTTTTCTTTAAATTTAGGTTATGGTAAAAGGCTAAGAGTACTCCCACATACTTACATGGGAAATATTATAAATATGAATCATCTTCAATGCATTTTCTTCCTCCCTGTTGCTAGCAGTAGGGCTAGTGGTCTCTCCTAGCAGTGAGTTTGTGTGTGCTGTTCCATTCCTTGAAGTACATGTGATGGCTGGGACTGGGACCAGTACTTGGTTTTCACAGTGGTCAGCTGAGCTTCACATTTATATTACTCCTATCCTGAAATTTGCAGGACAAAAGTATTTCAGTACTTGAAGGGAGCTTATAAAAAGGAGGGAAAGCAACTTTTTGCATGGGCAGATAGTGATAGGACAAGGGAAAATGGTTTTAAACTAAGAGAGGGGAGATTTATGTCAGATATTAGCAGGAAATTTTTCACCCAGAGTGGGGTGAGGCACTGGAACAGGTTGCTCAGAGAAGTTGTGGATGTGCCCATCCCTGGAGGCATTCAAGGCCAGGCTGGATGGGGCCCTGGGCAGCCTGATCTAGTGGTTGGAAACCCTGTCCACAGCAGGGGGTTGGAACTGGATGATCTTTAAGGTCCTTTCCAACCCAAACCATTCTGTGATTCTATGATAACTGAGCTGTTAGCATAAGGGTTATTATTAGGATAGTGTTGGGAAGCAAGAATAATTTTTCATTTATTATTGAATGAAGTATCCTGACAAGATTATTTGGTGTAGCTAACTCAGGTTCCCTACCATGAATGCTCCAACAGTCACCTGTATTGCCACTGATCACGCAGAGGTAGACCACAGGAATACTGGAGGATCAGAATTTGCTCAGAATTAATGTTGATACATTTGAGATGTCTGTGGCCTTTCAGACAACATCTGCAGCTCAGGGGAGGCTGGGTCTGAATTAAGAGTCCGAGAACTTGCACGGTGCCTCCCCCATCAGGCGAGATGGGCCTTCTGGGCTCAGTGCCCAGGGAGAGCTGCCAGGGACTGCCATCATCACTATCTGCAGACAGAAGGACATGAGTAATGTTTTGGATGTCACCCCACACCTATCCCACTGTGGAGTGGTGGTGCTACTGCTGTGGTGGCAGAGCCACAATCACCCCCTGGAATCCAGGGCGACAGCAGGAATGCTGTCCCACTCGTGTTTTGCATCTCAGGCAAACCTCTGGGCATAAGTGATATTTTGGCCTTGGCTAAGAAGAAATACAGAGCCAAAGCTGAGGGTTTTTTTCCCTAGATTTTTGGTGGTTCTGTTATTTGGAGCACGGTGCACCTCCAGTCCTTTGCCAGGTTCTCCCTTCTGTAGGTTCTCACTGCCCAGTATATAAGGGTGCTAAGTGTGCACACCCTTCTTAGTGGGTTATTTTCCTTAGAGGGAAAAAGAAAGAGCAGGTTTGTTTGTTTTTTCACTTTGGTGTCTTAAGGAAATAAAGTCTTTATCAAAGAGCTTTGAGCATGTTGGACAATTTCAGCAAAAGGGATGGCTGGGCAGATCGCAGAGCAATGAAGATCTGACAGGTGACTAGATGGGGGCAAGAAAGGGTGAGCAGCAGGGGGGACTCAGCTGAGATTTCTCTCTCTGGCAGCAGCTGGTTAACCAGTGACTGTAGCTGTTCATACTCTGTGCTCGCTCACACTCAGCAGGAAGCCTGAAGGCTGTAAACAAGGGACATAAGTAGATCTTTGGATGTTGTATGAACAGATCAAGGGACTGTAAGAGGAGCTTGAGGGAGGAGGATTTAGGAGAGACAAAGATTGGAGGCACGGTGATGGTAATGTTGCATGAAACATAGTTGAGAGTTGGATTGTGTATATGGATTAGTGCTCAGGAGACAGAAAATAACATTTGTATGTTGTCAGGTTTAATTTGCTTTACTGCTAATGGAATAAGTTATTTCCCTCTTCAGTCACAATTGCCATAGCTTTGCTTTTGTATTGGTTCTCACATCAGCAATGACTAGAAAGGCAGGTGCAAACTTCCACAGCTGCTTGTAATTTTAGCATGTCAAGAAATAGTGTTTCCTAGCCAAGGACAGCACCCCGATAACTGCAGTAAGCAAATGCTCTAAGGCACGTGCGTGTGCGTCAGGAGCGGTTCTCTTACAGTGCAGAGATCTGTATGAATTGGAGGCAGAAGTCATTACAGAGCCAGCTCATGTAAGCAGAGCTTACCCAAAGTGTAGTGTTTAGCACCTTCTCCTACTTTTGGCTTTCTGATCTGTTTAGTGTGGGTGTTCTGCAAACGTGAACAGGCCTTATCAAGCTCTGACCTTGAAAGAGCTGCTGTTATGCAAGAAACCAGATTCCACTTGTACAATGTTTGTGTAAAAGTCACTAGCAGTCCACCATAGAATTATTTGCCACTTCCTTGGTAAATTGAGGTTTTTTCACTTGGCAGGATGCCTCGTTCAGAGTTCATGTCAACCAGGGGCTGCATCTACATCTGTTACCTACTTCCAGGAATAGCATTTGCAATAGATCTGATCGCTGCTCCCTTTGTCAAGGCAACTGTGTCACCCTTTTGCAGTTCACTGGTATGTTCTTACATGACTTGAGCTTTACTGAAGTTCTAAGGCAAATGGCAGAACAATATTTCCGTGAGCTTCTAAGAAAGTGGTGGGATACAACAAAATGAAAAGACTCGGGATAATTACCCCGAGACTTCCAGGACCCCTGTTACTCATCATGTGTGTGATCGGATGTAAGGTATTGTGGAACTTGACAAGCACCTGCAAAAGAAATCTCTGTGCCTTGTCAGGGAACAAATGGCAGCTGGAAAGCCTGGTTTCAGAGAGTGAACCAGAGGCTTTGCACAATATTAGTTTCACCAAGCTGAAAGACACTGTCACAATATTCTTTGTAGACAGGCAATGGACACAGGCTGCAAAAATGGTCCAAAACAAACAAACAAAAAAGCACAAGTTTACTCTGCAGAAAATAAGAAGACCACAATTTATTAGTGTCCTAATCTAGGACTGGGAGAAAATAGCAGTAAAAAGTGAAATGGAAATGATTTGCCAAACCAGTGACACCCTCCTTTTCCTTCTGAGAGTTACACTAGAGCCAGAGTTCTTGCTAGTTTGCCTTGCTCCCCTCACCAGTAAGTTTCAGAAACTCCCTGAGAAGAGAATTGTTTGCAGCTTTTATGATTACATCACTGGAATGTTGTCAGAAGAAAATGCTTGCCCGGAGCTGCCACAAGGTGTTGTGCTGACAGAGTGGGTCTCTGTAACTGAGGAACTGAAGATCTCTGACTTTTTTCAGCAATGCTTACAAGACTTGTTGAAAACAGTGACAAAGGCTGTGTCACGTGAACTGTTTAACATGCTCATGAAGCACATGTTTCATGGTCAGAAAGAGTTATCAAGAATTTATTGTGGAGACAGAGGAGAAAGAAGAAGGAGATCACTAATACAAGACTAGTGCTTATTATCTAGATGAGCTTAATGCACAGTAAGATGTAAGATGTCATTGCAAATCTCCAGTGCTTCACTTCACATCATGAAAAGGACTTGGGCTTAGTCACTCAAAGGCATGACACTGTTAGATGTGGGCAATTTGTTTGAAAAATAAGTATTACTATGACTCAGCTACACACTAATCAATTTTATTGCATTGTAAATCAATTGCATTCCTGATAAATTGGCTTTAATTGCACACATTTTAAGAGTTTGCAGACTTCTTAATATGGATGAGTTTCTGTATTAGCTCTTTTTATTACATATGAAAAAGGCCCTTCCCATGTACAAATATTTAGAATACCAGCAGGTTTTTTAACCAGTCCAGTGTTTACCTTTTATACTGCATTACTCTGGCTCATGTGCCTGCTTTCAAGGTTGAAAGTGTCAGTGTTTGTCTCCCACTGAAAGGTGTGCTTTGGAGTGCCTTTGTATCAGCTGAGAAATCTTTGGAGGAAAACAGTATTTATATGACAATGTCCTTTTTAATTTTTTGTATCACAAAAGCAAAGAAATGCACAGAAGTCACACAAGCTGACACCACCTCTAGCTCAGGAAATGCAGGCTACTTTAAAAAAGAGCAGTGTCATCAGCGAGACGGGGTAAATGGCAACCCACAGTGGATCTGGGAACTGGGGTTTACTTAACGACCAACAAGGTTAGATATTTTACCCTTCTTAATTATTTCACACACTCACTCACTCTCACCACCAAACAACAGTGTTATGTTCACTAGGTCTTAACTTCCCATCCCAGCAGGGACATCACTGTCCATCCAGGAAGGCTGGGCAGAAAAGTGTGTCTGTTCATGCTGTGCCACTGCTCGCAGTTACCAGTCTCAGATTTTGGTGGCCAAGGTCTCTGGCCGTCTCCTAGCATTCACCCACGTGCAGCCCTCTGGTCTCTAGGATCTTCCCTCACTTTCAGGACTTTTCCTCTAGCCAAGATTTTCAGCTTTGTTTTTCTAGGCCACCTTCTTTTTATTGAAAGCACTTGTTTTCAGGAACCCTTCATTTTATCATCACCTCTTCTTTCCAGAATTCCAGGACCCCATTTTTCCCAGTCTAAACAGCCAGTGTCCAGAACTGCAATGTGCATGATCAGCCTCCTAACTGGTGGTTCTGTCTCATGTCTCTTCACTAATTGAAGGATTCAGGAAATGCCACTTCTGATTAGTCTGGGCATGACCAAAATTTACAGTCAGCTAGTACCAGTTGCAGTTAGTAAGTAGCAGACTTCTGCCTGACAGTTCAGGAGTTCAGCTTCAGACATTCACCCCCACGCACATGCACCCAGCTATCTGACCTGTCAGCTTTCACAATTTAAGACATTTTTTTCACCTAGGACAGAAGTTTACCACATTCCTTGCCCACTGCATTAGCTGGGACCAGGATTAAAGGGCTTGGGTGAGGACAACTAGATTTTAAAGTATATCTGGCTGGAGAAACACTGCTGAATCTTACTTGGAAGAAAGAATCCAGCTGGGAATAACTTGGCCATTTCTGTCTTCCCTGGCAGAGCCCACGAAGGCCACCCTTGGGTTGCTGAGCCAGTCAGGAGCACAATCCTGCAAAGTTAGTTGTGAGGGAGTTGTTAGAATAAGCTAGACAAGACAATAACAACATTAATACAAAACACCAGTAAAGCTTGGCATCAGAGATTTATTAGTAGGCAACTCTGCAGCACAGGGCTCTCCAAACTAGCATGAGCTCAACCCAGTAAGTTCTAGAGTGCATTTCCATGAGAAGTTTGGTATATTGCGTCCAGATTCAAGCTGGCTCACATGGAGCCCATGTGGCTCTCTGCACTGAGAGCACAGTTACCACAACACCTAATTATTTCTCCCCTAGCTAACCAGGAGGAGATGGTCATTATTTTGGTTTTGAATTGGTTAATATCAACTAAAACCTACTTGTCTGTACTTCATACAAGCTAGAAAAGACAAGAATGAGTGCACCTGGTGGCTGAGATGGCAGTATTTTACCAGAAGTCTGCTTCATGCTTGCAATGCCCCAGCCCAGATTCTATTAGAGCCTTTTTTTTTGCTTTTTTCTTGCTTTGTATTTCCAGGAACTAATTTCCATTTACAAAATTATTTCAGCTGGACCAGATAGGCTTTACTTCTTTTAAAATGGCTGAAAATTATTTAAGTCTATTCACTGTGAAAAGAGCGCCCAGAGTGTTGGGCATTCATAACGGAAAACTATTTTTATTCTGTTTTCTTAAGGAAACAATGCCTACTCAGCCAAGTTGTTTGTTCACCCATCTATCAATTTAGTTCTAATAACTGTGAACCTCCAGACTGATTTCAGACAGATCTGGCAATTTTGCTAAGTTCTTGCAAATCATGTAAAAAATCTGTGGTTGGATGGAAAAAGCCTATTATTTCCTTCATGATGCAGGAAAAGGAGGAAGAATTCAGCCATTGTTCTTTTGGGCGAGAACAGGCTGGCTCATTAGTCTGTGCTACTAATTGACCAGGTGCAGAGCTCTAATTCAGCTACAGCACATCTGGCCTCTGCCCTGCCTGGTAATTACAGGACCCAGAGTAAGGTGAGACTATTGTAGGAGATCTTAGGAACACATAGGTAGACTGGAAGAGATGAAGGAAAACTGGGGTTATTGAGTGGAGCTTTGTAGGAAATATGTAGAGAAACAGTTCTGTAGGAGATCAGACTTCATTAGTTCTGCTACCAGTCTTCTCTGTCGCTCTGGAGTTTCTTACTCTGAACTTTTTTTTTGGCATTTATATTCAGAAATCTCACCTGAATGACTCAGATCTTTTCAGCTGGCAGTTCGAAGATGTCATTGCCATTCAGCCTACATTTGCTGGATAAAAACGATAGCCACCTTTCTGGGCACCTCCTCCCTGTGCTACTTTGAGAGCACAGAAGCCCAAGCAGTACACTCCATTTCCCCCCCCACACACATTGTCTGTGCCACTTTCCTTCCTTTTCTTCTTTTTGGGAGTGAATCCTGAATATGCACTTCACATTGACACTGGGGAACTTTTATGGTGACAGTCATGATTTGTGAAAGTGTCAGCTGGTTATGTCTGGATCATTTTCTTTTAAGTATTAGATTTCAAGAATTGAAAGCATAGAGATTTTTAGCATGTACCTGCTAAATAAGGTGCTTTTCAAATTCAAGTTATTCTCAATCTCAAAAACATACAGAAGTGACAGGTTGACCACCTGAGGAGGCAAGAGACATAAAAAGGGAGAAATAGAGGAAAAATAGTAGAGGGAATGTTTGGGTCTGAACTTACAGTACATGTGAGTCTGGTGAAGGAATGAAGGAGAAAAGAGGTAGATGAAATGAAAGAGTGGGAATGCAGAAAGCCACACAAGAAAGCAATGTGGAATGTCTTTTAAAAATGCCCTTAAGTTTCAAACCTTCTCTGGAGCAGTCTTTTAACTGATAAAGTGAAGACCAGGAGGATACAGCATGGTACCATATTTTTTTGTGTATTACCTTTCATTTTCTTCTTACAAATGTTAACACTTTACTCACTTTTCAACATCTGCTGAGCACTTGGCAGATGTCTTGGATGAGCTGTCAACATGCACTTGCATCTTGAGCACCACAAATTGATTTGACAGCTAAACTGAACAATTTAAACAAAAATTGGTTACAATCAAGACTGAAGTCTGTCTTCTCCACACCAAAATAAGCCCCTGAAAAACAACTGGTTCATTTGACACAAATATTCTATTCAGCCTCAGAGAAAGGCTTTGCTTAGATGAAAAGTAACCTCCAAAAACCAAAAAGTAACCTCCAAAAGTAACCCTCCGACATTACTGTTCCCGCTTCTTCAGTAAGTAAGTGCTTACCTGTGTGATGCGGGAGTCCTACCCACCGGCCTAGAGCATTTTCTGGGACAGCTTAAAGGAATCAAGGTTTGTTTGGCATACAACTAATTAAACATACTAGGTCAGGTAGAGGCATTAAAGCACTGCATCTTCTTGGGAATAGCTCAATTCCTGCCAAAGTCAGAGGTTCATTCTCTTATTTTTTTCTCTGACTAAATGAAACCCCCCAACCCACACTCTTTGCCACAGCTTGTGCGGTGGTAGCTCGGCATTCCCCCATGAGATAAGCATCTCCCTCACGGGGAGGAAGGGGAACTTGTTCTCCAGCATCTTCGCCAAGTGCTCCAGTTACTACTTCACTTTTTTTAATCTGGTCCTCAAACGTTTATGGGTCTTTTCTTGCTGAAACTATTTGGCAAAGTCAGATCATATCTGCAAATGGTCTTGAGATGACAGCAATCACACTGCCAGTTTTACTGGTGTTTTTTTAATGGTCATCTTGCCAGTTCTGCTTAGAGCTATCCTTGGAGGTTACAGTTCATTCGGAGCCTGCTGCATACAAGTGTACCACAGCCTACGTTTCTTCCAACAAGCCTTCTCTTGAACTTTCTCTGCTGGCATTTAATTTACAATTATATTCCTTCCAAATGTTTACAGTAGCTTTATTAGATCCATCTGGTATTCTTCATAATCCTTCCAAACTATGCCAAACCCAAATAATCTGTATCACAAGCAAATTTTACTACCAGAACATTCATCCTCCCAGACTCTGAATAATATACAGAACACTGGCTCCAGCCAAGGTCCCCGGGCATCCCGCTATTAACCTTTTCCCATTTTAAGAGGTAATTTATTCTACCTCTCTCAGCTAGTTTTTAACTCATGCCAGAACTTTACCCTTCACCTCTGATTCTCAAGTTCCTCTACAGTCTCTTTGGAAAAGACTTTATTGACAGTGTTTCAAGGTCCTGGATTAATTGCATCCCCTCATTCTTCCTTAGCCATTATTTTAATATTGAATAATGTTTACATCTTAGAAAATAAATGTTTTCTCCACCATTAGCAAGTGACTTTATTTTGGCTTATCGAAGCCAGTGCAGGGGAGACATATTTGCTTATTTTTCTCCCCCTGTTGTTATGACTGTTTGCTTCCAGCCTATAATAGTGCCCCAGCTACCTCAGAAAATCACCTTTAGTTCTTCAGCTCAACACTGAGTTATAACTCTATACCCTATATGATTCTTAAAATCAACACGAGTTCCACTTTAAAGAATGAATATTATGTTTTTCATTTTCTCCTTGCAAAGTAAATGTTTGCCATGGCACATTGTCTTAGCTCTTTGAGGTCAGATAAACAGCCCATTTAATCAAAATGCATTTTACATTTTGTGGGATGAGTTTTCCTGAATTCAGCTGCTTCTTGTTTTAGTTCTCACTAGACTTTCTTATATCATCTGCTCTCAGTCATGTAACGTGATTTAATTTCATATTTTCAAATATGTCTACAGGAGTCTTTTGCATTTATTACTTCTAAAAACCAAGATAAAACCCTGAATTCCCCACAGGTAGCTATTTCCTGCCATTCCATTATACTAACTGTACTAACATTATGCTAACTAGTGTGATAATGAATGTACATAAACAGCTCCATGTCTCTGCCAAATATTTTTCTTCTTTGGTTATTTATGGAGACTTTCCCTCTTTCAAGACTTTAAGATATACTTGTTCACTCTTGGTTCCTACAGATGTATACAGACCAATAACCTCAACATTTTTGCTATAATATTTGCTTAAGTTTTCAACGGGTCTGGTTTGGGTTTTTTGTTTGGTTTTTTTTTTACTTCCATTAAAAAATAGCAGCTTATTAAAATAAAAATCTTAACAGCTGGTAAATCCATGTCTATCTGTATTTAAAAGAAGATTTTAAAAGTTGCTGGCTTTAAAATCCATGTATCAATATCCCTTTTCCACACCTCTCTGGAGGCAGGAAAGTGGAAAGGCAGCTGCACATCTCTGTCATGGTTGAGGGCACTGTTAGCTGAATTTGTGCCAAGTGACTGCTTGCCTGACTTAGCAACCAACAGGACTGAGGTGACCGTGATGAACTGGCTATACCCAGGCTGCAGGTGAGTAAACTTCCTTTCATGCCTTTTGCTAGTGACCTCTGTATTTGTGTTTGCCCAAGGCAAGCTGTGTAGGAGGTTTGCTTTTCCTCTATTTTACTTTGTCAGTCAGTCGTGTCAGACTGTGGCACTAATACTGTAAATACTTTTGTTCTCTTTCTCAGTGATCACCTTGGAGTTCAGTTGAAGGCCTTCATTGCTTTATCATTGTCAAAACTTTCTTAAACACAGGGACCCATTCCTCAGCATATAACCCTTAGAAAAACAGCACAGATGAAAGGATGCATTGAGCAATAGACTGGGTAGTCTGTCTTGCCTCAATTATCATGTGGGAGGAGGTGGTTTTCCTCCCAGCAGCTGCCTGGATTCTCAGCCATGTCTTGCATGTCTTGAGATGCAAGGGAAAACCCCAGCCACTCAACATTTTGATCTGTTAAAGAAGGCATCTCACCCAAAGGTCGTTGAATTTGAGGGATGATTTTTCTGTTGATTTGAACAGCTCTAGATCTAGTCTGATGCAGCTGCCTGGAACTGTAATGCTACTTCAAATAAAGATGAAGATTTCATTTCTTGGACATCCCTTCTGCCTGGAACCATTGCTAGCCTCTGTCAAAAAAAAAGCATAAAAAAAAAAAAGCAAATCTGTCTGAACTTACTGACTTGTTTTGTGTGGAGTTAGGGTTCTGGTGTCTGGGAAGACGTACTTTTCTGTCAAATAAGGTCTGCTGGCAGCATTGAGAATGGCAAGTAAGCCATACTAGTATGCTTCTGAATTGTTTTAAAACTCAGTCCATGACACTAATGGATGCGATACAGAAAGAGGAGAGGCTACTACTGTGAATCAGCAGAAGTCAGCCCCCCTAGCTTAGCTTTTCCCCACTGCAATTTAGCAGCCAGGTTGAACATTTTTCCTGTTGGAAATCTGATGCAAAATGGGCAATTAATTCACACCAGCAACAGACATGCTTTCTACTCTCCTCTAGTTAAATTCTTACCTAAATATATATATCTAAGAGCTATGGCAGTAGATAGGTCTGGTACATTAACGTTTTACTGAGGTGCAGGTCTGGAGGTGCAAAGTATCAATAGGCACAAACTGGCTGTAACTATGCCTAGTCTGAGAACTGGGAGACTGTCTGACCACTGGAGCAGGAAAGCTCTGGAAAGCTCTTTGGTTGGAGGCCAGAGCCTAACTTTCAAGTGAGCGTGAGGAGAGTTGATTCTCTGCTCTTTCATTCTGACGCCAGCCAGCAATAACTGCCAACAAGTTTAGTGTCTGTTGCTGGACGTGCACACAATGTCGGGGTCACACTTCTTATTGCCATTATTGACCCATGCACTCACATGAAGCAGTGGCAACTTGAAGGAGTTCACACAATGGAAAACTCTGCCCATGCTGGCAGGAAATGTACCTTGTAGGTACAATTTACAAGGTTTGAACAATATAATTTATTTTTACTTTGAAGTGAAATGCAAAGGCATCTACCCCGTGGCCTTCCAGAAAATGCCTTCCAGATATAAATTCGGTGCCGTATCTTACCCTTTGCTTTCATGGTCCCGAAAGAATGAAATAACTTGACGTCAGCAGTTTTGTGCATTAATGTTTCCACGTTTTTTCTTATTGTGTGTATTCAAAGGAAAAGAATAGCAAAGCTGGCCCTAATAAGAGAAATCTGGATCCTATTCTCACTGCAGAAAACATGACAGTCTTCAAAGATTAAAGAATCTGTGCAGTTCCTCTGAGAAAAAGAGAGCAGGGACCTAACCTCTGGACTTGACGTGCTCTACGCTGTGTGCAATAGTTACACAGAGAAAGAATAACACAAGAGGTAGGCCTGGGCCTCACCCAGAGCCTGGTGAAGCAAGCAGAAACTGTGGTTGCAATGGACAATATATTGTCTTCCATCTGCAACTACGTAAGACTTCAGGAAGGCAAAAGACCTGGGGGTGTGGAGTATCTCTGCTAATCCTTCGTGCCCCACAGGAAGTTTCTGTCTCTCCTACTGCAGAGAGAGCCTCTCACTATCAACCCGAATAACCAGGCTTGCATCAGTAGGGAAGGATAATCTGGCCCTCAGCACACTGAATTAATGTTTCCTAATAGCTGAATTGCCCTCTGCCAGTTGAAGAGCATCTGGACACCAGATTCTGCAGAGACATGTAAACAAGCTTTCTGAATATGGTAAACTTCCATGTACTCTGATACTTTCTGCCTTAAGTAATATGGAAAAACTAGGACTATTTTTTTTTCCATCTGACTGCATTTTAGACAAATACTAAAATCCCAGAATACTTGGGAGAATGAGTAATAGTCACCAAAGAGGGGGAGGAGGATAAATGTTATAAAACAGTGTCTGATGGGTATGACACCAGCACAAGACTGACAAACCCAGAATCTTCAACTGCTAGTTTGTTTAGCTTTTCTTCTTAAAGGAAAATGCTGCTATTTTTTAAAAATCAGAATAATTTTATCTTTAAAACCTTAGGGTTTCCTCTCCTTTCTAAGTCAGTATTAAAGTTAGTGCTTGAAACATGTTCTCATCTGTGTGAAGCAGAAGCTTAGTGATTCTTAACTCCCTGTTTCTCCAGTCTCCTGAACATTAGATTTGCTCATTCACCACATGGTGACCACTTGATATTCACAAGTTTGCCCTCAAATGCAGTAAGCTTGGGAACCAGACGCGATACAACTGGGCCTTCACAGTTCCCCTGGAGCTAAATGGAACAGACAAATGCAAGCAACAACAAGAAAAGTACTTTTAGTACCAGTGATCAATGTCACTATTTGGAATTCAGCTATTTCACAGATCCTGTTGTGGCAGGTGCTAGACAAACACACGCACAAAAAAGACAGTGTTCTCCAGAGTCTGCATTTTTGGCTTTTGGGGTTTTTAAAAGCATTTATGTTGCATGCCTTCTCCGTTTCCTTGGTGTGCACTGGCACCTTCCAGGATGGATCAGCAGTGCTCTGAAGAGGCTGCAAAGCGATCATCTGTTGTGTTACCCAGCGAGTGTACACTATGCACAGTTATGGCAGCCACAGTAAATCTGTGCATCTTACTAGTGCTTGATGCCCGGTGCATGCTACTCCAGCTTTTAAGTCTTGGGCCAGAGTGAACTTCTTTTGACTATTTGGCACTTGAACACGCTTGAAGAGCAATTTGGGGAGAAAGAGAAAGCAATGTCTGCTTACTTTCTTCACAGTGGTACACGCCACAGGGATAATTCTTTGCTGAGTGCCAGTCTGGTGGATATTCAGTTTTTCACCTTCCCATTTTGACTAACTTCCGGCCACACATCTGCTTGCCAAGATGGAAAGACCGTAAGACTTCCTGCTCTCTCTGCCCTCATCTGAGTAAGTAAACTACAGCCAGTTAAGTAGTTTGTAAGGAGAAGAAGAGTAAAGGTTGCTGTGACAGCAGGTCTGCTTTCCCCCACAGCCGTAGAGCTCTGATCACCATACAAATGAAGGGCAGAATCAAGACTGCTAAAAGTATTTGCAACAATTAATGAATTTTGCAACATATATGAGATGCTTTCACGTAGGCATTACAGCATCAGGCACTTCAGAGGTAAACTTGGTACCTCAGAGATATTCAGAAGGGCTCCAAAGGGAATTTAACAAGGCTAATTCTAGCTGGGAAGCCAGACAAGCTATGGAAGAAGACTCTGTGACTACAGTCATATGAAAAGAGGTGCAGGCAGATTAGGCAGATAGGCAAGCATTTAGAAGTACCAGCAAGAAAGACACAGGAAAGGCAGTGCCAGCAGCTCAGATAATATCAGCCTGTAAATGCAACAGGACAACAGCAACATTTGCCAAAGCATTGTCAATGGGATAGAAGGCTTCTCAGCGGTGACTGAGAATAAAATAAAAGGTACTGGCATGAGGACAGAAATGACATGATGGGGAGGGCTGGCGGAAGGAGGAAAGCTACCAAGGACAGATTTATTTTGGTGCACAAGGAAAGATGTTGCTGAATTTAAGACAGATAACTCCTGCCCAGGACTGAAGATTTATGCACATAGTCATCAGAAGAGAAAGATAGATTAATTCAATAACTTTGCTGTGTACACAACTCTGCTGCTGCTCATACCACAAGGATACTGATGAATATATCCCTCTGTTGTAAACGTAGCAGCTTTTCACAAGCCTTACTTGTCTTAGTTGTTCAGCTAACAAAAGCTATGTCCTGTGTCCTAAACCTAAACTTGCATCTCACAATGAGCCTTTCTCTGTCTGGTCTATGTATGTGGTATGGAAGCTTATTCACTCACACAAGGCTAAGATTGCTTAAACATGAAACATCATTGCATGTCTTTGAGTTCAATAGAGATGCAGTAATTATTTTCACCTAGTAATTTAAAAAAAAAAAAAAAAAGGGCTGGAAATCAAAAGACAATCCCTTTCATTGCACCACTGGAAACATTATTGTGAATAGTCTCTACAAAACCACAGGGAAGAAAAAGCTAAAAGGACACACATAGTGGTAGAGTTTTAATTCAGGCCATGTAATCTAATTCTGAATTATATTAGATCAAAGGGAAAATGAATTAAAAAAAATACTTGTTGCATTGTGCAGAATGGAGTTCCTCTTAATAGCTCTGGAAAGATTACAGTGTCATGAGGCTCCATCAATCAGAATAGAAAAAACAAAGAGCAAGAATAAATCAAAGGTTAAGTGCATGGTGATGAGGAACACACTAACCACCTTTCTTTTACTATTATAAACCGAATGGGTTTGTGTTGATGGATCTATTAAGAAGGAAAACCAGCAATCTATATTCAGACAGAGGCTTTCTGCCTAAACATTTTCCCTGATGTATACAATCATCTTGTATTTTGCCATCTCAGTTAACAGACCATTACTATTTCTGTGTGTTGATTTTCTAACAGAAAGAATGATCTTATTCTCAAAGGGCTGACTATTAATTTTTTAATAAACTCTTCCTTAGCTCAGGAAAAGAGAGCACTCCAATATTTTTTGTTTCTGTTCAAGGGCAGAACAAATGGAAAGGAAACAAAGTCCTAAATCCATAAGAAGATCAAACTCCTTCCTGATGTAACTTCAGTAAAATAATTTAATACAGCTCAGCGATAGTCTCAGCCCATGTTTTTTGCTGTGATGAACACAGGAACAGTAAATGTCCTAAGTGTCTCAGAACCTCAAATAGTGCAATAACTGTACAGCAGAACTCAAGATGGAGATTTTGGACTGGAAGATAATTTTATTTTTGCTTTGTTAGTTTGCTTTTTGTTGCAGGGCCTGAAGACTGTACATCCTCAGGGAGCCACCCAGATCCTTTCTAAATGAAGAGGTGGTCCAAGTTTGGTTTCAGTGGGAGCTGGAATAGGCCACACATGTATAGGAAACATACTGTTACCTATGTATCTTAGGTAATGTAATAACATTACCTAACAGAATGTTATTACATCATGTGATTACTGGAAAGGTGTACCATCAACATGTTCCAGTTGCCTAATTTTTCCATAACTGATTTGCTGCTGCAGGCTATTTGGTGCCATTAGTTCAACAGTCGTGCTTTTTAAAAAGGCAGTGCTAATTTTGTCCTAAAACTTGTATTTATAAAACCAAACTTTTATAAAACCTGAAATCCTAGGAATTGCTGTACGCTATTTTTAAATTCCAGTTGTTTTCAAGCTGATAAATACCCTCTGGCAATACCTGAATTCCCACACAGCAGCAACTTGAAGCTATGTTAAATAATATAATCAAACTAAAACTGCTTCTGTTGCTTTTCATCAACTTTGTTACTTGACGCTGACTGAAAGATCCTTGCTTGAGTTTTCATTGTGTAGGCAGTGTGTCCTTAAGCTATCAGCAGGCTGCAAGCCTACTGTCAGCAGCAGAGGCAACAGAAGCCCCCTCTGCTGTAGTGGCACGCAGGCCAGCTCCGAGAGCGGCACTCAAGGTGTTTGGGTCACTTTGGCGTGCATGGTTTGAGAAGCCTGTGCTGGACAGTGTTCTTAATAAATGCGATACTCTGCGGTGTCCCTCACGCCTGCACAAGATTTAATTCAAGGTGCAAGGTACTACTCTGCTCCTGGGCTATGCTGCCACGAGTTGCCGCCCATGAATACCCCCCCTGGCTTTTGGGATGTCACTTGATCTCGCTTTTCCAAGTGCTGCTGCTCTTTTCTAATGCAGTATGAATGGTATGAATGAAGAAAAGTGTTTCTGTTTCCTACAATCACTCCAGCTGAGAAAAGCACCAGCTTCTGAATGGAATCGAAAAGCAGCTGATCAGTTTTGGGCACATGAGGCTGGGTAGGGAAATCAAGGTAGTTCTTCCCACCCCCCTCCCCTTCTCCTAAGTGTGGATTAAATCGCACTTGGTATAAAAACCGTGTGAACTGTGTGCCGGGTCACGTCCTGTCTGCGTCCTCACAAGCGGTAACGATTTTGGAAGGATTTAGCACACACATTAAAGGGTTGCTGGAAGCAGTCCAGAGCCCTTCTAACGGCTTGGACCTAATTAGTCATTCAAGTTGTTTCTTTTTAAATAAGACTCTGAGGCACACATTAATTTTAGGATGCCGGGGCGGGGCAGGGCGGGGGAAAGCGAAGGGAGGGAGGTGGAGGGAGGTGGAGGGAGGTGGAGGGAGGTGGAGGGAGGTGGAGGGAGGTGGAGGGAGGTGGAGGGAGGTGGAGGGAGGTGGAGGGAGGTGGAGGGAGGTGGGGGGGGGGGGGGCGGGCGGGCGGGAATGGGTGTTTCTCTCCCACCGGCGGGGCCCTCCCCGAGGCGGCGGGCAAGCCCGGGCGCGGAGAGCGCTCCCCGGTCGCTGATCCCCTCAGGCCATTGTGGGCGCGGCGGCCTCGCGACGAGCCCTCCCTGTCGGCGCCGGCTCGCACTTCGCCCGAGGGCGGTAAGCCGCACCCTCGGGAAGGGGCGGCCATCGCTCCTCCGACACCGAGGCTCTCGCAGGACCCGTGCGGGACCCGCTCCGCGCCTGCTCCCCGCACCGCTTGCCCAGCCCCGCCCGGGCGACTACAGGCCGTGAGGGAACGCTCCCCACCTGCCCGCCGGGGGCCGCCCGTGACGTCATGGAAACACCTCCTTCCCCCGCCCTGCCGGGCGGGAATAACGCCTCCTTAGCGCGGGGGCGGGGGCAGCGGGCGGCCGCTTCTCGCTGGTCAGAGCAGCTGCCAATCGACCGCGACGGTCCCGCCCCCGGTCCCTCTCGTGAACGGTCCCCAGAGCCGGGCGAGCAGAGGCGTCGCTCTGCGACCCCGCCCTCCCCGGCGCAGGTGGAGCGGCTCTTTATGGTTGCGGTTATCGCTCCTGCCCGGCTCCTTCCTTCCTCCCTCCCTCTTCCTGCTGGCTGCGGAGCGCCGCTGCCCGGGGACATGGCGGGGGTGCCCGGCGGGCGGTAGCTCGGCCGGCGGCAGGTGAGGAGCTCAGGTGAGTGTCCGAGCGGGGACGCTTCCCCGCCGCGCCCTAGGGACGGGGCAGGGGGGGGCTGTGTGACGGGGCGTAGCCCCCGGGCGGGTGGGCGGTGGTTGCGGCTCCACTCGCAGAAGCGCCGCTGCGTGTCGGTGGTCGGCGGGGCGAGCCGGGCCGGGCCAGGGGTGCGGCGGCCGCCGGCGAACTCAGCACGCGAGAAAAGTGGCATTTTACCCCACAAAAGGCGGCTTTGTCGCCCCGCTGACAGCGGGAGCCCCGAGCGCTGCTGGCCGGGCCGGGGCGCGGGCAGGCGGCTGCTGCCGGCGCAGCGCCTCAGCCCCCGCGCCTCCCGCTGAGCCCCTCTCCTCCGGTCACCTTCTGCGGCGCTCGGGCTCCCCGGCCGCGCTGTTAGAGCCCCGCGCGGTTGTTCCGGGGCGGCAGCCAGCTCCGGCCCCCTGCCCCGCTGCGGGAGGCTGCTCGGCGTTGGTTGAACTCCGAGACGGAGCCAGTGCCGGGTCAGCTATGACACCTCCGCCGCCTCCCCGGCGCGACCTCCCGGGCGGAGCGGAGCGCAGGCTCTCCCGCAGGGTGAGCGCGGGCAGGTCTCCCCGCTAGCTGCCTGCTGCGGGGAATGGGGCTGGCAGCCGGCTGCTGTGCGCTGTCACCTCAGAAGTCTCGGGCGTCTTTGTGAAGCTGTCGCTCTCGACTAAATCGGTGGTTCTCTCTGCTCGTGTAAAATACCACCATTATTACTTTTTTTTTCTCCTTCTTCTTGCCCACATCTTCAAGAAAATAGGTTAATTAAATGCAGCCACATAGGTTTCCAGGTTCATTTAACTTCCATTTGAGGACAAATTAGGCAATATGAGCATTTAAATACTCCCTTTACTTGAAAACTGTTTGGTACAGTTTGCTGACAGTTTGGCTGTCTGCCTTCAAGGCTGAGTGATGTAGGTGTTGATGCTAATAACTTCACTGACCCTTGCTGATTTATTTTTCCTAGGAGGATATCTGGAATGGCTAGAGAAAAGGGCATTTAATAAATTCACCTGTTTCTTTTAAGGTAATTTGTCTGCCTTACATTTTTGTCTTAGGCCTCTAATGATAGTAACAGCATTCTTCCTTTTCAGCTTTACTGAAAAGGAATACGGGGAACAGTTGGTTGTTGCCTTGTCCCTTAACTTCCATCAATTAATCATAGAGTTCAGAATGTTTCACTCTGCTTAATTTCAGTGGAGCTTGTAAGTCCGGTTTGTGTATTTCAAGCAAGTGTTTTCATGGGTGTTTTCAGTAAAGCCCTGGGTAACAACAGTTTTCATTTCCGTGAGCTTTGTTTTTTATTATTCAAAAAAATATATTAAAAAAACTCCTGAAGTAATAGTCTGTATCCCCAAGAGATTGAGCTAAATATTTTCTTCTCTGGCTCCTAGTCTGTTTTCAAAGCAATAGCATTCACAATTCTTTATTCTCTTTTTCTTTGCTCTGATATCCCCTTCCCCACAACTGTGTTGGGCCCATTTATGTCCTCTTATCATCTGGTATAATATCTGGGTTTGTATGCAGGCAAGGTGAGAGAGACGTTTTAGGGATTGAGGATGTTCTCTGTGCATGAGTGTGCATGTGTGTGCACTGAACAGTTGTGGTTGGGCTGAAATTGCTAGCATGTTCACCAAGGACAGGAAGTGATGGGGAGACTCAGCTGGAGTCTGCTTATTGCAACACTGCGTGTGTGGCTGGCTCATTCAGCTTTGCAAATGTAAGTATGCTCTGTTTTGTACAAAATCTTATTTGTTTTTTTTAGTAGCTGTGTGTATGTCATAGTAAAGAAATGGATCTAGTTCAAACAGCATCTATTATAAACAGCTGCAAGTCAGTCTAATAGCCTTTCCTTCATGTGTTGCATTCTGTAGGTCTTGTTACAAGCTGTGTAGAAAGTAGAGGGAAACACGGCATTGTTCCGGTGGTCTCGGATCTTATGGTTTCTAATCATAAAACTGAGTTTTCACTTGCTACAAACAGTGCTCTTAGCTACAAAATGAGAAAAGCCTTCCTATTAAAAAAGTAATTTATATATAAATTGGTAATATATTTTAGGCTTAAATTTGATTTGCTGTAATGTGCATTTAAAAAAAACATGTGGTGATGAACAAGACAGCAGAATGAGTATGTGACTGTGCAGTCGTGGGGTACTTTTATATGTCATAAGGAGCATATTTTGATGTTATTGAAGTCAACCTCAGCTGACTTCAGTTATGTTAAGATTTGACTCATCACAGGTACAAAGTTTTGCTGGCAAAAGTCTAGGGGGTGGGTACTGTGATACACCACTACTAAGGTAGCCAAAGAAGCTTCTAGGAGAATCTAATTGCCTTTTCCTGTATCACGTTACAGATAATAGGATGCAGATATGGTGAGATCTAACAAACAACTCTCCAGACTGGGACTGATGTGTTTCTGTTACCAAATTTATCCAGCTCTGCTCTTTGAGATGCTGGGTTTTCTTGCCTGTCTTCTGCATTTGTGGCTGTGTTCAAGCAGTATACTTTGGGAGACAGGAATTGTTTTAGTCTCCTGCAGTTGTCACTTGTGGTACAAGTGTGTATATCCTTGAATACTGTGCCTCAAAATACACGTTTCATTGCTTTAGTTACTAATGTATCTGAAGGATAAGGAGGCTTTGTGTATGTAACGTTCTGTCCCATTTTGGATACTTGTTCCTACTCTGCTAATGTAAAATTTATCTCCCTGTTGTTAACTTCTAATTGCCTTAGAGCAAAGTTTGCTGTCTGCCTTCAAGGCTGAGTGATGTAGGTGTTGATGCTAATAAATATGACTAGGTAAAGTTGTAAACATAATGCTTAAGAAAAGGACAGCTGTGAGTCCGATCCTGGGAGGCAGGATTTTTGTAACTTCTCCTTTCCATCTGTTTTAGCTTGTTGTTCATGCAAGTTCTTGAAGCTACTTGTGACTTTCATGTAGTGTGTATGTTCAGAAATAGCAGATTCTATTATATTTGAAGTCATGACATGAATTAACACAGTGTTGGCATAGTGGTTTTGGAGCTCTGTAAACATGAAACTTGTGGCATGTTGTTGCAAGTTGCTTGAAATATTAAAAAAAAAAGTTGGACAGCCTCAGTGGAGGAAGAAAACAGAAAACTTGTACAAATTCTTCCTGAGAATTTCTGCATTTCTTCTCTCCTGTCCAGCCTGTCTGGCATGCCAGCACAGCCCTGACTCAGTGCAAGCTCCTTAGGGTGGAAGTCATGTGTTGGTGTGTAGCAGTGCTTAATCCTCTTTCAGTGTCTGGACGCTCCATGGTGCTAACCGCGAAGGTGAAGAAATGGGAGCTGAGCTGCTTTTGATGTGGAAGGTGCTAAGGCATTTTTGCAATGCCTGCTTGCTAGTGATTCATGGTCTTTGGATGAAGGCTATTCTAGACATGGCTCTTGAATCTTTTTCTTTGCAAAATAAGTACTGATAAGCATGACTTGACAGGAATCCCTGTTATGTGCAACAGGGGAGAGGAATAAGAGTGAGAACTGCCTTTCACTGGCCTCTAAGCCCTAAGGTGAAGTAGTGCATTGAGCATTGCTGTGAGTTTCTCTCTCTTAGAGAGATGTCCACACTTACTGGCTGTAAGACAGAGTGACATTATGGTAGTGGCTGCATTCCTTGTCTGACCAAGGGGTGTGTATATATTTGTTTCTAGATTTCTCACTTTCAAGTTCAGTTGTTAAATTACAAGTATTTGAACTGAATATTCCCTCTTTAGTCTTTAGGTTGTGGGGTTTTGAGGACTGAATCATATTAGGTTGTCAAACGCAGCTGCTGCCATGTCAACACTTAATTATCTCCTTCTGGATGTTTTCTTTGGCACTTATGTTAACATGAATGTGCAAACAAATCTACCTTTCTTCTGCCTTTCAACGTAATGCATTAATTGAGAATTAAGGAGATTTTCTTTTGATTCGTCTTTCCATAGTAGCAACTTTTTAAGTGATAGCTTTGGATTCTGCCTGTGTGTTGGTTGAGCTGAAGCCTAAAAAACCCATCACAGTAAAAACATGGTAGTATGTGGTGCTGCAGTTGTCATGCAGCACTTGTATTTAACTGCTGTTCTCAGAATGATGATGGTAACAATACAGAATAGCAAATAAGAGAAACGGATCCTTGTTTGTACCAGTGTTTGTAACTATTCTATGTTTACTGTAATGATACCTGTTGAATTTTAGTAATGGCTTTTTGTTGCCATTAGAAAAACCTGAAGCATTGTAATATCTGGCAATTCAGTGTGTCCTCTGATTAATGTTTTTAGGGTAGAAATCTGAAATATTTCCCTGGCTGAATGTAGCCGTACTCTTCCCTTACCTTAATTTTTGCCAGTTCTGTTATTACTGCTCATGATGAGTTTGTTATCACAAATATCATCTCTTATCTTGTGTGGTGATCACTTAGGTCACTTTTAGGACACCTCTCTCTGATCTGACACTGCTTTTTCTTGTGATTTTGGAGGCTTTTCCTAGTTGCAGTGTGTGCATTGTTACAGTTCTGTTTTTAGTCTGTTCCATTTTCATATCATTGCTGGTGAAAATGAATGAAGCTCCTGGTCTTAATGGTTCTGATAAGGAACAGCTGTGTGGGCATACTCCACTTGCCTTATGTGTTTATTCTTTTTGCCCAGAGAGTAGCTGAAACCACGAAGGAGAACTTCCAAACAGCTTGTCAATCACCAACAGAACCGTGTGTGCAGGAGACTTTATCCTTCTCAGCGTACAAGCCCGTCTATGTCACTGTTAATTCTGTTTGCTACAGAAGGTTAAGTCCTGCCCTTCAAGTTTTCACATGAGTAGAGCAGGATATAGGTCTCTGGCACTACTTTCTTCCATCTTGCCAGCCATTCATGTTAAAAAAAATGTTGTTTCAATAGTTTAATAGCTTGTTTAATAGTTTTGTACTGTATTCTGAAGGAAAATGAATGGCTCTATAATTTCTTTCCATGTGCCTTGTTTGTGACAAATATGAGTGCCAAGATCCCCTAGACAAAGCTCTGACAACACAAACTGGATTTAAGTGCAACTTACAATGCAGAGGGAGGGGAGGGAGGAAGTTTGACTGTGAGTGTGATTCAGTCACTGACTCTCTCATACATCTTGAAAAAGGGAACAGCAAGTGTCTGTTAATCTTCTGTGGTACTGCTTGAGCACTTTAAAAATATTGAAGCATCAATCATCAGTAGCAATGGGGATCCTGAAGGCATGCTAGTGATTACTGTCGGCATACTGGGGAGCTGATGAAGCTAACTCCAAAGGATGTGGGCTACTGAGTCTTTGCTAGTTTAAGATGTCTGTGGTAGGAGTTTGGTGGCTTTCTCAGGTTCCCTCCCTGATACTCTGCTGATTGCCAAAGGCAGGCGGGCTGATACTTACTGAGATGTACCTCTATGCAGTTTGGTAACTGTGTGGGGTTTTTGGGTGTATCTACATCTGTGCAACTCAGTGGCAGGTGACCTCTGGGTTCTTGGGAACTATGAAGCCATTTAGGTGTTCTAAGAATTTACTAGTCCTTTTTTTTGTGTGTGTGATTTCACCACCTCAAAAGAAGCAGGCCACCTAGCATGCATCAGGCTTTTTGGAGCTGGCATTATTGCTAGAAGACTGCAGGTTGTTGCTTTTAAAATAAGTGATAATGGAACAAAGAAACAAAAAATAATAAGAAAAAGGTGTTAAGACTATGCCTGAAGATAAGATTTGTTCCTAACTTTTTTTTTTGCTAGTAGGAAAAAGTGGTTAATAAGACTCTGTGGTCTACTGTGGTGTTCTCTGTCATGTCTGGAAAACTTCAGAAGTGCATCTTACTCACTGTTACTGTTAAGTAGGGTTAGCTGGATCACTCAGAACAGCCACGTTTAGTTTTCTTAAAAGATAAAATTCTCATAGTGGTTTTGTCAGTTGTTAAGATATGTAACAGAACAGGACCAGAGGCAACAGGCACTGAAACACAGGAGGTTCCCTCTGGATATCAAGAAGTATTTTTTCACTGTGAGGGAGGCCAAGCACTGGTGCAGGTTGCCCAGAGATGTTGTGGACTCCCCCTCCTTGGAGATACTCAAAAGCTGTCTGGATGTGGTTCTGGGCAACTGGCTCCAGGTGTCCCTGCTTGAGCAGAGAGGGTGGACCAAATGACCTCCAGAGGTCCCTTCCAACCTCAACCATTCTGTGATAATTCTACTAGCATATTTTGAAGCTTAGTGTAGTGCAACTCTGCTCTTCAAACTCTGTTGGATCTAGAAATAATTTTGGAAAAGCCAGTCAGAGTCCTGGTGTTTGTTTTCAGTCTTGCCTTAACTGAGTTGATAAGCAACCTTGTGATTGGAGTGCAGATCATCTTTCATACAACAGGGTACAACCATTATTGGAATAGGCTTCTTATGGAGGATTGGTAATGTCTGATAGAATTTGACTTTTAGAAATAGAAGAGAGCTAGAACTAATGGGGTTTGCTAACTTGCTGATACTAAGGTCAGATAACAAGCAATTTGTATATGAAGAGAAGATAACCTAGGCTAGATCTAGTCCTGCTATTGTACTCTAGTAACAACCATGTTGGGAAAGAAGAGTTGATATTTCTTGTTTTCTGGTTAAGGTCTAACAATGGAAGGAAAATAATTTAGGTGTTGGTCTCTAGGACTTTGGGCAAGAAAGCTACCATTTTTTGAGAAGTTAATTCAGTAGATGTACCTTTACTAGCATCAGCAAATACAATTTACTGAATAAAATGATGGACAGCTAAGATGTGTCATGGACCCTCATTTACCTACTACTGTGGTATCTGTACCACTGTTAGGCTGAGCGGGCACCCAGCTAGGTTTAGGTTCCTGGGCTGGGTATGAGGGGCTGTTTTGGCATTTTATTCTTAACCTTCCATCCAAAAGACAGATATAAGGGAAAGGAAATCTGAAGTTTGGGTGTTGAGCAAACTATTGGGCTGAAGTATTATGATTGATTCTTGTCTTCCTTAACTGAGTGGTACTGATAATTTTTACTGAGTGACCTACCTAGGAAGTAATGATTCAAAACTCTTGCACTGCTCTCAAAGCTGCTGAAATTCAGGAAGTGTAAAACCCATTCATTCTTTCCTGTTGTTAAAAAAAGTTATATCACTGAGTTCATTTGCAGATTTGCTACTGTTTTTCAAATCTACCTCTCATCTGCAAAGCATTAAAACCAGAAGCACTCAATATTATGATGTACTTATAAACCTTATAAAACTAAGGCTCACTTATTTAATATCCCCCAGTGCTTGGAGAGTCTCAAATGTTGAGAAAGGAGAACTTAGTGAGGTAGGGAACTGCTATTGTGAATGAATAAAGTTCTTGCCTTTTAGCTGACATCCAGTTTGTCTTGTTGAAACAAACTTTTTAACATCCTACTTCTTAAAATAAGAATAAAAGTGCACTGCTGAAAAAATGTCGTTTCATTCAGTTAACTGAATAAATATGGAACTTAATTTCTGATTCTGAAATCAGATGTTAGAATTACCCACAGGATAGCTGTATCATAGGCTTCTCTCCACACATGCAAACACTTTATTTAACAATTTATGTTCGTATGTATAATACTGTATTGTACTGTACTCTTTGAAGTTCAGCAGGATCAACACTTTCACTTGAAAATCAACAGCAGAGCCATTGCCAGAATGTCACTTTGGCAGATGAGATGTATTGTTTGTTTGCTTGTTTTGGTTGTTGGTTTTTTAAGAAAAAAAAATAAAAAAGCATTGTCAGGCTTTCACAAAAAGGAGTATTTTCTAAGGGTGACTTGTAAATTTACTTTTTCCTTTGTTGCAGGAACAATTAAGTATACAAGGTCAATTTCATTTGCCATGTCATACACATGCAGTTGCTGGCGTACTAAGGATCCCTTACTGATGATAATCTTATGTTTGTAAAAGATCAAATTTCAAGTAATGGGACACCGTTGAGTATTTTTAAATGCATACAAGTTCACAGTTTTCATCAGGCAGGCTTTAATGATCTGCTTTTAGTCCTAGCTGATTAGTTTGATAAGCTGAGCAGGGAAGATGCAACTTCCCATTTATTTCTAGCTGTATTGTCAGCCATTTTTTATTTCTAACAAGTGACTTAGTTTTATAATAATTCAGTGGTAGAACAGTGGCTGTATCTCAGTATCATTAAGTGACTGAGTGTTCTCACTTTGGGAAACATTTGTGGGGCTTGCCTGTGGTGGGGACTGCTTCCTACTTGAAGAGGTTTTTTGGGAATCTTGGTTTCTGAGGCATGGCTCGACATTTGAAAACATCCACGTTTTCCTAACTGTGGATGCTGTTTCAGTCTTGATAATCCAGACATAATGGCAGTTTGCATTGAACTACCAAATGCTCCTTGCCAAGTGAGCTTGCATTATTTACTTTAATATGACTAGAACCCTTGGTTAGAATAAACACATCCTCTATGTAGTGCAGGATGAGAGTTGTTTGCTTCTGGCTTTCTCAAATTAAACTGTTAAATAGTAGTTCAGTGTGCAGAACCCTTCTGCAAAAGGATCATATTTGCTTACTGCTAAATTAATTTTGTGTTCTAAACTAACAAAATGTTTGTCCCTTGAATATTAGAAAGATGTAATGCTGTTCTCACTATGGTCTCCCAGCACTCACATGTTGCAGAGCTTGAATCCTTGGGGGTTTTTTATTCCTAATACCGTTGCCCAACAGTCCACAAATGTGTTGCCACTCTGTCCACCTTGTGATGAGTTACTTAAGAAAAAAGGTGCAGACTGAGTCTGTTGTATATTCATCAATAAAATATCATTTTCTGTATTAGCGTAGCCTAATGCACTTACAGCTGAGAGGAAAGGTGCTATTTGGTAAGGGAACTGGGGATGAAGGGCAGGAAAACAGACTTTTATGTATTAGTATATGTAACTTTAATTCTTGCTTTTTATTGTGAGTGACCAAACTGCTTTTTTACTTCCTTGTTTTTCTTTTTGGCCTTTGAAAATAATGGTGGTATTCTGAGTAAATACAGTGAGTCATCTTATGAAACTTTTTTGCCTAGTCTGTGAATGCTACTGAAACATTTGCATGCAAGAATGTTTTGTGGTATGTAGGAAGAATGCAAACAAAAATCACAAGGCATAGATTGGCTAGACTTCTGCTTGCATTGACTTTGAAGGATGGAATTGAAGAAAACTGTTCTGATCCTCTAATTCTTCCCTGCACTGAGATTCTGAAACGCCTCTTTCTGTGTACCTGAGTCCCAGAACTCTGGAAACTGCAGTCGTCATCTTCAGAAAGGCACGGGCTCACAAAGTATTGACATCAAATCGAGAAGAAAATATCAACATATTTCATTATCATAATTGATGTAGTATAAGCTACGTATGTCTGGTAGGCTAAATGTAGATTCTAAAAAGTACAGTTTCCTTGATCTGCCACTTTCTGAAATTCCTTTAAAAAAAACCAAACCTTGTGAACAAAGGAAATACATTTAAGTGAGTAAAGCTGAAGCAATTTCTACAGCAATAGCAAAATTGATAAGTGGTATATAAAGACTTCCTTGCTGAAAGTGGCTGCACTGACATATCATAGGACTGGAAGAGAGATCCTGGATCCTCATATTCAATATTTGTTGCAGTCAGTTCAACACACTTGTATATTCCCTTTTGTAAAGTGACTAAGTATCATCTTAAAATGGTCAAAGCTTTGTCCCCAGGTGTCCCTCTAACAGATTATTTTAAAATTTCCATGCTGTCCTGGTTTTTAGCTGAAACAGAGCTGGATTTCTTTTGCAGTAGTTAGAATTGTGCTGCATTTTGCTTCCAGCCTGGGACTCGCTACGAGAGAGACGCTGGTAACACACCAGTGTTTGCATTTTTGTCGCTGGAAGTGAAGGACTTTGTGTTCTGTCAGTCTACAAGCACAAGATCTAAGGGGGGAGAAGAATATTTAAATTAATGAGCTAAATTGGCATTTAGATATGCCAGTGGGATATTCCATATGATATCCCATCATGCCCAGTATATTAATGATGGGCTTTTCCTCTTTTGTCTCCCTCTGGCTTTCGCTCAGGCTCTCGCTCTTCCTGGATTGCGGTTTCAGTTCGGGATTGTCGCTCCTCTGGATCGTGATCTGGGAGCGGGTCGGGCTCGGTCAGGAGGGGGTGAGCTATAACATTGAGTGTCATTCACTTGCATATTTTGTTACTGTTATCATTATCATTACTATTTTAATATTAGTGTTATTTTAAGTTTTCTCTCTATTATTAAACTGTTCTTATCTCAAACTATGAGTTTCCGTACCCTTGCCCCTCAGTCCTCTCCCCTATCCCCTGGGGGTAGGGGGGGAAGTGGGTGAACGGCTGTGCTGGCTGCTGGCAAGGGCTAGCCCAGTGAAACTGTCTCACCTGCTTGGAGTAAAACTTGATTCTGGGATTCTGGCTGTGTGTATCCATGACCAGTTTGGACACCTGGCTAAAACTGGTGTCTTCTCTTGGTGTTTATAAGAGCATCTTATAAACAGAGGAACATCTTATCTTATAAGAACAGCATCTTATAACAGAGAAGGGCCACAAAATTGGTGAAGGGCTTAGAGGGGAAGCTGTATGAGGATAGGCTGAAGTTGCTTGGTTTGTTCAGCCCTGAGAAGAGGAGACTGAGGGGAGACCTCATAGCAGTCTGTAGCTTCCTCACAAAGGGAAGAGGAGGGGCAGGCGCTGATCTCTTCTCTCTGGCCACCAATGATAGGACCAGAGGAAATGGCAGGGAGATGTGCCAGGGGAGGTTTAGGTTGGACATTAGGAAAAGGTTCTTCACCCAAACGGTGGTGGAGCACTGGAACAGGCTCCCCAGGGAGGTAGTCATGGCACCAAGCCTGACAATATTCAAGAAGCATTTGGCTGAGGCCATCAGACACACGGTCTGAATCTTGTGATTGTCCTGTGCTAGGACAAGAGTTGGACTCCATGATCCTTGTGGGTCCCTTCCAACTCACAACATTCTGTGATTCTATGATCTACATTCCCTCTGAGCCTTTGTAAACTGGCTTACTTTTTGCTCCATTCATGTCAGGGAGACTCTCCCTTTTCTGTAGACAGTGTAGGAGACTTGCATTTAGACTTGGAGATGTAGAGAATCTTGTGATGTGGCTGACTAGGTACATTCATGGTATTCACTGCAGGACAATATTCTGCGATCAGTCTTCCTTGAGTAAGCTTACAGTGATTTCAGATGTGTCTTAGGAGCTATTTTTCGTTTCCTGGCCAGATTAGATACTGGCAGTGCCTTGCACAATGACTTTTTAAAATGCTTCCCTGTATATCTCTGTAGGAAATGCCCTACTGTTTTCTCTTTTCAGACCTTCATCTAGTTGGTGGTGGAGTGAATGAGTGATTAGCTCATACATGTGAGTACCTTCTCCTCCTTGGTCAATTCCAGGTGTCATAGCAGAATTTCTGCTTGTCTTACTCGTCAGATCCTGACCTTGCCTTCAGGACTGATGAACTGCATTTCTTGTCATCACTTCTGTTCACATGGTTCCTCTCACCTGGTGTTCTAGTCATTTGATGTATCAGAGGTGCCTCTCTACTCTTTGTTAGCAGCAATTTTTATTAGCCACTTCAATTCCTTTGCCACTAATGGGACTGTTAAATAAAACTAGCCCCAAGATAATTCTTGGCAACTTCTTCTGGTGATCTGTGTCTAGCCTGATATTTTTGTAATCATCTTCTGTGGTCAGTTACTTAGTCACTTTGCAATTCTTCTACTAAATAAGATAATTGCCAGCTTTATTAATTTTTTTATGCAGCTGTTGTCAGTTCCAGTTACCATTGACTTTGGTATTTCCCTCTGACTGACTTAATCTGAAATCTTGCATGTTACTGATTGTACTAGGGCTGATTTGTTTTCCCTTTTCTCCCTTCACCTCCAACTCTAAAGACAGGTTTTGTTTGCTGTCCTGCCATCATAGAGTATGTCCTACTGGGGTTTTTTCGTCTGCTTTAAAAGTGTAGCTTATGGGTTTTAAATGTTTATATTGGCTAGAGGTGAAGTAGGCACAGTAACTTGAGAATGCATGAAAGTTTTATTTGCTACTGTAAGTACAATTTAATATCCCTTCTGTTTCAGAAATACATAGCAGTATCATCTGGTTTCCTCAGCTTGTGCTCAGGAAACTGTTATTTTTAATTCCATGTTGGTTGTGATAGTTTCCAGACCTGTTTCATAGTAGACATCCTGTCTTTGTTTCTTTATGAAGACATTTTCACTGCCAGGTTACTTCTTCACTTAGTTCTGATGTGTTGTTGAAGAACTTTGTTTTTAATATCTTTAAAATAATTTTTTGTGAAGTTTTAACTTTATTCCTGTACTTTAACATATGAGATGCAACTTCCTTAATCAACTCCTTCCTTCCCTTTTTAGGAGGAGTGGGGAAGCTGTTTATCTAGTTAAGCCTATTTCATCTTACAAGTTGTCTGGTGCACACTGCATCCCATGAGACATTTCCAGGTTCATTTCAGCACATTTAATGAAGCAGCAGCTCAGTATTTAGAGAGTATGAATTCCTCAGTCTACCTGACTGCTTAAACTAGTTCCTTTTGCTTATTGCTCACTTGAGTCGGAAGTTAATCTCCTGTAATGCCCAATTCATCGTGATATTTTTTCATTCTAATAATAAATAAAAATCTGTACCAAGGCTGGTTTCTTGCAATCTACTGGAGACTCTAAGCAGGACTGTCCTTTTTTTTTTTTTTTTTTTTTAGAACTGCTTTTTTGGGTCCAAATGGATTCTGTTTGTTCTTTTGCAGTGGTGTGGCCTTTTTTTGGTTGTTGGGTTTTTTAATCTCTCAAAGTTTTAAGTGGTGTGGATATGTGTTGCCTCTATCTCTACTGGCTTTTCTGAACAGTGTATATATTTCAATATGTGTTTTAGCCACTAAGACTCTGTTGCCTGTGTGACATTTAGCCTTGTATTTAATACCTATTTCAAGTGGATCAGTTGTGTAGTATAGGCCTTTTCTAAAAAAAAAAAAAAAGTATGCAAATACTTTAAACTGTTTTATCTGGTTATGTCTGTTTACCAGGGCAACCTACTTGTCTGCCTGACCCCTGTTCTCATCTGTGTTAGGACTTTCAGTCCTTTATCAAAGAATCATAGATAAGAGTCCTCATTGGCCACATCCTCATTTTCCTTTGCTAGTGCAGAGAGGTTAGATGTGGAGATTGTGTGGGTGCCCAACAACTTTCACTTCTCACTTTCAGCTGCAAATCCCTTCTTGGGTGTGTCACCTTGTCCTGGAGGGTGGATGTCCTTGTCTCATGAATGAAACTATGAATATTCCAGTGTTTCACCTATCTTTCTCTCTCCTTGTTATTTTAATGCTCTTGATCAAATCCCTTGAGATATAGCTGGGTCAGTTGTTTGAAGTCCTGCCATCAAAATAATCTTTAGATTCTGTACCTCCCCCCCACCCTGTTCTTTGACTGTAAAGTAACCTTGAACATCCAGAGAGGATGTAGCTTTAGCTCACCAGGGAAATAGATAAAGTGCGAAGAGGAGGGGGAAGGGCTGATCTATGTGAATTGTTTGATCAGCTTTTGAAAGCATTCACTTAAATGTTACTTATATCTATATCAAAACATAAAAAAATCAAGTTGCATGTAAGTGAATTTATATATATATTTAACTGAAAATGTTTATATATCATTTTCTTTCCCTGTAAAGTCATAGATATAGTAGCAGCTATTGCCAGAGTTTTTCAGCAGCTATTGCTACAGCTGAGGCAATTTTGCAGGTCACCAGATGTAGAGAAAAGCATCTGGTAAATAAATAGGTTCTGGAATTTGTAGACTTCATAACTGGCACATCTATTTCTTTCTGTGGGAAAAATTCTCCGAATAAATTTACTGTGACTGGGTTGCAGCTTCTGCAGGATGGTATATATTAATTCTGGTGGATCCTGGAAGATATATATTTAATCTGATGGATCATATTGTTTTAAGATAATTGCTTTCTAATTAATGCTTTCATTAAAGTTTTGTGAATGTGTAGGCCTCAACTGTCCTGACCTCAGGCTGCTGCTGATGTATGTTTGGTTTTTGGTGGGTTTCTGTGTATACATGCAACACTAAGGGGAAAAGAAACAGCGGTTATACTTGCGTAGGTGTTCTAATTTTGGAGAGGAGAGTAAAATCTCTCCAGTATTACTGGTGGCAAGAAAACAAATAACCTTTTTCCGGTATCTTTTCTCTCCTGATAATCCCCAGATCCAGATTTAGTGGACAGTGATGTAATGCTACTATAGCTGTGTGCTTACTTTCCCAGACTAATGCCATGGTTGCTTTGGCTGGTCTCCACTGTTCTTCCATCCTTCTGCTTGTGTGGGGTTTTCTACTAATTTCTTAAAAGGCAGCGTGTTATGTCTCTGCTCACTGCACCTTACATGTTGGCTTTAAATGTGGGGAGAGGGTGAGAGGTTGCCTTGTGCGGCCACACCTGGCAGGCTGCCTTGCCCTGCCTGTGTCTGGCTGCCACCACCTGAGAGTGGAACAGCTGAACTAGGAGGACCCCTGTGGAGTTCTAGGTCACTCAGCTCTGATTCATGGCAGTTAACACATAGCATTGAGAGTATCTTTATCCATAGCAGATGCATGATGTGTATGTTTTAAGGTTTTGCTGGGTTTTGGTTTTTTTTTTAAGGCATTCATCTGTACTAAATAGGCTGCTGTGATTGGCAGAGTTTTAAAACAAAAATACCCTCTGCAAGAGTGACAGATCTAGTATACAAAGTGCCTCTGGTATTCATTCCTGGTTTTGATGCTATTTATCCATATTTTGATCTGTTACTTCAGAAGGAAAAATCTTGATGGCAATGAGCATCATGATTTTGTGCTTTATCAGAAGTGGATAAATGAAGCCTGTCTATATCTGCACTGACAGTAGAGAGCCTTTCTGTTCTGTGTCAGCTCAGCTAGCGATAGAGTATGGACATTCCAATGCAGAACAGTGCACTCACTTTAAAATCTCTCTAAAGCAACAAGTAGATGTACTTCCTTTAACTTGTTTTATCCAGCCTGAGCTGCACCTCAGAAATGGTAGGTCAGAGGACAGAAGAAGCTGTGGCACACTACCTTTGGTCTAACCCCATGTGGTAGGTATTTCCTGGCAGACCTCCAGCTGGCATTGCTACAGGTGCTTGCACAGGTCTGTAACTAAGCAGGCAAACCTGGAGTCTTAGCTTGCCCATCTTTTCAGTTCTGATGTGGCATTTGTGGCATTCAGTAATTCATATGATCTGACAAATGCTTTCTTTTCCATGAGTAGTGTTATTCTTCTTTTCCTCACTCACCAATGACAGGGATGAAGAAGAACAGAACTTTTAGTAAAAGTTAAGAGTTCAACTCAGTAAAGAAGATGGATGAAACCATAGAGGAAATAGGTAGAGGTCACAAGCCAGGTGATGGGGTGGAGGGTGAAGAGGGTTTGCAGTCGTGGCCTGTGGGACAGTGGAAAGACTGTCATTGCCACCAGCAGTGGCTTTTTTTAGTTTATTTTGAATTTAACTCCCAGAATTTTATAAAAAGTGCAGGCACTTCAATTACATAATGACCTCTAAAATGAAGGTGACAAGAAATGCTGAATCTGTGGAACAAATTTCTAGCTGTCAGCCAAATTTTCTGCCTGAAACCTGTTATCAACTCAGGGTGGGAAGATAAAGCCTGCTACATAAAACTTTTTATTAATTTTTTCTTAAGTCTTTATTGAGTATAAGAATACAGAAGAGAGAATTGTTTTGTGCCTTTATTGGGGTGCTGCAGTCTTTGCTGCTATAGCCGATTTTGGAGCCCCTTGTGTATGTCATGCCAATACAATGGCTGCAGGGAAGGGTCAGGCTGTCTGCGTGTGCAGCAGACTCCCTCCTCCTCTTCCTCCACTGCAGTGCCTAGCTAGGTGACACAGGAAGAAGCATGTGGGTACCAGGGCAGCTTGCTGGTAAAAGCAACCTCTTGAATGGAAACCTGGGGTGAACAAGATTCCATACACAGCTAATAAAGTGACAGATTGGTTTAGCTTGAAATGGAGCAGGTGTGCACGCTTCTGTCACCTGCTGAAACTGGAACCAGAGTGCTGGAATAGGAAAGCATTTGGTCTCTTGAAAATAGGAGTTCTGAATGAAAGTTGGAGGCTCTAACTTAATCATCTTAATAGTTTGCTTCCTGCTTCTGTGTGGTAACATGCAACTGTGTGTGCCTATGAGCTTTTTCTAACGGGAAGGTTTTTTTCTCCTTGAAAGACAGAAAAGCTGAGACGGGGCTACTAATTTCTGAAAGCTATATTTGGCTCAGAGCAATTAAAGCTAGCTCTATACAGAATTACACTTGTAACTAGCTTATCCATCATGCAAACCATAAGATTTGTAGTGTTTGGTTTCAGTCAGACTTGGCATTACTGGCAGCTTTTGCTCACATGCATCAAACTGAATTTTAGAAGGTATGTCTGTTGCAGGTTGTTCTGGGCAAGTCACTTGCTTTCTTACTGTTCCCTGTCACTTTGTTCCTAGTTCCATTTTCAGTGTAAACCAGCATAATCCTCTGTTGCTTCCAAAAGGGGTAGTTCAGCTCTACTCTCCTGTCTGCAGCTGCCTGATTTGCTGTTTTAATCTCATATCGGCTGGCAGCACATTCGTGCAGTGAAATAGTTCAGCAAACCATGTGGCTAAAAATCTGGCTTTTTTCCTGGTTAGTTAATAACTGGATTTGTTCCCCGCTCTCATTTCACTCTGTAGTCATGTTGCTACTGGTTTTAGCAGGAGTTGCACCAGAAATAAATGGCTAATTTTGAGAAGGGAGAGAATTGGCTGGTTCCTCCTCAAGAGTTTAAGTCTGCCTGATGCAGATTTACACCAAATTACACTTTATTGCGAGATTAAGTCATTGTTGCACTCCTGGTAGGCTCTTCCAGGAATACTGAGAAATGTGTAGCTTCTTTGGGACTATGGTACAAAACAGCTTAATGAATTGTTGTAGAGTTGTTAAAAGGTCAATTATTGCATGTTCATTCTCTTTTTTCCTTGGGTACCAAATAATTAATTTACTCCATTCTGCATAATATGAGCAGTCCTCTATGATGCTCACTCTGTGAGCTGTAGTCACCCACTGAGATATGTTTATTGTTCAATTTATTCTTCTATTTCAGTGTATCAGACACTAGAATTTTTCTAATGTCTGTGAGTATGTCTGCACAAGCGTGGATGACTTTTTCTTTCACAGGCACAAAAAAAAAGTTATAAATCAATCAACAATGCAGTTAAGCTGTTCTGGATTTCCCAGATGATTTTAGGAAGTGTGCACCTGTATAGCAAAATATTAAGAAACAAAATGTCTTATGGGTGCATCTGCATGCTCACTGATCAGATGAGATTACTGCAGTGTGGTGGTTTGGAGAGCAATGGGAAACACGGGACCTTTTTTGAGCTAGCAAGTTGTGCAGAAAATTTCATTTTGTCAGGAGGAATACTTGCTGTATGTGCAAAAATGTGTGGGAAAACAAAGGCATCAGTTGGCTTTATGGGATGACTAAGTGGTTGGTACAAGCCTCAGTTCCCTGGATGACTTCTCAGATACCCTTAGAAACATCATTCAGGGTGAAGGCCCCGGCATTTGGCTTGCTGTGGGTGGCCTGGAGTTCACGAGTTCTGCAGCTGTGAAGGCAGTGCCAAACTCTTACACAGGGGGCTGCACAATAAAGTGGAAAACTCGGGATATTGTTTTGGGTAACTCTTAGCTAAATAAGGGCTTTGTGATTGAAATGGTGGAAATGACAACTCTGCTTTCCTGTCCTGTAATCTCTGGAGTTGCTGTGTAAGGTCTGACCTTGTTGGCTGTGTTGAAAAGTTCCATTATTTTTCTTAATTTTGGGATAGTGATTTTCAAAATTTTATTAAAGCCATCATGTGTTTTGGAAGTTAGCACAGAACTGCTGATGGCCTAGTGGAAAATGAGAAGGTGATTAGTGACAACCAGCATGGCTTCACCAAGGGCAAATCGTGCCTGACCAATCTGGTGGCCTTTTATGATAGGGTTACAACATTGGCCGACCTCTCTGGGGTCCCTCTAGGGTCACTGTTATTTCAATGTGGTATGTAATATACTCGTGATAACAAATGTCATTGTCTCTAACCATATAAGATTGGGTTTTTTTATTATTTTTCTTACAATGTTCATCTAAGTAACACAATGAATTAAAGGCACTATTTTTCAAAGCTAGATTTTTTTTTTTTTCAGAGGCTTATCATAAGGTGATTTTGTTGCCTTAACCAAGTTCTTAGTATATGATTAGTTGGAAGTTTTAAATGTAGAACAGCTTAATTTCTGAGTTACTGGGAAAAATGCCAGCCTTAGATTTGGGAAAGTCTGAGTAATAAAATCGTAAAGCTGGTTCATCACTCAAGTATGTTATTATTTCATCTGTGCCTGCCCACTGCATGCTCTTACAGGCTAAAAATGTCAATAGCCTCTTACATTAATAGCTATTTTAGGTCTCTAATCTTAAAAGGCAGCACAAATAAAAGAACCTTAAATTAATACAAAACACCAAAGGTAATGTATCAACTGTTCTTTGCTGCTCTAGTTTTAGAAACGTCCACCCCTAATATTTGGATTATTGTTAAAAATGCACAAGTTCATACATTAAAAAAATCTAGTCCTAAAATTAGATCACAGATGTTTAGACTCCAAACTGGTTGAGGGTGGTGGCATTTTCAGGAATGTAACAAATAGAAGAAGCAAGGAGTTGAGTGTAAACATGAAATTAAGAGTTATTCAATGTAGACAGTTAGGCAAAAGTATTGCTCAAAACTCAGTGAGTTGAAAACAGGGAAAAGGATTTCCTTTTTCTTTGGAAAATATGCTAGCACTTGAAGAATAATACCAAGTAAAGGTGTTAATGTCAATGACTCAAGAAATGCAGAAGAACTTAGTTCCATTGCTAAAATGAAGCTGTATGGTCTATTGACTGCATGTAGAAATAACAACAAAGAAAAAAGTCAATATAACTGCTAAACAGTATAAAAAAAGTAAAGGGTATGTGGTACCCAGACACTGGTTCATCTGGTGTTGATTACAGACTTTTGGAAAGGCTGTTATCAAACTAATGTGAGAACTGACTTGTGGCAACAGAAATTCAAATCTAATAATTGGAGTGAAGCATCATACATTCTATAAATATAGAGGCAAAACCTACTGATCCTTTTTAGCTTAAATTGAGCACATTAAACTTTGTCATAAGCCATTTCTGTTTGGTAGTGTTCATATTGTACAGAGAAGTCCTGCAGGCTGCTAGAACTGTAAAATCAGATTGTTTTCAGAAAAAATGTATTTAACTAAATGTCAAAAATGTTGGTTGCTTCAGAGCAACATGTGAATATGAGTTTGTTAGAGTAATACCCCAATCACCTCTTTCTGCATGGGATTCTTTCTTTTTTTGTGCTGACAAGTTGTTTCAGTGGTTTCCCTACACTCTCAGAGTTACACACAATTCTGGATCCTTGAGGCAAGAAGGATTTCTGTTACAAAATGCATTGTTCTGTTAGTGTGTTTGTGGACTAAAACTTAGTTGCTTAGTTATGTGGGAGGATGTTGCTAACCTGAACTTCTACTACATATCTTTCAGGAGAGGAAGGTGTAGCTGTAGATGCTGTATTTTAGGGAAATATTTTTTGGGGGGGAACACACAAATAAAACAAGGTAGAAAATTTTCTGAATATTCATATACTGTACTTCTTACCTCCCTTGTTCTTCCCAGGTATGGAAGGGTAATGCAGCAGGAAGTTTTATTTTTTGTCTGATTCTTTTTGTTTGTTTTTCAGATCTAACAGCACCCTCATGTGAGCTTACCACATCTTGCCTCTTGGAATTGCTCGGACTTTCACTGCTGTAAAAGAAGAGATTTGGACTATTTATAGTTGACACTGAGAGACTACCCGCTCACTGTAAGTCAGTCCCCCTTGTATAGTGGATGTGGTGCCCTCACTGTAAGAAAGCAGAAGTTAAACTGATGTAGAGCCTGGTTCAGCCTAGAGAGGACATGATGAAAGAAGCTGTGTAAAAAGCTTCTTGCTATGAAGAATCACTCCATCAATGGATGATGGGGAAGGACTATAGTATAGCTGGCCTTGAGGGTGATACATTGTGCTTAATTGTCTGTCTAGAAGAAGAATTGAAGGATGTAGCAAGGAAATGGAATAGGTAAACTCAAGTTGTGCTAACGTAGAATGGCTGAGATTAGGATAATTGTTCAAAAATACCTCAAGGCTGTGTTACTTTTGGGGCAACTGGAGAAAATACCATTCATTGGATTGTACTGTGTTTAGGTTCCCTTTAATCTTAGGCTTTGGGATTCCACAGGTTATCTACCAGGTCAGGAAGGGACTCTCATTGCACCATTGGACTCTTTGTGGTTTCTGTCTCATTCTGAAATGCTCTATATAGGCTGCAGCCAAAGACAGGTGGCAAGGTTGAGATAACTTCTTGTGTTGCTGGTGGGTGTGTATTTTGCCTGAATGTTCACTGTGAGATTTATCATTAGGAGGAAATTTTATCACAAGTCATATTACCAGTCATGGCACTTGTAGTGTTTTACTTTCTCTGATAGCATGTAGATGTACTCACAGTACATTTGGAGTACTTAACAATTTCTCTTTTGGATAGGGATGTTGTTAAAACATTTGAGCTTCCTGTGCTGCCTTTTAACTTATTTTTTAATATATTATTGACCTTTTTAACCTATAGGCATTAAATTAGTCTTATAGGGCATATAGGACATGTAGGATGTTATAAGTCTTACATGGATACAACTTACATATTTGCTTGCAGTTGTGGAAGAATGGATGTTCTGAACTTTGCAGTTCTTACAGTATATAAACTGATGTCTTGAGATTAGTCTTAACGGGCTTACGTGGATCTCTTACCTGTAAAGCAGAATATAGCGCTGCTGTTCTACACTAACTTCCTATTATACTTGCATCTGTGTTTGTATACGCTCACTCACTGCTTTAAGCTTGGTGAATTATTTTAGGCTAAATCTCTTACAGTTTACATGCTTACAGTGAGCACGTAGGTATTTATTGCTAGCTGTTTATTGCCCACGAGGACTCACTTACCCCTGGAAAGCTGGGCATGAGTAATGAAAACTGAAGTATGTAGCAGGCACAATGGTTGAATTTTGTTAGATGTGGCTGCTGTAAAGCACATCAGCATCTATGTGTGTTTTCAGCTTCTAGAAGTTAGGAGCTGAAAAAGAGCTGGAGAAGGAGAGCAAGGAGTGGAAAATACTTGTTTTATTTGTGTTGGTAGGTATTGCTATGCTGTTACCATAGGCTCTCTCTGGGAGATGCCCGGTTGCTATAGGATCCTTTCACCCATGCAGCTGGCACAGTTTATCAAATACTATTACAAAACAGTTAGCTATTATGTTGGGAAGCTTTATATTTGAGTAGCAAAGTGATTAATGACTTTCAAAAAGTTTCAGTGTACTTGGCAGAAATGAATATAGACCTGCCCGGCCCCAGTGTGCAACACATGGCTATTTTATTTACCAAGGGGGTTCCTGTGGAACAGGTATGTTCCTGGCTTCACATGGGGTTATACAGCAAACCTATGAAAAAGTCAGGGCAAGCCCTAAATTTGCTTATCCTAATCTTTCCAGTCCAACAATGTTCTCAATTGCAGGATAACTTTGATAGTTGCTAAAAGGAAGGGTGGTAGATCTACAGGGATACAAAACTAACAGGAATTAAACAGTTACAAAAAGGAAATATTTCATTGCTCTTGTAGTAGCTGTGGCAGAAGCCTGCAATGAGAACTAGTGTTTATCTTAACAATAATATTTTCATTTTCATGCTGGCATAGTACCATCCTGTTGCCACATTCTTGGAATGCATTAGTAATTTGTAACGCCATTTTTTGAGATACACTAACACATGGTGTAATTTCACTGAAGAGCTCTATGTCTTTGAAAAAGGAAAGAAACAGTATTTGGTGCTCAAAGTGAATTCACCTTAAAGGGAAGTTATCTTAAACACATTTTTATAAGTTGAAAACTGAATTTATGGCTGTTATAGAAGCAGTTTCCATGTGTTACTGAGCCATTAGAGTTCTTTACTGGTCTCTGGAACATAGGAAAATATAGTGAAGGAAGTGATCCTCATTCCTCAATTCTCATAAATTTTATTTAAGAAACTTTTTGGAACCCCTGTGTATTCCTTTGTTGGTATTCTCTCAATTTTGCCAACTTGAAATTCCAAACTTAGTTTTTCAGAGCAAATATTATGTACGTTGATTTTTGGTTTTCTGTCACTTGGACCAGTGACATAATAAGTCTCATGAAAGGTATTTAATTTTACTTTGTAAGCTGAATATTGACAGAAACATTAAGAATATTGGCAGCTTGACATTGTGAGTTTGCTCTTTACTAACCATCTTATATGAGAAACTCTTGCACAGAACTAAATTCTGTGCTAAAATGTCATTTAGTACTCCCTTTGAAGGAAAATGAGCTCAAACCTTAATGTGCCTATACTAGTAAATGCAAAAATAGCCAATGTGCACAACCCTATCCCTTCTTTCTGCGCAAACTTATGTCTGTGAATTTCAGCTACTTCTCTCAGACGCATTCCAGTGCTTCTTGTGGATTTAGCTATGAATACTTGCACTAACTTGTTCAGTGGATAGTAACATAGGTAGATATTTCTGCAGAAAAAGTGGAGAGGGGAGAAAAAGGATGTTTACCTGTCTTACGTCGTTGCTATTGGAACAAATTAATTTTGTGTTATTGTTTAACACTAAAATAAGCTATATATATATACATCATGGATAGCATCTATGAAAGGGAGGGGTGAAAAAGCAGGTAAGAGCATAACTTGTAATTTTTAGCTTTAGTCATAGGTACTTTGGTCTGAAACAGATAATAGAGGAACTGTTTGAAGCAAGTGGACTGCTGATATAGTATGATCATGGAATAAAGTCATTTTTAGAATTTGTGTCAGTAGAAATCACATGTTTGTGAAATTATGAGAAGGTGGATCAAATGCACAGGCACGGTTTCATTAATACAGCATCGTGAACCACTCAGCTTAGATGCATCTTTCCAGGCAAGTTATCACTTTGTAGGTGCCAAGCACATCAGGCTGATGTTGGGCTTGAAGTGGTGTGAAAAGGTTGGGGTGGGGAAAGGTGTGAAAAACTTCTTGGTCCTGTGGTGTCAAGGCCACAGACTGTTCCCCCAGTAGTGAGGCAGTATGTCTCACTACTCCATGAAAATTTGGATCTTTTAAATAGTTACTGTTTCCTATCTTGGGAGGGACTGTGAACTTTAGCTTGAAAAAGGCAATTAGCATAGCCAAAAATAACTGGTAAGAGGATTGTAAATCTTGTCTCCTTTTATGGCAACTTCTGATTCCTTGAAAAGGAAAGTAGCAACTGCTGTGTGTTTCATCATTCCAGAGACAATGAGGTTGGTTGCCCTTCATTTTAGCAACAGGATCAAATTACCTTCTTACTGACATTACAAGGAGAATTTTCCAAAGTAAAATTCAGTATTTTGCTTCCAGAAAGTGATACAAATAGTCCCAATTCTTACTGCTGAAAATGTTTTCTTCACACTCTCCCTGAGCAGAAGCACATACTTTTCATCTAGAGGTCGTGAACTCAGCCAGTCCTTTGATGTAAATCAGTTTTGAAAACTTACCCCTTGTTTTAAGAGTAGCTCTAAGATACCATCTCAGCCTTATCTTTTTTAGAAAGATTGGGTAACTTTTTCCTGTCTCTGTTTATGTAAACTCTGTTAAGTTGCTTATTTGTCCACCAGGTGAAGAATAAAAATAATGCTTCATATAAATCAGAAGGCAGAAGTTGTGTCACATTTCAAGGATGACATTGGAAATTTATTTATGAACAACAACTGTTGTATAGCTTCAGGGCCCCTTGCTTTCCAGTTGTGCAACAGCAACGTTTTTTTCACATGAATTAATTGCATGAGAGGGGAAGAGAAGGTTGCAGTTGTTCATGAACTTCTTCAGTAGTATAGTAATGAGAATGTGGGACTGAATATCCAATCCTGGCATGTGTAATGGTGAATGACATATGTTTTTGGCCTCTAGTGACTACTTTGTTCATTCACTCACTCCTAGTTTAAATGCCTTATACTCCCATTTGCTTTTGGGAAAAGGTCATATCCTCATTTTAATTCATAAGACAAGTTTTTGTAGCAGTAGGCATTCGAAGAAATGAAAATTGCATTGTTCCTTTAGGTTTGAAGACTCTTCCTGCACTAAGCAGAAAAATATTATTGTTAAAGTAGGTACTTCTCAAGGAGAAATAAAGATTACTTTAAAGACTGAGTAAAATGTTAACAGTTATTTTTTTTTTTTTTTTTAAAGCCACCTATGTAAAGTTCACAGTGTGCTTCTGTAGTAATTGTATTGAGTCTGTGTGGCCAGGTTTTGGTAGCAGAGGGGGGCATAGAGGTGGCTTCTGTGAGAAGCTGCCAGAAGCTTCCCCCATGTCCGACACAGCCAATGCCACCAGCTACAAGATGGACCCGCCCCTGGCCAAGGCCGAGCCCATCAGTGATGGCAGTAACGCCTCTGTGAGAACATAATTAAGAAAAAAGGAGAAAGTAAAAAAGCAGCATGCTTTGCAGCTGGAGAGAGGAGTGAGAAGGTGTGAGAGAAACAACCCCTGCAGATACCAAGGTCAGTGAAAAAGGAGGGGGAGAAGGTGCTCTAGGCACCAGACCAGAGATTCCCCTGTAACTTGTGGTGCAGACCATGGTGAGGCAGGCTGTCCCCCTGCAGCCCATGGAGGTCCATGGTGGAGCAGATGACCACCTGTAGCCTGTGGACGACCCCACACTGGAGAGGCTGGGTGCCTGAAGGAGGCTGTCACCCTGTGGGAAGCCCGCCCTGGAGCAGGTTCCTGGCAGGACTTGTGACCCTGTGGGGGACCCGCGCTGGAGCAGTCTGTTCATGAAGGACTGCACACCATGGAATGGACCCATACTTGAGAAGAACTGTCAGTCATGGGAAGGACTCACATTGGAGAAGTTCGTGGAGGACTGTCTCCTGTGAGAGGGACCCCACGCTGGTGTGGGGGAAGGAGTCCTCCCTCTGAGGAGGAAGCAGTGGCAGAAACAATGTGTGATGAACTGACCTCAACCCCCATTCCCCATCCCCCTGTGCTGCTCTGGGGAAGGAGGTAGAAATTGGGAGAGAAGTTAAGCCCGGGAAGCAGGGAGGGGTGGGGGAGGTGTTTTAGGATTTGGTTTTATTTCTCATTGTCCTCTGATCTGATTGGTAATAAATTAAAATATGAGTTTTTTCCCCCCCCAAGTTGAGTCTGTTTTGCCTGTGCCAGTAACTGTTGAGTGATCTCCCTCTGTCCTTATCTTGGCCAATGAGCCTGTCATTATATTGTTGTCCCCATCCAGTTGAGGAGGTGGAGTGATAGAGTAGACTTTGGGCATCTGGCACCCAGCCAGGGCCAACCCACCAGAGTAATGTGTGTTAATCTAGTTTTATCCTCACATCTTGGTCCAAGCATGTCATCTGTTGTAGATTTTTCTTTTTTGAGGCACATCTTATCAAAGCATATGTGAAGGATGAAAAAAGGTCAAACCTGACCCAGGATAGATATCAGTAGTGATTAATAAGCAAAAATGTATTAACGAAAATGCAACATTCTTTGAATATTTGTTTAATAAGTTTTTGAAATGTACTAACTTTATGCATGTACCGCACACGAAAGGAAGTCTAATGTGGAGACACATGCCTTTTAGTTACAAAACCATAGCAAGAATTTTTGAGAAGAAAAATATATTCTCCTGTCAGCTTAAGTTATGTTGGAAGAACATTAAGATTCTGACAGCAAATCAGGCAAGTTCTTATCTGGTAGGGAGTAAAACATGCTGGCTGGTAACTTGGAGGCACAATGGTGAGCATCAGAGCAATACAGTGTAAGATTATTTGAACAAGCTTTAAGAAGATTTCAATGCAGCAGCATGTTTTACTGTAACTTTCAATGGTCTTCCCTTCTGTCCAGGTGAATTCTGTGCTTCTGTATTTCCTGAAGGACACCTGGGCTCTGCTGCTGTGTTTTGGCAGGATGCCAAGCTATTAAAGAAAAGAAAGTTCTTGGTCCAAGACCAGATTTCATATGATGCCTTACCTTAAAAAATACCAAAAATTCCCCCCCCCCCCCCCCAAGTTTTGTCCATGTATGTTTGCCCCCAGGAGTTTTTTACTCCCAGTACTTAAATATCTGAACAATTTGACAGGTGTCCACAAGTGTGTTTGAATGTACTACTAGTAACAGCTTATTTTAAACAGCATGACTTGTACTTTCAGAGAACTCAGAGAAACTTAAATTGTTACTCTACTTTAGAAGTCTAATACTGAATGGCTGATGAAAATGATGATACTAGAAAATAGTCCTTCTATAGTGCAAGAAGTGTTTGGAACTGCTAACAAGGTGTTAGGTGCTACAAAATGAAATAACTTCAATTCTTGGAGGCTCTCATGTTAACTAAGAGGTAGATGTTGACAGCTGCAGAAGTATTCAGAGACAGCAGCGCTCACTGTGTTGACAGTGAAAAAGCTGAGTGTGTTTCTGGTTAAGAGACATCAATAGAATTTTATGTTGCCACTGAGAAGGATAAGGAGGACTTCAGGAAATAGATATTAACGAATACAATGGTTCTTTTTTTTTTAAGTAAATATAAAGGTGTGAAAATCTAAATAACAGAGGTTTTTTTCTACAGCAAACCACTAAGATTGGATAATATCTTGCACATGCTGTGTCTCTGCTATATAACTGCTATAGAAGTGTGCACATTTGTGTCTGAAATACTGATAAACTTTTTGGTTTGGTTTTATTATAAATCAGTCCTTGACAGCATGCATCTTTACTTTTATTTCACCCATTATTGTTGGTGGATGTATTGGAGAGAAGGAAAGTGGGGGCAGTAGTAGGTGAGGGGGGACTGGGGCTGCCTGGCTGTAAGAGAAGTGGGGAGTTTACTGTTCCAGACAAATCATCTTCTTGGCTTTGTGCAGCATGGGCTCTTCTGTAGAAGCAGGCTCTGTTGGGCTGTGTTCCAGGGAAATACTTGGATTTATCAAATTTGGAGTCAAGGTTTCTTCCCGTACTAACCCAAATCCTGCTAGGGATGGTTGAAGAGTGAGAGAGTTCACTTGCCTGTTTTCAGAGTTGTCCCATGACCAGAAATTCCAATTTTTTTTTTAGTCTAAGTGCAAAATTTATTCTTCCCTCAAGCCTTGATTCATGCTTTCACTTAGACACTAAATTTAGAAGGCTATTTGTTCTATCTGTAGTTTATACTTCATCTTTAAAATTTTTGCATATCATTTATGTTTTGGATTATTTTCTTTTTCCAGTGCCGTACAGTTATTGGGGAAAATCTAAAAGAAACCACTAATTAAGAGGTGGTGATAGCTAAGTAACAGCTGTTAAAGGCATGATTCAGCATCTTCCCCTGCAAGTTGTGAGGTTTTGATCTACCCTGTATTTGCAAACTCCTTGGTGAAGGAGTGCTGGTGACCAGGGTGCAGGGGCTGCTGCGGTGGATGTACTCTGTGCTTCTCTGTGCCTGCCTCTGGCACTGCTCGGTACCAGATGGTGTAAAGTGTGTCAGTCCTTATCCTGAAAAGTTACAGAACATTTGCCCTTTTGTCAGGCCTTTCCTATAATCTCCATCAGGGTGACTTCTGATCTGGTGTGAAAAAGGCCATCTTTATTTTTTCCAAGTTTATAGAAATTGCACATCCTATTCTTTTAAGTGTATACCTTAATGGTATACACAAAGCTAAATAAATGTGTATTATAGGGATTGACTTTGGATATATTTCGCAAAAATATCTGTTTTCAAGGGTGCTGTATATTACTTTTACCAGCAACAATTGCCATGACCTAATATATGAACTTGAAAAATACTGCTCATCTTTTTTAAATAAAAAAAGCAAAACTACAAAAAAGAAAATCCCTAAACACCAAGCTAAAGAAAGCAATTCCTATAGTGAACTGCAACTGCTGCAATAACAGAGTTGGCCCTTGATATGAAAGAGGATGAAAAAAGTTAACCGCCCCCCTCAGTGAAGTAGCTTTACACTGTATCATTAAATATCACTTGACAAAATTGAAGTGTCTTGTTCAAAACACTTGCACTGAGAAACTTCATTTGAGGCTGCTCTCTTCCCACCCCCAGAAATGCCTGCAAGTTCTTGCTGGTTTTGGCTGTGTTCTTCTTAAGTTTGTTTTCTTCCTGGAGTTGTAGTTCAGATGGAAGACTTTTGAACAATGTCATGGAAGTATTTGTCAAAAGAAGAAACACATAATGTTCCTGAATACTGAGTATATTTTAGATTGTTGGTATGTCAAAACACTCACTGAAAGGAGCTGTGCTTTAGTAAAAGTGGATGTGTTGGTAGGAGAGTGGCACCATGCATCAATAGTCATCATCCCTGTATGGCATGGGAAGTATGGAGGACAATGTGGCTGAAAGGGGTAGAGGACAGTGACTAGAGGCTGTAGAGAAATACAAGGAATGAAAGAGAGGAGTGATAAGAATTTATTAGAACTTTGTATTTCTGCACTTAATCAGATATTGGTCTTTGTATAATACATGTATATTTCAAAGCAGAAGTAGAGAGAGAGACTTTCAAATAATGGAGAGATTTCAGGCTTCTGTAAAACATAACCAGGCTGAAATCTTATTTCTAAATGTATTTAATTTTATTCCTGTCAGTGTTGTCTTGCCTCTCTTATGTTTTTGAAAAAGGAAATTTAAAGGTTTTGAAAACAACCATTAAGACTGAAATGCAACTCAATGTATGTGACTATTGCAGTTTTCTTATTTTCTTTGTAGCCCTAATGGAAGAAGATATAAATACCTCTACAAAGTTCTATTGGTCAAGCTACAGGTTATTGAATGTGCATCTGTTTAGGCAGATTTGAATGTATTTGGTTTTATCTTGTTAGCATTCTTCAGACTTGGTTAATTTATTACCACCAGCAGAAAATCTGCAGAATACTTTTGAAGTGGGATCTCTGCTATAAGCTGGAGGCACTTCTAACAGTGGCTTGCAAGGAATAAGGAACCACTAGCACTGCTTTTTGCCTGGATGTCTGTCTGCGTGGGGGATGTTCCAGCTGTGCTGTTAGAATCATCCCAGCAGTGGGAAGATAAAATTAATGTTTTCCAGTTACATAACTATGCATCACACTTTGTTTAATTTATAGCCTAAAGTCTTGACCGCATGCTCGATACAATGTATGCATTTAAAACACAAAAGCTTTGTCATAGAAAAAATGAATCTGCACATTAAGACTTGATTTAAAAAGGATCATTAGCACTTGAACCAGTTGGTAGTATCACTGTAGATGTACCTATAGAAGGCATATATATAAATATGCATATACTTTGCATAGGTATTAGAAACAAAGCAGCTTTATGACCAGCAAGAATTGTGGGGTCTGCCATGGAAGGTGCTGCAGAAATTCTTAGCCTGATAAATAGAATACAGCTGGTGAAGGTGTATTTGGTAGAGAGGAAGGCTATGATCCATCTGAGTCTCCCAGGCAGATGTCATACTGATGGATCTGAGTGCAGAGGCCAGCTCAGAAAGCACAAGGGATAAAGGTGTTCAGGGAAATATCCAGATCTGTTCAGACTCTGCAGTGACTCAGAACTAGGAGGGTTCTGCCGTAGCTTCCAGATATGCTCTGTCGTGAGCCTGGTGTAATCTGGGCTTTGGCAGTGACCTTTAATTGTCCTTCAGTCTTGCAGCATCAGGCTGCAACTGCCATGATTGAGTATTAATCAGTAAAATTCCTGTCAGTAAGCTGGAGCCTGAGAACAACAGGCCTTTGATCTTTGTTTTTTAGGGATAACTTTATTAGAGGTCTAACAAAGTGTCTTTAGCCAGGTCTTTGCTTATTTAGCTGGTGTGGAAGAGTAGTGTGTTATAAAGTTCAGGGTAAGGAAGATGTACCTTCCTTTATGAAGAATATTTTATTGCTTTCACAAAAGTAGTACTGGTATTTCTGCATGTTTGTATTTCAAAGTACTCTGAAATAGTGAAAACATCATTGCTGAGTTTTATTTATTTATTTCTGTTACCAGTGGTGAAGTCCTGATTCAGTATGTTACAGGGAAGATCAAATGGAAGGTTTTTTAGTGGTTTTGGAGAAATTGTGGCGGCCCAATTTGAACTGTTTGCTTTCACATGACTTATTTAATTGGCTACCTCTGAAATAGCCTGTTTCTGAGCAGGTGGACTTGAAGGCTGATTAAGTGGATGTTGTTGAAATAATATCTTGCTGCTTGCTCAGCTGAAGAAAAGTCAAGCCTGCAGCATCCCTGGAATTGGTTCTGAATATAAAAAAGTCAGTGGTTGATTATGTACAAAATGTTAATTGTTGTTCTGCTCTGTTCAGACATAACTAATGTGAGACTTAATATAGATACATTAGCTGAGAGTCATTACATTCACATGGAAAGATATGCATTTGTCACATGTATTTGCTTTCTCATGCTTGATGCGTAGCATCCAACTTGACAATTCCTGCACTTGTTGGTGAGTTTAAGCCTCTTAAATTTGCTTTATAATGTGGTTAAGCTGCTGATTTTAAATTCCAATATCTTGTGCTTTTTCTACATCCTCACCTAGCTCTAGAAAAGTATTCCGGGCACAGGGAGTGGGGCAAGGAGGAAGATGGAGAGAGATGGAGCTGCGAATGTACGAACTGGCAGCAGGAGATGTGAACTGTTCGAGCAGTTTGTGGAGTCTCAGACAAAATTACTATGAAGTCAGATCCCTCAGCACAAGACAGCAAAACCAGTGCATTGCAGCATTTACTGGAAGCTCTAATTGTTTTAAAGCACTGTGTGCTGGAATTGTATAAACAACCCGCAAAGGCAAATGATAGACTTCTCAAAATGAGTTGCTGTATCCCATAGGGAGTAAAGGCAAACTGGCTTCTGTTTTTTGGGAATGATACTGAATTTTTTAATAGCTTGCTAATTGGTGATAGGTTGGAATTTATTTGGCTGGGAATGCTATCATTTATGTGAAATGTGAAAGTTTAATGCAGTTTTATGCCAGTCTAAATGAACTGCACTTTATGGTGGGTGTCTTGGGAAGCACGAAGATGCAGTCAGCTTTCAGTGCATGCTATTCAGAGCCTGGCACGTGGGTCCCCATTTATCCCATTTTCAAAGTCTTTGAAAAACCTAATGGTGCTGAAAGGAGAGAAATGCAAGGAGAGAGATCAGAATCTTTTTATCCAATTAGTTCAATAACTTTTATTGTAATTGCCACAAATAAAAATTATTTGGATTTTGATGTATGGGCTTCCTAAATGAACTGGCATGTGACTTCAACAGCATTTAAATTCAATTTAACCAAAATGAGGAGATTAAATACATCATCAGGTGCTCAAGAAATGTGTTGTGTTGTGCTATACTCTGTATTCTTGACTCCCACCTTTTCAGCCATTCAGCATGGTAGATAATCTGTTCTTAAAATCATCTCTCTAGGTGATACAAATTATATGGGAGTGTTACAGGAAGTCTTGCTTGCTTTGTCAGTGTAATTTATTTTATTGTTTGATTACTGACTTGAAGCAATGATCATCTTCACTCTTCATCTGCCTAACTAGTATGGTAAAATCACACTAGAGCCTCTTTAGGCTCAGCTCCCAGCTCCAGCATGGGGACATCCAGAGGCTGCAGACTCACCCCCCATTCTGGAGCTCCACCCCGTTCTGGCAGTGAGCAATTCTTGGGGTCCCACTTTCAGTCACACTTGCCCTCAGGCTCAGCTTCTCTGCTCCAGTGTGGAGTCCTCCATGACATATGCATGGGTCTCTGCTCCACTGTGGAATCTCCATGGGCTGCAGGAGACTGTCTTCTCCTACTCCATATGGTTGAACGGGGTGTGGGTCTGTCTTTTCCTCTGTCAATGAAGCTCTCTCTGTGTCTGTCTGTCTGTCCTTTGTTTATGCTGATGGTTGTCTTTTGTTCAGGTCAATGGCCTCTCCTCCAGCATCACCCCCATCTACTTCTTTTCAGGACAGTCCTTCCCCTCACCAATGTGGATTGGCAGAGGTGTTTCTCTAGTGCTCATTGGCCCAGTCTGGGCTGGGGGGTCTCTGCCTTGGAGCCAGGGGAGCTTTTAACTCTTACAAGGTGGCCCTTACCCCACTACCAAAAAAATGCCCCCCTCTCCCTGCAAACCCAACACAGCAGGCTTTGGATATATACAGTACTTTTATTGACATCTTTATGTTGCTAACCACATAATGCAGATCATAAATTTCATCCATAAATAATTTGTTACATAGAAGCCTCCATCTTTGACTCCAGGAAAACCTGTGAGTCTTTCCAAAAGGATATTTTTGCAGCAGTCTCTGTTGCATATGAAATGAAAATGTGCAGAAAATACTTGCTCTTTTCCCCAGACCCTGATGAGCAGTCGGGCGAGTTATCGCGCCTGCGAATGACAGCCTGAAATAGGAGCTGGGGGTTTGCTGGCTCCCAGAGCCAGCCACCTTGGTTGTTTGCTGCTAGGGCAGACAGTGAACTGTTTTCCTGGCTTTGAGTACAGAAGAAAGACTGGCAAACTGCAAATGCTGATGATGCCACTTCTCCAAATGTAACCCTTCCAACTGCCTTCAGTCATTCTAAGATTTATCTTTAATGTGATGTTCCATGTAAATCTCTGTCATTTTTGAGTAGCAAAAGTAAAAAAATGAATATTTTTTACATACTTTACTGTTTTTGGGAGTACCACATATAATGCCTAGGAGAAAAAATTGGGTGCATTTTATATAGAAATTTTAAATTCTTGTCACTTAAATTACTGCTCACAGTAATTTTTTTATACATTCCTTTTCCAGATTTTTACTTTCTACATGCATTTAATTTTTCTACCTTTTTGGAATTATAGGCATAGAACAAAATAATGAAATTCAGTTCAATGTTTGTGTTTTAACTGTGTTTAACTCTTACTGGCACAGGTGTATTATTTCTAGAAGAAAGTGTGAGTTATGAAAATGCTTTAATGTCTGAAAACTTCAAGTTTTGTGGTCAAGACTTAATGAAAACCTTGTATGTAATTTCAATCTTGAGCAGCCTTTGAAAAGATAAATTTATGTCAAAAATGCAATTTTATGGCATTGTGGTGGTTTTACCCTTTTGGCTTGCAGCCAAACGCAGCCTGCTCTCTCAATCTCCCCAGCCCCCAGGGAGTGGGAGAGAGAATTGGAAGGAAAAGGGCAAGGAGACTCACAGGTTGAGATGAAAACAACTTACTAATTAAAATAAAATGATAATAACAGTAATAACAGAACATACAATTGAGTGACACACAGTGCAGTTGCTCACCACCTTCTGACCGATGCCCCGCCTGTCCCAGCCAGCGATCCTGGAGCAGAGACAGTCCCAAAACTCCAGAAGAGTGATCCCGAGCAATCCCCAAGGGCATAGCCCCAATTTCCAGTCAGCCCTGATTGATATACTGATATGATATGATATGGAATAGCTCATTGGCTCATCCAAGTGCTAGTTTTGGGTTTTGCTATTTACTATGCTTCTCCCTCCCAGTCTTTTGCACTTGCAAACTATCCAAACAGGGTGATCTTGAGCTCCAGCAGCAATTAATAACATTAGTACTTCATCAGTATCTTCTCTAAAACTAAAACACAGCTGTTTTAACTAATAAGAAGGAAATTAACTCTATCCTAGCAAAACCAGGACAGGTGTAAGCTTTGTAAAGGTGTTTTCCTGCTTTATGCATTCTGTATTTTACCATCTAAGAAAATGTACTTGAATTAGTTTCTCAGACCTTTTTTCTGAGAGGTACCACTTGCTGGCAAAATTGTGCAAGATGCAGTTAGTGGAAGATTAATATTCATAAAAGAAGGAAAAAATATGTAGGTCAGCATGGGTGAAGTGGGCATGACTGCCATCTGTTAAGAAATTAGCTTTCAAAATTATGTTTCCTACAGCTTGGTATGTTATTATTTTAGCATGTTTTTATTAAAAATAAGAACCCCCTTTAGCTCCTTCCTCTAAGAAGTTGCTTTTTTTTCTATATTCCTTTTCAGATATTCACCAAGTGCATTGTATGAAAAATTGTGCAAAATGTCTTAAGTATGTTAGGATGCACCTTATGCTGCGCTACTAATAGTTAACCACAGGTTTAATGTATTTTTTGTGTTGTAAGTCCTGATGGTCTAGAAAAGCCACTACTGTATGCTAGCATTTCGAAACAAACACAAAAATGAGGAGGAGTTGGGAGGAGGGAAGAGAGATAGAAACGAAGACCAAGAATGGTGGCACTCTTCTAATGTTAAGCAGTGTAAGGGGAATCTACGTCACTTGTAAACACTTCTGTTTATTGCTGCTTTTATAACCTATAATTACAGTCCAGTTGTTAGTTGCAATTCAAGTATAACCAACCTCAAAAATGCTATAAAGCAACCAAGGTGCTAGACTGCACACATTATAAAACTCTTCACGTTGCTGTCTGCTGTCTCTATAGCCTGATTACAGTGACTGGAACTGAAGTAAAAAAATGAGTGTACTCTTTAGAAATAACAAATACGGATTGTTAAGTTGTAGCACCCTTTCACTGAGCTCAGATCAAGTTCTTTGTAAATTATTCATTCTTTCGTATTGCTGAGGCATCCTAATTAAAACCTTCCATCTTTTAAACCTCTAAAAATGCTTAAGAATGAGAGTGTAGCTGAAGATTTTTTTAATTGTGCAGAATTTATTTTGTTTATAATTAAATTCAAATAGATAGCTGGTAGCTTGCACTAACCTGAATCTAAATGTAAGATTAGGAGCAGAGTATCTTTTTCAGATCTGTCTGGATCAGTTGAACATAATACTGCTTCCACTTTCTTGCTCACAAGTTGGTGATGACTGTTCCTGCATTTTGGCCAAAACAAAGTACGTGAAGTAACCTCTGTGACCAGTAGCTCTTCACTGAAATGGGTTAAGGGAGGGCTCCTGTGGCTTGTTGTTGTTGTTGTTTTAAGTTTATTCATTTTTGTCAGGGAAACTACTGAAAAAGGACAGTAACAAATTGTCAGGACAATAACAAATTGCTTGGGAGCAAGAATTTCTTTAACTGCTTTGGCAGTTTTAAAAGTGAATATGACTTTGAGCTCTAACTCATCAGTGGAGGCATTGAGCTGCTACTGAGACCCATACAAGTTTTCAGCAGCTTTATATTGACTCTGAGCTCTATTGCTGGAGGCAGGCCATATTTTTGCTTTGGGATGTCATACTGTAGTAGATTTGTATAAACAAACTTAGTGCATTTAAACTCTATACATCTTCCTTGATCTGGGCTGTCTGTAATAATGTTAAATTATTCAGAGTCTTAATTGAAGCTTTCCTTTTCAGTCAATCTCCTAACTTGCTCTTAGATTTTGTTCTCTTGTAGCTAGGCAGCAGCAGGACAAGATTTGGCATGAAAGCACTTGCTCTGAAATGGACCTTCTTTTTCTTCCTAAGCATGGGTGCTGCTTCTGCAGCGTTGTGTTCACTTTTTTCCTTTTTCAAGGCCAGAAGATTTCTTACCAGCTCTATCCAAGTACAACCTGAAAGGTAACCCTCACTAGGTTTGGGTTCTACTCCAGCATTTCATAACTTTAGGAGGTGGTGGTCAGGTTCCATCATTTGAGGTAGAAAGAAAATCCCTTCTGTGGTCTCTTTCCTGCTCAAGAGCTACCCTCTTGGTCAGAGGTACTCATCTGTAGCCTGTGTCTTGTTTGGCTGACCCACCTGTTGTAATTGATACTTTCCCATTTCATATTACTTAGCCAAAACATTGCGTGTAATCATTCAGATTTATAATCAGGTTTCCCACATCTTGCATATCTCTGCGTTAGGTCTCTTTCAGTTCATCTTTATCCTATGCAATGAGGATAATGTTGCAGAAAACCTGATCTGTGAAACCTCTTTCCTGGTTCTGTCAAGGTGTTCATTACAATCATAAATATGAATGGATTTAAGACCAGCTGTGAGGCAGAATCTTCCAAGATCATGGTTTACTCCATCTGCATCTGCTCACACACACGTTATGTGCTACATGTTTCCAAGCAATAGGACGGTTGCAAGCATTGTCCTGTCTGTCCTTGAAGAGCTCCAGCCCAAGCCTTAACAATTTTAATTTAAAAGAAACACAGTTCTCTGTATGCTTTTTTCTTTATATTTGCCTTTTTTTTTCCTCATTGAAAGATTAAAGTTAAACTCTTACCTTTTGGCATTAATAACAAAAATACTTAGCACTTGTAGTACTAATTATCCTCAGTATACTTTGCACATATTAATTGTTTCCTGCAACACATCTCTAAAGTGTCAAGGTTTATTCACACATTGCATGTTCAGAAACAGTGTTGGGAAGTTAGTTGCCCCTCATCTAAGGTTATGTTAGAAAGGGTTAACACTGGTGTGCTAAGAACTACCTGCCCTTGTTCAGAACACTCCACACCTCTTTTGCTGTTTCAAGCTATCTTAATATGAAATAAATTTGTAGCTCTGCATTTATAAATGGTAATGTTGTCAAGTACATTGAGAAAGGTGTACTGAAACAGACTTAGAGAAGCCTCTAAAAGTATGATAGGTCAATCAAGAAGAAACGTGACGTTTTCTTAACTCATGGTCATTATGATTTATAAAGCGTGTAAACAAATTTCTGTGCATCCTAGGAAGAACTGAATCTTGTTACCACAGTCATTAAAGTTTAAAAGATTTAAATTTTGACCTAATAGGTCTGCTTATAAAGGAGAAGCACTAAACATTCTCAAAGAGAAGTGTTATATCTATTTTAACTTTTTTCTTTTAGAAATTAGGTGGCATACACAAGATGTATGTGACAGTTTTGGTGTATTGTGGAAAAACGGGTATCTGGGGGAAGGAGAACCCTTGGTTTTTATTTGATTTTATTGTGGTGTGGTTTTTTTTGTTTGGTTGGTTGTTTGGGGTTCTTTTTAAGAAGCAGATGATGCCAAAGTGTGAAAAGTAAAACACCACATCAAAGAGGACAAAACAGGTTTGTTGGATCCTGCCAGTCTTTAAGGAACACGTTTAGCTTTCCTGTATAAGATAAAGGATCTCTCTTGTGTTTGCTGTTCATACATACCCCATGATGTTTTTCTTCAGACTTTGGTGAGGATCATTCCTGGATCTTTCCAGTAGTCCTATTTGTTGTTCTACTTGAAACCACGGGTGATTGGTTTGGGGTTTCTTTGCCCATACTTAAACCAACTGTATCAGCTGATTTAGTAAAATATGTTGCTTGATATCAGCCTTGATAGATTTATGCATCTCGCAGCATTATGCAGCTTGTCAGGTTACAAAGAAGCAGTCTGATTCAAAGTTACATGGATGCCTTCAATGATTTGACAGGAAAGTGATGTATTTTTCTTGATGTGCAGGCAGTGCTGTCTTAAGATCTTGAATTACTTCATGCTGGCAGACTGACAGGTATTTCCACAAGAATGTACCAAGTTCGAGAACTAACATTGTGCCTGTCAAAAGTGAATCTAGGAAAAGAAACAGTGTCTGTTTTAGTAACAATAATGAGTACAGTTTTTAAAAAGGAATGAGCTTTGGGGCAAGGTGGAGTATCTTTGTTTTGGCGAGCAAAGCAAAGCTTTAAATAGTAACAGATAGAAGAAAAATGAAAGGCAACCAAGCTTGTGCCAAAGCTCTGATGGTGGTGTTTCCACTTGTACCAACTCTGGGACATTAATACTAACACATGGGTAATTCCAAGGTTTTTAGTACAAACTAAAATGATACCATATGCCTGTTGTTTTCCTCACTGAAAACTATAATAAGCCTTTATCTATTGCCTGATCATCCTTTGCCTTTTGACTTATAAGGTCTTCTCTAGATGAATGGCACTTACAGTGCAAGCAGAAGTACTGCCTGTTTTATAATTAAGCACAGGGAGGGCTGTGAGCCTCGTTAGCACTGCTGTATGCAGTGTGTGTGCTCCCAGCATAGGATTTGATCACGACTCAGATTCCTCAACCTCTCTGGGCAGCCTGTCCCAGGGCTCTGTCACCCTCACAGTAAAGAAGTTTTTCCTTAAGTTTGTTTGGAACTTCCAATGTTCCAGTTTGTGCCTATTGCCCCTTGTCCTGTCACTGGGCACCACCAAAAAGAGCCCGGCCCCATCCATTTGGCCCCCACACTTCAGATATTTATAGACATTGATAAGATCCCCTCTCAGTCTTCTCTTCTCCAGGCTGAAGAGTCCCAGCTCTCTCAGCCTCTCCTCGTCAGGCAGATGCTCCAGGCCCCTCATCATCTTTGTGGCCCCTCCACTGGACTCTCTCCAGAAGATCCCTGTCCCTCTTGAACTGGGGAGCCCAGAACTGGACACAGTATTCCAGATGTGGCCTCACCAGGGCAGAGTAGAGGGGGAGGAGAACCTCCCTTGACCTGCTGGCCACGCTCTTTTTAATGCACCCCAGGATACTGTTGGCCTTCCTGGCCCCAAGGGCACACTGCTGGCTCATGGACAGCCTGCTGTCCACCAGCACACCCAGGTCCTTTTCCACAGAGCTCCTCTCTAGCAGGTCAGCCCCCAACCTGTACTGGTGCATGTGATTATTCCTCCTCAGGTGAAGGACTCTACACTTGCTCTTGTTGAACTTCATCAGGTTCCTTCCCGCCCAACTCTCCACTGTGTCCAGGTCTCGTTGAATGGCAGCACAGCCTTCTGGTGTGTCAGCCACTCCTCCCAACTTCGTGCCATCAGCAAACTTACTGATTTCTATGGTGGATGTGAGGGAAAGGTGATATTTTTATGTATAGTTATATTTCAGGATGCTGGTTGACCTGTTTCTTTCTGCATTTATATAAGATTTTTCTAATAATTATTTGTCCCAAGGTCTAGTGAAACAGCAGATATTTGCTTTGCTTCAGGAAAGTTTGACTAGACTTGACATTGAAGTATATTCTTCTTTGTTGTCTTTGCTGGGATGTATCCTACTGGATTGTTTCTGGTTTTTAATTTTGTTTTTTTTTCTTTCCATACGCTGGAACATGCCAGATTTTCTTTCATCAAACGATGAACACTACACATGAAAAGTAATCTGGTGTTAAATGTGGTATTTTTGTAGTTTGTTTAGCTTTTTCCCTTTCCCCCTCTGTCTGTGTCTCTCTTGATGAAACAATTGTTTGAACTAGATTTTCCTCTTTTGGGTCACTGAAATAGCATGATTTAATTATTGCAATAGCCTCTTTAAGGAGGTCGTCTAGATGAAAGTAACTTTCTCTGCATCACGGACTACTTAAGAGAGTAGTATGTGTCTATGGCTAATGAAAGCATCTGCTCAACAGAGGTTGTGATTTGAACGATGTCTAGAGACAGCATCTGCTGGAAGGCACTTCTGAAATATGTCTTGTTATTATCAGTCTCTTAAGTTGTTTGAGCTTCTGCTTTCAAAGATAGTTTTAATAAATTAGTTGTTTTAAGCTATTTCATGTTTGTTTCAGCAAGTTTTCCTCTGTAAAGAGAGTAGCTAGCAGCAGTACAGTATTTGTGTGCTTTGTCCTTCAATAGCATGAATCTTATGGTAATTCAGGGACAGCTAATGTTCTCCTTGAAAAGACATCCCAGTAGTTGTACATGGTGCATCTGTAGTTTATAAATAGTTCTTTCCTTTTTTGAGCCAGATGAGACACTGGTATATATTAAAGCTGACAATTTGAACTATAACAGAGAAAGCCGTGAAAGTGTTACTTGGAAAAGACTGTTGCTTTGTTTATTTGGGTGGATGTGAGTGAATGTGACTTAATAATTTAATAATAGCTACAGAGCAAAAGTTTCAGCATGGATTCTTTTTTGATTCAGTGAAAGTCACTCAGTGTTGCTTGTAACTCTTATTTGGATTATTCAGTCCTATGCTTGCTGTATTCACATGACTCTCTGTGGTGGTTTGGGTGGATTCACCCTTTTTGCTTGCAGCTTGCAGCCAAACACAGCCTGCTCTCTCACCCTCCCCCTCCCTCGCTCAGGGAGTAGGGGAGAGAATTGGAAAGAAAAGGGCAAGGAAACTCATGGGTTGAGATAAAAAACTGTTTACTTATTAAAATAAAATGATAATGATAACAACAGTGATAACAGAACATACAAATGAGTGATACACAGTGAATTTTCTCACCACCCACTGACCAATGCCCAGCCTGTGCCAGTGAGCAACTCCGGAGCCCAGACAGTCCCCAAACCGAAACCCAAGAAGAGCGATCCCGAGCGATACCTGAGACCATGCCCCTGTCTTCCAGTCAGCCCTGGTTAATATACTGCCATGATGTGATATGATATGGAATATTTCATTGGCACATCCAAATGCCAGTTCTGGGTTTTGCTATTCACTGCACTTCTCCCTCCCAGTCCTAATGCAGCTGTGAACAGCCAAGCACGGTGGCCTTGAGCTCCAGCAGCAACTAATAACACCAATACTTTATCAACAGTCTTCTCATAACAAGTTCTGCTGAAATGAAAACACAGCACTTCTAACTACTAAAAAGAAAATTAACTCTATCCTAGCCCAGGACACTCTCATCACTTTCTGTTGTTCCTATTCTTCTAGCCACAAAACCTGAACTCACTACAGTTACAGAATGAGATGTATGCTCAGAATCTCTCTTCAGTGTTCTTTCACTGCTGAATCAGCTCAGAAACAGCTGTTAAAGGTTTTATTTTTCTTCCAGAGCTGTAACAAAAATAATTGCATATGGTTGATTTTTTTACTGCAGTTTTCCATTTTTTTCTGAATTTCTGCCTTTCTTCTTTAATGAGATGTAGAAAAACTTGGCTTTTGCTGTAAGCTTATTATTTGAGAGTTGTAAGAGGTGAATTGTGATACTGAGAGGTTGCTTTGGACCCGTGCAGTTTTAAAGGTTTGAGGACAACTTGGGACAGTATATTTTTTTAAAAATAGGTCTTCCTGTTGTACATATTATAATATGTTTACATTAGCTTTAATTGATGCAGAATGATAAGGCTCTTAGTAACAGATGATAAGTAGAGATAAGTGCTGTTCATGGGTTTAGGATGTAGTAGCTATAAATAATAGTTGATACTCATGTATTCTTAATTCTTTAAAATGCACCTAGCGAGGTCGTTTACAAAAGTCCTCTTGGCCTACTTATGCTGCTGTTGACTTGATAGAAGAGAATTAGGCCAATACTTACCATTTGTGAAAATTCCTGTCCTAAATTTATGTGGATTTACCTAAGCATCACACCTTTTATTTGTCTTTTTGGAGTAGACGGAAGTAAATGGCACTGTGTGCTCCAGAAAAGGTGGGAACAAACACAGTTCTGAGGCTGTCCTATGGTATTAGGGGGAACAAAATGTGTTGAACCTGAAGCAGTTGGATCATGAAGACCTCAAAACATCAATTTTAGCTGCAATCTTAGCTTAGTTAGTGTAACACTGACTTTTATAACTGCTTTAAAGTTTTAATTGCTCTTGTACCTAGTAGCTTGAAGTTCCACAGGTAGTGTAATGTATCAGTCACCCAGAGGCCCAGTCACTCCTGCAAGCCAGAATATGAGAGAGTTTGGAATGCAGGATCAGTGTTTTCACACCTGCCTGGAAGAGTAAGTGGATTATTGTTGAAAGGCAACCACAATTTTCTTTTTTTCTTACTAAACTTGAAGAGATTTTTTAAAAAGGAGCACAGAGTAGTTGCTGAAGCGTGCAGCAGTTTTCACAGATGAGTTGGGCCCATGTTCATTATTCACACACACTTTCAGGTTCAAATCTGCAAGTCTCAAGGTAATAAGTTAAATTACTGGGAAACACCAATAAAATAATAATAAAACACTTTGGAGAAAGGGCACATTTCTCTCCTGCCTTCTTCAGGGCTGGTGACAAAAGCCTTTTCTTCAGTCCATGTAGTAAATTAATTTGAAGGAATAAAGGAAAATTCAAAAGTCCAATTTTGAAACTATGCTGACAATACTTCAGGTGCTCTCTGTCAGATTTACCTCAACTGTCTCCTGCCCCTTGTTCAAGCACCTCTGGTTTGGTGCTGACTCACTTTCAGCTCATTTGAATTCTGGAAAAGTGCCCATCTTTCTTTCTCATTACAAAAGGACAAATGGCATTGCCCTAGGAGATCTTAAGTACTTACTTAGGTAGTGTAAGTCTGCCTCTAGATGCGTCAGTGTTAGCAGGAAGAGCAGTGCAGTAAAAGTGGACCTTTGTAGTGAATTGGTTAAAGGTGAAGACCCAACATCTACATCAGGATGGGACTAGTTAGGACTAGCTCTGGTCTGGTGCCATGGACTCAATGCTGTGAGCACTGGATGCACTCCACATTTCATCCACAAGAGATTTGGTTTCCATGCTCCAAAACTGCCCTGCAGTGCAAACCTAAAGAGGGGAGAACCAGGATATTTGTAGTGGGAAGTGCTCTTCTGCTCTGTCTTAAAATGCTAATGTTGCCACACCTTAACTTCATTTAGACTCTGCACTAAAAATGTGGTGATAGAAATACTCTTTTGATTATACGGCTTCTTTTTGTGTTAAAGTCCATGAGACCTCTAGGGTTGGGGTTTTTTCAGTGAATTGACATTTCCAGGACATCACAAGCATTTTGCTGTGTGTTCAAACAGGTAAAGGGTATTGTATGACTTAAATCTAGTGTAGCCTGGAGATATACTCGAAAGGTACTGATGACAGCAACTTTCAGTGTGTTTTGCTGAAAATTAGAGCCTGTTTCTTGCCATGAATTCTGCCAGTCTGCCAAAATGCCAGATAGTCACCAATGAAAGCCAAGTGATAAAGTGCTCATTTTGAACATGAAGTAGTGAAGGAAGGCAGTTATCTGAGCGAACAGTGTGCCAAAAATAAAGCACTTGCTGCATGGTACTTTCAAGGGGGCATCTGAAGGATGAGTTTGCAGGAAGTGTGTTTCTGTTCCTGTTGTGGACATTTCACCTCTGCTTGTTAATGGAGATGTTATCATTAAACTCTTACTAAATGCAGTTTGAAACTAAGCAAGGAAGTTATACTTTATACTTACTCCACAGTTAATAAACCTGTGTAAAGTGAGATAAATCTAAACCTATTCGAATTGCTAATACTTAATGAAATGCCACACAAATTTATCTTCACAGGATCACAGAATGGTTTGGGTTGGAAGGGACCTTACAGACCGTCTAGTTCCAACCCCCCTGCCATGAGCAGGGACAGCCCCCACTAGACCAGGTTGCTCAAAGCCTCATCTAACCTGGACTTGAACACTTCCAGGGAGGAGCATCCACAGCTTCCTTGGGCAACCTGGGCCAGTGTCTCACCACCCTCACAGTAAAGAGTTTCTTCTTAATATCTCATCTAAATCTACTTTCTTCTGGTTTAAAGCCATTACCCCTTGTTCTGTCTCTATCTGCCCTTGTAAAAAGGTCTTCCATACTGGAAGGCCACAATAAGGTCTCCCTAGAGCCTAGGCTGGACAGCCCCAGCTCTCTCATCCTGTTTTCGTAGGAGAGCTGCTCCAGCCCTCTGATGATCCTTGCAGCCCTCCTCTGGGCTCGTTCTAACAGGTCCATGTCCTCCTTATGTTGAAGGCCCCAGAACTGGACGCAGTGCTCCAGGTAGGGTCTCATGAGAGCAGAGTAGAGGGGGAGAATCCCCTCCCTCGACCTTCTGGCCACGCTTCTCTTGATGCAGCCCAGGACACAGTCATTGGCCTTCTGGGCTGCGAGTGCACATTGCCGGCTCGTGTGTAGCTTCTCATCAACCAGCACCCCAAAGTCCTTCTCCTCAAGGCTGCTCTTGATCCATGCTTCGTAACTTCTGGATAGGAAGAGGCTATGCCTTCTGCAAAGCGCACTGGTCCTAATCTCAGTAGTGCTTCTAGTGTGAAAGCCCCGCGCTAGGCCCAGCTCAGGCCTTGCTGTCACGTCGCTGGGCTGCTCTGGTTTCGGGCTGTGCTCGCTGGCTTGGTACCGTCTGATGGTTCCTGGAAGTCCCTGCCCAGCTGACTCGGCAGTGACGGAGGCCCAGCGGAGCTCACTTCCCCACCTGACATTTGGAGACTGCTGCTGAGCATAGATTTGGGGGTGATTGAGTATTTCTAACTAGGTAACGTAAATGCCATAGAGAGAGGCCTTGTTTAGGTGAAAAGAGGGCATGTGGGTTGAAATGTTACAGCAAACTGTTGCCAAAGAGGCACTGTAAATTGGAAAAGGTCTTTGTTTGGAAGTTGGACGCTTCAGGCTACAGCAGTAGGAAGAGAAATTTTCTGCAGCACACTGTTGTCTTTGGCTTAAGTATAGCACCTGGTGTTGGTGGTGGTTGTTGTTGTTGGGGTTTTTGGGTTTGGTTGGTTTGTTTTGGTTTTTTTAAATGCACGAAGTGTTTTACTAGGAATCTTAAAATGCTGATTCTCTCTGAATAAATTTTTAATCCTCGTCAAGAAAAAATGAATGGCAAACTTCAGTGACCAGAGACCCCAGTTCAGGGGTGTTCTGACAGTGCAAGTGAGGGGATTGTGGAGTACTGCCTCCTTATTTCACCAATGAAATGTCCCTTTTTCCTTTTTTTTTCTTTTTCCTTTTTTTTTCTTTTTCCTTTTTTTTTTTTTTTTTTTTTTTTTTTTTTTTTTTTTTTTTTTTTTTTTTTTTTTTTTTTTCTTCTTTTTTTTCTTTTATTCTTTTTTTCTTTTTTTCTTTTTTTTGGTGGAAACTTCCTTACCTTCCTCCGTGGTGGTTCTTGTACTCTCCCTAATGTGCAAATTCCTTGCCTGAGACAATAAAATCTGAAGTGATACTCAATTCATAAAGTTCTTCCACCACCCCAAGTTTTTGGAAGCATCACCCTTTTGTTGTGTCCTCTGTTTGGTTTTAAAAAAGAAATGTAGTTACCATGACAAATCTTGCCCACACTGGAAATCCGTTAATGGGAGTTTCTGGCATGGCTTTTATTTGCATATGCTGCAAGCAGCACTGTTATTAAACAGACAGTTAATTATTCTTCCAGTCACTGCGACAACTGATGTGACAGTAGTTGCAACTTTATTATTCCAGGTAAGAGCGCTCATGCTCAGCTCTCTGCAGCTGAGTTTGTGCTCACTACTTTTATGTATTGCTCCTGTAGAGGTTTCTTTTTTTTTCCTTACAACCTGAAGCCGTGCGCTTATATAAATTATTAGGGAACTGGGAAAAAGTTATATTTTTTGAGTTACTCATCATTCTTTTTGCGAGACATTTTATTAGATGTTTTCTTCTCATTTTGAGAGTATTTTGGTTCTTTTTATATAGATAATTTATACTCTGAGTATGTCTTTATTAATCCTTTTTTCAGATTATTTAATTTAAATTTTGCACTTTGTCCTCTGAATACGTAATGGTAATTAAAGCATGCATTTAGGATCTAAAATTTGTATTGTTCCTGTTTGAGGCTTGAACATTAATCTTAAAGTGATTGTTGAATCAATTTCTAACAGTGTACAGTAAAGCAGTCAGCTACTATTACCAAAGGCTTTATTATGATTTCATGACCTCTGCTACAGGGCGGCAGTAAGAGACGGCATCTGATAACTTGTCTTTTTGTTTTTCTTTTCCCTTTTAGGAATTTCCATGGGATGCAGATCATGCTACTGGACTGCATTTGGGTAAAGGATGAGTTCTGCATTTCCCCCAAGAGTCTTCCAACACATTCTCTAAATTACCTTTTAATGGTGTTCTAAGTGAGCTTATGTGAAACAAATGGTATTGGATCATGAGTGAGGAAAAAAGCTTTGGTGTATCCCAGAAAATGTTGTCTCCTTCAAGAAGTACTAGCAGCTGCTCCTCCAAGCAGGGAAGTCGACAGGTAATACAAACTTTTCCAACCAAACTGAAATCATTACTCAGATTGGCTGTTACTTCTGCTCTTGAATATCGGTGAATCTCTTAAACTCTGATTTCTTGTTGCTTGCTTGTTTTTTTTTCATCACTTCTGTTTTATTTTTTTTTGTTGGTAGCAGCATGTTGTTTTGAATCAAATGCAATAAACACACGTTACTGAATAGCAGGTACTTGTAAAACTGGAATGCTAACAGCGAGTTTGAATTTTTATCACATTGTATGTATGGTGTCTTTATAGTGAGATATTGCTGCTGTAGCAGCTTGGTCTCAGTGGTTTTATCCTGAAATCCCAAATCTTCTGTGTAAGATACCACTTATTTGGTAGAATACTGCGTAACTGCTCTGCTTATTTCAAGTTTCCAGGGAAAGGTGTGTGTACATGTGCGAAAGAGAGAGTATTTTTTCCCTGAAACTTGACACAGGGCCTCTTTGACAATGAGAAAATGCCTGTGAATGACTGTGTGTGCTGTTCGTTGCTATAGAACTGTACTTAAGAAAATAAGTATTTGTGTAATGTGATGCATCCGAGTGCCTAATGCAAAGGATGCTTTCTTTTTGCAGAGAGGCTGCTGTTCTTTAAACCTTACAGTTTTAAAAGACATGTCTACAAGTGTATGTACCTGACAACTGAGACTGCTGAAGATAGCTTTTGTTTATGGGCAAGAAACATTGACCTGCAGCCATACCGAGAATTAAGTTTAAACATACAATTCACGCTTGCAAAATCATGAGCAATATGCTCAACTTTTACTTGTACAGATGCTGGCTTAGTGGAGCTCTTGAGGCTGTCTCAGGTTGAAATTTTAATTGGAACTGAGCATCCCAGTCCCTCAAAAGCTTTGGAGACCTCAGCTGTGCTTTGAAATAGCACCTGCTTTTCTGGGACTTCTGGCCCTGTACATACAGTTGGCAAGGCAGATAAATCTCTAAACAATTTATGCCTTTTAAAGTGCTGTGCTTGTAAGAAATACTATGCATTTCTGGTATACCAAGCAAATAAATCTTTGCTTTCAAGATGCCCTTTTTGTTTTCCTGCAACATTATTTTTATATCCTAAGTGAAAGATTACCTTTAAAAAGTATAATATAAAACATTTGGTGTTGTCTGTTTCAACAGTTTATCAAGTGTCATCCTGTAGTATTTAAATAATAAGATGTACTTGAGCATGACTAAATCCACTGGTATGTTACAGAGCCAGTATAAGCAACCATACTTATGCAGAAGCAGTTTCTACAAGAACCTTGCTTGCTGCCATTTACATGATAAAATTTGTTGGCTGGATCAGGCTTTTGGTACTATGATTAGCGGGTCCCGTTTCTTATCCATTTTGTTCTCACCTTCTCTCTTTGGAGAAAAGGAATAATGCAGTAAGATTTAATGTCATCTTGTCAATTCCCAATTTTTTAGTCTTTGATCACAAAAATGCAAGGTGTACCTGACCAATGTCAGAGATGCAACTTGGTGTTTTGTTTATATTCCTGGTGTGTCCATGCTCATTCATTATAGTCAGGCAGACAGTAATTGCCTCATACACCTTTCGGGTCAGGCTAAATGGAGGTATCAAGTAACACTTGTTTCTCAGTGTATATTGAGGGGCAATACAGCTGGTATCTCTCCATGATAATATGGGGCATTGTGATACGTATCTCCACTTTGATAACTGTTTCAGTATTAATCTTTTCATGGTCAGTCATTGCAATTCCAGGTAAGTAACAGTATACTTTGCATCTACGGTTGACTGATTGGCAAGCCCCCAGAATTTAGGGAGTTTGTGTGACTTGTTATATGCTGGGAAATGATCACTAAGCAGGGCTAAAAGCTCTGCTCACTTGCTTTTCTGATATAGTTTGAAAATTTACAAACATGTTTTGCAAAAATTAAATGTGCTTTTTAAGGTTCCACTGGTCTTTCTGATATTTTTAACTAGGGACTTCTAATATTTATAAGAAACACTTTAATACCTTCTCTATTTTTTTCTTCTATTATTGTCTACTTTACCAAGTGCAATAACTTTCTAGCTTATCTTATAACTTTTTTTGCATCTGCTGATCTAGAAGTCTTCCTTCAAAGTAGCAAAATTTAGAAAGAAAAATAAAATTAATTATAAATTACAGTTTCTTTCAGCATTATTAGTGTTTATGTGCATGGCTGTGCATTGCTGTCCCTTCCTTAATTCCCTGATGTTTTTGGTGTTTTTTGCATGGCTGTTTTTTCACACTGAAGCTCACTTGCAGTTTACAGAACAAACTATTTTGCTGGGGAAAACAAAGGTTTAAATATCCTCTGCAGACTGGATATTTACTTGAAAATAACTTCTGTGGGTCACTTTCCCTTATGTCTTTTTAATTTATTGTTAAACAGTTTGTGATGGTAGTGTGCTTCAGTGAGTGTTTTGTTAGATATACTCTTCTGTGCTGCATGGGGAAGGAGGCACCTTTAGGTCTAACAGAGGCAGAACTCTGCAAGGCTTACTGGCCTGGACACAGCAGTGCTTTGGGTGAGGAACAGATATCTTCTCCATATTCCTTCTCCCCAAAAGGCTCTGGTCTTGCAGATTATAAAGATCTTCACCTTGCTAGATAGGCCCTCTCTTCAGTGGTGTAAACTACATAGTATATATTATAAAATCTAGTTGTTGGTATGGGCAGTGAGGATGTTGAGATCTTTTTGGTGTCCTGTACCTTTGCTTCTCTCTTCCCCCAGAGGATTCTTGTCACACCTGATCAAGTAAGGGTTTTTTATATCAGTAATGGCTTCTTTTCTCACTCAGCCTCTTGTATTGGTAAATTGGAGCTTCACAGTCCTTCCCTACTAATATCCACCTACTCAGGGCTGATAAGATTGGGCATGAGTGATCCCACCATCCGAGAGTTATTTAATTTGCCCTTTTCATCTGCACGTCAGTTTAAATGACAGCACATTAGGTGTTCTATTAAGAAAGCAGCAACAATATGAAATTCTATAAATCTGTTAAAAATACCCTACTCTAAAAGGTACCACAGGGGGTTTTTTTGTTTGTTTTTGTTTGGTTTTTTTTGCAAAGCCCTGGTAGAAGAGTAGTTACCGGTAGTTTTTTTGCTAATAGTATTGTGAAACTTTAAATATTTTTGACACGTGCTGTGCAGACTGGGGAGTGAAGTGCCACAATTTTGTTATCTTTCCTTCATCTTCCAGGTTCGTGGAGGACTTTTATTCCTCCTTCAGACACTTGCTTCTCTCTCAGGGACCTTCAGAGCTAGGCTTGTTGCTTGCAGGTTAATGACAGATCTGCCTGACAGGTGTTTTTCTCTGTGCTGCTGATCTGACACAGCAGTTTTTTTAATCTGATTAAGTAGAAATAAATTCTGAAAGGCGCAGGGGAAGGGACTTGGGCTGATTTCCTAGGCACAGACTCTGTTGCAGATACACGCTAGCAGCAGATAATAAGCAGCTACCTGAGACCAGGATGTGGAAACCCTGTAGTACGAGGCTGCTGTGCCTGCTAAAATTTAGTTATTGCTCCCTGCAGAGCAATATGTGTCAGTGGAGTAGAGCATAAGGAGTCCTATGATGCAGAAGGTGGGCCACTGTGCCAAAACAGAGATGACTTAAGCAGGGCTGCAGGATTTGGAGTGGTCTACTCCTTCCTACGCTAAACTTGGTGCCCTTTTTCTGCCAGGTGCAACACATTTGCAGTGTAAACTGAAGACACAAACAGTTAATTCTATTCCACTGAGTTCACCTTCACCCTGAGCCCTGTAGCAGGTTGGAGGCCACTGCCACATCCCACCTTTTCTTTGTTTTGCTCTGTCTGCTTTTCTCTGCCCCTCTCCTTCAGTCATGGAAAGGGATCTCTTCCACAAAGCCACAATTCAAACTGTGTTTTGTGAGGAAGGAAAGCTGGTGTTGATCTCCTTTAATTTGAAATTGACCTGTAATCAAAAGAAGATATATTGTGGTACTTATTTTTCAGTCTAATATGTTAACTAACTCTTAAAATAGTTTCAGTAGGGAAAAACTGTCAGGGATGCTGCTTAAAAAAACTCGTGTTCTAAAAAAGAAAATTAAATCATTTCTGCCAATTTTATGAACTGTAACAAATGCTTTAGTTGCAGCTGATGCCAACCCTTATTCTCCACAAAGTGGGTTTCTATTTTTGGCATTTTAAAATATTTGATACAACTGACTGCATTTTACACTGGAAGAAAGGCTGGCACTGTCATTTGTTCCATTCGGATTGCTGCAAGTGCAAGAATCGGTCTGAGAGCTGTTCAAACTCGTTCCTTCATTTTTTCTCCTGAAATAAGTCACCTTGAGGAGCTGTATGGTAAAAAATATTGCAGAAAATGAGGAGGATTTTATTTTGTTGAATAAAGAAAATTGTAACAGTTACCTGATGACAGACTTATCTCTGGAGACCAAAGTGTGTGCTTACAGAGCAGGTATAACCCAAGTAGCAACCACAGGGTGAATTTCCAGTGCTGATTTGAAGTGAGCACCTCTGGATCTGAGAAAAGTGAAGAGAATTTTCCTCCCTCAGCCTTCAGTGAAATTTCTGCTTGGGCAGCAAATGTAGTGTTGATCATTTTGTGCAGATATTGGCCCATAATGATACAAAATCTTTTGTCCTATCACAACCTTAAGACACTACCAATCTGGGCATCAGGCATTTGCTAGAATTGTTAATGCCATTCAGCTGGGAGTTTTGAAGCCCTTTTTGGGGGTGTGGTTGTTGTTTGTTTGTTTTTCTTCATTTAGTGCTGTGGTTTGGGGTGTCTCTTTGAGTTCCCTGTTGTGGGATAAGAATCAGCAAACTGGAGCATAATCTGAATGCTTCCAGTAGCTTTCAGGAAATCCTATATCTCCAAATTGCTCCTCTGCTGTTGCAGACAAATGAGAACAGATGATAACTGACCAGCCTGATTAATTTGCCTTCATTTTAGGGAGTAAGCAGTTTTCTTTTGCTTCTGCAGCTGCTGTCAGGAAGAGCCAACTGACACTTCTTCCTCATTAAATGAGAGATGTCAAATCTCTCACAAAACAAAATACCAGTCAAGATCTTATGAGTTTGGGTCAAGAGCAAATGGATCCAAAACAAGTCGCAGCAGCATTGTTTGGAAAAATATGGTAGTTTGGAGATTCAGGTGGAGTCTTCTGGACGTATGTATGTGGAAGAGGACCAGATGCTGCTACTGCAGTGTTGTACCATGCATATATCCAGCAGTTCCCCAAACTGTTGATTCTCTCAGCTATTCCTTGCCTTTCCTTGGGTAACTTAGTTGATTAAATAGTCTTGTGCTTTTAAAAGGATCTATTTCTAATTCAACTAAAGCTATCTTTACGTAAAGCTTGCAGTTGAAGTGTGAGGTTCACAGGGCAGAAATGTGAGAGACTTTCCTTCACCTGAGATTTGGCAGGCCATTGGGACTGCTCACTGGGAAGAGGTTGCTTCAACAGATGCACTTTCTTGGCTACCTCCCTGACCAGAACAACAGCTCTCCTGCAGCAACCTGGGCAGATACTTGTGCCTGGACTGCAGGAGAGACCCAGACAAAATTGGAGTTGTAATGCTGGCCAGGATGTGCTCTGAATGTAAAAGTTTTACCAGAACTAATTGACACCATGTATATTCTAGATGGATGCAACTGGCTGAGCTATTTCTCAGCTGCATCCTTTTCTTCATCCCCTATATGCGCAATGTAGCATGGGCCTTTCTCACTTCAGGAATCCCTTTCTTTCTAAGCTTGTAGAAAGGTGAATCCAAATTCTTGTGTTTTTCTTGATGGTGCTCAGAATTCTGCTTGTCTCCTGCAAGCAGACTACTCTATCAACCATATACTGTGTTTGAGCTTAACCAAAGTCTGTGAGAACTTGATCCAGAGTTCAAGAAAGTTGCTTCATTAGGTATAACACTGGAATATTAAAGGATCTGCTGGTCACTAGTCTTAACTGTTGAGTACTGCAGTTTAATATATTTTGACTAAGGCAAGGGAAATAGCTTGCTCAGTAATTGAGCAAAACTGCTTATAAGCTCTTCTGACTAATTTCAAGAAGAAACAAACAAAAACATAAACACAGCATTTTTCTTAATCTTGCAGATGCTCGTGATAGTTCTAAATTATAATTATCTTTCACTAGTTCCATCAGGTTTTTAACTTTTTTTTTACTGTTTACCTCTTTATGAGTCCCCAGTTTTAAATCAGCTAATGTTAAAATTATTTTTTGCATTGGCTCATTGAGTTTTCTGAGGAGATGAGATTTTATCCACACCTGGACAGCAGTAAGTTTAAGCAGCAGTAAGTTCAGCTGTTACTTAGTTAATGTAAATTTTAGAATTATGCTATATTTGATGATATTTAAAGAGGCTGTTCTCTGTCATCCTAACAGTCCTAATCCTTGTGATTATATAAGGGTTGTCATTATATCATCTTTACTAGGAAAAAGAAATCCAAGACCACTACAGAAAGCATTTAGTGTCCTAATATTTACATTTATGACAAAAGAGGGGGTAGAACATGATCTCTCTTTGGCTTTCAAGGTTGTAGACCAGAATGTTATGTCAAAAAAAAAAAAGGGAGGAAAAAAAGAAGTCCTAAATTCTGGAGCCTTAGTACTTGAGTACTTAGTACTGCCTTTGTACTTGAATAGCTGTCAAACTGCAGCTAGCAAGCTCTAGCTAACTGTCCTTGCATGGGCACAGGCTGGCTTTCTGCCTCATTCTCTGCCAGCTTCACCCTGTGAAAGACCAGTGCTGTTGGTCACTAGCCACAGAGCGTGCACTGCTGATGTGCTGGAGACAGCCCAGGAGGCCTTCTGCTCTCCCTTCAGTCCGCTAACTCATTATATCCATGAGTAACTTCTTTGTTCCTTGATCTGATATCATAGTAATTTACCCCAAACCAGCAAAGGCTTCTTGGTTACTGAAAATTTTGAGTGTCAAAGTAGTAAAAATACAAAATAAATAGTATGGAGTGTAACTTCTAGTTTTCAATATAACAAATATTTCATGATTTTTGGTTAGAAATAATGTTATCCAAGTAGCTGTCAAAATCTCTCTCAAACTGGAGGGAGTGAAGAAGCTATTTGTTGCAAAACTGACAAGGATAAAACCCAACCCTATAGGGGCACAAAATGTGCTCTGTGGTAACAGTTTTGGTTAGGACAACTGCAGCTATGATACCTTCGGGTGGTAGAACATCATGGGTGGTCTGCAGGGCACTGAATGATGGAAGCTGCTCAGCCCCACATTTCTGCTGCTTGCAGCCGGTTGTGTAGTGCTGGCAGAGTTGAACTCAAGCCAGGGAAGCAGAGCAGCTTTCCAGTTTGTTCCATGAAATGCAGTGCAGGGAAAATCATAACAAAATAGTGGGGTGTTGCCAGTAATGTAGTGGAATAAGAGATTGCATTCCTTAAGCTGTTTAATTAATGTCTTTTCGAAGGTGGTTTGCCATTATGTCATTACTCAAGGAATGAGCATATTACCTGATGTAATTTTTTGCTAGGGGTGAATTTTAAGGATTCTGGAGCTGGATAAATGAGCGTATGTGGTGGGTTGACCCTGGTTGGATGCTAGGTGCTCACCAAAGCTACTCTGTCCCTCCCCTCTGCAGCTGCACAGGAGATAGAAAATAAAATGAAAGGCTCGTGGGTAGAGATATGGGCAAGGAGATCACTCACCAATTACAGTCATGGGAAAAACAGACTTGCCTTGGGGAAAAATTAATTTCTTACCAATCAAATCAGAGCAGTGTAATGAGAAATAAAACCAAATCTTAAAAACATCTTCCTGTCACACTTCCTTCTTCCTGGGCTTAAGTTCACTCACAATTTTCTCTACATCCTCCCCTCCAGCAGCACAGGGGGATGGGGAATGGGAGTTGTAGTCAGTTCATCACACACTGTCTCTGTTGCTCCTTCCTCCTCACACTCTTCCTGTGCTCCAGTGTCAGCCCCAGTCCCTCCCACAGGAGACAGTCCTCCATGAACTTCTGTAACGTGCGTCCTTCCTATGGGCTGCAGTTCTTCACTAACTGCTCCAGCGTGGGTTCCTTCCACATGGTGCAGACCCTCAGGAACAGACTGCTCCAGCGTGGGTGCCCTGTGGGGTCACATGTCCTGCCAGCAAACCTAATCCAGCATGGGCTCCTCTCTCCATGGGGCCACAGGTCCTGACAGGAGCCTGCTGCTCCTGCCAGCAGGCTTCCCATGGTGTCACGGCCTTCTTTGTGTACCCACCTGCTCCGGTGTGGGGTCCTTCATGGGCTGCAAGTGGACGTCTGCTCCATCATGGGCCTCCATGGGCTGCAGGGGGACAGCCTGCCTCACCATGGGCTGCAGGGGGATCTCTGCTGCAGTGCAGTGTTGTTCCTCTCACATCATCTCACTCCTCTCTTTGGCTGCAATTGCGCCTTTTTTTTCCCCCTTCTTGAATATGTTCTCACAGAGGCGTTACTGCCATCGCTGATGGGCTCGGCCTTGGGCAGTGGCGGATCCGTCTTGGAGCTGGTGGCATTGGCTGGGTCGGACATGGGGGAAGCTTCTGGCAGCTTCTCACAGAAGGCACCCCTATGCTCCCTGCTTGCTACCAAAACCTGGCCACACAAACCGAATGCAGCACAATTAGCACTCTTGCTGACTTTTGTTTCAGGTTTCTTTTAAAGTGGTTTTTTTCAGTCAGTCAAGTTCCTTTTGGGAATACTTCCCTATGTATCTTACAGGGAGGACCACAAGTATTTACCTACCTGGTGAATCTGTCAAATCTGGTAGCTGGCAATAAATAACTCATGAGATTTTTGATCAGAAACTCTTGAAACTTATTCCATAAGTAAGAATTGTAAAAATACTATGACATTTATTCTCTTCTCTGTTATATTTCATTTAAGAGTTCCTGGTGCCAAAAACCCAGAAAAATCAGATACACATCCTCTTTTAATTAGAGGTGTATCTGATAAAGTGTGTTTTTATTTTTCTTGTACTCTCCCTTTATGTCATGTTCCTCTTAGCACTTGAGTTACTTCCCTGGCTTTTAAATTTGTTTTTATTTTATTTTTTTATTTTTACTGTAGGGAGGTTGCAATTCACACCAAACACAAAGCTTTGAGTTACTGAATATGAGCAAAAGAGCTTTATAGAAAAGGTCTTCATTTTCAGTGTCTTTTACTTCTGCTTCATAATTTACAAAACATATCCTGTTAGCATATGCTGCTTCTGCCTATGAAGGCAGAAAGGTTTTTACGCTAAATTGTGACTAAGCTGTGACTACACACTGTGTGTATATATGTACAGAAAAACATACATATAAAATTCTGACAAGCACATACATTCAATGAAGGATGCTGTCATAAAAATAGTATTTTGTTTAGTTTTTATTGTTTCTATCAAAATAAAAAAGAACCTTGTCTCTCGGAAGGTACACAACAAAGTGTAAAGATGGATCTAAGGTTAGATTCCAACATCAGTCGGAGTTCTTTTACTTACAGCCTTCATCCTCTAGAATCTCTTAACAGCTCTGTTCTTTGAAAATACTAGCATCTGGATTTGGATTTTCTGTTTAAGCAGGACAGCTGGGAAATTGTAGAAGGACTCCGGGGAGCAATGAATTGTACCCAGGAGCCGCAGAAGCAGGAAGGCTGCTTGCTGAAAAAGAGGAAATGGCCTTTGAAGGGCTGGCACAAGGTAGGAAAGGAATGTGTATCTGAAAGTCTGATGCCATGTGAGTGGGATCAGATTTTTTGCTTGCTGTGGTTTTGTAGCAAAAAGATTATTTAAGAGCAGAGAAAGTGTTCTCCAAAGAAATACCAGGGTGAGGGGGAAGGGTTTTTTGGTTTGGGGTTTTTTTGGGGAGGTGTTTGGTTTGGTTTGGTTGGTTTTCATTCTCTACATTTCTGCTTACAGAGATACTTCTTTTTGGACAGAGGGATTTTGAAGTATTCTAAATGCCAAGCTGATGTAAGTGACCTGAAACCTTTTAGGCTATTATAAGGTAACAACACTGTTTTATCCAAAATAGCAATAATTCCATATTGTTAGTAATGGGAAGTAGAATTTCAGCTGTTCTGAACGATAGATTGAAGAGGGGCAAATTATGGTTTCAGCAGGTAATATATATCCTTTTGCTTTATTCTGGAGTGACTGTATTCTTTTTACTTTTTTGCAGATAGAGAGAGGGAAGCTTCATGGCTGTATTGATGTTGGACTTTCTGTTATGTCTGTAAAGAAATCGACAAAATGTATAGATTTGGATACAGAAGAGCAGATATATCATCTGAAGGTAAGACTTCCAAGATTGTTAAACCTCACTCCCAAAGTAACAACATTAGCTGTGTATAGTGGAGATATATTTTTTTTTTAATAGGGGGAGGTCTATTAGTTACACCAGTAACTTAACTTTTTGGTGTCAGACTAATTTATACCTTATAATTTGACCAGAGTCAGTAAGCCTGTTCTAAATAGAAACTTTGAAGATGCCTGATATTTAGCAGCATACTTTTCACCCAGCACTTTTTTCAGCAAAGGTTATGCACTTGTTGTACAAGTGCTTTTGTTTTCAGTAGTTGTGTTTTGCTCTTTGTCTTATCTATAGGAAGTATTTTCTGCAGTTAAATGTGTAGATTTATCTATCCTGATGGAATAAATTGTTTTAAAATACATCACCAAAATCAAATTTCTATTTGTGGTTAATTAAACCTTGACTAAACCTTAAAAATGGCAATTAAGAAATGGCTAATTATTTTTTTAATTTATATTGGGTTTTTTCCCATCTAAAAATTGACAAGTATTGTGTTCTGTGTTAGCAGTCTTCTTCTTGAGTTTATCCTGTGATTAATTTTCTGTCATGCTTAAGCTCATACAGCATGCATTTGAGTAGGAATATCGTTAGAAAAACTTGCCTGGTATTTTGCCAGTAAAGGTCAGCCAGGCTAGCTGTCTAATGAGCACAAAATACCTTATTTAATTTGTTACTGTTTTTTAATATGAATGTTATAAAACCTGAAATTTTGCATAGGTGAAATCTCAGGAGCTGTTTGATGAATGGGTAGCAAAACTCCGTCATCACAGAATGTACCGTCAGAACGAAATCTCCATGTTCCCGCATGATGTCAACAGTCTTTTCTTCCCCGTGTCTACTACGACGGACTCTGTCCCTGGTTTCTGTGATTCTACTCGGGGTGGAAAGGTAATAGTTATTATTGATAAATAATGAGCTTTCATCAGGAATTAAATTAGTCTGATTTGTATTTATTAAGTAAAGACCATAATGGAAGTTTGTGGTGGGGTTTAAGTTATGATCTAAAATGTCAAGTGGAAAAAGGTTTGGTTTTTGTTTTGTTTTTTTTTACTCCCAAGCAATTTTCTCTATGATGCTGTTAAATTTTGTAATATTGTCTCATTGGTTTAATGGAGTAAATTATATTTTCATGATAACTTTTAAAACTGGATTTTAACTCCATCATAGTTTTTGAGACATGTATCAGGATTTGTCTGGTACGTACTGATGAATATTGATCTGGGTCACAGAAAAGCTTTCAGCTGGATTTTTTTTTTTTCCCTTTAGCATGTTTTCATTTATCCTTTAGCTCATATAACCTCTTCCCTTTTACATTAATGAATCTGACTGCTCTTACCTGAAGAGTATCACCTGTGGTCACTATTTATATTTTTAACTCTGGTCGAAGAATTATTCAAGCCCATCCAAGGACCATGCTGTAAGTGGGTACATGGTCTGGATGGGTCCAGCTGGCAGTGTACTTCTCTTTAGGAAAAGTCTGTGACTGCTAGTTCCACAAATGACCTGACAAATGCTCAGTTCAACACCATAACTGACTTATTTGATGTGGTCTCACAGAAGAGCAGAATAGCGATTGTGTTCTGTACTTGAATACAACCTCTGTGCCTCCAGCAGTCTGCACATTGACTGGCTGATGTTCACTCAAAGAAGCTCTTCTACTCCAGTCTAGAACCGGTGATCTCTTATCAGAATAAGGTCTTTTGTAGCAATACTGTGTTACTTAGAATCACAGAATGGTTAGGATTGGAAGGAACCTTAAAGATCACCTAGTTCCAACCCCCCTGCCATGAGCAGGGACACCTTCCACTAGACCAGGTTGCTCAAAGCCTCATCCAGCCTGGCCTTAAACACTTCCAGGGAGGAGCATTCACAACTTCCTTGGGCAACCTGTTCCAGTGTCTCACCACCCTCACAGTGAAGAATTTCTTCCTAATATCTAATCTAAACCTCCCCTCTTTCAGCTTAAAGCCATTTCCCCTTGTTCTGTCATTAACTGCCCTTATGAAAAGTCCCTCCCCAGCTTTCTTGTAGGTCCCTTCAGGTACTGGAAGGCCGCTATAAGATCTCCCCAGAGCCTTCTCTTCTCCAGGCTGAACAGCCCCAACTCTCTTAGCCTGTCCAGCCCTCGCATCATCCTCATGGCCTCCTCTGGACTCGTTCTAACAGGTCCATGTCTCTCTTGTGTTGGGGGCTCCAGAACTGGACACAGAACTCCAGGTGGGGCCTTATGAGAGCGGAGTACAGGGGGAGAATCCCCTCCCTCGACCTGCTGGGCACACTTCTCCTGATGCAGCCCAGGATAAGGTTATTGGCCTTCTGGGCTGCAAGCGCACATTGCTGGCTCATGTTGAGCTTCTCATCCACCACCACTCCCAAGTCTTTCTCTTCGGAGCTGCCCTCAACCCACTCATCGCCCAGCCTGTATTTTTGCTTAGGATTGCCCTGACCCAGGTGCAGGACCTTGCATTTGGCCTTGTTGAACTTCATGAGGCCCACCTCTCAAGCCTGTCCAGGTCCCTCTAGATGGCATCCTGTCCCTCCAGTGTGTCAACTGCACCACACAGCTTGGTGTCATCAGCAAACTTATTGAGGCAAACTCTCAATCCCCCTGTCCATGTCTCTGACAAAGATGTTGAACAGCACCGGCCCCAATACCAGCCCTTGAGGGACACCACTTGTCACTGATTTCCACTCATACACTGAGCTGTTGACCACAATGCTTTGAGTGTGACCATCCAGCCAGTTCCTTATCCACCGAGTGGTCCATCCCTCAAACCCACGTTTCCAATTTGGAGATAAGAATGCCATGTGGGACGGCGTCAAACACCTTGCACAAATCCAGGTATATGACATCTGTTGCTTTAGCCTTATCCATCAGTGTTGTAACCCTGTTGTAAAAGGCCACCAGATTGGTCAGGCACGATTTGCCTTTGGTGAAGCCATGCTGGTTGTCACCAGTCACCTTCTCATTCTCCATGTTCCTTAGCATAGTTTCTAGGAGCATCTGCTCCGTGATCTTGCCTGGCACTGAGGTGAGACTGACCGGCCTGTAGTTCCCTGAGTCTTCCTTGTTACCCTTTTTAAAAATGGGGGTTATGTCCCCCTTTTCCAGTCTGTGGGAACTTCACCAGACTGCCAGGACTTCTAAAATAAGATGGATAATGGCTTCGCAGCTTCATTCACCAGTTCCCTCAGGACCCACGGATGCATCCTGTAAAGTCCCATGGACTTGTGCACCTTCAGGTTCCTTAGGTGGTCTTACTTACTATATACTTAACAGAACCAGAGAACCATTTAATTTATATTAACTCCAGAAGTGTCTCCTAAGCAGCAACTGTGTGTTATCCTCCTATTTAAGGTTTTATTTTCCCTGGCCCTGTTGGTGTATGATCTGAATGAGCCTGTTCCCCAATATCTGCAGTTCGTCACTGTGGTAGGACTGTCTGATAACTGAGCATGAGTTTTACCGAACACAAACATGCCTGAACATCTTTTTGCTGGTGGCTAAGAGGGAGGGGATCCTTGCAAGCAGGCAGCTGAAAGAACAGTAATTCACCCTACAGTAGCAGGGCTGTTCAGCAGAATGCTGTCTGCATGCTTTCCGTGCCAGCTCCTCCGTGGCTCTGACAGCCTGCTCTTCTGGGGCTCTGTCTGCAAGGAAATGGCAAACCTCTTGCCACCATTTTCTGCCAAAAGGCAGAGAGGGATATAGAGAGGGAGAAGAATATTGAAGGCAAAAGTGGAACACTGCAAAGCCCATGATATTTCTATGCCTGTGTTCTCAAAAAAATAAAAAAAAAATAAAAAAAAAATCCATGTCAGCAGCATATCTAAAAATCTATGCTCACTGTCAGGAAACTAACCATTTCTTCTTTGGTGTGAAAGACTTTAATTCACTTCTAATTTATTAATCCAGATTTGTGCTGCAAAGAAGCTCTACTTATTTTCATATGAAAAATAGGAGGGGATATTTCTTAAGCTGCAGTTAATCACCTTAGCTCTGCTGAAGCTAAATGGAAGTTTGCCAATTTATACTAGCTCTAGCTTGATGTTAGTTGATATCAATCCAGCAATTAGATTATTTTGAGAAAAATATATTGAGTGAACATTGCATTGCATTTTATTTGCTTTTAGAAACACCTGATCAGTTTTCACATCTGTGGTTTTATTTTGTTGTTGGGAGGTAGGTTTATATATCCACATATGTTTAGGTGGAATACTTGGATTCTAAAGCTTAGCTGTGCTAAATCAAAAACAAAACTATACTAATTGGAGCTATGCAAACTCCCTCTTGCCTGTTCCTTGGTAATGCCTTCTATATTTTTCCCTCCTGTTCATGCCCCTCGTGTGTATGAATTCTGGAAAAGTTTGTTATATGAGATAGATTTCTGAAGAGACAAATGTGAGGTTTGCTCACAAAGTGCCAATGCAGTCACTCACATTTAAATCTGGTTTACTTGTGCTTTTAAAGGTGCTGGGATGATTATTTGAGTATACCTATATAGATGACTAAAACAAGTGTGCTTATTGATACTTACTACTATTGCATACTGACTATATAAATGAACATAGTACTGAATGACATCACATGGATAGTGCATTTTATTTTATTCTGCAACTCAAGTTGGAGCTTGTATTGTAATTTTTAAAAGACCAACTAAGAAAATGGCAGCTGAGATGTAGAGGATGTTTCCTGTGAATGGATTTAAAACTACTACTACCTGAATTTTTATATAAAATGAGCCAGAGGTAACAAAGTTTGTCAAGTGCATGCTTTAGAGAAGAGCCAAACAATTTAGTCAGCTTTTCTCATAACCAGTAAGGTGGTCATGTAATGGCACTTAAAATGAAACATTTTAAAACTGATTTTAAACAAGATGTTGAGAAAGCATGTACTTTGTGCAACTTCCTGACATAGATTTTATTAAACACAAAAGGTTTAAGGTCTAAAAATAATTAGACATTTGAATGGCTATTATTTGTAGTTGCATTAAAGAAAACAGCGTTATAGGCCACAATCAAGTGGTAGTAGTATGGGGTAGAAATTTCTTCCCGTTGGAAACTACTTAATCGTACTATTCAATTAGCTCTTACACAGAATTCCCAGCATCTGATAGTAGGCACTGCTGAAAATTAGCTAAGTTTGAAAATGGTTACTGAGACACTGTAAAAGGGTAGTATTTACCCAGATGAGGTGTACAGTCACACAGTTATTAAGTCCTGTCAAGCCAAATCTGTGCTAAAGTCATGCAACCTTGAGTAAAATTTTTAAATAACATCTAGTAGATCTTTCTTTTTTTTCACTGGAAAATAGCTTTAACGAGCATGAGCACGTTACATTTCAGTTACCTCTGGGGCTTCTTTGGGGAGTATGGAGAAGGAACAGAATGTCTGACTTTGATCCCGTTCAGATATGGTGCTTTTATTGTATTAAGTTGACTTAATTGATGCAGAACTTTGCTCTTCCTCGAAATTTAGTTATCAGCAAAGTTTTATGGTTCCTTCAGTATTTCCACTGCTAGTAGACAGCAGTTATGTTAGATATCCTCATGTTATGATCAATGACTGTACATCTAGTCTAGTTCCTACATTTTTTTTTTCCTCCATGTTATTGGTGCCTTCAGTCATGGATCTCAACAGTTGGTTGTCAAAATTTGTGCATACAACATTAAAATATTGTTTTTTAATTACTCTCTTGCTCTTCTTTGGAACAGGCAAGCAGCTTGACCAAACAGAATTCGTTGTCAGCTGGAGGTAACTTGTCGCTTTCCTTTTCAAGTAATGAGTCTAGGATTTCATCTTGGCTACAATCTTCTGAAGACATGGAAAAATGCTCAAGAGGTAATAATATTTGAAAAAAATTGAAAGTAGCCTAATATTTCCCCTAGTTTTTCTTGACAATGAGTACTATACTGTAAGTAGTCATTGCAGTTAGAGTTTTCTCTGAAACTGGAGGGAGGAAAAGGGTGGTGGTTGATTAACTGACTACTCTCTTGTTTTCAAAAGGACTAGTGATTTTGGATGTTGGGGTATCAATTGTGGGCACCTCTTCAAGGAACCTGTATATTTCAGTACATTTTCTTTTATATACAAACATTACCTTCAGTAGTAGGATTTGAACTTTAGGCTGAGTACTCAAAAAAGGGAAGTATCCAATAGCTAGTAATTTAAAAAGCACTAAACCTTTGTACTTCAAACTCACCTTCTGCTTTCATGCTTTCCTAAGAGCATGAATATCTTCCTTATGCTGGTAGCGTCTGTGTGATACTTATTTGGTAAAGTTCTACCCACCAGTGAGCTTCAGCTCTAATACAGAGGAGCCTCATCTCTAGCTCTAAATGTACAGTTCAGTCTTGATGCCTATGACATTGTTACCTTCGCCATGAGAAGCTCTGACTAGTCCCAAACTGCAGTAATTATCACAGTATTCTCATTTTTCTGCAACCAGCTAGGATAAAATATCACAATTATTTCACAGACCATATGGATGCATTTCAATATTTTGGATTTGAACTTGAAGATAGAAGGATACAAGCTTTTTATCCTGTTGTTTAATAATGTGCTTTTAGTCAATGAAAAACTTATGCTAGCTACAATCAAAATAAAACTAACCTACAAACAAAAGAAACTTTCAGTGTGTCTGTTACTTTAGGGCAACTGAAAATATTTTCTTGTTCAAAACAGACCTCTCCAACTGTCACACATATTTACTGGAAATGAGCCAGCTGTTACAGAGCATGGATGTACTTCACAGGACATATTCAGCGCCTGCTATAAATGCTATGCAGGTTTGTTGTTTAAAAAACAAAATAATAAAAAATTTCCCTTTCAATTCCAAAAAAAACAACCCTAAATTCTAAAGGATCGAGGTATTTCTTCTTAGTGCTGATAGTTTTATTGCAATCTATTATTTTTGTCCTGTGTGTTGTTAAAAGGTTGGACCTTTTGAAAGCCCAAAGAAGGAGAAGAGAACACACAGGAGGTGGCGATCCAGAGTTATTGGGAAAGAGACTAAAGGAATGTTACAGGTAACTTCAGTCCTTTCAGTGCTCATCTTTTTCCAAATCTGGGTTATTGATCACTTCTTGGTGTAGCCAACTTAGGACATATGAATCCTTTCTAAGTAGTGTCCTGTGCTATCTCATTTTAAGTGGTAATATATCAGACAAAACATAGATACGTTGTCATTGATAGCTGCAATAGGATCTGCACTGTTACCTTCAGGAGACTGACCATGTTTTTTAGACAAGTTTTCAATCTGCCTCCGGTTTGGGGGTTGTGATGTTGGGGTTTTTTTAGCAGTACAGATTTTTGCAAATTCTCTGAATAGTTTTGTACATATTTGCATCCAGAGGCCATATGATTAGACACTTGTGGAGGAAAAATAGTATAGCATATGCTACAGCTCTCAATGGGCTTGTTTCTTGGAGTTTTGCCAGATCTCCAATTATGATACTTTGGGCAAAGTTATATCTGTGGTTTCATTTGCCAGGTTTCATCCATTTCAAGCCTATTGGTAACTGACAGTGTTTTTTCTCTTTTTGATATCTCCAATGTGTAACCCAGATGGGTACAATAAAGATTTTCTTTACAGTTTGTAAACATATCACAAATGGCTATCCTCCTTACAGGTGCCTTCAGTATTTTCTGCCCCCATGAGACTGCATGCTTCCAATCCTAACTTATCTACACTAGATTTTGTAGAGGAGAAAAATTACTCCAATGGCTCTGAAACATCATCAGAATTTACTAAAATGCAAGAGGACTTATTTCACATTGCACATAAAGGTAAATGAAATTGTCTTTTGTATGTGGTCTGTATGTCTTTTTGTATGTGGTATGTATGTCTTTTATATCATCACAATTTAAATATGTGACTTCTGGGAATGCTTCCTGTTCGATGTTTAGAAAAAGCGGAAAACGCTTTCTTGAGGAATTGCAAATGTTGAAATCTTGAGTAACCTGAAAAAAGTGGCTTAGTCATAACTTTTTTTTTTTAATTTAATAAAGGACATGCCTTTGTTTTATGGGCTAAAAACCTAGATTATATTTTTTTGCCGAAAGGTGAGAATCTTAAAGTCAGTTGCTATGAACACAACAGCAGATTTATACTCCTGTGTGTTTGCGTGCGTATGTGTGTATATGAACACATACGTGTTTGTATATTCGGTGTGCTTCATTGTTTCAGAGTCATTTTTTGGTGATGCAAGGGTTGCTATGGAGGTAACCTATTTTTAGTGAATACAGAAAAGTAAAATCATGCAAAGCAGCCAGAGGGTCAGCTTGACTAGAAATGTTTCTTCTCAAGATAATTTTTCATTAGCAGTGCTTCGCTCCATCACCCTCACAGCAGAAACATTTTTGTTTAAGTGATCTCTATGAGGAAGGCACTTAAGCATTTATATCTGAAAGACTCTTGGGAGTATCGGCTTTGTCCCCTTTTGCACAAGATAGTGGTTGATGTTATAAGCATTCTTTGCTTGTTTTTCCCCTCTAGTGCTGATGCATCTTGATTCCATTATGTAAGAAATGTGTCTAAGAAGTAAACTTTATAAAATCAATTATAGTCAAAACTGATGTATATTTCCAAAAAGAGAAAAGAAATGGGGGAGGCATGCATTTGGAAAAGTTGCTACCTAAGTGGAGCAAAGAAATTGCCTATTCAAGATCATTTTACCTGAAATGTCCGTGTCAGAAATTTTGTTTGCATTGAGGGGACAATTGACTTGGTACCGTTCAATACAGTATTGTTTCATTAAGAGTGCAAAGAACTTTCTTCCAAAGTTGCTTTATACCACACCCCTTCTGAAAAAGGGTAGTGAATACGACTATTGCTTTAGCTTTTGATACAAATTAAATAAAATGTAACATTAGTACTTTAGTATGTAGTAATTCTTGAAAATTTAAGTTAGTGTACAACTTATTAAATGACATTTAAGGTCACTGAAGATTCTGGTCATGTCATCCACATATGAAAGGCTAACATCAAATAGATTGTAGTGGGTACATCTTCCTCCCCACCCCCTGTGATACTGTTAAAGATTTCTTTAAATAGGCTAAAGTATGAGATTTAGATTTGGTGATGGTTTGCAGTGTTGAAATATGCCTGAAGAATATTTTCTGATAAGAGTAAATTGGGCTACATCAAAAACTCACTGAAGTGATGGTAATTCAGGTTAACTCTGGATGATTAGAAGAGAGGAGTATCGGAGATTTCTTGTTCTTTGCCCTTTCCATGCACACGTGCTCAGATTTTTATATCTCTATTGCCGTGTAAATGGATACGTTTTTGCATTGACAGTTCTCATGTCTGTATTACAAGGCTTGATTAGGCCCTCAGAAGTCCTCTAATTCTCCAGTTAGAGGCATGCTGAAATCCTGCTTAAACAAATGTTATTTTAATACATTTCTATTCCTTGTAGTTAAATAAAATACTAAATATCCTAAAAGTAAAAAAAAAAATAAAGTGCATTTTCACTTGAAAAATCTAGTGATTTTAAAATTGCATGGCCTGTTGTCTGATTTGAATGTTTCAAGCTGGTGATACTGGCTCAGGAAGCAGTAGAAGTAGCAGTGTAACGTGCACACCATTCAGGATCTGACCCTTTGAGTCACTAAATCATCTAACAAGCTGAAATTTCTTTGTCCTAAAAAGAGATAACAAAACTCAACACTACAGTTGACTTGCTTGTGGGGAAACTACTAACCCTATAGCTGTGGCACAGTATGTGTTATAGCTGCTTTTGATTTTTTTTTTTTATTTTTTTTTCCTTCCCTCTCTTCTTCCCCACTGGAATTCTTAAAGGAGTGTGGAATAGAGTCATGACCATCTGAAGATTCAAGCTAATTGGGGAACAAAAGAAAGTGAAGAGCAGATGTGGTTAGTTAGCTTTGTTGCCATCTGTCACAAATAATCAGAGTAATTTTGACTGTGGCTAATATAGTCAACACAGTAGTGTTCACCATAAACATTTCTCCTACTAAAAAATCTACCCTATAATCTTGATTAATATTACTTGTTTTTAGTAACCCACCCTGGATCTCTCAACCTAAATTCTTGTTTCTATCACCATAAATGATGTTTCATTGAAGTTTTACATAATTAGTATGTATAAAATTGGTAGCTGTTTTTAACTGTCACTTTTTTTAAAATGGTTCTAGTTTACTTCACCTTGAGATCAGCTTTCAGCACCATATCTACAGAGAGAGAAAAGCTGAAGCACATGCTGGAGCATGATGCATCCTCGTCTCAATCTGCACAAATAATTGGCTTGAAGAATGCCTTAACATCTGTAAGTGACATGCCGAACTTCAGCCAGCTTCACTGTCATCCGATACTACTTTTAAATTTTATAGGAGCTCATTTCTGTTTCTTTAGTGTCTGTTCTGTGCTAGAATTTGCAATATTGAAGCATAGTAAGTTATTATATATGGTGTTTTTCAAAGACTTTCCTAAATGTTAACAGTATTGTGAAATTACTGAAGTTTGATAGATTGATTTAGACAGATAGTATAATCTGTGTCATTGGATTTTGGGCATCAGAGGGCTGCTCTGTGACGATACATCTGCTTTCTCTCAAAACATACACTCTTGTTTAATCACTCAGTTCTGGTAGGTTGTGGGTTTTCTTTTCCTTTTCTTTTCCTAAACAGCACTCAAGTATTTATTGTGTGACTTGGCATAAAATAAAGGTGAGAGTGGCTGAAAGCACTCAGCTGTCCCTTCTAATGCACAAGAGCTTCACTGTGCTGCACTAGGACACTGCAAAGCAGATTCAAGTAGAACTTGTTTGTATTGACTTCCAACCTTAATTTTCTGTTACTCATCTAAAAGCAGTGATGGAGCTGTTAGGGCAGAGTTCTAAATGACAAAACATTGTGCTTTTTAAAAAGATGGGGTTTTTTGCTTGGTGTGCTTTTTGTAATTGGCTGAGACCAGAACTTTCAGATTGGTCACGTTTGAACGTGTCAACCAAATAGTGATCTGATTTCAGAGCAGTGAGGGCCACCATTACCCTGGTCTTAAAATTGCAGTATTTGTTGCAAATTCCTCATCAGAGGCAAAGGTGACTCTCTATCATTGATAAATGTGATATAGATAATCTTAAAATTATTTCAGCATGAAAACTTCCCTTTGCTCTACAAAAGCTGCATACAGTTATAGTTCTTAGCGTATAACGTCTCTCTGTGTAGAGGCATAGTATTTAGCGAACACTGAAACCTGTTGCAAAATAACTATATTTACTCACTTGCACTTCTTTGGTTTTGGCTTTCAGATGTTCAGCTTCTGATATTTGAATAGGTGACTTATTTTTCCAGTGTTATTTGCCTACCTTTTTATATCAAAAAATCCATTTTAAGATTTCTTAACACAATGAACAGCATGAATGTTTTTCCTGAGCAATGACATTCTGTTGCCCATCTTCATCTTCTAAATGTCTTTTAAAAGTTATGCTTTTAGATCCTACCTGATACTTAATAAGCCTTTTCCAGCCCATCCAGAAGTGATCTGTAAACCTTGGCAGTTTCAGCAGAGGTTAACACCTATGAGAGCTATTCTTAGCCTGCAGATCTGTAAAGCGATGATGCCAACAGAAATTTTCTCACTCTACAGCAGAGATCCTGTAGGAAAAAGGAATAAGCTTCCTTCAGAGATGTATGGAAGCACAGATATTATAAACCTGACATATTTCTAAGACTCCCTTGCAAGAGTGTTTTGCATTGGTGATTTTGACTTAGTGTTTGCTGTTGTTTGTCTCAGTTTGTTTTCTGTACATGAGTAACAAAAAATCAGACTCGGGTTGAAGGCTATCAAACATGGGTCTGTTTAGTTCTTATCAGCCTGGCAGGGGAAGAAAAATGAACAAATTTAAAGTGGATAAAACACTACATAATTAGCATCTCTGCCTCTCCTTCTCCCTTATTAACATAATATCATTGACCTACACACAGTCTAAGAAAAACAAATGGGGAAAAGTACAATATTTTTATTTTGGGGGTAGAAAGAAGATGATAGAAGGAAGAAAACACTTTGTATCAAACAATGAAATTTGGAAGATGCTATTACAGGAAATCTGTGTAAATTCTTTGTTGTACTTATTTGATGATGTAGGTATAACACAATGCTGTCCACTGGAACACTTGACACAGAAGTGGTATATGCCTGTGTGGTGAATTTAGACCACATATATGTAAAGCCAGAAAATGCTTTCTCCTTTCCATCATCACTTTGAGCTTACTGTCTTTCCTGCCCTCAAGGCTACTTCCAACAAAAAATACTGTTGAAATCAGAAACATTTGTGGGACAAAGTGGATTTGTAAACAGCAGGATTCTCCACATCCTCGTATTGATTCAGATTGTTAAAGTGGGCAGTAAGTCTTCAGTATTGTTCCAGAATCAGTAAGCTAACCTTTTTTTTTTTTTTTTTTCCCCAGAGGTATTTTCATTGCAGGCAGGGTTGTGTTCTCTTCCTACAAGTCTTCTTTAACTAACATGCATCCACCAGATGCACTCAGCATGAATGAATAACATGTAACAAACATGAGTTTGCAGTAGAGGCTTTTTATTCTGATCGTTGCCATCACAAGCTGATAGGACACAGACTGTACCTGTATCTCTCTGAATTTAAGTCTTATTTCTCTGTCTGTGGTCGGCAAAGGGAATAGTCAGTTTACCAGACTGATGGAAAAATCAAATGGTTTTGGATGCGGCAAGAATAAAAATTAATGTTGAGAGGTTGGGTTGGACATAGGAGTGAAGGAAGGGAGCTTGAAAAGAAAAAAAGACGCACAACAGTAATTTATAACTTACTAAATCAGCTTGCTGAACGTGGTAACTTGAAATATCTCTGCCATTTTAAATTTTTTTTCTCCATTTATGTGTCTTTTCCCTCACACTGACCAAAAATAGTTTTAATTTAAGGAATAAGGAACAAGGTTTGAAGCATTTATAGTAAATGATTTGCTGAACCAGTAAAAAATCATGTGGTGGTGTTGTTTTATACTGCACTTTAAATACTCTTCACCCCTTTTTACACGATGAAGCCACATTCACATTAGTTGAGAGAACTTTATATCCCCAATATTTTTGTTAAATATTCCAGGCAATAGCACAAAACACAGATCTTAAAGACCGGTTACGCAGAATACATGCCGAATCTATGATCCTTGATTCAGCATCTAATGCAAAATCAAGTCCAGATTTGGTGAAGGTGGGTATGGATTTCCTCTTTCAGCGATGTCTGTTCCTCAAGCCCCTACATCTAGACAGTGCTGCATAGCTGAATCTTGTCCTGTTCTTCATGTCTTCCCTGTGATGTATTGTGCTAGCAAAACAAGTCTGCTTTCATGGTTTCTGGTGATGCATTGTGTAATATTTGATTTCAAGCACTTTCCTTGTGAGCAGCTTTCCTGAGCATACTTCCATTGCTTTTTGCTACTGTCTCCTGGTGTTCTCCCTTGCTTCCTGCCTGCTTTCCACTCACCATGAACAGAGCTGCCACCTTGTTACCCTCATGCTACTGTTTCTCTTCCCCTTATTCCTTTGTTAACTTTAAAGTTCAGTAGTTCCTTCTGTTGCCTGTCTAAATATTGTTAGGCTGGAACAGTGGCTACTGTTGTGGCTTGTGGAAGGTTTAGAACACCTATCAGCCATTTCCATTAAAGGATCAAAGAAATGAGATGTACAAGAGCCTTTCAGGCATTTAATTTTGTGTGAAGCTAGGGAGTCTTCTACATATCCAGTTAGCCAGTTTGAGATGTACTGATGTTCAGACAGTTCCTTGGCTTGCTGCAGAATGCATGTGAATATGGTGTATTTAAACATCGGAGGATCTAGGTGTTAATGTTGCTATTGAGAGAAGCAAGAGCTGTGTTATTTCTGATGGATTTTCCTAAATGTTGACTCATACAGAAACTTCTGCTGTGCTTGTAGTATAAATCTTTCATTAAAACTTGAGTGGATGTAACGTTGGAGGTTTTACATAACTTATTATTTCCTTTTTTTTTTTTTAAAGATAGTCATTCTATCTGTTCACTTCTCGTTTTGTTCTGGCTTAGTAGAGCTGTGCTTTGGTCTTATTTAGCTGTTTGTTTCTTTAAGGTAGTTGATCATTCTAATACCTTGTGCTTTTAATACCCTGAGAATGTCAGCTGTTATCCAGGCAAGCATTAATGCATTGTTGTTTTAATTTCAGGTGTTCTTTATTTTCTTATTTAGTGGAGGTCCTTGCAATGACAATGGATTGTTTCTGAAAATTGTTCTATGCTATATATATACACACATGACAAAAATAGCTATGAAAAGGTCCTTTAGAGGTTTCATTCACAAATTCCCTCTCTCATGGTTTGGGATGTAAGTTAAGGATGAAATATCTTATATTGGAGAAGTTTCATTTTGGATTTGTCTGAGGACTATGATACAGTAGTGCTGCTGTGAGGAAGACAAGGCCACTGCACAGAACTTGGCTCTAAATGATACATCAGGTGCTGTGGTAGGCCTGTGAAAATTCATGGACTATAAACTGGTGTCTCAAGCCTGTGCATAAAGTAAAAGTTTAGTTTGTCCATTGGGCAGTTTATGCTGTAGTTTATCCTGCCAGACTTAGAACATGAAAGAGAACATGAAACTCTCATAGATAGAAAAACCTGCTGTTCTTTTACAAGCCTCTCCTGCTCACTTTCCTTCTCAGATTCAAAATAGTATTGGAAACAATCCCAGTAGTAATGTATATAAGATTTTTTTTTTCTCTCTCTTGTAGGCTAGGATAACTGCCTTCTCACGGAAGAGGCAATGTTAAGGTTTCCTCTTTTCTTGCTGCTTTATCAGAAGTATATATATATTTTTAAAAAGAAAAAAGTCTTGTGTGATAATGGTTTGGTTTGTTAACATGTGAACATTATCAGCATGTACTGAAAACATCCATACTCTAGTAAAATCTACCAGCAAAAAAGCTTTGAAAAAAGATTTGTCAGTTTGATTACAGACTTGTCAGATTTCTCATTACATTGTTCTGAAAGTAAAACACTACAATTCCTTCAAAATTATGTTAGGGTGATCATGGTTACAAGTCAGTAAAGCATGTCATGCCGAAAAGCTTGAGAGCAGCTAACAGACTCCTTTGGGCCAGCCAGCCCTTTTCCTTAGTGTTGGTGGAGCTATCAGGGAGAACAATAGTGCACAGTCTTCTCTGATTTTTTTTTTACTGAAGCCGCAGAATGAACCAAGTCTTTCTGGTCACCCCACCCTTGCTAGGCCACCTTTTGGAGCTCTGCTTACACCGATGATCTGTAAGGCTTCCACTGGAGGTGTTACAGAGAGCTCCGTGGCAGTCAAAAGTGCCAAAAAGCAGCAAAAGCAACATCACTGATGTGGCTTTGATAAAATTCTGGTTTTGGTTAACACAGAGCTATCTCAGGTGTGGATATGAAGGAAAGCTTTCCAAAGCACAGCATGGAAAATATCTAGTGAAGAAAGAGCAAGGAAGGCATTGCTGTTATGTGGAAAGCAACTTTGCCCCTTTGAATTTTGTATGGCAGCGCACCACAGGCCTTGCATTAGGCAAGGTCAGGGAGGAAAACACTAACTCATTTGCCAAGATCAGAAGGGAATGTGAATCTAGGATGTAATATAACAAGATGGGAGTTTTGTTCTTTTCGGGGCTTTTTGATGATACACTTGTTTATATCTGGCTAAATCACTCAAATATCAAAGCATTTTTACCTTTTTTTTTTTTTGAGGAAAAAGTACATACAGCACCATAACTGATTTACTGAATATGCATTGCTTTTTTTTTTCCCTTCTTTTTTTTCTTTTTCTCTTTAATCTGTTTCACTTTGGTTTCAAATCCCTCTTTGAAATACATACTATCTTTAAATTGGAGAGGAGCACATGCAATCTTCTTGCAGTGTTTTACAGCCCTTTAAGTATGTGACTGTGGAATTGCATGCATGAATGCTATTTGTGGTACTTCTCTCAAAACTTTTTATTTCTTTTAAACAGGAAAATTCGACAGAAGAAAGCAGAGGTCTGGTTCACCAGGTCTCCGATGAAAGCAGACTGTCTATAGCTGACTCTCTCACAGAATTTTTTGATGCACAGGAAGTCCTACTGTCTGCTAGCTCTTCAGAAAATGAGGTCTGAGCATTAAAGTTGACGTAATTCTGATGCAGTTTCTTATCTGCTACTTGTTGTGCAGTCTTTCTGAGTGCTAACTGCACATCAGGTGACTGCCAGAAAATGGCAGAACATTTTGAAATTAATATGCCGCGTGTATTTATCTGTTGCCATTGTCTCTTCAAAGTAAAATGTAATAATTATGGATGAGTCTTATATGCACAATGAGGCAAATCGCAGTTATGTAGCTAGTATGCAGATAACTGCATATATTGTACTGTCTGCCTGGAGTCACTATAAAGGTGCTTAAGAAATGCTATCATAGAAATATATATTCATACCTGTCTTTGTGGTACCTGTGCGTACCTTGGGGCTGATGTCGTGCATATTGAAACTTAATAGCTCATTTTGTCACCTCTCTCAGATTCCATAAAAAACTTGGCTTTTGATATGGGGAAGGCTGTCTTAGCTGTGAGTCCAAGAAGATGCAGCATGTCTCCACTAAAAAATAGCTGAATTTTCAGTGATGGTGATCTTTCCTAAACTTAATTATGCCTTCTTAGGACTTCTTAGTACTTTTCTGTAATGCTGAAACACAACTTAAACAGTAAAAATCTATTAAAATAATAATTGTAGCTGAAAATAACAGTTTACATGTGTATATGGAGTTATTTTAATGAATGATGTACCTTGATTATTTCCCCACCCTGCACTCAGGTGTCAGATGATGACTCATACGTAAGTGATATCAGTGATAATGCCTCAGAAGATAACCTAAGCAATGACATGGAGAATGAAAGGCAAACTTTAAGTAAGTTCAGTGTTTTATTATACCATGTTTTGAGAATTTTGTTTGTTTCTTTTTGCTTGGGATTTTTTTTTTTTCTCTTACTAGAAATAATTTGATATTACAGGTTTTGAGATGTAAACAGCTTGTATTTTTCCTCTTACAGCCTCAGATTGGTTTTGAACAGCACATTCTGGCTAATCTGATTAACAGGGCGAGACACCATTGATTAAGCAGGATGGAGGTTCTGTATGAGCAGCAAAACACCTACTTTCTTTGCTTCTTTGGTGCAACTGCCATTCCTTTTCAGTTTCTTTCATGGACATAGGATTTTTCAAAGTACCAAGGCCTAACTGCTTTCCTTTTTTCAAAAAGTTATTTTTTTCTGTCACTCTGTTTTTTCATTCTGCATCTTAACTGCATTCAGGGATCTGTTGCTTTTAGTAGAACTCGGTGTTTAAAGGAACATGACAATAATTACACACTGGCAGGCATGGTATATGACCATAAGGATTTATTTTTTGTAGGTTTTAATCATTATGGTCTTGTTAGTACATATGCTTATTTAACTGTCTTGCTAATTAGAGGCAGAATAAAAAAAAAAAAAAAGAGGGAGAAGAATTGGTCATAACAAACTAATTGGGTTTCTGCCTTCAGCTCCTTTCAGCTAACCACAATGTTCTTCCCACTCTATCAATATATTTTGGTCTTCAAAACTGCTGACAAGTGGTTTCTTACTAGCAGCTGTTTCCTCATTGTCTCCAAGGACCAGTGGATCCCTAGGAATATGAGTAGTCTGAAATGCCTGGAGTTCTGTTATATTCTGTAACTTTAAAAACCAAGTTTTTTTCTTTGTTTTGTTGTTGTGTTTGGGGGTTTTTGAGGAATTTTTGTGGGGTTTTTTGTTTGGTTTTGGGTTTTTTTGAAAGATAGGGAAGAATACAGATTCATTTATCTCATGATCTGGACCTTAGAAAACTCTTTAGTGTGGCTGTTCATCTTGTAACAAAACTGTTACTGAAGCTCTTCCGTATTAACAGCACCTCCACATACTTCTGGTACCTGCTATTTCTGGGCTTTGGGCAGCCTGCCACTCCTATTAATAGCAAACTGGATGTCTTTTTCCTACAGGGCTTTAGCTGAACCGTAAATTGTGGGATTATGATAAAATCCTCTGGCCAGTGTAATGTAGAAGGTCAGACCAGATGATGATAATGGTCCAGTTTGGCCTTAAAAGTCATTGAGTCTAGCTGGAGGTCAGAGGTCTTAATCGCCTTCGCTGTTGTTGCTAGCCATTTGTCACAGCTCTTGCAAACCAGAACTGCGTGGGCTTTTCTTCTCATGGAGGGTGGGCAAACTTCACTGTATAGAAAATCTGTTATCTGAATATGTTAGTTGTTTCTCTACTCTCTTTTGTCACTAGTTTACCCCAATTGATGGACTGGTCCAGAATATGTAGTTCAGTCAATTAGTAGTGTGCTTTTAATCAGAAGCTGTCAAAGGACATAGCCAAATCCCACTTCAGAAAGCTCTTTTGAACAAGGATCAGTTTTAAGGATTTGCCTCTTTCCTCTACAGATATCTCATAATTCTTGAGGTAACTAAGGGAACATCCTTCTTTTTGGCCTGTTCTGATACTAAATAAATTCTTCCAAGAGGGAAGTATAGGAGCCAACCTCTTAACAGTGTAATTGTTTCAGGTAGACTTTTTTTAATTCATTGTGCCCATGCCATTTTTCTTTAAAAAGAGAGAGAATAGGCAGTAGACTGCAAATAGTTCACCTGTCCTTGTTACAGTAACTGGGTCATATGAGATATTAGGACTCTTAGTTTGTGAGTGGCAGAAAAGATAGAAACTTCTTCCTCAAAACTTTGAGGCTGCTGATTAGACTTTTGAAAACCTCCATCAGGTTAGCCCTCTCCACGGGCTAGTATGCATGGCAGTCATGGAGAAGTTAGCCCTTGTGGTTATCTGTATTTTGTCACTGTTGGAAGCACTGCTGATATCATGCTTATGTCAGCAGACCAGCTAAGGAAATGCTGGTTGAAATAATGCATTTAAGGGCAATGATTCTTTGGGCATGTGCAGCACAGGAAAGATGTGCTGCCCAGTGCTGTTTTAATTCCTCCAAGTCAAGGCTGTGTGAGAAAAGCCAGATGAAGACAGGGGTTGACAGACTAGGGCTATACCTGAATGTCTCCAAATGGTAACTAATTCTAGGGAAGGAGCTTCCTAGGTGCTTCTAAGGATGTGTAAAGGTAAAATATGTTCTTGTACTGGCAACCACATTCCTCTCTGAAATGACGTTGATGTACAGCTAAGCAACGTAATTGCTTCAGACTAGTGCCTGTTGCAGAAGCTTGTAGCTCTATTTTGATCATGCCACAGATAATTTCAGGGCACACTTAGAACTATTTATCTTGTACTGTTCTTTTTTTATTTTTTTAATCTTCATCAAACCCATCACTCCACAGTTGCTTCAGCTTTTCCACCTTTAAAACAGGCCATTTCTCTACCAATATATGGGAGTATCTAAAAACTAATATCACTAAAATGTTTTAAATGCTAAGCACTATGGGGAGCACTGTGGAAAAGCCTGCATGTAAATCTGTAGTGCAGTAAATTTGCCTGGTAGGAGTACTCAAAGAAGTAGAAGATAAGTAGGAGTTGTTATTATGCTTCGATCTGTAAGTTACGCCTTACCTTCTGAGAAGCATCAACTTAATTGAAGCTCTGTCAAGGAAGGAGGTTTTATGTCACTTAAACAGATAGGAATCTATCTCTGTTACAAACAAAATGTTATAATATTTACTCTTTCAAATTCAATAGAAAGCCTGAGCCTTTCTTATAGCCTTTAATGAGAAGAAAGGTCATTTTTTTATGCATCATTTGTACCTGGCATTTACCTCAGTTAACACTCAGAAATTAAAATCTTGTTCTTAATTTTATCATTTTTATAAAAGACTATCTTCAGACCACAGGTGAAATACTTGAATGAATTGTGAGGGTGGAAGGAAGTGTTGACAGTAAAAAAATGGTTGTATTCTAATATATATTTGTAAAGGGGATGAAGTAAACAGTGAATTCACTTGTTCTGCCACTTCCTTCTTTTTCAGACTGTATTTCTGAAAGTGAAATTGAGTGTACTTCTAAACGGAGAACATGTTTACCAGCTCCATGTCCTAATACAAGTAACATCAGCCTATGGAATATCTTGAGAAATAACATAGGAAAGGATCTCTCCAAAGTGGCCATGCCTGTTGAATTAAATGAGCCACTTAACACCCTTCAGCGTCTCTGCGAGGAGCTGGAGTACAGTGAGCTACTAGATAAAGCAGCACACACGTCTGACCCCTTTGAACGGATGGTAAGTATGTTATTCCACATACTTAGTCGCATTCAATATAATTAGAATAGAGTAAATATAAAAACAATCTGCCAAAGAAATGAAGGTGTTATCTTCTGTTTTTCTTTTTTTCCAAGTTGAGAGAGGCAGACTCTCCAAACATGTCTCTATACATACTTACATACCCACCATTTTTGACTCTTCTGCATAATTTCTGTTGCTTTGTCAGGAAGTCTCTCCTCAAGTACCTTGCTGTCTTGCCAAGTTAAAAAAAGAAGTAGTTTGGTTCTGTTTTAATCTTACTCTGTAAGATTAAAAATTTACAGTAAAAAGGGAGAGAGCATTGAACTAATATACTTCCCTCTTGAGTGTGAAAGCTGCAATAGATCTTTTGTTAAGGGTGTCTAATCTGGTGACACATTTGTACAAAGAGGATGCTAGATCATGCAGCCCTATACTACTGTGGTATCTTTATATTAACTAAATGAGCTCAGTTTGTTTTATTAACTGGTTTTGTGAAGTTTTGGGGTTGATCCAAAATGTTCAGGATCTCCAAAACAGGCAATATGAATGTACGTTCAGTACAAAAATGGTGTCGTCATCTGCCAGTGCAGAACCCTGAATTCAGCATTTGACAAAAGAACAAGAGAAAAATGCATTTCAGTTGTTCTGCTTCCAGGTGCACAAGAGCTATTTAATATGTAAGCCTGTGAATAAAGGATTAAAAGCTCTCTAAATTATCTTAAATGGAAGTTATAGATTGTCCCTTAAACTGAATTAAGCCTTTGCGGCAATATATCTTATCTTAAAATGAGGTTATTAATTAATGTAAATAGTTGTGTTATAAATAGCCTCTTGCTGACACTCTGCCAGGGTTACAATTTAGTGTGTGTTCTCAGAACAGAGTGTGGCTATTAACTGGGGTTTTAGGTGCATAGCTTTTTTGTTCTCTTGAGAATATATGTTAAAAGGAAAAGGAAATGAGCAGTAGTTGTTCATACAGGAATGAAATGAAGTCTTTTCGATACTTCCCACACCCAAGCATCTGGAAATGACCTCAGAATGGAGTATTCTTTGCCTTTGAGAAGTTCTTGAGGCAAAATTAATGCTATCTGTTGCATAGTAATTGCAATAGTTCATAAAAGAGCCATTCTGAGGTGGATTCGGTTTCTGAAATTGTGAAAGGAGAGTACCTACACTTTCATAAGATGAGAAAAAGGGAATGAAAAGCAAGAAAGAGAGACCTGAATCTAACATCCCCAACTTCTAATTCCTCAAGTTTAGGAGGAATTATGCTTGAGTTGACTGCAAAAATTTGGAAGGGTTACCTGTGTCATAATCAAGAACAGTTTTGCAATCAGGTAATAGTACACCGTAGATAAAAGGCAATTTAATTCAAACTATTAGAAATAGCAAACTTGGTGAAAACTCATCCAATACTTCCTGTGCCATGTTTAGCAAAAAGATAGTAGAGCCACAGAATCACAGATCATAACTATAAAAGCCAGTTATAATACAAAATCTAACAGTGATTTTTAAGGTTATTGCTTTGAGCTGTGTTGCAGCATGCTAAGCTGTTTCAAACAGTTTTCAGAAATGCTGTTTTCAGTCAATGAAATTTGCAGTGTTTGACCCTAATAACTCCATCCCTGGACCATTGAATGACTTTCTGAAAAATGAATAATTCTCTAATGTGTGAGCTAGTGCTTAACTTGCAGGAGGCATGCATGTTTGTAGTCTGCAAATTATGGGAAATGTACAGAATCTAATGTCAGGATAAGATCTTTTATTTTTCCCTTTCTGTTAAATCACAATGTGTAGCAAAAATTGTGCATGGCTGTGGTAAATTAATTAATCAGAATTCCCCATGTGATTCCTAGGTGTACATAGCTGCATTTGCAGTCTCTGCGTATGCATCCAGTTACTACCGAGCTGGAAGTAAGCCTTTTAATCCTGTGCTTGGAGAAACCTATGAATGTATCCGTGAAGATAAGGGTTTCCAGTTCTTTGCAGAACAGGTACTGTATGCTGCAACCCTTAGATTTGCTACTTGATACCTTGCTTAATTCTGAATAACGTCTGGAATCCTCATTCTAAATGAATGTCTGGAATGTTCAACAACATACAAAATTACTTTACATAACCTGAGCCCAGTAACACTCAAGAGACGTTGGGGAATTATAAATGAAGGAAATTGTTTTCTGAGGAAAGTTTGCTAACTCTCACATGGAATATGACAGCCAACAGCTGACGCTGGAGAAGCAAACGCTGGCAGGCTGCCTACTGCAGTAACTAGGTAACTTGGTTAAGCAGAGTGCAATTCCCCATGCTGAAACCTGATCACGACTGCAACAAACACTCACATTCTTGTCATTTTCTTTTGTGTGTGATCATTAAAAATACTGTTATCTTCAGCTGTTTAATGTCTTCTTTTATAACAATATTTCCCTTCTACGAGTCAATCAGCCACTAGTATTTTCTGTGGCACCACGAATATTTCTGCTTCCTGTCCAAATACTTTATGGTCTAAGACTTTCAAATCTGGTACCACATCTTAGTCCGTGAAAGATATATACAACACATCAAATTCTGAGTGTTTATGAAAATAACTCCCTAATAGGATAATGATTATTAAGTATGGGTGAAAAATATTAAATTTAAAGCAGCCAATTTACCAAGATTGCTAAGCTTGAGACATATGTTAAAAAGAGATAAAACTTAAATAATCTGGTGCCTAGCAGAGTAAGAATGATTGAAAGCTGTCTTGTTCTGTCTAGACATAACAAAAAAAATTACAAAAATTGCAGTGGGCAAGGGTGTACCATGTAGTCATTTGATCAGAGAAAGCCTTCTAAGAGCCTTTCCTTTAGGAAATGAAAAGTGGTTTTGATCACCTCTGAAGAAACAACATTTTTTACATTATGTTTTAGAACTGACAAAAAGGAGTGCTATGTTATCTTTCCTTAGTCTCAGGAAATGTCACAGGCATTTCACAAGAGTAAAAATAAGGAGGAAAAAAAAAAAGCGCAAAACAGTGAAAGTAAGAATCAAATTTAAAGTTCAAGGAATGTATGTGCTTCTTCACTGTGCTACTTCAGTTCTAAGATGATGTGTAAAGAGCACTGCAGTGGTGAATAAAGGTTGGTACTGAGCTTTGTTAGGTTGAATTAGAGGAAGAGATTTTCACAAATATTGGATAAATCAGTACAATTTTTGCTTTTTCTAAAGAGGAATTTTAATACATGAGGGGGCTTAGGCTGTTAACAACTATTGTTCTAATATGTGCAATAAGTGACATGAGTTTATAAAGTGGTAAATTTACTGTAATAGTATGAGGTGGAGGAATATTGGGAACAGAGGGCAGTATAGAAATAAAGACATTTAATACAGTTTGCACTCATTAAATATTTCTTTTTGCATCAGGAGCTGTTGCTTATTGCTTGCTTGTGCAAGCATGTTGATGCTTACTTTATTTAACTTGTTAGTGCAGATAGTATGTAATCCATGAAATAGGTAATATATATATAATAACAGAGATTCTGTTCTATTACTAGGGTGAGTTTAGAATAACTAAAGAAGAAAGTGAAACTGTATTTGAGCCATGTAGATGGTTAAGAAATTAAATTAATAGTGGGAAATAACAATTTGACTTGAAAATAAAGTTGTTAGTCAAAAGAACAGTAGGCATTGAGCATGAAAGAGTTGGTCCTGATCAACTGTCAGTTGTGTTCACTCAGAAGGGAGAATTTACAGCAAAGGAGGAGTGACTGCTTTCATGTTGTAGAGTTACTTTATTATTTACTATTCCCTTTTAATTGTCTGCATTGTGTATTTCTTTACTCACAGTCCTTGCTTTGCTGTTTTGGTGGTTACCCTAATTCATGTATGTGCTGTTACCCAAAGCTGACAAGTCGCAGTATGTGTGGTTAGAGTTTTGCACTAGAAACACCTGAGGTGTGTTATCCCTGCAGAGGTTGCTAGATGGAATTTCATGGCCTGATTTCTCCACCTGTAGCCCCCTTCAAGAGATGCTGATCACTGTCTCCTCCCTTATAGTCAGGGTTTTGTGGATGTTTACTGCACAGAAGAATTTGGCACTTTGTTTTTGTTTTTTTATTTTTGTCTGTGTGCTTGAAGTGCAACTTCTCTTAATATATTAAGGGGATCCTAAGGGTAAATGTAATTATTACATGAGAGACAATGTACAAAATAAATAGTTAGATTTTCATTCAATGACCAAAATTCACAGGCCTTCTAAAATATCTTTCCAGGCTGTTTAGGTCTCAGTACGTTATTAATCTCACTGACTCCCCCTTCAGGGTACAACTACAAAAAGAAAAGTAAATGTTCAATTTGTAAATACTATATATGAATGAAAAATGAAGGAGGAAAAGAACCCAAACCAAAATGACTGTTCAAGTGTTAATATTTCCATCTTCTTTTTTTTCCTTTCATGTCTTCCTCTTAGGTCAGTCACCATCCACCTATTTCTGCATGCCATGCTGAATCTGTGAATTTTGCTTTTTGGCAAGGTAACTCTTCAGTCTATCATTTACTTTTACAATGTTCATGATATTTTCATTGTATGTCTAACATGAAATATCCAGAAATTGGGAAAAGGTGAAATGCCCTGCTTAAATGGTACTAGAGCGGCTTTAAGAAATGCTAGCCTATACTTACTTCCATGCTTCTTACTTGGATATTCTGTCATTATAAAAATGTTCAGGTTTCTTTATAGCATTAATTGGTTATTCTTTTCATGTACAAGTATCTGCATTTATTTAAAATCAAGTTTAGGGGTGGGAGGGTGGTTCTTTAGTAAAGAGGTGTTGCACCTCAAGCTATTTATAAAACAAACAAGCTAGATCACAGCTTGAAAAACTACAAGTTAAATCCTGAGTAGATCTGTAAACCTGTTCTGAAAACAATTTTCAAAAATGAACCTAGCAGCAAGGAAAAACGTATTTACCGTGCATTTCTCTGCTGCTGTTATTACAGTATGTAAGATTTCATGCTATTTGACTACTAACATTGATTAAAAAAAAAAAAAAGGTTTGGAGCTTCATTTGCTGTGTAACACTGGTGAAGTTGCCAGCCAGTCATAGTAACTGTGCTTAGATGTTTTTGGACTGTACATATTGCATAACTGTGCCTTTTAACTGAGTTAAAATCCTTCACCGAGAAGTTTGTCAATTCACAGTGTAGCCAGATTGTAACCTTTAATTCTGTTGTGATTGACTCTGCTGACTTGATTGTAGTCACTGTGGATGGAGCCATACTGAACAGAAACTGCAACTCTGTCGTTAGTCTGGGTTTCATTACTCAATATAATTCTTTGCTTTGTAAACAAATACAGGGACAAGAGTCCTTTTGTTTTTAGCCAAAAAGCAGAGATGACCAAAAATTTATTCAGTAACTGAAAACTGTAAAAATAAGACTAGATAGCAGCTTGTCTTAACAGAAACTGATGAGACTGATTTGTTTAACAGGTCTTGACAGTGGTTATCATTCACATACTTTAACACTTGCATTTAGAGAACAAATATCTTCTCTAAAGATGAGAGCTGAGAATTTGATCAATGAGAGAGTCTGAGATTTGGTCTTGGTGAGCACAGGAGACTCAGGGTACTGCAAGGTTTTGGGTGTTTATTTTGTTGTGTTTTTAAATTTGGCTAGCTAAGCCTGTGGGAGATCAAGACAATTATTTTTGCCAATGCAAAGGCAGTTTGTAAATATTCTAGCCTTTGTTATGGGCCTATACTAACCTATGTGGAGAGATTAACATCAAGTTAATCATAAAGATAGCTTGTCAGTAAGGTAAGTTCTTTTTGCCTGCAATGATCTTTTTGCTGACCATATTATCTCCTCAGCTGAAAAGGAGACAGTCCTCAGCAACATTGCTAGAGTAATGCTGTCATCCCACCAGACACTGACTTTAGTTCATCTGTTCCAAGATAAGAATTCCCTTGATCGTCTCTAGTGAGCCAGAATACTGGGTTCTGACAGGGACAGTAATTTTGAAAATTGTTTTCCCTGGCTTATAAAGCTGACTCTGCTTTTGCAAAGGAATGTGGACACATGAACAATGGAAATGCAGAGTAGGAAGTTTCAGCGTCTGTGCCTGAATTAGTTCAAATATAGCTTTGAAATAACACTTTGCTTTTCTTTGCTGTCCTAAAATTTTTGCATTATCAAGTTGCACACTGGTTCCCAAGATGTTTCTCACGTACTGATCTCTGTGGGACAGCTTTGCCATTTATGAGAACATAGAACATAACACAGTCTGACAATACATTTTAACTTAAACTCAGCAGGGTATGCCTTTACCCTTTCTCTTCCGTCCCACTGCAGAAGAGAGAAGGCTCAACATCATGGTACTCAAGGTAGTTTTGGACCTCTTATTATGCAGTGTAGGAATCACAACAGAATTGCTGTCACTGAAGATGATGATGACCCAGCATCAACTCCAAAACCAAAAAAAACCCAAAAGGTCCTTCTCTTGAGTGATAAGAAAAGGATCATTTTTTCTGTGCTGAATTCTGCCCTATGTCCCATTCCAGCCTTTGCAATGGTAGGCAGCTTGGTGTGGATCAGTTCCTATCACTTGCACATATATGCTCAGGAGATATGTAGTCTCCTAACTACAGTTTAGGCATCTGTATCACAGCCAGCGCAGCAACTTCCCCCTTCAGTTGCATAGGAAACAGCGTTTTGGTTTTCCTTGTGTTCGTAGTAGCATCTCTTAAAGACTAGAGATTAATTTTCCCGTTGTTTTCAGATTGGGCAGGGAATGGAGTTCCTAGTGTCTAATATAGGAAGGATACTATTCCCCTGAGCTCTGAAGTTCCTTTGGAAGTTTACTGCCTGGTTATCTAGCTCAGTTTAGCTCTATACCCTTTCTGCCATGCTGCTCTGTCTGTGTTTCTTTCTCTTGCAGGTGTTTTTGCTCAATACATTTGACTAAACTTGCATTGAGATTTCTCATCTTTCTTTGGAGAAATGATGTGAGACTTGGGCACATCTTTCTGTGATTCAGACAAGATTTTAAAAGGCCAGTTAAACTGACAGAGGAAGTTGGATTAAATCCCTCTGCAATTTTGTGCCCTTTGAAACACTCTCTTGCCTCTTCACTGTCATTCTTAGTTGCTATATTTTTGTATTTGAAATTCTGCTTTTGTTCTTGGAAATGTCTGCATTCATTCCCTACCAACTGAATTTCAGAGAAATACATGTGGTCTATAGGTTATTCAAATTCCTCTTTTTTGAAAAAAGTTTTTGAGAGGACTTTTAAACCTTTCTTACTTGGCTATTTAAATAACAATGATCTAACAAAAAAACCCAAACCAAAACCATGTTCAAAGGTCTAAAGCACTCTTTGAACATTTTTATTATATTGCACTTTGCATTTCCTGAAAATAAAATAGAACCCAGAAATAGATTGATTCACCCATGCCTATGACTAAAGCTGTCTTTTTTTTTTTTCCCTCTTCTTGTTTCAGATGTAAGATGGAAAAACAAATTCTGGGGAAAGTCCATGGAAATTGTCCCAGTTGGTACAACACATGTAACTCTTCCAGCGTAAGTGCTGCATTGCTGTTCACACACAGGCACAGACATGCTTGCACACACTGGAGCCACATTTATCCAGATGAGGTCAAGCTGTGCTGTGCTGTATTAGACCTTTGGAAGAATTGGTGATTCTGACTTAGTTTAAAAAGAAAGGGGGGATGGAGTGTGGAGGAAAAAAAAGAGAAAAAACAAACCAAAACCAGAAACATAAAACAGAAGCATTAACTCTTCCAAAGATTATAAGAAATAAAAGATTAAATTAAAAAAAAAATCACTCCTGCGTATCCTGAAAAAAGCATAGTTGGTATTTTCATATTTCAGTTGAATTTCAAGCTTCATGTATTTTAAAATCACAGTGAAAACTGCATGGTAGATGAAGTTATGAATTCTTTTGCTTGAATATGTCTTTAGAGGAGAAGGTGTTTTGTTGTTGTTCCTGTTTATTGTTATTATATTCATATGGACTCTAACACTATGGGGTCCTGGTCTGTAGGGCAATAGCCATCATCACTGCATAAATAATTATTGTAAGTGATAAATAGAAACAGTTGCATATCTGGTTTTTATAATGCAAGGAAGTAAGCAGCCACTGTAGTTAAGTGTTGGGCTGGGGTTTTTTTAATAAAAATCTAGAGTATTCCTATGTTCAATTCTCAGAGTACCCATTATAGATCAACAATTAAGATTCATTAAAATTTGGCCTATATCCATTATAATGGTGGCCAGTAATAGGACAAAGGGCAATGGGCACAAGCTGGAACACAGGAGGTTCTGCTTAAACATGAGGAAAAACTTCTTTACTGTGAGGGTGACAGAGCACTGGAACAGGCTGCCCAGAGAGGCTGTGGAGTCTCCATCTCTGGAGATGATCAAAACCCGCCTGGACGCTTTCCTGTGCAACCTGGTGTAGGGAACCTGCTTTGGCAGGGGGGTTGGACTGGATGATCTCCTGAGGTCCCTTCCAACCCCCACAGTTCTGTGATTCTGTGATTATGTTTGCAGAACCAGAGGTCTAAATGTTGAGTAGTGTTCCAATTAAATCTGTTTTCCAGAGAGAGTCTACAAAATTAATTATTCTGCAATCGGGGCGGGGGGGGTGGGGGAAAAAAAAGATAATTAACTCAAGAACCTAACACACATCAGACTAAGCATGCCTTTTTCTTTTCAGCAGGTAAAATAGTAAGTTAGTACCCAAAAGATAATATATAAAACATGTTCATAGCAGCTAGCCTAAGCTGTGGAGTGGAAGGTCTTTAGGATGTTATTGAGGGTTCAGAGTCAAGGGAACTAATAGATTAGGGCCCATAGTGGGCTGATGAACTGGAAAACAATCTGATTCATATGTATCCCTGTGTTATCTGATGTAGCATTGGGTACAAAAAAGGTGCTGAGGCTATAGGCAAAAATGAAGCATTAGTATTAAGGTTATTTTTGGAGAAAATACAGTATTTTTAGCATGCATGATAGAGAATGTGACCTGCAGGTAGGGGCAGGAAAACAAGTTACTGTGGGATAAATTGGCTGCATATCTGCTAGTCTGTAAAAACTATCTTTGTGCACACTCTTACAATGCAGCAAGTGAAAGCAGGCAATTAAGTCGAGGTAAGGAAAGATTCTAATATCCTCACGGGATATGTGCGAGGCAGTTGCTGTGGGGAAACTGGTGCTTTGTAAATTTACCCTTTACCTTGCCAGTAGCAACTTGGCTATCAATACCCAGAACAAATTGCAGAATATATGTCTTCATGAGACTTTCTTTTTCTTTAAGTTTTATAAAGTTGTTTTATAAGAAGATCTACTTCTATAAAAGGTAAAATGCTGTATTACCTATTAGTATTTGTTAATCTCTCTCTGCCTGCTGTCTTCCAGTGTGCAACTGCATCTTGAGCTACCTGGTGAGAACTTTTGCTCTTGCTTGAAGCACACACATAGGCTCAGCCTTGAGAGCTTGAGCCAAGCTCATTCCACTCAATATGTCTTCTGATAACTCCAGTGGTCCATGTCTTTGCGTTTTTGGTTGTCACTGCGTTACAAGCTGTGAAATGGGAAATTCAGCCAGTAGAAGATACTAGAATGATTACTTTTGGAAACTTAGAACTGGTGAAGAGGGACAAGTAAATTGAGAGAAAACTGAATTAAAGACCCAAGTTTATAGCAGAAGTGAAAAGTGTTTTCTGGGACACAGGATTGTTGTCATAGGGTTTGTTTTTGAAAAGGTGTGGGACAAGAAGATGAGGCATTCTAGAAAAAAATAATTTTGTGGGGTTTTTCTAATCAAGTTCTCTTCATTTCTTTTTCTTTTTTTTTTTCCCACAAGTTCATGACCTCATTTGAACATGGCATGAGATTTTTCTTGTATGTATTTTTCTTACAGTTTTAAAGACCATTTTGCTTGGAACAAGGTGACCTCTTGCATCCATAACATCTTAAGTGGGCAAAGATGGATTGAACACTATGGAGAGATCATCATCAAAAATCTTAATGATGACACTTGCCATTGCAAACTGACTTTCATAAAGGTAACCACAGCAGTAACCACAGCAGTGTTGGCAGTGCCTTTTCTAACAGACACAACAGTGGGGGGATGCTCTGCAGAAGCTCAGTACTGCTTACAAGCCGTATTTTCCTGTAGTTCTGCTCTAATTACCTGCAGTTCTTTGAGAAACCTTAACTCTGAAGGAACTGCCACTCACTGGGTAGAGCCAGACAAGAAAGAGAAGCAACAGCTTTCTCAGGTGATTCCCCTTGAGATGCAGAAAAGTATGGGGAAAGAAAAGGAAGAATTATGATGAAAACCCTACTCTGTGTTTGGTGAGAAGAGGTAGGCATGAGCTGGTTTACCACATGCCTCCTGCTAACGCACTGACATGTACTGCTGTTGCATTCATTCTGCAACTGTAGAACCAGTGCCTATGTGGGGTGCTTCACCCAATGCTCTTTTGTAGCCTTTTCCAGGTACTTGCAGGACCTTAAGTGAGAGGTTATGGTGTTACTTCAGTACAAGGCATAAAGATATGGCTTCATCAGGAAATGCTGTTATAACTGAAATTAAAATTAGTTTTTGGCAATAGATGACTCCTTCCTAGTAGAGGAGAATAAATAAAAACCTAAAATGATGCCAAAATTCATAACCCGAGAAATAGTTTTCCAGAGCACGCTAGGAGACTTACCTTAACCTGCATTTTCTGTATCTGATTGCTGGAGAAAGGCTGTGCTTTACATAGAAACAGGCCATACAGATACAAGCGAAGTACTTCAGCGTACCTGTGCAGTATGGCATGCTCAGCAGCAGCAGAAGGAAAGTTTCCTTTTCTTACTTGTTTTCCTGAATACTTTCTGCTTTCTACAAAGCATTAGGGTGATTTTTTTTTTTCAAATACTTATTTGAAAGTACTGTAAAGAGCTGCAATGGATGTTCAGATTTCAAATTTTGAAGACTAAGAGCCTGCAAACCTTACACCTTTGGTACTGTAAGTTGTCTATAAAGTGGAGATTACTGTATCAGTTCCTTCTGTTTCTCTTCTGCATATTTGGGGAAGATGTTAAAGATGTTATATAAGTCAGGAGTCAGTGTTACCTGTCATTGGGCAAAATAGGTCAGCTGTGCTTCATCTAGTACTGCCCTGAAAAAAGGCAAAGTAAATACTTTAGGATTTTAATAAGCCAATTAATAGTACTAACAGCAGTTGTTTTCATATGATATTGGAATGCACACCTCAATTAATAGTTTTCATTTCAGAAAAACACTCTGTGGTGCTACTGACATGGAAAAATCACTCACACTTGATCTCTTATGCACCTTTTTTTCCTCGTTTCTTTTAATTCTAGGCAAAGTATTGGAATCCAAATGCACATGAGATTGAAGGCAGTGTCATGGATAAAGCTGGGAAAGTTGTGCATCGACTCTTTGGGAAGTGGCATGAAAGTTTATACTGCGGGACAACTTCATCTTCAAACTGCATATGGAGAGCAAGTTAGTAATCAGAATGGCTAACGTACAGAACTTAAGATCTGCTTGAGAATAAGCTTCCTATTTTCATCTGTTTATTAGACCCCAACTTCCTGTTATTTCTATGTGGATTATAAGCATTTAAAACTTAGACTAGAAGAATATGTAATTCAACTTAAATAATATGGAGAACTTAATACCATGGCTTCCTGTGTTTTCTCCATTCTCCCTCATTTTCATACTTGGGCATGAAGTGGCTATTGAGGACACTAAAAGGAAGCAGAGGGCAGGGGACAGGAACAAAACTCCCCCACTCTGTGGAGTGTGGTGTACTTCATATATTAAACATAGGAGGAGAATCCACGAAGCTCAATTCTGTAATGATAGCATCTGAACTTCTCCCATACTCATGGGGTTTTGACTACTGTAGTTTGAAAAAACACTGTGATAATACCATGATCTTCATATTTGTGCTCCCATTCAGCTGAGGGAACAGAAATCTGTTTCGTTGCAGTGCACTTATCAAAGGGATGTTCACTTTTGTCACATTGTTAAAACCCCCTTGTTCCCCCAGAATTGAGGCTGTGGTTCAGAGATGAACAAATGACTGAAGACAGCTTGGAATTTTTCTTCTAAACCTAATAACATTTAATTGAACTTCTGAATGTACTCTTTTCTTCTGTAGATCCGATGCCTAAAGGTTATGAACAGTGGTATGGATTTACTCAATTTGCACTGGAGTTAAATGAACTGGATGTGCAAACTAGGTCATTACTCCCATCCACTGATACACGTTTTAGACCAGACCAAAGGTAAGAAATTTTAACTCTTAAATATCTTCCTCAAATAGTTCTTAATCTTCTGCATGTTCACTTTACCCTAAGCTCAGATTATTTTGTGTAGATACCTACACTGTGTTTCTGTTTCTCTGTTAATGTACATTTGAAACAGACATTTTAACCATATCAAGAGATGGTCCAGTCATTATGGACTAGTGTTCCCTAAAATAGGCTCTTGCATGCTTCTAGCTACCTGCCTTCCCAAAGACGTTAAAGCTTCAGTACTTCAGGTGCTGGATGTTGAACGTACTGTGTTTGAATAGCCAGAAACTGAGACACTTGAAATTTCTGCATTGGGCTTTCTACTGTTGCTAACTTCCAAGGAAAAGAAAATATTATAACAATGACTCTGAGCTTGATAGGAGAGTTACTTTTCCTTAAGTGCTTTTTGATAGTGCAGTTGTCTGTAGATGTAGCTGTTTACTTTTCAAACACTGTGAACTGCCTGCTGTAGAGATGAGATTCTGGAGCTCTAGAGAGCCTGGCAAAAGTGAGGGGACAGGAGCACAGATTGTGTCTCTTATCACCACTGGTGCCACAGGTTTCTAGAAGATGGGAATATTGAAGGAGCTGAAGTGCAAAAGCAGAGGATTGAGCAGCTACAGAGAGAACGACGGAAGGTGCTGGAAGAAAACAATCTAGAGCACCAGCCTAGATTTTTCAGGTATGGTATAATTTTTAGCATATACTATCATTTACTGAAATTCTTATTATAGATCTGGTTCTAAACTGCCATAGAGCAGGCTCCAGTTTTTTCCAGGTTTCTTCTGTATTCTTGATTTTTATACTTTGGCAATGTAGAACACTCCAGACAGTTAAAAATTAGGATTATATATTGTTTTTTCATTAGTGCATTACTGAATTTTTCTAATTTTTTTTTTGCCTTGATGGCAATTTAGTCTATGTTTGAATTTGCCTGAGGGAATGTAGCATCTTTGATTCTTTCAAGCAAGGTGAGTAGCTTGGATTTAGCTTAATTATCTATGCAGAACTTCTGCTGAAATCAGTGGGATTGCCTTGTGTGGAAGTGTGCAGAGTTGGAGCCTTTAAATTCCAGGGCTATTTTTGAACATTTCCCCTATATGATGGGGAGAGAATTGTCATTCAGAGGGTGCTTTATTTCTTCTTATTGTAAATCAATTAACAGAAAACTTCAGCTATAGAAAGACAAAAATGAATGCTAGTGAGAATGTGGCCTTTTGCCTTCCAGCTTCTGTTCTCCTGCAATTAAACAGTTGCAGCCAAAGTGAATGTTGTATGGGCCAATGTATCACAGTTAACAGATCCAGAATCCTAATTTTTTCTGGATAGATAGGTACTATGCTTTTGAGTAACACAGAAACGTTCACCATAGGTACAAAAAGGGAATGTCTCAGACCACTACGTGTCTGACAAGGCAGTGAGCTAGCTCATCACATTATCAATCACACCTACTAAAGAGAAGCAAATGCTGTTTCCAGCAGACTAAAAAGACAGGATGGAGGCAAAGTCTAAGACTTTGTAACTCTGAATTCACAATAAGGACTGAATGCAGATAAGGATTTAAATCCTCACAATGAGGATTTGAGAATTGAGATTTGTGCTGTAGTTTTAAATAACAGAACAAAAATTTTAAAATTACTATATAGCAAAAATGTTACCCAGAGTTAGAGTCCATATGAATTACGTATCTGGCTTTCCAATAGCGATTTCTCTCTTCAACAAATCACAAGCCTTGATTTACTTCAAATAACAATTTGCTATTGTGCCAAAAATGTTGTACAATAGATTAAAAGCAAACTGATCCCTTCAGGGTATGGTACCTAATGCAGTGAACCTCACCTCTTGCTGGAAAGCTATAGGCTTTCTTTATGCAATAACCATGGTGAGCCATGTTTGGAGAGGCAAAAGGAAAGCTTTCACTTTCTACTCAAAGCTGCCTTTGAGACCATGAAATAAACCTGGACTGTAGTTTTAAGTGCTAAGCATATGACAGTGGAATAAGAGTGTTGATCTCAGCTGGACACTAGGTTACTGTGGTGCGTCTCCAAGGCCCAGTGCAGATATACCAGTCCAACGCTCCAAGCTATATTGCCTTGTTTGAAGGCTGTACGGAGTTGCACTGCACCTGGTTCATGGGCTGGACTGGGTATCTGTGCATAGTGCTACATTGCATTACACAGCACATAGCTTAAGCTTAACATTTAAGGCATTTGTTTAATCTTTGATAGGAAATCCAGCGATGACTCCTGGGTGAGCAATGGAACCTACATGGACCTTAGAAAAGATCCTGGTTTTTCCAAACTGGACAATCCTGTCCTCTGGTGAAAAAGGAGCTAAGTGAAGATATTCTGCGCTGTACTCTCAGATCTGATTTAAAAGAAGAATATATAAAATATATCTATATGTATATATTTACACACCCCTCTCTCTATATTTATACACACACACATATAATATATGTGGGGTGTGTGTATGTGTGCAAGTGTGCATATCTCCAGAATTGTGCTTAATTTAGAATCTGATAATTCATTTGGTTTTTTTACTCGTATTGCAGTGATTGTTTGAATGTATAAATACCCTAACTTCTTTTAATAAAATATTTAATAAATAGTACTGAATGCTAACAGTGTGAGGGAAAACAAGAGCTTTTACACTACTTTTCCAATGTATAAAAATGTCAGTTCTGAGTTAACTTATGCCTTATTGGACTGCATCGGAGACAGTAGCGTCAGCATCTCCCAGCTGTGCTGAGAAATCGAGAGTGCAAGCCTTAGTAACTCAAACTGTCAGTAGGCTTCCACAGCTCAATGAGTAGTTCAGCTGTCTCTGGGCTGGTATAAATTGCTAAAACAGATTATCAGCTGGTGCTGGAATCTCAGTATGATCTTTTGCTGCCTGTAGAAAAGATTTAAGTAAGCTTTTGTTTCTGTTAGCTTTCTTCTTAGCATTACAGAAGAGGTAGTTCTGAGCTTACATCAGTGGTTCTACCGCCTTATGCATAAACTCTACCCGGATAAACATGCTGGAAATCCAGGAATCGCCAAAACTTTCCACTGGGAATCTTCAGATTTATAGCCCCCAAAAGGGCAAGAGAGGAGGTCTTTTGTATATACTGCTTGAGCACTGACTAGATGAAGAAGCTCTCTCTTTTTCCAGTAAGTAAAATCTATACATAGCACGAAATCCTGTGCTTCCATAGCTTCATTTGTTTTTATTAACCTAAAAATTGCAACAGTAAGACTTTTTAAAAAGTAGAGAAACTGATTGTTTTAAGCTAGAAATTTTTTCTTAGTATTATGATATTTTCTACCTCTTAAGAAATAAACAGCATATTTAAGATCTTATATTTAAAAAAATTACCATCTGCCTTATGGAGAAATGTATGGAGTCTTTGATCTTCCTCTGTTTGTTTGTTATGTTCAGATAAATATTCAAGTGTCTTGCACTAATTGAATTGCATCTCTTTCCTGTAATTTAATACATATGGCTAGATTTGTGAATCTACTAAACCATAGATCAGAAACTTCACAGGAAAAAAATGTAGCAGAAGTCACTTTTGAATTAAGATTATAGCAATGGGCAGTATTTTTGGTTTTTTTCATCCAATCACAATGCCACAGTCATTAACAAAATAATTTGCATTCCTACCTATCTGCAACTCAAGCCTGACCCATGATTCCTCAAGATTGTTCTATGTGTCTGTGACTCTCTGGCAGCAACACAAGTTTTCAAGTTTAGATCCTGTCACCACCACCATGACCTTTTCTTGCATGCCACTTTAATGACAGGAGATAAACCCAAATGTTGTTGGCATTTCTAACTGGTTTATGATTGGAACAATTGGACAGGGTATGGATAAGGAAGACTCCTAGGGGGACCAGTAGCTTAGAAAAGTCTGCACTTTACTGTGTGCTGTGTTGTTCTAAAGAAAACACATTAAAAATGGATCCATGTATTATATGTAACATGAAGGAAATACTATGACTGCTTCCATTTTAAACCAACTCTGTGATGTCAGATTAGATGTATATTTGAATTTTGCTTTCTGTTACCTTGAGGCCCCATTGTCTTAGAGGCAGATGAAAGCTTTTTCACTATTTTTCACTTTGCCCAGGAACTCTGCCTCACTATCATTTCTGTTATTTATTACCAAAGAAGTTAGTGTCATTCTTTCTATTTAATATGTCTTTTAAAGACTTGACTACTGTGCCAGCAGCTTGCAACAAGGCAAGGTTCATGTCAATATGAAGACCAAATCTGGGCTTTGATTCCAAAGGAAAACTTAACCTTTGGGGGCTGTTTGGCTTTTCAAAACACAGCTGTTTGGCTGTGTTTTATTCTTGTATGAACTGTCAAAACTTGTCACAGAAATTAGTTGATATTTGTAATTATCCTTACTGTTGGTAATTAACATTTATACTAAAAATAACATTCATTTAACAAAAGATAGTAGGAGAAATAAAAAAAATTGTCATATTTGGCAGCTACTGTGATTACAGTCTGATCTAATTGCTGGGTGTATTTCCTATGTATGGAGGGGATTTCCCTGGACTTTGTCATATGACCTAGTAGTTGATAGCATCTGAAATTAAAGCATTAGAGGCCAGAAGGCAAAGTTAAAGAATTGTAATGCATTAAAATCAGCAGGTGTTTAATGAAACTCATCTCATTTGGGGTGGTTGAATAATGATTTTTGAGAAATCAGACTGGCAGTGTTGCCTTGTCTCTTACAATCTAAAATATATTTGATTAGTGACAAGAAGTACTGGGCTGAGTAGTGCCTTATATAAAATTTTCTTCAGCAAAATTCCCATATCAAGAAGGTAAACTTCAAAATTTTAATATCATGTTCAGAAAAATAATGCCTGAGAATAACCCAGGACATTTCTTAAACAAATGAAGCAAAATCATTGCACAAGTAATAGCTGGTTTTGTAAATCTCCAATGCATCTCTGCAAACATAGTGTAGCCAGTTGTAAATGACACTCTGACCCCACATTTCCAACTGCAGTGTAGTTGTCCCTGCTTACTTTTGTATGAAACAATTGGGTTTAGTTGTTAAACTTCTGTCAACTGTATACTAAGAAGTGGAAAAAATTGTCTTGATGATACTTCTATGTATTTCTGCATTAAAAAAAATATATTAATTGTTCACAAACCTTAATATACTCTATACAGTTATTCTTCATAAAATATGAGACTGTTTTTCTTTTTCTCCCCCAAAACTTCAGATATGTTAATGGGTGCAAAACTTACATTAGCTTTCTGCAGTATAACTAAGACAGCTGTTGTTTTTAATAACTGACATTGAGGGACTTTTTCCCCTCATTTCTACTCTGAATGGTAAAAAGAACGTATCGGACAACTTACTGCTGCCTTTCATTCACAGCAGTGATCCCCAAGCTGTTTAGCTCAATGGATCAGTCTCAAAATTTCCTGATGACCATTGCCTGCTATTATAGCTCTCCCATTTGACTCTACTACTTATTAAGTAATAAGAACTCCTGTTACTTACATTTTGGAGGGCAATTTGAGAAGCACTCATCTGGCACTGCCTTTCTTTGTGTATCCTTTCACAAAGTAAAAAACTCACTATTAAACTTAGATCAAGATGATGGAGCAGCTCAGGCCTTTAGGTGTTAAAACACTGGCTCAGTTTCAGTTTACAGAGCAAAGAGAAAAAACCTCCAGGGAAATACAGTGTTCATAGAAACAGAAACCCACAGCTCTACTTCCAGATTTGCAGACTTGACAGTTTCTGACTGTGGTGCAGTGTTAAGTTTGGGATTATGAAACAGCATAACTTGTTTAGGAGGCTATTCTTGATAGCATAAAGTGCCCTTTAGACTGGAGTGCACCATTAATCATTGCATTCCTTTCTTCATCTCTGCTCCCTGGGATATGCTTTATCTGTTAGTTTGCCAGCACTGATCTGCTTCTTTTAGATACTTTTTGAAATACAGATCCACTAAAGTACTTAGGTTCTTTATACAGAGCTTGGAAAAATGAGATGCATGGAAGAAAGAGTGAAAACAACCAACATTTTGAGCAGGAAACATCCTAGAGATCTGTTCTTCTGCCACCATGTGTTTGAAGGACCTGAAGCAGGATTGCTGCTTTCTTTTAAAATCTGGTCCCTGAAGGAGGTGGTGGTTGCAAACACGGTCCCCTTATTATTTGGCAGCTTGGTGTTGGAAGCCAGATCACTGTATAGAAAGGAACACAAATTCATGGGGCCAGAATATACAACTAGGGGCCACTTTGGGGTTGCACAAAGCTCCAGTGCTGGTCTCAAAAAACCCAAAGGAACAAAAAAACCGCACACAAACACCCCAAAACAGAACCAAAACAAACAAAAAGAAACCCCCACCAACCTAACAAAAACCTCACCCCTTCCCATGCCCCCATTTTCCCTCAGCTGTTTACATTCCTGTATAGGTTTTCTATGTGGCCCCTTACATCTAAAAGTCCTTATTCAGTGTCCCATTCTCTCTTTATTAAAAAAAAATGAAAAATAGGAAAACAGTCCGTTCTAACGTTCTCTTACATTACAAATCATGCCTAAAAGCTGTAGTTAAAAACTTCCCTGTAAACATTGTGGCCTACTTCTGTATCTTTTCCTTGACTACGACCTGGACTTTCTTCCCATTTGCACTCTGGAGTCAGACCACAGCCTGAAAAGGGTAGCATACTGTGGAAATGTGCAGCTACATCTGCTCAGCATACGCCTAATTAATGTCCTTGCATCTGCTTTTGTGTAAATCTCTTCTGTCATCTCTCTAGATGACCAGCTTTGCAGACCAGGAAATTTTCAGCATATTTTATTCAGCACAGCTTTTTTTGTGTACAACTCATACAGAGGGGGCAACCTGAAGAGGAGTGCAAAACTTGGACCAAAATGCGTATATAATAGAGAGAAGGATGAAATTCAATCTACATAACTGAATACATCTTGCAAGGGTTAGCGTCAGATGGTGCTATTCAAAGGAGTGAAGTTAAAGAGTTTTTTTGGTTGAATGTGTTTTCATTCATGGATTATGCGTACTATAAAAAAAATTCACAGTATTCACTAACTCATCCTTTGTATTTTCTAGCTACTGGTAGTTGCAACTTACTCCAGCAGCTGTGGGTTCATAAGAAACTGCACGTTACTTGGCTTATCTGTTGAAACTTAGTAAATGCTGTAACTTATCACCAAATGTATTATTGTACTGCTCAGTTCTTAGATACTGTTCTTGCTGCAGCTTTTGAAGCAATAAGAGAAATTTTCCATGTAAATAGTTGCCATATGTTAAAAACATTTTAAACGGTTCCTTTTTTATATAAATTGTGGATTTGATGTTTTTGTTGTGTAAAACAAAACTGTATTAAAGCTTATGAGAATGTTTGGGAGGTTGATCCACAAAAGGTGATGAGCTTCAGCTTCATGCCTTTGAGATGGTTGGTATCCTTCAGAATCAGGCAGTCTTGTATTTATGCTAACAGTATTTTACTAGTTCCAGTATTGGAAACCATACCATGTGTATGAGGTATTACATATACAAAGCTGCTAAATGCTGAATTTGTTGTTTGTTTTGATAGGGCATTAGTGATTTCAGAATGAAGGAAGATATCTTATGTGTTAGTCTCACTAACTTTCAGATTTTTCAGAAAACTTTCTGTAGTCAGGATCATTCCTATTTTCTGCTTAACTTACTTCAAAAGTTTGTAATAATGTTGGAGCACCTTATTGCACAATTTGATTTACTATTTTCGTCTCTGTAACCAATTTAGTTGGATGTTAATAAATCACACTTGCAAAAGGTCATAGAGCACCCTGACTTTTTCCCAGGGATTGTAAGCATCTTCCTTCAAAGGTTGTTAGTGACAGCTGAAACAAGTCTAGCTGCTGTAGTGATCTGTGCTTTTTACACTTTCCAGAATGGCAAGTATGAAACAGCTTCCATCTGCTAGAAGCCTTATTTATCATTCTAACAATCTGTCTGGTAGTTGTGCAATGTTCCAGTTGTTTACCAGTTACCTGCACACACCGTACAGCACTGTGGCATGGCTGTTATAGCAGCCACTGGGGCAGGGAAAGGGGTAAGCTGATGGAATTCATTTACAGCTGGAAGTTTATTCTTAAAAACAGTTTTTAGTAGACAGATGTGTGGCACAAATGTTATGCTTTAGCACAAATGTGGAAACCATGAACCACATGTTCTCCATGAAACAACTTTTAAAAACAATGAAACATGGTATTTACCGGATAAAATAAATAACTGGAAGGAAATGGTATCAATATGGTGTTTTCTCCCTTAGAGATGGTGATTCAGGACAGCTCTGCCAGTCAGATCTCAACTATGTCTCACGGTCCCACCACATGTGTATAAGATGCAATATGGATGGAGTAGGATCTTGGAAAAAGGGAGAGTACAGTGAGTGTAATTCCTGACCAACCTGTAATTCCTGACTGTGGTTCTGCAGCACTTCCCAGACTCAGACTGAGTACCGAGATTTGGTGGGAGGGACCAAGAATGTTCCAGGAAGAGCTGGGAAAATTGAATCAATAAATCTGTTACCATGCAAAATAACCTCAGCTGTTGTACATGGCAGATGGCAGAATAAGGATAGAGGCTAAAAGAAAAAACAGCTTTTATAGTGGGAAGAATCATCTCCCGTTTTTTGAAATTAATCCATTTTGGTTCTGTATTGGTTTAAGAACTTTGGTTCTTGCTCGTCATGTCCGTAAGAATCACTTCACTGCTGATTAATTTCATAGAGATCTAATATACTTTAATTGATACCTGAAATAATTAGCATTTAGTTCAAGGAAATAGGAAAATATCAGTTTACAGAAGCAGCAATATTTTTTTCGTTATTATAAAGGGGAGAGGAAGATGGCAAAGGATCCTCATTACTGGTGCTCTGATCATGAACGACCTAGGGCAGCAGGAATTTCTCTTACAGAGAAATGGACATGGGGTGAATTTCTCATTATTGCCCTTGGAGCTCATAACATGCCAAGTACCCATGTGAGGTCAGTGCTCTCCAGACACAACAGACTGTTCTTCCCTACAGCAGTGTAAGGTACGTTTGGCTTATACAGACCTTGCATCCAATTTGTGTTTAAGTTCAGTTGTCTGTTCATTTACAGTAATCTCTGTTTTAAAGTTACTTTGCTTACTGCAGAATTATTCAAACCACCATAGCGTGAGGAAAAACACTGCCAGCTGAGCAAAGCTTGCTCTGCATAGTAACTGACACATCTTGGCTGCTTTTCTGCTTTTTCTTTCTCTCTCTCTCTCTTTTTTTTTTTTTGTAAATGCCTCTGTTACATTTCTTTCATCCTGCAAACATTGCTCTCCATGCTCACTTTGTTGATTTTGAACTTAGATCCCCTCTAGTGCAGCAGGTGCATAAGTAGGGTTACTCTGAGTTTTTAAATGGGGTTAAAAGCTGGCCAGATACCAAATTCTGCTGTATACTTAAGTATTTGTATCTTTGCTTACTCTGTACCAAGGGAAATATTTGAAATTGCTATGTGTAAATGCTCCTTTGAGGTAAATCAACATTGCTCTACTGAGCTGAGTATAACTGAGGCTTAAGTTAACTGAGAATTTGAATCTGGGTTCATTGATGTTAAGATTTTACAGGCTCTTGGAACAATCATAAATTTTGAGAAGACAAGATGTTGTGTGTGAACATCAGCTGACATTTCTGTCTGTAATTTCACAGCCTTCAGGAATTATTGGCTGTCTCTAATGTGCTAGGGCAGTGTTTCTCTTTGAGGATTTTTTTATGATGATGTTTCACTTGCTGTTTTACTACAAGCAGCTGTTAGAATTTGAAAATATTATTTTTGTATAGTTAACATTGTTTTTCTTTATCAAAATTGCTTCAATAAAAACTTGCCTTCCTAAATTACAAACTTCTTTTGAACTTGTATTGGGAAAAAAAAAAAAAAAAGAAGCCATGATAAGGGCTGCAGTAAATCTAGTTTGAATTACTGCAGTATATGCCTTGAAAAATCCTTTCCTCCTGAGGTTTTATGAGGGTATGTCTGCAATGCCTAGATTGCTGCTTAGAGCAAGGAAGATTATGTAGATTTGTCAATAGATGAGAACCTGTCTCATAGCTGAGAGAGATTTACTGGTTTGTTTACTCTTAGGTTTGTTATCACTTCAGCCATTGACAGACTGAAGATGGAGTGAAGTCAAGAGATTGTCCTACTTGTATTTATTGTTTGTTACTTGCATTTCAGTCAGTGAAACAAATCTTCTGAAAGCAGCTAGAGCTAAATAATAGGCTTTTTGGTTGGGAAAATCAATTTTCTTATGAAGTTCGAAAATAGTGCACCAAATTGGAAGATTTTGTGGGAAAAAACTTCTGTGGAGGACTCTGCCTGAGAAAAAGCACCACAAGTAGGTCAGTTGCAGTAAGCTTGACTTTTTCAGAGTTCTCTAGTTACCAGAGGATGGCGAGCCTAGCCCATCCTTAACCTGTCCCCTTTCTTTTTGGAGAGAGAGTAAAAACTTCAAAGTTGATGGGGGGTAGAGAACTAAAGGATATTATATTCTCACCTTTAATGAATATCAGAAACTGGAAAAGAGATCTGGATATGCCAAGCCACAGATGCCATGGTAGGAACTCCACTGTATTTCACCTAGCTGCAAAGCTTCCTAGAGCTTTCCCAGGACCAGTTGCTCATTGTTTCCTTTCATACTAGCACTTCCTCTCAGGACGCAGCTGGTCTTCCCTCTACCTTAGAAATTGCAGTGCTCACGCTGTGATGTGTTGGCATTGGTGAGGCCAGACAGTAACTGCAGAAGAACCAAATAAGCCCCAATTCAAGCTGACTGTAACCAGTTGTGTAGGAGGAAGTGCATTCCCCTCTCCCCATTGCAAAGAGGCAGGTAGTACTGGCAATAAGAGAGCCATCCCCCCAAGGTGACTTGCGTCACCCATTACAGATGCCACTCACCCAAATCAATGTGTCATTCAGACAAACAGGGCAGCACAAGCAGCAAGGACACCAGTTTCAGTCCTATGATAGAGCAAATAAAATAATTTTTAATTATCAGAGAACAGGCTAGCACTTTGTTTCATACGTGGGTTTTTTTTCCCAGCATAGCGAAGACCTGGTCTGTGTGAGTAATTGGGATATAACAAACAGCATCAATAACCTGGAGCTGTGTGCCTCTCACCTAACCACCACCTGTACCAATCTGCAAGACACCACTGCTGTGTACTGGTTCCCCCTCTGTTCAGAAGGACAGCTGCAGCCTTTTACACCCACCAATCTGTTTTGACCCACAGCACCCCATGTATGGTACCTTGCTGGTTTTTTGGGCAACACTGTTGTGTAATATAAAAGGAACTCCCATACTATTAGCAGTCCACACAGTTTGGAGCTGCTTGCCAGCCCTTGCTCCTAGTTTGAAAAACAAGAGTGTTCTTTTCACCCTGCTTGCTTTCAGTGGGGAAAACCCAGGTATGTTCTTATCCCAGTGTCTGTCAGACATTGAAAAAAAGACCCTTCGTATGCTGAAATTAGGAGGCAGCAATAACAAGCTGAAAAATTAATTGGCTTTAAAAAGAAACCTTAGTCTTGGTACCCAATGGGGCTGAATTATCAGCCCTGTGTGAAATGGGGTGGGTTTTTTTCCTTTCATCTTTCCTTGTGGTGTGCATTTCCACAGCAGAAGGTGCAGATGGCTGCTGGCAGCTCCTGCTGCAGAGACGAGCCCTGGCTCACCCTGTAATGGCATTGCAACCTCACAGCTCCTCAGGACACTCTGGAGCCACTGGCTTCTGTGCCATTTGTGGTGGTCTTCCCAGTGTATCTGCTACTTGTCTGGGCCATGGCCTGCATCACAGTTCTCTTAACAAAATTCTCAATTTCTGTCTTTGTGGGTACTTAAAAAATGGAGAAACCCTTTTCAAATTCCCTTGGAACAGGCATTTCAGTTGTTCAGTTCTGAAAGAGAGATTGAACTGACCGTTAACAGGTAATGAAAATGGGGGCTAAGGAGTTGCAAAATAATTGGGAAATATAACAGAGGAGGCACAAAAAAAAAGAGAGAGACAATTTGTTTTAAATCAGACTAAAGCTGATTACTACAAATGTAGTAGTAGATGAAAACACTCTTCTGGTCTTATTCAATGAAATATTAGTGTTAGCATCTGAGCATTTTGCAAGGTTTGACCACAGCCATGCTCGAGTTCTGGGTCAGTGTAACACAAATGCCATCGAGCCAGCTGCCTCGTGACCAACTGTGATTGCACACTGCAGATTCTTCAGAAAACTCTGCCCACATCATTTGCTCCCACAGTCAGAAAATGAGTGGTTTTGGGGGCGCTGGTGCACGCGCATCCATTCAGAGGACGCAAGAGGAATTGCGTGAACTAGAATGAACCTGGGGAGCTGATCAAAGAAAATTGTTCCTTACAGTCAGCTTTTCTTTCTACAGGCAGCTTGAGGCACAGGCTCTTCCCCATGGATCATTTAACTTCTCTGGTTTTGCCAATTCTGTCCTAAACTTTCTATGTATTCTTTAGATGTGCTTTTCTTAGGTCTTCCATTCACTGTAACTTTAAGGTTGTCTATAAATAACAAAATCAATCTGAACTGCACTAATTTTAGGATCACATTTTTTATTGATCTGAAAATGTAACAGTAGAACAATTATGAGTGGAAGTACAGTTTATTAAATCAATGCATATTATGTAATCACTTGCAATCAGTTGTACCCAGCTGCCCTAGTACTAGGCACTATATAATTATACTTCAAATAGTGCCATGTACTGTACAGTTATATTTTAAACAGCCCCGGCAGAGTGCTTACAGTCTGAAAGCTGAAATACAAATACAAAGGTCCTCATTTTTTGGAGGCTCAATGACAGGTATCTTCTGTTTGCAATGTTTTATTGAAAAAAAAAAATTGTAATATTTGTTATTTTAATACAGTTCATAATTTGACTTTGTAGGTCCTGTTACAACTTGTTGAGAACCAAAGATGTAAAAAAAGAAGAAAAATTAAGAAGCATAGGGAATGAGCTTCATTTCAGATTTTATTACTAATATATTTTTTAGACTTTTGTAGTTTAATGTTGAATAATATGCTTTTAAACTAACTGTTTATATTGGACCTAAATAAATGTTTGGTGCTCCTACACAAGAGTTTGATAGCCATTCCTTTTGGCTAATTTATGAGGAAGTCCTACTACTGAAGAGCTTGAACAATATAGCAGCCAGATGGTTTGTGATAAAACATTAATGAGACCAGATGGTTCATAATAAACTATTATGGAAAAAAGACTTTCGAGACACACAAGAAATGTTATCTATTTCTAAGTCTTCATTTATCATTATTGTAAAAGAAATAAAGTTCTATGGCTGCCATCTAATCTACAATTTAGTTAGAAGTACTTAGTTCATGCAAACTGTCCTCCACATTATTGTTGGAGACATCACTAGATGACTCCTTAACTAACCACAGTCATAATCCTAGCCTACCCTGGCAATTTTCTTAAAATCATGGGAGAATCATCAAATAATGTCCTGGTTTTGCTAGGATAGTTAATTTTCTTCTTAGTAGTTAGAACAGCTGTGTTTTACTTTCAGTGTAAGATTTGTTATGAGAAGACTGTTGATAAAGTACTGGTGTTATTAGTTGCTGCTGGAGCTCAAGGTCACCGTGTTTGGCTGGTTCACAGCTGCATTAGAACCAGGAAGGAGAAGTGCAGTGAATAGCAAAACCCATAGTTGGCATTTGGATGTGAGATGAGATATTCCATATCATACCACAGCATGTCAGTACATTAACCAGGGCTGACTGGAAATTGGGGGTATGCTCTTGGGGATCGCTCGGGCTCGCTCTTCCAGGATTGCAGTTTCGGGACTGTCTGGGCTCCAGGATCGCTGGCTGGCACAGGCTGGTGGTGAGCAATTGCACTGTGTATCACTGTATATTCTGTTATTACCGTTATTATCCTTATAATTTTATTTTAATTAGTAAAATTATTTTTATCCCAACCCGTGAATCTTCTTACCCTTATCCTTCCAATTTTCTCCCTTATTCCCTGGGGTGAATGGGGAGAGTGAGAGAGTGACTGCATTTGGCTGCAAGCCAAAAGGGTGAAACCACCACAAATAATCACAAGGTTTTCATAGGTAGATATTTGGAAAGTTACAGCTACCCTGAAACACAGACACCGTGGGGATAAGAGAGCAGTGGCAGAGGGGAGCCCTGTGCCACAACACATTTACTACAGAAAGGTCAATATAGGAATATTTCCCCCCATGCCACATCAATACTGAAGACACCACGATATCACCGAGTTACAGCAAATAGGCTATACTGAGTCATACTGAACACATCTGCCTCCTACATCTCAGTGTGGCAGTCCAGTTGTGCTTCCAAGGGACTAAAAGATCCAGAAGTGAACGCTTTTTTCCTCATATTGGTCCCTAAAGGTAGCAGAGCTGAACCTGACAATAAAACAGATAGCCTCTAAATAGTGGCCAAACTCATCCCACAGGCCAAATCTTCAGATGGTGAAAGAAGCCACCTTCCCGTCGCCACTCTCAAGAGCCGAATGGCAGATCACCCAAATGGGTAGGAAAATGCAGAACAGCTTTCTGGCTGCTTGGAACTTGCATGGTCTCTCCTGGCTTACGACGTCCTCCCACTGGTCTCTCTTAAGCAGGACACAGCAACTCGCTGTTTGCTAAGCCTCTCACCAGCTGCCGGCACTGTAGCAGGGCTGATGACACTCCCACTAGCTGGAGAGCGAGAAAGCTGCTGTTTGCAACAAGAAATGTTTGAGGACTGAACGGTGTAGATGAAAACTACAGAGCATTCCACCAAAACTGGAGATGAATTTTAATGGGAAATATAAATATGGCTGGTTAGTCGATTTGAAAGAAAGAAACACACAAAAAACTTGCTCCGACCTTTTATTCTTGCAAAAGGAAATGGGGAAAAAAATAAGTTAATTCCTCTGCTGGTGATTTGGCTTATGTTCCTGGACACCTTTAAAAAGATTTGCTACCCCAAGTATCATTCTTTTCTAAATGGAAACCCAAAATAGTTTCACATTTTCTTTCCATTTCCTCCACAGAACTGAAGCCAGCAGACCCTTCTCCAGCCAGTGTGAGGGCTTATAAAAAAGCCTAGTGTACAACAACAGAGAGCTTTGGACAACCTCCTGACACATCATTATATGGGCTGAATTTCAGTGAGTGCTTTCCAGCCGGGCTGGATGCAGCCTGGAACAACTCACTGATGGCTACAAAGCATTATATACCATGGGTACTGCTGTTAGTACTGATCCTGTGAGAGCACTTTTAGAAAAGTTTTTAAGATAGAGAAGGAGACACAAATAGCCATTTAAGAAATATCCCTTTGCAGCCAATTTTGGACTTACATCCTGATGTCAATGGTTGAAAAAAGTAAGGCCATCATACCAAAAAATAAAAATAAATAAATAAAATCTAATGCCAAACGCTGATAGGATGCAAAGACCTTTTCTGTGCCTGGTAGGAATAACTATTCTGCAATGCTGACATCTTGTGGTGGCCTGCTCAATGAGTTCTTATCTTAATAGCATGCCTGAACACAGAGGTGTTCAAAGGGCATACAGCTACTGTGTTAGGTTTTTTTTTCCTTTCAGGTTACTATTTTTTTGTGTCATTAGTCGCCTATTATGTGTGGCTGTGAAGTTCTCGTGTCAGTTGTCTCACTTTATGTATCTATTTAAATAGGGTAGCCAAATCGTGTCCCATACCAAAAGCAATTTGTCCCAGTGGCAAAAGTTTCTGGTTTTCTCCTGCTCTTTCTGCAAGACGATCTTCTCAAGCAGGAGTAATGCAGAAGGATCTTCTAACGCAGAAGTGATGCACTTCATGCTTGAGCTCAGGAGATGCAGTACGTGGCAGACAGATCCCAATGCAGCCCACACTCACAATGTGTATTTCTCGGATACAATGTTCTCCCTGCTGGCATCCCAGTCAGTCATGAAGTAACCATGTGCAGTGACTTTTGACACTTGAAGGACATTTCCACAGAGGCTGGGTGTTCAATCCTAAATGTCTCCTGTTTGCAGCCAGTTTTGGTAACAGTCGTAGAAGCCTTTAAGTTAATTGCTGCACAGCCCCAAACCTGTCTGCTAATACCCAGCCCTATGTTTCTGTCTCTTCTAATTAATGAGAAGCACCTGAAAACTATCCTACATTGGCTTGGGTCTTTCAAGTGAATAGATTTACACTCAAAGTTTTTTTCTTGAAGAGATGGAAATACTACTGATGTGGACACCCTTTATTCAGTGTGCACGCAACTACCAGTAACATCCTTAAAATGACTAGCAAGTTTCACTGTTTTTTTTTATTTGTCTCCTCCCTCCCCAGTGAGTATTTCCATGGTAATGCGGTTCAGTGCAACTTCCTGACTTGCTTTCTCAAAATATGCCTTAGCAGACACTTGCATTTGAAATGAATCACACATTGCCACTCCCTGGAAAAACACATGATAGCTGATGAAACGTGTGCTATTGCTGGCCACTGTGGGAGACTGTTACCGGAGCTCGTGATTCTGCAGATCACTGCTGACCCCAAAAAGAGATCTGAGGATGCATGGGTGCTTTTTCTCAAGATGAGGCTCTTACGAATGGAGCTTTATACTTTATTATTATTATTATTAGTCCATAAAAAGTAAATTATCACAAATGCAGATACTTACGTAGTTCTACTCAGGCAATTTGTTCACATTTCTGTAAGCAGGTGCAATCCTAGAAGGGAAATGTATTTATCATTGATTCACTAAGGATGTCACCTGGGAGAATCAGAAAAGGGTGATGGATTAAAATCTGATTAAATTAATTGGAAGTTCTGTATAACAGACATAGTTAAACAGAACGGAAGAAATGGATGATACTTCAGCTATATGCATTAACCATTACCTGTTACCTGTTACCATGTCATATAAGGACATGCAACTTTCAACTTCCCTTTGTTCCCAAGCCCATTAAGATCTACTTCCCATCTCTATTATGATCTGGTAAAGTAACAGTGCAGCTATACCCCACAGCCTCAAATGCTCTCTCACCAAATCACAAGCAAAGTGCCTGGCCTGTGTCACAGTTCACTTGAAAACGATTTATTTGAGGTTTATTATCTTAGAAAACTAGTCCTTGGGTTTCTGCAGACTCATCTGTTTCTCGCTGGATCAGTCCTTTGGTGTCATAAACAACCGAGTTGTTTTGTTCTGGCGTTGCATTGTTTTCCAAGGGCTGAGATACAGGGATGGAGCTCAGCATTTCACACTGTGGTTCGCGAGCCTGCCCCCGTGCTCCACTGACCACATTTCTCATTTCTGCGGCGCTGCTGTTCCAGGGCCCTGGACTGGGGCCGCGGCTTGGTCGCTCCCATTGGGACTGCTGCCCCTTCACACGGCCAGCGGTGCCAGCCCTCGTGCTGCGAACCCCCCCCACACACACACACGGCAGACCTCTGGTTTCCAGCAGATTTTGCATGCAGGCCACTGACCCTCCGCCCATTTCTGACCATGGGCCATCCAAGCCAGACTTGAGAGGATATCACAAAAAATCCTTTTTAATTGTGTCATACAGTATCACTGTTAGAAGCTGCCTGTGTTATTTGATGGGAATAACCCGTGCAAAACCAGCTGTCCCATCCCCTGGCTGAGCCAATGCCACAACCCAGCCCCCCACCTCAGCCGCTGGCAGGGCCGCGCCACCACGCCGGGCAGCCCCGCACAGACCCCTCCAGTGCGGGGCGTCCGTGCCGCGCAGCTGCCCCCAGCACCGCGGCTTTGCGGCCCACGCCGCCCATCCCCTGGGGGCAGCTACCGCATGGCAGGCCCTCCAGCTCCCGGGGAAGGTGAGGCAGGCCCGGTGCAGGCGGGGGGGGGGGAACGCAGAAGCCGCCCCGCGCTTTCGCAGGCAGACAGCGGCAGCGCCGAGCCCTCGGCCAGACCCAGCCCAGCGGGCACGTGCTAGGTCCGCGGCCCTGCGCGGCAACATGGCGGCAGCGCCTCGCCCCACGCCCCGGGGCGCCGCTACCGCGCCCTCCCGCACGGCCTGAGCACCCGGGCGGGGCTTGCGCTCCCCCTGCCTCGCCCCGCCACAGCGCCGGCAAGAAACCCCTTGTCCTTCCAGGGATTCACCCGGGCTCCTCCCTGAGCTTCGCTCTCGGCACCTCGCCTCGGGGCGCGGCGCGGCTCGGCACACCCCACGGGCGGGGCTCGCCGCATCCCCGGGGCCCGGCGGCGGGGATCCCCGGGAAAGCCGTGAGTACGGGAGCGGGCCCGGGGAGGCGGTGAGGGCCGATCGTGGCCACCTCTCCAGCCCCCGTTCAGGGCCTCGGCCGCCGCCGTTCCTCCCTTCGCAGCGGGCGGAGACCCCGCGTCCCGCCGGGCAGGCGGAGCGGAGCCCCTGCGCGCCGTGTGTCCCCGCCGCCCCACCCGACCCTGTTACACGCTCAGGAGGAGCAGCTGCGGCCGCCTCGCTGACTGACGGAGCCCTCCCTGGCGTTCCTTCGCTGTCTGCCTGCGTGCGCCCTCCGCCTCACGGCGGGGGGGAACAGGGCTGGACGGCTGCGGTTCACGTGTGGTGCCGCAGAGAGGGGTTCAGGCGCGGCTTTGAGGGGTGCTCGGGTGTCCGCCCGAGCCACCTCAGGGTCTTGGTGCGGAGGCCGGTTTTGTCCAGCAAGCAGAAGGGCAGCTCGGCGCCTCTCACGCCTCGGGCCCGTTCCCGAGGGGTGCGGCTCCCGCTATGGGCCCTCGGAGGACGGCACCGCCGACCCGGGGTGAAGGGCTGCGTCCCTCTCGGGCGCATTGAGCCGCTGTGAGGGTGTGGGGTGTCAGGGCTTTGGGGGCACCTGCAGGGAAGCCCTCGAGGCACGGAGGAGTAAAATTCACTGGATGTGGTTTTGGGGACCGCGTGCATCCTAGGACTGCAATTCATTGTGTGAGGAGCCCTGCTAGGCTTTACGTATTAGTTTTATGGCTGGTTTTTCATTTAAATTATTTAGAAAGGAGGTGAAAATGGAAATATGTATTTTGTAATAAAACACAAATCCTGCTTGTCATCACTTTCACACTTTAGTTCCCTTTTGGCATAAGTTCTGACTTCATTAGGATTCAGAGGCCGTTACCACGCTGCACAGCAGAGTTAATGCCCAACAGCTCTTCTGACACTGTGGCTCCTGCCTGGTTGTCTTTGGCCTTCAGGCGTTGTATTTCCTTACAACTTGGATTGGCAAGGGATGTGCTGACGTTTTGCAATCCAGTTGTCACCCTGTTCCCAAATTCCCTGTGAATTGTACCCAGCGTGCTAAGTAATCGTATGTTAGATGGGAGGAAAAAAAAAAAAAAAGTTTTTTTTTGTATTTTCTTGTAAAGGTCAGTGTATGTGTATACAGAATGTAAGAAATACTGGGCAATTTTGAGAACTTGCTTTTGGGCTGACAAAGGTAAACACTGATTATTCATAAAATATTTCTCTGGATGAAATGTCCAGAGAATAATGAGTTAGGGATTTGTGATAAAGGAAAGAAGCTAGGTAAGATCTGTTTGCTTAAGTAAACAATGAAGTTGCTGTAAGTATCTTCACTTGATCTCATCCTCTTTGTTGAATAATCCTCCTGTAGCCCACGCTCAGGCTAATTTTAAGTTTGTTGGTAGGCAAGGGAGATTCTCCTCCTTCCTTTTCTGCTTTCATGCCTTTCAGTCTGCAAGAGTGAATTCAGTCTGACAGGCTTTTCCTACCATCTTTGATACCTTCCCTTTTAATTCTGCCAAACCAAGCACAAATCTAACCATTTCCAGAGGAAGAAACTCCAAAGGCAGAGTTTTCTTAATGCTGTGTCCTTAACTGCTCCATGTCTATTCAGTCAGTATGCCATCAGTCCCAGTAGCTGTATTAACTCCCTGGTATTGGCTAAGGGCATATTTAATTGCTCTATATCTTTGTTTTGTGCACTAATGAAACAAAATATTTGGGTGCATTTTAGAATTTGTGTTAAAGGCAGTATATCCAAAGAGACAGACAGGAATTTGGATAGAATATTCTTGTTTTGCAGGTACAGCTGCACCAGCAGATACGCTCCCTGCAAAGAGCTTCCCAGCACAGCGTAGTGCGGGAGACACTGATGTCACTCTGAGGCTGAAGACAGTCCCATCTCTCCTGCCTGGTGGCTCTCGGCAGTCCTCATGAGCATTCTGGGATCGTTCCCCGATGTCCTTTTTGCTACACAAAGCATGGTGACTGGGAGTGAAGACAAACCACTATGAATCGGAAATTTTACAGGATGATGTTAACCATCATGACATTTAGTGAGTGTGTAACAATGCCAAATCATAGGAACTGTTTTTTGCAATTTCTCTTCTTGTAAACTCCTCAGAAATTGTTGGGCCTTTTTATTTTCAGGAACTGTGGCCATGTGAGTTGATTATGCAGGAATGGTATCAGAATAAGGGAACAGTTGTGTAAAGCACAGAAGTGTTTGAAGAAGGTCATGCTGGGCAAGAGCAGCTAATGCAGGCAACAGAATTTTCTCGATGGTCCCCTCTGTTACAAATCAGTCATCTGGCTGGTAGTGAAATACGCAGTCATGCAAAAGGAGTCCCAGGGAAAAAGAAAATTGGGTTTTGGGGGCTGTTGGGAGGTTGGTTTGTTTGCTTTGAGGTTTTTTTTTCAGCTGCAGTGGAGCTGTATTGCTTATTTGTTAAAGTGTTCTCACTGAGATGAAAACTGGGGAAATTAAGGAGGAGAAATTTTAGAATTCAAAAAATCAGTCTCAGTTGAGAGTTTAGGAAAGGGTCAGAGAACAAGACAGTCAGTGGGAATATTCCCAGTGCACACAGCTGGAGCTGTGCTGCGCGTTTCTTGCAGCTGCAATTACAATGCAAGTCCCGGAAGACCCTTCGGTAAAATGTTAATGCAACTTTGTCATTGTTCAAATCCTTTCCATGCAGATGGTGGGAAACACCCTTTACTTGCTTACAGAGAAAACTAAGAGTAGGCCATAGGGGTTTCATGAGAAGGTAGATACTTCAACATGGATTGGTAAATACTGTGTGAAATATTGTCTGAAATGGGATTTGGGAAAAGCTAATGGAAAGGTAAGTTCCCGTTTGCAAAAAGGCTTTTTTTTTTCTTTCCTTTGTCCTCCTACTGATACCAAAACATGGAGCCTGTGGTCCAGCCTTTAATATCTTTATTCATTTTTCCAGTTTCTCTCAATAATCCCAAGTGCCCACTCCAATATTTGTTCTAACTTATTCTGGCTGGTATTTGTAAATAACAAATCTAAGATCTCTGTGGAGCAGGGCAGGTAATTAATCATGAACATGTGGATACCCAGCTAAGACATCGTACACTCTTAGTTGAACTTTCCAGTCAGTGTCAGTTGTGGGGATTCAAAGGAACACTGACAACTTTTAAAAACCGATTTAATTCTGGAAATATCATTAGATCAAGTAACACAGAGTTGAAAAACTGAAAAAGATTAGATTTTTGTAAAAGATGAAAAATTAGTTTATTAGAATTGTGTGTTTAGCACTTTTGAGTGGTCATTTTTACCACTGCTCCTGTAAGTTTAGCTGGTTTCCCTTACTGAAAAATTTCTTTGTAAATGTAACAAAATGCATAGCTTGGGATAAAGGAAACCTTACAGAGTAAGAGATGCAAATATGTTTTAATTTAAGGTACTGAAAAGCTAGAATAAGATCATGTATGTAGCTGTTTAGCAGATACGAATAACAGTTGCAAATAACATATGTTCAGGGTAGCTGTAGTTATGCTAATGGCAAACAGAAAATGGGAAAACATTGAAGGTAAAAACATTCATAAAGAGAAAAATTACTTGAGACTTTCTGGAGGCGTTGTTCAGAAACAAAACTTAGTCATAAGGATGCCAGCACAAATATTTGTTGCTTTTTATAGAATAGTTTTTATTATCCCTATATGTGTTTACTCACTATTAAAATGATCAAGATAATTTGTGTGAATAATACCCAGTTACCTTATATGGAGTAAGGTGATTTTATGTTAGGTAATAAAAGGAGGATTCTGTGTGGAGGCAGAAATCCTCTTCCATTGCACCGGTGTCTCGTCATCCCAGCCGGTCTCTGCAGGGTGCTCATTAGTAGGTGCTTTTTCTTAGAACTGTAGGTAAGCTGTGTTAAGTTGTTTCCTCCCTAACAGATTAATTATCTGTGAGCGTTCCTTGAAGGAACTTTTCAGCTGGAGATTGGAAATTTTGTTTTCTTTCTTCATTATCTGCATGATCATAAATATCATGCATTAATATTGTAATGTTTAAGCCTTGCATATTGTGTTTGCAGTGCATTGTTCTTTGCTGATTCACTCTACCTTATTTAAAATTTTAACTAACATTCTTTTGTCTGTTACTGTGAGAAACTTTTTACTTTGGAATAAGAGGTTTAAGCTGTTGCGATTCCCATCTTAGAGTGGAGAAGGTGGGGTGAAAACACTAACTGTTCCTAAACAATACTATGAAGAATTCTTAAAGTGACAATGTAAATATTTGTACTTTCCAGCTGTAGTTGCTGAAAACCAGCCTGTATTCTTCCAGGCTTTAATTGATTCCCCAAGATGTTTGCAAAAGCAACAAAGAATTTTGTGAGAGAAACTGACAGCGGAGGTGACTTGATCCCTGTCTCCCACTTGAATGCTTCAGACAAGCTGCAGCTTCTGAGCTTAGTTACAAAGAGGAAGAAATTCTGGTGCTGGCAGAAGCCCAAGTATCATTTCTTGACAGTCACCCTGAGTGATGTGCTTACTGAAGACAAACCGATAAAACCAGGTAAAGCCATACTCTGGCAGCATTGTTATTGCAGATAAAGGAATGCAAAGCCCAGTCTCTTCTGTTGTTATTCTCAGTCGTGTTACTAGAGGGCTCCTTTTGGGGAATGCTCTGAAACATTCTACATTCATGGAAACGAGATGACTGGATCTTTTCTCACTTTACTATTCATTTCACTAAAACCAGTAGTAATAAATGTTTGTTTTAAAAGAAAAAAATGTTTTGCCTAGATAGACTACTGAAATTGAGTGCTGAAGGTTCTTCCAAGCCATATGGTCCTACTGTTTAATAACAGTGCTGTCTGCATCCACAGAAGCTTCCCTAGAATATTTTTGGGGGATTCCAGTATGTGATAGTAGCATGAAACTATAGTGTACTCCAGGTGAAAAAGCACTGGATCAAACAGTGTCCTTTTGGTGATAGTAGCCAAGGGAATGCTTGCACAAGCAAGGCCAAGCAAGTTTTGCTACAGATTCCTTTCTTCTTGAACAGACAGGTAAAAGTAGTTGACCCTTCTACTTCTTTCTTCATCCTAACCAGATTTTAGGATTAATGATCTGGAATCCCATATTTCTGGGCATGTTACAAGTCCATGCAGGAATATAGATAAAAGTTCCCTAAATTTAGATTTTAATTATAGCTGGCTTGGAAGATTAGCTGATTCTGTGTCAATTCTTTGTTTTTTAGGTGTGTAAGATTCGGAGTTGTTTTAAGTCAATTAGATGCTTCCTTTGCTTTTCAGTGAGCTTCAGGACAGGCCTGTAATGAGATATGTCAAAATAATGGCAAAATATTAACCCTATTGTGCAAGCAGGTCTGCTTTGTAGTTTTTCCTTGTAGCTGAAATAAGTTTCAATCATTCTGTACAAATCTTCCACATCACTTGAGTTTAGCATTTCAATCACCTTATGTTTTTCAAAAATGGCAAAATATAAAAGATAGCAGAACGAAGACAATTAAAATATGGAGGAAGCAGAAGAGTTGCAGAGCTGTAAATGTAATTACTTGCCTGCTTGGTACTGTTTCTTGCCTTCACTAACTTGTTATATTTTCTGTAAGTTTCTGTTTGTCCAGTCACTTCAGGACCATTTTAGCATTTTTCTTCATGTGTAGCAATGACTTTTATTGCTTTCCTAGTGATTGTGGAGTCTGACTTTGCAAAATATATGGGGAAGTTTGAAGATTTTGTTCAAGGAAGTATTGAAACTTCATTTGGAAAGATCAGCCTGGGAGCTGGAGGGAAGGGCTATGTGGAAAACCAGTCCTTGTTTGGAAACCTGAGGAAGCAAGAGATTGACTTGCAGCAGCTTATGAAAGATGTCAAGGACAGGTATGTTTTTAATGTGGGTGTTGTAATGCCCAGGAAAGATTACTGAGCTGAAAAGACCTGAGCCAGCTGTGATCACTGAACAATTGATTCTGTAGTGGTGCCATAGGTTGAGAGTTATTTTTATTGTAAGCTCTCATTTACAGGTTATAAATCATATATACCAAAATGAAAATTTCCAGGTTTTGAGAGTTTGCTGGTCAAACCTTTCCCTTTTCATTTTAGAAACATCTCTCTGCAATTTCGTCTCTTGTATTTGCATGAATTACCTTGTGAAACAGGGGTCAAGTCCTTCCTTCTTTGGGGGACTGTGCTGAGGTAACAGTCTGGAAAAAAAAATGGATTGGTTTCTCGGTGTTGCTGGGGCAAATGCTATGGAAACTGATTTCAGAACTACCAATATTCTTGTAAGCATGATTTATAATTTTGTGTGTGTCCAAGCGACTGTGCTAGAAAATTGGATTGTTTGAAATGGAAGTAGTAAAGGTGAGCAAGCACAGTCAGTGCACATTCTGCTAGTTGAACAAAATGTAGTTTATAGATTTGTTGCTCAGTGTTATACACTGTAATAACTGAGGGGAAAAACACAGATTTTCCAAATCATACTCTTAATTTTACAAGATATGCAACACTTCCTGTCCTGCTCTGAAATTGGTTTGATTGAATCTTGCAGTAAGACAGCCATGGACCAAAGCCTACTTGGCAACCAGCTGCCAAGTCGGGGGTCTGCTCTGAATTGCAAGTCCTGGCTCATGAGAGATGAGGGTTGGTTGTGACAGCATTGTGCCCTAGGTCTGTGGGAGGTGGTGTCATACATTTTAATAGCCTTTGTCAGTGCTCTGAAGATAAAGATGATGGGTTTTTGTTATTGGTACAATAGTTGTAGGAAGCAGTGTAAATTTTCTTTACAGATACTGATATTCTAGAAATAATCAACTCTCCATTTTCATAGGAACAAGTGCCAGCTCTTGTTTTTATTCTGAACGTTCACAAGTCAACAAACTTGTTCTAATAAGGCACTTTGCCATCTTTGCACTAAATGCCTTGCTAAAAGCAGAAAATACTGGGGTAAATGTGTGTACCAGGCCTGTAAAATTAGTATGCATCTAGTGTCAGAAAAATAATATCAGTCAAGATTTAGAATCTTGTTTCTGGCACTAGATAAGAGTCTGATAGAAAAACAAACTAGACTAACTCATGTTTAGGTCAGTAAGCTGTTACGTAGTTTTCTGCAGTAAGTTACCTACTTGGTTCGAACAAATAATCCTCCTGTCGCAAATCAAATCTACTTCAGCACATCTTGGGGTTGTAATCCTGTGTGTAACTAAATACTTCACAATACCTGCTTTTGAGTGTGGAAAATCAGTAGCTCTACACTGATCTGAATATAACTGTCAATGAGGTTAATGTGTCTGCCCCTTTGTACAACAAGCTAGTTTTTAGTTCATAGAAAAGGTGCTCATAGCTTATTAAGGCTTATAATGCAAAGTATATAATTGATATCCAGTGAGTCTGACTTTTGCTAGGTCACTGAAAGTGATGAGAATAGCATAATTTTTATTTTTTTTCCTTCAGTGTAACTCTGAGGCTCACTGGAAGTTGTGGCAGTGCCTTACAAATTAAATTCCAGTTACTTATTCATAAATATTCTATGATTTATGGTGGATTGTGTCCAGACTCCTAGCTTTCGCCCTGTTCATGGAGCATTGTGTGGAATTCAGGAATTCAGCACTCAGGAGCACTGGTGCCTAGAAGTTAGTGACTTTGGGATGCAAAGCGTGGTGGTACTAGGAGGATGTTTGCCCACCAGTCCCTGTGAGATGGGTCAGCTCAGTGTTCCTTGATTACATCTGATGACATACGTTGCTGGTGCTTGTTTGATCGATTATTGCTTTGTTTATTATTTTTACATTTAAAGCCTAATTAAGTTGCATTTTAAAATCTTGTTGTTGTATTGGTCTGTTTGAGTAAAAGTTGCAGATAAATGGCAGAAAACTTTGAAAAAGTCAAAGCCGATGTGGCTTCTAAACTGTCATGTGAGTCTTCAAGGTTCTGGGCTCCCCAGTACAAGGGAGAGGTGAGCTACTGGAGAGAGTCCAGTGAAAGGCCACTGAGATGATGAAGGCTCTGGAACATCTCATATGATGAACATACTAGAGAGAGTCCAGTGAAGGGCCATGATGATGATGAAGCAACAGGAGCACTTCACATTTGAGAACAGGCTGAGAGAGACATGGGACTGCTCAGCCTGGAGAAGAGAAGGCTTTGGGGGATCTTATTAATGTAGATAAGTATCTGAAAGGTGGATGCAAGGAGGAGCCAGTCTCTTTCCAGTGGTGCTCAGTGACAGAACCAGAGGCAGTGGGCACAAACTGAAACATAGGAGGCTCTGTCTGAATGTCAGGAAAAAAGTACGAGTCAGGAAACAAGTGTGGAGTCTCCCTCTTAGGCAGCCTGATCTAGGTGGCCCTGCTTGAGCAGGGGGACTGGACCAGGTGACCTTCCAATCTCAACCGTTCTATATTCTCGCCTCCAGTGAAAAGGATTATGAGGTTTTAATCTCCGTAGTTCCCGTGGATTAACAAATTTGCTTGTTTGTTTTTACCATTTTACTAAGATGTGTTGCATAAATAGAAGTTCTGAGAGGACAGTGACAGCAGACAGAAACAGGACCATGTGGCAGCAGGCAGTCAGTCCATATCAGCTGCAGAAAGGTTTGCCTGTCACACTTCCATCATTTCATGTGAATGATTCCTAACTATCGTTAGCACAGTGAAAAAACAAGGTGAGTGTTGTTAGTAGTATACTCTGTCATGACTTAAAGGTATTTTTACTGTTGCATGTTGCACTTTAATAGACACTTTAATTGATTCAATTATTGTCCACACCAAGACAAAAATAGATGCCTATTCCTAATCTGAGTACAACTCCTTGAACACTTATGCAGATGGTGGGAAAGCCATTCAGTTTTCTGCCAAAAAGTGCTACATGGGTACTACGAAGTCACAGAGTGTTATGAGACAGGATTTAATAAAGTCAACTGTGTGTGTCTGTGATTTTAAAAAAAAAAGGAGGGTGCCAAACAGAAAATAGAGGAGCTATCTGTCACTTGCACTCTTAAAAGTCTTTGGCATTCTTGAGGAAGATGTTCTATGGAGTAATTGTCAGGTTATTCTGTAGGGAAAATTGTGAAATTTTATCAATAGCCTGACTGTTCCAGTGTGACTGTAAGAAGTGGGTCAGAGAGGTTGTATTTGAAATGGATTAACATAAGAAGTACGTGTCTGCTTGCTGGAAAGTGGCAGCATGAGATCTGGTGGATTTTACTCCATGGCACTCATCTAGAGGTCTCTATCAGAGAAAGAACAAAGCTGGGTGAAGGCCCTCACTGCGCAGCAAGCAGCATTTGTATGGAAGAAATCATACTATTGTGCGTTATAAATGGAGTGGAGAAGAAGGTACCAGCTGAGGAATTCTGGCTGAGCAGTGAGAGATGTTTTGAAGTTAGTCATGTGAATGTTATGGAAGAAGTGGCATTTGGGCGAGGCTGTGAGACTTGGCCACCCATGTCTCTGCAGCTGGGAGAGGAGGTGTGTGAAGGTGACATCAGAATTGGTTTTTCATGAGGTTTTTTGCTCATGAGTAGTTTGGCCTGGTGAAAATTAGTGCAGGCAGGCAGCAGTGCTGTCTGCAGTGTGAGGACAGAGTACTCACAGCAGTAACCATTCTTTTTGGTGTTTGTAGTAATTGTCAGGCACCTTGCCTTGAGGATTTGTGGGGTGGGTTACTGAGAAGGCTAGACAGGATTTGATGGAAGAGTGGTCCTAGCCCCCCTCCTTTGTGGACAGTCTGGTCAGAGATTCTGCACCTGAAGGAAAGACCTTTAGTCTCAGCTATGGGGTTTAGAGCAGACTCCTGCTCTCTCCTTTAACTGTGAGAGCCTGCTCTATTGCCAGGTATTGTCTGTTTTCTCTTGCCTTCCATTGTTTTCTGCCTTTCTCCTTTCTTGTCAGCTTCCAGTCTTGCAGCAAATTGCCTTTGTTACCTCTCTATTCTCCACTGCTTTCTTCATGCAAGAAGAAAAAGGTTGAATAAAAGTGAAGGAAGCCTTTGTGTTATTAGAGAGTGGAAGTGTTTAATCCAATTAAATATGGAGAGAGTAAGACCAAATAAATTATTTTCTGTTCATGTTTGACTTACAGAGTTCCCAAGTAAATCATTAACATCAGGAAGGTTATTTAAGCAGAACAAACAATCAAACAAAACCCCACAATCCTTATCTTTTAAATGATCTTTATTTATACAGACTCATACCTTGTGTGTTGATAACAGGACTTAGCGAACCAACATCTCATTGTATTTTACATACTGTTACTTCAGCTCAGGTTCTTAAGGTGGGAAGGGGTACAGTGATAGTACAGGTCACACCAGACCGGTGGGGGCTCCTGTACAATAGATGGTGAGGGAGATAGTAAGACTGGTGGTTGTAGAACAGAAAGAATAGATCTGAAATATGATCTGTAAAATAAAAAAATGCAATGCAATTCACGTGCCTGCATGCAGGTATTCTCAGGGGTTTAACTCGGCCATCTCTTGTTATTCAGATATCTTCTTGATATTCACAGTTATGCTAGCAAATTATTTCAGCTCTTGCAAAAATCCACTCCTAGATTCAGCAGCCGTCGCCCTGCTCTGATTGTCAAACTTTAACCCTGTTGCATTTTGCTCTTGATAGCTATTTTCAGTGATAATTTAGATAAGATGAGTATTTGCTTACCTCGCCTTGTCTCCTGTCTGAGTCACTGAGAAGAGCAGAGTGTATTGCCTTCACAGGCTGTGCCCTGGTGATAACCTGTGATGTGCTTACACGCAACCCTAGAGGCTGAGGGCTTTTACGATCAAAAAGTTCAGTGCCAGAGTCTAGAGAAGAGCATTTAACTGGGCTGTCCTGTAAGAAAAGGTATTTGTAGCTGTTGGTAAGGGTACGTTTTTTAAAGCTCTGAATCTGGTGGGGTTCACTCACTGACCTTAGTGGGAAGAGGAAAGCATTTCTGCCAGCTTTACAGCTGAACAACCCTGCTGAAGTCACTTGAATCCTGGGGCTGAGGCAGTGGCTGTGTCTGTGCCACAGAGTACAGCTCTGTTTGGAGGGCCCCAGGTTGGCTCCGAGACGCAGCGCTTGCGGCGATGCTGCGTCAGGTACCGAAGCAGGTAGCTCTGTGCCCCTGTGGTGTCAGTGCAGCCCGTGGTGCTGCGGCAGCTCATCCGCTGCTGCCTTAGAAATGGCTTCACTGCACCTCGTTGCAAGTTTACCCATGCCTTCTGACTCTCTGGCTTTGCCTCTGCCCTGTTCTGCATCTGAACCTCAAAGCCAGGAGCATGAGGGGGTCTGAGCCAGTCTCATCTCGGGCAGAATCCTTTAGAAGTAGATGGAAGAAAAAGTCTCTCAAATTATTTTGGTCATTCATTGTATAGGGTTAAATCATATTCGGTGTTCTTCTTACATTAATGCTCGTTCAGAAATAGCAAATCTCAATTTAATCTGTATTTTTCTACCTTTGATTGTTTTGTTTCTATTGCTCTAACTTTTGAGGATATCCAGTGAGTTTGTCATCCTTTGAAGCAGGCAAAAAATACATCATATGAAAGCAAATGACAAAATGCTTTTGTGCTTCTTCATTGTATTTCTTCCCCTGTGGCTTCTTAGGTTGAATGTTAAAATTGCAAGTTCTTAGTGCCTTAATTTGTATTTTCCAGATGCTTCGCGCACCTCTTCAGAATCATAAATAATTCTTGTGAAGTATATGATAGGCTTGATGGTCTGTTATTGTGATAACTAATAGCTCTGGTTTGGCAGACACGTCTGAGAGCAGCAGTGTTTGTAATTGCTTGACATTTCTTCAATTTTTGCTTAATCCAAAGATTCATTGCATTCCAAGCATAAAGCATGGCTTTGCACTAAAAGAAAAAAGTTATATTAATAATCTCAGGAATGTTTGGGGATGCTTTTCCAGTGGCTGCTGCATTGCTTCAGAGCTATTTTCTTTCCCTTGTTTAAACAATCAACTTTAAGGTTTTCAGACAGTTCATTCCAACTGATTGAACTTTCATATGAGCATGTAACTCTCCAAAGATCAAAAATTGCCTCAGGATATTTTTAATTTAATAAAGAACCAAGCTGACTTCAGACTTACACGGACTGCATAAATCCAAAACTCCAGAATCTAATAAATCTGAAACTTTTAATTAAAAGTGGAGATGTCTCAGTTTAAATAAAGCGGAGTCAGTCGTGCCTTTCTGTCGTGTTATGGGGGAATTGCCATCTTACCCCACGAGTAGCCATTCACAGTAGTGGGGAGGAGAGAGGACTAAGTTGAGCCATACTTTTACAATACAATACTTTTAGTATTCCAGCTGTCTTGCTACAGTTAACTGTTCATAGAATATATGACATCTCCTCTGAGGACCTTCAATGGGTATTTTGCAAAAATAACTGACACATTTTAATCAGTCAAATGCAGTGAAGAAGTTGCTTTAACTGTTACCAAAAAGTCTGTTAAGATTCCAGAAGACAGGGGAATAAATTTTGTCATCTTTTCTTAGAAAATAATCTTCTCATATTGTTTCTGGGAGTTCACTTCCTTTCTTCTGTTCATTCTAAGAAGAACCTAACTTTAAAAATATCTCCAGCAACATTTAAATGCATGCTGAATTATGATGTGGAGTAGGAGTGACTTGTGAAGATGGAGGCATGGACTAGATTTTTCTTTTGACTGTGACAGTTCTGGTCATTAATTGTAAATTGCAAGGTTATACTGATAAATAACGCAGTAGTTTATAGCAGGTGGTTTTTTCAGTAGTCTTCTCCAATCCCAAAGTCCATGAAATCTTTTCTGTATTTTCTCATCCAGCCCTTTGAAGTACTCGATCAGCGTGGATCCCACTCAGCCAGTTCAGGGTTTCAGCGAGCACCGAAACAGGCCCGTAGCGAGCTGTGAGGGTTGGCACTGAGGCGTCGCTCCCTTACTGTGCTCTTCATCCCTCAGGGAGGAATCCTGGTGACTTGGAATTTGTCAGCAGCATGTCAGGGCACTCCTTGGCTGCATGTGGGGCTTCAGAGACCACATTGGCATTCTTAATGGTGGTCACCTCAAGCTGTCCTAGTCTAGGGTGAGTCTGGACATTAGCACTTGGGTGCAAAGGAGCCCCTGTCAAGCTGAGAAGCGCTTGATGGCACACCTGCAGTAGGTAGAGGGATGTACAAAGACAAGTGACAGGACTGAATGGTGACAAGGAGTCAGATGACACTGAGTTTGGCCAGATGGCTGGAAAGTGATGACAATAAACTGTGAGAAGGAGGGGAAACTAAGGCTGAGAGCCATGGACAGCTGATGTCATCTAAGGGTAGAAGTAGCAGAGAAATTGCAGGACGTGAGATGAGTGAGCTGGCTGGCTGTGGGAGATAGCTGAGATGAATGAGAAGGAAGGGGAAGAAATGGAACTTGGTCAGATAAGAGAGAGAAAACTGGGAACTATTGCCAGGAAAAGTGGAGCTTGATAACAGAGGGAGAAACTAAGCACACTTGAAGATTGCATGCTATATATTTCCTAACTTCCAGTATCTTGACTGCAACTTCACTCTTTCTAAGCAGAGCTAGAGATTTGTGATGTGTGGATAATACTATTATATTACATGCTTTTTCTGTATTAGGCTATTATAGCTATGTTACTGTGTGTGCATGCATAATGTCTGCAGTAGCGTGCTAGGCTGCAGGGAGTTCATAATATGGACCATGATCACACGTCTTTTGTTTGTACTGCCTGGTAGCTTTTTGATTGAAATAATTCTTTTGAGTAAAGACTGCAGGATCATAGAATCACCTGGTTGGAAAAGACCTCTGATATCATCAAGTCCAACCATACCTAACCACTACTAAACCAAATCTCCAAGCACCCCATCCACCCCACTTTTAAATACCTCCAGAGATGGTGACTCAGCCACCTCCCTGGGCAGCCCCTTCCAGTGCCCGAGAACCCTTTCAGTGAAGAAATTTTTCCTGACATCCAATCTGTACCTTCACTGGCATAACTTAAGGCCATTGCCTCTTGTTCTGTCGCCAGTTACCTGGGAGAAAAGACCCACACCTGCCTCCCTACAGCCTCCTTTCAGGTAGCTGTAGACAGCAATTAGGTCTCCCCTCAGTAAGTCAGTGGGATGTGACCCATTGCCTTCCTGACGCTGTTTGTGCTAACGTGAGACTGGGGAGAATGGCGAGCTGGCGTCCCCCGCCGTGGCCGTGTCGGTGTCAGTGTGTGTTCACAGTAGCAGGAGACTCAACCCAGTGTTCATGAGCCTGGCTGGTTGTTCCAGTACCATACTGGAAGCTTAAAGTTGTCTTTAGTTCTCCCTTGCTTTTTGGCTTACAAAGTAGCCAGACAGCTGCCATTTTTTTCTCAAAATAAGGAATCAAGAATTCAATACATGTGTTGTGACTTACTGTGGAATACAAATATTTACTGCTACCAAATAACAAAAGAGGACATAATAATTTTGACGAGATTGCTCATACAAAAACCATTGTTATTTGTACAATAAAAGCTTCTTCAAGTAATTTAGAAAATGTTTTTTCTCAGTTCCAGTATTTATGTTGTTAATTCCGTCTTTTCTTTTTCAGAACAATAGATCTGAACAGTAGTTTACTGCAACAAGTAATAGAAAGAAAACGTGAAGTGCTGTGCATCTTGAGAGAGAAGATAATCACAACTCAGAGGTGTACAATATCCGAACATACGCAGACGGAAGAAAAAGTCAGTGGTGTGATGGGATGCAGTGCAAAAATAGTAAAGGTAAAAATTATTTAAAAATCTGCAAGGAATAGAACATTTGCAGATTATCTCTGAATAAATTATTTCTTCAAATAGATTTCAACATATTTTTCATGCTTCTTTAATGTGTTGAGCTATCCCAATTGCAAGAACTCACTGCACTGCTCTGTTGTGAAACTTCAGAAAGGTAAAATGTTTATTTCTGTTGCCTCACTGGCAGAAGATGCCATCTTTTAGTGTGAGCCTGGAATTTGGTTTCCATCAATACCATCAAATTGTGATTCAGTTTCTATGTAGATTGCTGCCTACAGCAGAACATAAAACAAACATTGAACATTTCAGTGAAAGCTGAAGAACAAAAAGCATTGCTGAAGCAGATTCATTTGCAAGGCCAAGTAATCATTCATCAAAAACATTTGCAGTGTCTACTGAGTTTTGATATTTGCTGAGAAGCTATTTGGTGTTGGGCATACTGATTAACTGCATTATGAGGCTATCTGAAAAATTGCTTATGAATTGAGAAGAAATGACCAAAGTCAAAATATAGGCATGTTCGTTGTAAGGTTGATTTTTTTATTATTATTTATTTTTTTTTTAAAGCTGCACATGAATCACTGCTGTGTACAGGGTGTCTCCAGTAGCAGGAAACTGGGAGCTGCAGTTCAGCAACCCTCTGTGCAAGTGCCAGTGTCCAGCTGGGCAAAAGGGGTGTCAGGATAGAAGAGGGCAGGGCAGGATTCTGAAGTGGGTGACTGTTTCTTAGCTACAAAGCATTTCCTGTGTGGCAAAAGCTACACCTGGAGCTCAACTTTGTACTAGGACAAGGTAGCTAAGAGTTGAGAGCTGCTCTTGGCATTGTGCTTCTGCCTTGCTGCTCATCTAGTTCCTTTCATAGATGTCAAATATAACATGTGCCTTTGTTAGACATCATGGAGCTTAAAGCCCGTTCTTTCTCTGTACTTTTTCTCCTTTATTAATTCTGTGTATAAGCTACGCAGTAGCTCAGTCAGATAAATGGTGAACAAATCTGTCTTCTAGGTTTCAGTGAGTGAAAATGGAACTATGATGAAGGATTCTAGTGTGATCCTCGAAATTCCTCCTGCAACCACTATTGCATATGGTGTAATTGAACTGTTTATAAAGAACAATGGCCAGTTTGGTAAGTATGAAGTTCATTTTCTGTGGCATGCAGTTGAACTGTGGGCAGAGCTGTCTGTTGGGCAATTATTTTTGCATTTCCTTGTGGATGAAAGTGATGATGTTGTATGGTCTCCATTGGCTTGATAGTTATTTGTGCTGTGAAATGCTGCTCTTGATTTACTAATGCTTTTTCACTTGTTTGAATAAATCATAAACTCAGTATAACTTAGGCTTTAGGGAACTGAAAGAGATAATCTAGCTCAAGCAGGACCAACTTCTGAAGTTTGATCTAAGTTCAGAGTTAGATCAGATTGCTTGTACCCTTGTCTACTCAAGTTTTGGTTATTTCCAGAGATGGAGATTCCTTCACCCCTCTGGGCAGCCTGTTTTCATGTTTGACCACCATCATGGTGAATTACTTTTTTTCCTTAATATCTAATGAGAATTTATCTCTCTTTAATTTGTGTCTCTTGCCTTTTTTCCTATCATTATACAGAAGGTCTGTCTGTCTTCATTTTATACTTCCATTGGGTACTTGTAGGTAGCAGTAAGGTTCTCCCTTAGCAATGTTTTCTCCAGGCTGAACAAACCCAGCCTCTCAGCCTCTTCTCGTACATTATGTTCTCCAGCCCCCAGTGATCTCAGTGGCTGTTAGCCAGAGTGCTCCAGTATGTGAATGCCTGTGTTGTACTGGGGAGTCCAGAACTGGACACAGCACTCTGAATGCAGTCTCCTAAATTGAAAAATCACTTCCATCACTCTGCTAGCTCTGCTCTTGTCAGTACGGCCCAGCGTGCAGCGAACTTCAGTAGCTGCAAGGGCACATTGCTGATCCTCTCCAGTTTGTTGTCCAGGTTTTTTTCTGCAGTTTTGCTTCCAGCTTAGCTGGCCCTCAGCCCGTGCTGTTGCCTTCACCTATTGGCAGGGAGAGTGAACTGAATATAAATCGATGGTCAACCGGGAATATTTAGACAACAGTCACGCTGAGAAAATAATTATTCATGAAGTATAGGACTGGAATTTAAGCTTTCTTGTCTATTTTACGCTTTCATGAATAGATTGTTCTCAGAATGATTGCAGAGATGTCCTTGCCGTGTTTTCTGGCCGTGCTTTACTTACTTCAGGTCAAATACTTTCAGGTGTCAAGTTAAAAAAAAAAAAAATTGAAATTGGCTTTGCTGGGAGTAGTAACTCTGCTCTGCAGACTCACTTGGGTTTTTCTTTCTTGTCTATCCTCAGTTAAACTCCCTGACCTAAAAGAGGTTTCAGGGGATGCTATGCAAGATGGAAATCTAACGGACTGTGTAGGGCTGGAAGTTGGAAAGGACTGGTGTGGAGAGAAACAGGAGATAAGTAGAAGAAATAATTGAAGTGCAGTTGAGATTTGAATCCAAGATGCACTTTATTTGGATAAGAAATGCAGAAGATACTTTCCATCATTCTCCTTCAACTGAATTCTGTTATTAAGGAAGTCTGTAGGTTCAGGAATATAAGTAAATATCATGTAAAAAAAAAATCTGAAATGTGGAATTGCTCTGACATAAACTGAACGCAGAGAAATAGCAGAGGGCATTGGCTTAATGGTCATAAGAGAACTGTGATTCAGAGCAATCAGGTGCAATTAAGGCTAGCTGACTATGTAGGTGTATGGCTGATAGCCTGCTTAAGTGATTTCTAGATGGAAATTCCCAAGTCCTGATAACTGATAATACATGAATCTTGTTAATGATCTGTATTTTTCTGTTCTTTTTCCACTTCTGCTTCTTTTTCTACTTTTGTTTTTCATATTTCATGTTAAGTCTTTTAAGCTTCAAAACAGCTTGTTTCATGTTTTGTCTCAAACAACCAGTGTCTTGCCTCTTTTTTTTAAAAAGGGAAGAATGCCCTCTTCCCTTTCCTGACTGCCATCCGGGGGGTAAAGTGGAGGAACTAGCAACAAAATTAGGAATTTGCCAACAAGAATAAGTATGGTGGAGCCTAACCTTCAACTTCTTAATGTCTGATCAATGATCAGTGTCTCTTTATGGAAATAAAAATAGCCTTTGAAGTTAAATCCAGAGACTGATACATTCCTTTCACATGAGACTGAAAGTAACCATTTGCAGATGTAACGTAATGGGATTCTCTTCACAGTTAGTTAATGACCAAGGTGCATGTAAGGGGGGTGTTTTTTGTTTCTTTTTCTTTGCCACTGATAGTGCTTGAGTCAGTCTATAAGGAAGAACAGTATATAAACATTCTTTAAAATGTTCTGCCTAATGTGACTGGACATGCTTGGACATTTTTATAAACAGATTAAAAAAAGAAAAAAGGTCTAATCCTTTTCTGATCCCTACCATAATGTTTTCCTGTAATCATTCTGTTTGATTTCTACAGGCTGATTTTCCACTACCTGTAAAAGTTGTTCCTGTTAAAGGCTTTTCAGTTTTGTCTCTCTCTAAAGGTCCACTGCAAGTTCTCTTGTTCTTGCTTTCCAAAACAGGAGGTATAGTAGCACCCGGCTGATTTACTTTGTTCATTGCTATATATGTGTGACTTGCTTCCTCTTAAATGTCTGTAAATTAAACAGTCCTAATCTTTTCAGCTTCTCCACACAAAGGAATCCTTTTTTTTTTTTTTTTTCATTGATCATCTCTGTTTTTCTTCCATTTTTGTTAATGTTTCTGAATAACTAACAAGATCTAACTGCACTGTTGGAGGTTTGTGATCGATTGATGTACTGGAATTCAACAGGGAAAATATCAGAGTATTATGCATATTCTTGCATTCAGTTATTTTCTTTTATCTTTTTTCAGAAGAGTATGACAAAATTAATGAGATACAAAATTAATTAACAATCCTATGAATTCAAAACTTTGAAAGTCCTGTATTTTCTTCTGAATCGAGTCCTGTTATAAGATTTAACAGCAGGGTCTGCATCTCTTAAAGCTTTTCCCATGATGCTGTGTGTTGGTTTCCCTTATGAGCATCACTGTGGCAGGTGGTTTGTTAGCGCTGCCGTCCTCCTGCAAGGTTCGTGCGAAGGCCTTGTTATTGCCAGTGAAAGTCCCATGAGCACATTGGCCTTATGGTGCCTTAGCTGCTGTCTGGAGCCTTGTTGCTTTGGGAAGTTTTTTAATTTGTGTTAATCGCTCTCTGCTCCTCTGTAGTTCACTCTTCTCTGTGAAGGGTTATGCAGGCATAAAGGTCTCTGTCGTCTTTCTCTGTGGCAGAGATTTCTTTGTCTGCTCTCCCTTTGAAAAAGCTTTTTGCTGGTGGAGTGCTCTCCATGCCTTCTCATCTGCTTTGAATGTCCTTAATTTGGTGAGACAGGCTCTTACAACTGCAGGAAGGTTATATTTAGGTTTTGTGCCTGGTACATGTGAGCACTGTGCTTGATTAGGTTTGTTGGTTTTTTTCCCTTTGCTGTCAGGTATTACTTTAAAATTGAGTTCCTCATGCTGGCCTGCCTGTGTTCTCCTCAGACACACTGCAGAGTGCCAGGGCTACAGTTTTCAAGTCTTGCATTTGAGCCAATGAAAGATGATCAAAGTAATACACAGGGCTTTGATTATATTCTGCATCTTTGGGGCACAGTATTGACACGTGAGCACAGAACTTGATATTCCAGGTTTCTCAGTGTAAGTCTTACAGAGATTCCCTGTGTACCTTCCAGGAGTCTCTCAGCTTCATCAAGTTGGGGGAATTGGGGTGGCAGGAAGTCTACCGTCCTGTTTGGGTGAGGTAGGCAGGTGCTTGTCATGAAGGTGAGGCAGAAAGGGTAATCCAGGCAGGGCGTGTTACTTTCTCCACAAAGGTACTGCAGAGAGAGGGTGTGTGTTGCAGAGTGGTTATCTGGTAGGAGACAGGGCTGTGAAAAGGCCTTTAGAGATTTTTAAAAACTTCCTGTTTTGTACTCCTCTGGAAAAATTGAGGATGGACCTGTGGCTTGGCTCAGAAAGAGAAGTCTGTCAGTGCCATGACCAGAAGCAGCTCTCTGAGAGACTCTTTTGATTCTTACAAATCTCAGAAAGTGCTTTCATGTGTCTCCATCATGAGTGGATCCTGCAGCCCACATTACAGCACAGCTCTTAACTGGCAGAAGATGTGAAGGATTCATACCTGCATCTCCTGTACGCAGCATTTAGCTTTCTGGTGTCGATGAGAAGTTCTCATGCTATTTGCTGTCTATACTGCTTTAATTCACAGGAGCTGGTGTCACATTTTGTAGCTGGTAGCTGCACCACAGGACCTCTGCCTGTGCACGCTGTGCCAAACATCAGGGCTGCTGTAATGCTCAGTAATTCACATACAGAGCAACCGTTGGCATTCTTCCATCGAGAAGAGAGGAGACGTGGAGAAATCACATGCGAGAACACTAGATGATATAAGCTAGCATCTCATTCAGTAATTGCTTGTGTATTTAATTTTTTTTTTTTTAAATTGAATTTCTAATTACAGAATTCTGTCTGCTAGATGAACAGCAAGGAGGTTTTGAAAAAGAAAGCACAGAAGGCTCCACTCATCCCCACTCGGCACTATTCAGAGATGCTTCATTTCTCTATCAGCCAGATGCTGTTGATAATGAGATGTACTCTGGGGCCAAAAACCTCATTCCCAGTGATGCTTCTTTAAGTGTATTGAAACAAGGTATTACCAGAAATGCCTTACATTATTACATTGCAGTGAGTTAAGCAACATGATAGGAGGAAATAATCTGGTACAATAGTACATAAGAAATTATGTTAGTTCATTCAGGGACTCTTCACTGAAAGAAAGAAAAATTTACTTCTGCAGTAGTTATATGCAGTAGACTGTTTCCTAGGAACATCCTGAATCCCTTTGTTAGAAATATGATCTTACAAAATTAGGTTTTTATGCCAGTTCTGTTACATTCCAGATAAGCTCCATAAGATTAGTAACGATTTCTGCTTTCATTCTGAAAGGGCCACTGAAAATATTTTTCCATTATTTGGAAAACACTCTCACTAAAGCTTCTCAGTTAAAGGTTATTTTAAGTCTCAAAAATTACAAAGACTTCTCCCTCACCTTCAGTTAGCATCATTATTTTCTGGGAAGTTTTATAGAAACCTTCGGTGTCAACTAAAGCTGACAAAATTAAAATACAACCTAACTGGAAGTTTGCAAATGGGTATAACGAGCCAGGCACAACTTATTTATTGTAGAGATGTGGGAGGAAGGGGCAGGATTGTCACCAGAGGAATGAAAAAGGGGAAAACAAATCAAGGCCTCAGAACACACTTTACTTTTTATCAGTTCTCAGGAGAGTTCTTACAGCTTGTTCTAACGATGAACATCACTTTCCTTATTTCTGAATCCCGCCCTTTGTTCACGGCTGTCCAAGACTGTCACCAAAGTAGACATTAGTTGTCCTGAAAAAATTCTGCCATTCTCCAGTGTAGACTTATTTGAAAGGAATAACTGTGTCTCCATGTGTATATAAAAAACACGTATTTGTGAAAGAATGGTATGCCACCGATTTTTGTTTTAGCTTGACATACCTTTGTGCCTTTCTGGCTTAAAAGGCTTGGAGGTTTCTTTTAATTTACTTGGAAAAACATTTAAAAATTGTTTCTACTAATGCAATTTAAAATACATTTCCTCTTCTGTTATTTGTATAGGCAGTTATATGATTGCATCAGGTACAAGAAATAACTGCCTGTGGCTGCATTCCCCTGCCCCCTCCCCACAATTAAGCAATTTTTAGATATAAAAGGCATCTTTAAAGGGAGAGCATTTCTTGACCAGAGTGACATAAAGGGAAATTTGTTTTAAACAAGGTTAAGAATGCTTGCATGCCCATATTTTTGGAATGTGGAAAAATACATTCCAACCTTCCAGTTGGCATTACTGACTTGAAAACTTATTTTCTTTTAGCAAAGTGGTAATTTGATGTCATAAAACATTCTGGTTTAGCGTCCTAATTGAATTGTGGAGAAAGAAGTGCAGTGAACTCTCTTGGGCATCTGTCGTATGGATTGTAATGGGTTCAGTGTTTCAGTTAAGAGATTTTTGTTCTGATTTTTGTAATAAATCTTTTTAGATCAGGAGTGAAGGGGTGTAATTCTTTGGTGCACCTGATGAAATATGAGGATAATAACAATTTAGCACCACAATAGGACCTTTTAATTCTGCATGTGAATTTAGACCATCAACTCTGTAATTCCTATTAACTCACAGACTAAGAAGTGAGGTTATGAGCAGAACTCTTCATTCTGCTTTATTATAGAACATTTTTTGGAGATGAACTTTCAAGTGAGAAACTTATGGTTAATTCAAATATTGACTTGTAAAATATTAAAAGTGTTGAACACTGAACGTTGATCCTTGGTAGCTGTTCTTCTTTCTTAGAATTTTCCTCGGTGCGTTGTTGGCTCACCAGGGAAATATCATCAGCTGTGTTCCGGCCTTGCATGGTAACTTGTGCCGCTGGAAATCGGGATGTCAAGACGTGGTGATAAATGAACTTATGAAACACATAGCAAAAATGTTAACTGTTTTTACTGGCATTTGTATAAAAACACCTAGTTTTACTTTTTACTGCTTTCTTGGGAAAGAGCTGTCACGGTTGAAGACTCAGTTCCAGCCCTTTGTGAAGCTGCCGGAAGACAAGCGAAGAGCTTTATATAAAAGCCTTTGTGAACTCCTGCTCCATGAAGAAACGGTAGCTGCTCTGGAGGATGTGGTAAGATGAGGAAACTCTTGCTTGCCTCCTAAAAGTAATTTCAGGATAGAGCTAGCATTCTCTTTTGCTTGAACTTGCCTCTTTTCAACAAGTTTTACTTATTCTTTTGCTTCCAGTTAGATGATATCTGCACAGGAGACAAGCCAGACCTGAAGGAGGTAAAACCTGCACAACAAGGACACCTCACTGACTTCTTGCAGCTCTTGGGGTACAGTTTACAGAGTGAGCTGTTGTTGCAGAAATATCGGCCTCAGGATGAAGAACTCTTCTCAGCTGCCCACCTCCTCATCAGTGCAATCTCTGGTATGTTGTGAATGAGGAGAAGAGCCCTTTTTTGTTTTTACTTTCCTTTCAGAAGCCCTCTCTGTGTTAAAACATTTATGGCTCTTTGTGAGCAGTTGGTGAGCTGAGTGAACCTAATTTGTTCTGTTCCTTTTTATGGGTTTCGTAGAGCATGCTTAGCATTCCTGGCTGTGAATTAAGTTCAGCCTTCAATCACTGACAAGATTTACACTTGCTTGTAAAATACACATTCCCCTAAGATTGGTTAACTCTGCTTTCTGCTGAGTGTGGGCATTTCCAGTTTGGCAAGCTGGTTTCTGTTCTTATTGCTTACCAGAGTTCTTCCCGCCTAAATGCTGAGAATTGCAAATTAGGTGTTGTCTTCAGTGTAGTAGCATTTATTGTTGAGGTGCAAACTATATGTGGCAAAAATGAACTTAACATAGAGACACTGCAATTAGAGGGTTGTTCTGCAGCTGCTGAAAGGGAGGTTAAACATAAATGTCAAACAAATGCCATGCTCACAATCAGGTTGGCACCACAGTGTTAATTAAAAGCTACCTGCAACGTCCGAGACAGACTCCTTCTTGGCTTTTTCTCCTCTCTCTCATATATATAAGAATTCCCTGACATTAAGATAACGAAGGGAAGTCCAGTGTGGTGTTAGTTGGATGTGGCATTGTGCAGCAAAATGTCAGTGTGCATCCATGTGCGCACAGTACCCAGCTAGAAAAGCTTAACTCGTTTGCGGAGACAGAAAAGAAACAGAAAACAGAGACCTGCTGATGTGGTAACACTTGTCAGATGCTATTAACAGCAGGGTGCAGTTAATTGAGTGTGTTGCATTATCACCTGGCTTTGGACATAATGTCTGCTGCTCATGTCCAGGCGTAAATGTAGCTGGATCACGAATCAAAAGCTGGTTTGTGCCTGTTGCTTCTATTGGGAATTACAGCATCGAGTTACAGAGTTGAAGGGCACCACAGGGATAATTTAGTCCATCTCCCTGCCCCAAGGCAGTCTCAGCTATGTCATTCCTCTCAAATTGTGTTTTTGCTGAAGCAGCATCTCATAGATTTTTGAGAGCAGAGGTTCTTGTTTTATTCAAGGCCTAAATCATTCATCCAGTCTGCAGACTCGGAGTGGAACACTGAGGAGATACTTGGGGAGGAGATGAAAACGATGGGGAGGAAATCCCCTTTCCTATGAGCTGCCTTTTTTCAAAGGTAAAGATAATAATTGTGGGGCTTGTACCCATTGCCTATCCCATCTTATTCTGCGTTCTGGCAAGCAGGCAGGAAAGGGCTGGGTCCACCTCTTCCAAACATCCAGCAGAGCGGTTGTGACAACTGTCCTCAGCACTGAATCACTTTAGTCTCCAGCATCCATTTCATAAAGTGCTATCCCTGCAGATGGGCCTCAAAAATGCAGCTCATCTGTCTTTGCTCAGCAGGAGAACCCTGTAACAGAGCTCACCATTAGGAACCTCACCTTTCCAGCATCCAGCCTTGTGCCCTGTGCACTGGAAACAATCTTTCCCTTTTAATGTTTCCTTCACAGAGCTGTCTGATTACACTCTTGTCCTGCTGCGCGCCTGCTGTGATCTCGAGGTTGTTCCCGCCTTGTGTTGTTTGGTGAGTAATCAGAATGTGAGTGTGTAGCCTGTGGGCCCCAGCAGCCAGACTAACTGTTCTCTGCCTCACTGTGCTTCTCACCCAATAAAGAAGATGTCAAGCTCCAGTGCGAATTTCAGCTGTAGGCATTGCCTAGGTGTGGTGGGTTGACCCTGGCTAGAGACCGGATGCCCACCAAAGCCCACTCTATCACTCCCCCTCCTCAAATGGGCAGGGGGAGAAAATTATAATGAAAAGCTCGTGGGTGGAGATAAGGACGGAGAGAGATCACTCACCAATTACTGGCACGGGCAAAACAGACTCGACTTGGGGGAAAAAAACAAATTTACTTTATTACAAATCAAAATCAGAGGAGATGAGAAGTAAAACCAAATCTTAAAACACCTCCCCCACCCCTCCCTTCTTCCCGGGCTTAATCTCTTTCCCGATTTTCCACCTCCTCCCCCCAGCAGCACAGGGGGACAGGGAATGGGGTTGGGGTCAGTTCATCACACGGTGTTTCTACCGCTCCTTCCTCCTCAGGGGGAGGTCTCCTTCCCCCGCACCAGCGTGGGGTCCCTCTCACGGGAGACAGTCCTCCACCAACTGCTCCAACCTGAGTCCTTCCCATGACTGACAGCTCTTCACGAGCTGCTCCAGTCTGGGTCCGTTCCATGGTGTGCAGTCCTTCAGGAAGGGACTGCTCCAGCACGGGTCCCCCACGGGGTCACAAGTCCTGCCAGCAAACCTGCTCCGGCGTGGGCTCCTCTCTCCACGGGCTACAGGTCCTGACAGGAACCTGCTCCAGCGCGGGCTTCCCGCGGGGTCACAGCCTCCTTCGGCATCCACCTGCTCTGGTGTGGGGTCTTCCACGGGCTACAGGTGGTCACTGCTCCACCATGGACCTCCATGGGCTGCAGGGGGACAGCCCGCTTCACCCTGGTCTGCACCACAGGCTGCGGGGGAATCTCTGCTCCAGCGCCTGGAGCACCTCCTCCCCCTCCTTCTTCACTGACCTTGGTGTCTGCAGAGTTGTTTTTTCTTACATCTTCTCACTCCTCTCCCCAGCTGCAAAGTGTGCAGCTTTTTTTTCTCCCTTCCTTTTTTTTTCTTAATTATGTTATCACAGAGGCGTTACTGATTGGCTCGGCCTTGGCCAGCGGCGGGTCCCTTCTTGTAGCCGGCTGGCATTGGCTGTGTCGGGTCGGACATGGGGGAAGCTTCTGGCAGCTTCTCTCACAGAAGCCACCCCATGTCCCCTCCCCCACTGCTACCAAAAACCTTGCCATGCAAACCCAATACACTAGGCAAGGTCAGTCTGACAGTGGCAAACAATGCAGGTAATTTACTGCAGGTGGAAACGTAACTTCTAAAATGTTTCTGCAGTTGGGAGATTTCATGGGCTGTGAGCAAAAGAAAATTGTAACTGAAGCTCAGATTTGAGTTTACTAATAGTCTCACTAGTCTGTTTTAAAGTCTCAGTGACAGTAATCACCTGCTCTTGGGAAACAGAAATTTCACTTTGATAGCAGCAGTGCTTGGGCTTTGGCAAATTTTGAAGTTTGAAAATTCTGAGGCCATTCCTTGAAACTGCTGAAGGAATGGGGCAGGGCTTTGTTTTTGTTTTTTTAAGATCACTGTCAAAAATAATAGTGAAAACCTTTAAATACACAGGGGCAAAGGGAGTGCTACTGTTTGCTCAGAGTAAGAGTGAGAGCTAAGTGTGATCTGCAGTGAGAGAATTTGGACTGGGGGAAAGGATGTGGTAGGAGCGATGTTTCTCCTTAAAGGGTGCTGTGGAGCTTTGGTTCTGGATGAGTCCGTTGTACTTGTCAAGGCTAATAGTAAAGGCAACCTTGCCTTTTGCAGCTGCCTTGTAAGCTCTCCGGTGGTTTTGTAAGGAAGAACTGGGCTGTGTGGTGGCAGGAACAACACTGCTTGGAAAACATTTTTAATGTCTTTTGCTCTCTCTCTCTCTCTCTCTCTCTCTCTCTCTCTCTCTCTCATAAATACAGCCTAGCATCGCGTCAGCCGATGGCACCGTGGCGCTGAGCAGTCCTTTGGTGGCTGCTGTCACTGACAGAGGAAGATTTGCTGTTGTGCAAAGGCTGTTTGCTTCGTCGAACATTAATTTGGAAATGACAGAGTCCTCTGTAAAAGCTGTAACTACGAAAGAACCCAGATTCTTCCCACTTGTTCTTTATGTTGCATTGTATGGATTTTATGCTTTAGGTGGGAATGTATAGGAGCTTTGCTGAGCATCCAGTTATTGCTCCAGCCTGTTCTTTCTTCCGTAGCTCTGCAGTGTCCTGTTGGTGTGTTTGAGCTAGCAGTAGAGCCACTCAGTTGAGTACTTACCAGAGGACAGCATGGGGTTATGGAGGTCAGGGTGGGTTCATCAGGTGTGCTGCTGCTCTGCAGTTTCACTGAGGTATGGCTGCAGGGGGAAATAAATAAATAAATAAGGGATGAAGGGGTGGAAGAAAAAAAAAGCCAAGCCTGGAACAGAAATGGAACATAGCAGTAGATGCCTGATGACTTGCATTAATATGCGTGGGAGAAAACGGCAAAGTACAAACTGCCTTTTGTAAGCAAGCAAGCGAGCAGGCTGCGGAAATCCACGGTTCTGCAGCGCAGGAAATGTTTTGCTTGTTTAAGGCTTGATGTGCAGAATGGCTTCACTGTGGAGCAAGTGCAGTGGAGGGCTCTCAGAGAGGCACTCGATCAGGTTTTCATTTATTAAGTGATGTTTGGCTTTACAGATGTGAGCTGCATGCTGCAGGAAATAAAGAACCCCTCCCTTTTTCAAAAACTGAGACCAGCTTAGGGATTTGTGCCTCTGTACAGCATTTCTCTGTTTTCTAATAAGTTTTTGCTCACCTTAGCGAGTTTCAACTGCTTAAATTGCATTCTGAATTTTTTCTTTGAGGTCTGGTGATGCCTTTCGGTCTGTGCACTTGAAATGTCCCTGCTGCACTCTACAAAACTTAAGTTTTTACCCGTATGACATTTTAAGTGCAGATGTTTTGTTTGTTTCTTTGACCAGTGGCAAAGTGTTAGTAAAGCACTTTCTCCTTTGAACTGCTTTGCCTTTCTTTTATTGTAACGTTTTGTAATCGTGTGAACAGGACAAAAGTGCAGCAGAGATCTCTGTAAATATGGGTTTGGGCAAATGGTGTGCCAGGTAAGGGGAATGTCAGTGCTTTCAGGTAAGATTGGGAGATGGCTGACAGGCAAAGGAGCAGGCACCTGTGTGTGTGTGGAGGGGAATGATCAGTGACCAGGCCCTGCAGCACAGCTAGTGGGTGGGAGTCCTGGGTTCTGTGTTCTGCTCTGTTCCCACATGGTCTTGAGCAGATTGTCTAAGCAGTCTTTAAAAACTCACATCAGTTAAGCTGTCCCTGAGGAAGTGGACTTTGCAGAAAAGCACTGTGGTACCTTTCCATACCCTGAGAGCGCAGGATAGCCTTCCTTGCACACCAAGCTGTTGGTGTTTCTGCATCTCATCTGTTAAGTGAAGGTGATGGTGTTGCCTGAACCTTGCACTGGTGTATAGGGAAATGTCCTTGAGGAGGATGGAAGCAGGTTACTCTGCTTCTGGGAGTGATGTGTTTGTAAACAGGAACGTCTTCTTTTGCCAATCACTACTCAAAAGTTGCCTCTGTAATTAACTTATCAAAACTTTGTATTAAATGTTATGTCAAAACCATAAATAACCTTAAATGAAGTGTGTAATTTCCATTGTTTTGTTTGGGTTTTTTTTCTGGGGGTGTGTGGGGGGGATTCCAGTCATACCCTTGACCTTGAAAGAAGGTGCACACAGATGGCAAGTGTGTATCTGGGCACGTTAAAAAAAGAAATGTTTTGTTTGTTTCCTGCTCTTTTGCTTTCAGATGTAGATCAGTCTTTTGCTTCAGCTAAATCCATGGAACAGGCTCAGGCTGGGAGTATAAAGGATGCTGACAAAGCCAAGGTGAGGGCATCTGCGGGGCTGGCAGCGTTCATGGTACTGGGCAGCCCTTGCAGCTTCACAACTTGACTGCCGGTAAGTACAGCCAAGGAGGAGGAAGGCGCTGAACTCTGTGAGAGCCCTGCTGGTTGTAACCCTTGGGAACAGGGGGAGATGTGTGAGGCACCACCCTTGCAGGCTGCGTTTCTGTGCTGCCTCACCTCCTGTGCAGACTTCCTGTCCTGCCCCTTCCTGCGAGTCAAAGATCACTTGAGTCTCTCGGCTCCTCGCCTCATCTGCTGCCAGACTTCTAGGATTGATCAGTGTGTCTGCAGCAGCCATTGGCTGCACTTCAGTCTTGGCTTTGTCCTTTTATGTGCTCCTTGTGGAGGGGCTTTCCTCCATTTGGCAGCACTTTGGCCACAGAAGCACCTCTAGACCAGCAGGTAGCCTTGGATGGGCTTTTTAGAACTGAGTGAGCAGCATAGCCGGGGAAAAAAGAAACATTAAGGCTGTTTATGTTCATCGTTTTCCATCCACTTCCTCCTTCCATGCTCTTGAAAGCAGGATCCTTATGCACATCAGTATTAAAACTAGCTCAAGCTGGGGATATGAAGATCCAAGGGAAGAGCAGAAGCAATATGTTTCTCTCCAGGTAACTCTTGTCCTGCCCTTCCCTAAGCTAATTGAGGACAGCCTTGTCAGGAACCCAGCCTGAGCTACACTGAGACAAATTAATTCAGAATCCACTTCAGAAGAGCTGGATGTGCATCCACTACATCTTGTGACAGGCTGGCCTCGTGCATAAAATGCTTTTTCAAGGTTGGATGGGGTCTTCCCTAGAAAGTGGAGGTGGTGAAAGGGCTGTGGGGTCCTTCAGACAAGACTGGAGCCTGTCTCATAAATGGTTTGACTTCACGCCGTTGTTTCCTTTTGCTGTATGTCCATATTCCCCAGGAGGAGGGGGGAAGAAACCCCACCTTTGCAATTCAGAATCGGATCAGGACCAGGGAAGATGCGCTCAGCACCTTCAGAGAGCAGGCTCTGGCTCCAGCCTGGCTGTCAGCAACCAGCGCTCACCTCATGCAGGCTGCACCGCTGAGTCCCTTGGGCTTTTGTACACCGTGGGCCCAAGAGAATTTGACTCCCTTCATGCTGCAGTGCTCAGAAAATGAGAAGCCCAGATTGAGCTAGGAGGATTGAAGAGCTCTATACAGTGGATGGGGATTCAGTGCATTCGAACCCAGACCCACTGAGCTGCTGCTTTTCTGAGCTCTGAGCGCTGGAGGAGGCCCCCACACACCACGCCAGCAGCGCCCATGGGCCCGGGAAGCCCAGGGCACCCAAAGCAGCGCACGGCCTGCAAAGCCCATTCAGTGCAGACGAGAAGAGCCGGCTGGTGTCACGGGTACTGGCACACTGACACATCCCCACGAGCAGGAAATCCTGTGTTAACATGGAGACCGTTTTCAGCAGTGATAGATGAGGTCAAGATAAAAGGCAGGTGTGTGCAAGGTGATTGCTTCTTGGTAGCTTCCTTATTTGGCTAAAATTCAGAGTATGATTAAATAAATCAGGAAAAAAAGCTAATTACATTTTTTCAATATTAAATCTTTATTATATACAAAAATATTTTGTTGGGAATTAACAGAATTTCACAATTTGTACATTAATGTTTTTATGTTTGGCTGTATTTATTGTGAAAATATTGGCTGAGGAAGAGACGATGGGGTTTAGAAAACGAGCCACAATTTTAAAATGTCCCATGTATTTATTAGCTGACTTTATCAAGGGGAAGTCAGAATGCTAACAAGTCCCGTCTCCTAGGCCTGCTCTACGGTATTGTAGTCAAACAATTAGATACAAAATCAGCTCCAGGTTTACATCAGAAAGTCTAGCTAATAGTTAAGATCTTTTTTGTAGGATGTTTTCAGCTGAAGAAAGTAATTTTTGACAAGAGAGCAGTTTTTTAAAGTTTTACAAATAGCAAATCCAGTTTAATTTAATATGCTGCAGAAGGAAAAAAAACAACAGAAGAAACACACACCACGAGAGCTTCCACTGGGCAAAAGGCTGTGAGAACAAGCAAGGTAAGGAAACGCACGGTGACAGATCCTAACACACATTGAATCCAAACCCTTCAAGATTCTCCAGTTCTCACCTGTCTGGGGCAGGAGTGGGAAACCCTCTTGCATTTTAAAACCTACAGGAACAGCTCCTTGCCCTTCTTATGCCCCAGGACACAACTGTTACCTACAGGCAATATATGATGAGGGAGTAGGGGAGGGGAAGGAATGCTCACTGTGCATTTTTAAAGTGGGAAAAATAAATTTCAACAGTTATCCATATGTAATTGTGTACAAGACCAAAACCAACAAAAAGTGTGTTGGGTTTTTTGGGGGGTTTTTTGGGAGTTTTTTTGCAGCCAGCAGTTGTGCTGCCACCCCCTGAACTGCCCCCAGCAGTGCCATGTGTCTCTGTACACTACCTGTCGCGTAGGAGGTCAGTACAGGGAGGTTGCTGGGTTCTCGGAAGAGGTTTTATTGTCTTCTAGGTAACTGCTGGCTGCTTTCGGAGCAGTACTTGGATCAGCCGTGGGGACAGCCAGGCTTGCACGGACAAGCATTAGCATGGAGCTAAGGACACGAAAAGGAAAAGGATAAATGGGAGAAAGTGTTTCCAGGACTACATTAACTACGTTAGGCTGACCAGTAAGTACTGTACATCCACCTACTGAGGTGGCAGCAAAAGGAACTCCATACCCAGCTAGCCCCAGAAAGGGCTAAAAATATTGAGAACAAAATTCACATTTACTTTAAGGTGTAATTTATTGTATAAGATAGAAATATTGCTGAGACCCTGCTTAAAAAAAAAAAAATCTGTTTGGAGGTGAAAGTGCTCAAGAGCTTTCACCAAGCTGGAGTTTGGTTCCAAGCTGCACAGGTACCTGCCAGCTGCAGGACCAGCCTCTGAGCTGCGGATGCAGCAGTTTAACACGTGACAGCTTGTGGAACAGTGTCCCACGGGGAGAACTCGGATAACTTGGCAGATACTGTGAATTACTTGCAGTACTTACCCCTGAGTTTTATTTAGCTATTTATGTGTGTGTGTGTGCACACATGAGTGCACTTTTAATATGTTTGGAAGCCAAAACTGTCTCTGAAAATTGGTTATTTTACAAGTGTGTTAACTTTTTTCCCCTAAAGTCCCTGTCTTTGGACTGCAAACAGTAAGTTATACCAGTCTTAAATACCGATGCTCTTGTCCTCTGCAAGACACAAGTTGAGGATCCCAGACAATTTCCATCAGTAAGCTTGTTAAAAATACAGGAAATCCAAGAAGGGTAGGCCAAAAAAAGAAACCCAGAAAAAAACCCAACAAACTTGGGCCCACTGTTCACTTCACCACCTTTGGTAATGACAGGCCCCCAGAGAAAGCAAATGAAAATACCTTTATCTACAGCCATCCCTTGAAGGGCCCAGGAGAGGCTCTGCATAGGGAGGACAGCAGGAGGGGTATTTAAGGCAAGAGGCCTTGTATCCAAGAGCCACCTCCTAGAAATAGATACAGTGATTTCTCACCATTTTTTGCAGACTAAAAGTTTGGCAATAGCAATGCAGTATTCTAGCACTTCAGAATTAGGGGGAGGCAGGAAACCCTACGTGAAGCACGTAGTCCATACACATGTGCGTGACAGTTGCAACAGACCTCCACCTATAGTTCATCATAAAGCTGGACCTACAGGAACAGTGAGTGACAGGGAATCAATCTACTGCAGCAGGCACTACAGATTTATTGAGAAGCAGCATCTGCCTCCAAGTTCATGAAGAAGGAAGATGGATGAAGACTGGATGGGAAAACAAGGAATTGGTAAAGGAAACTTGAATTTGTTCACGTTCACAATAACAGCTCATGTATAAAGACAGGCAATAACCTGCATCTCCTGATTTCTGCAGTGCTGCTCTGCTTGATCATTCTCCACTGGTCTTTAAGCATAGCAGAAAGGCAAGTTTGGCTCCAAAGGGTACCTAGCCAGGAATTTTCTGTGCTTGAAAGAGGAAAAAAAAAGTTTCCTGTTTCTTATCTGAATCACCCTCTTCAAAATAAACAAAAACCAGATGACTTTCTGAACACTGAGCTGCAGGCAATTTGTACTGCAAGTCACTTAGGTATAATTTTAGAAGATGCACTGAGTTAGAATTGTACAGAGGACTGGGAAGAGGAGTGTCACAGTTTGAGCCTATCCAAGATGTGTCAGTTAATATAAACACATTCAAAAGTGATGAGCTGAGCTACCATTGTGCTTCACACAGCTTTGTACGGCTACGTCCAGAGAGCTGCGCTGGTCGGAGAACACAGCACAAGTTAAGGGTCCTGCACTGGTTATAAATTCAGTTTCCCTTGCCTATGTCGGTCTGTGATTCTGCTCCAATTTTATCTTTATAAATCTATGCAAGGTGACATATCCCATTATAATTATCTCACCAAACTTTAATTGACTGCATCTTGTCACATGATGTAGAACCTAAAGTAGACCTGCTAGTGTAGCAAGGTGACCACTTGGGTACGTGCACACCAAAGTATTTACACTGAAGTTGAGACTGGTCCATGCGTAAGGGAATTTTTGGTGCACTTAAGGATGTAAGTTACAGGTCTTGGCATTCTGACTGTCCTTTTATGTATAACTTCTCATTCACAGGGCAACTACACTGTTTCTTCTATAAGTCTCTATATGTACAGAACTTTACAGCACCTCATGCACTGTCCAAAACAGATAGAAATTACAGATAAATATAGAATTTTTAGGTTGAAATATCTGTATATTTAGAAAAATATACATTAGTAAACACAATAAACCAGGTAGAGAAGTGTACTGGTTCTAAAGTCTCACATGCAGGTACACTTCTGGATCAAGTCATGGTATCTTAGTAATGTGATAGCAGACATGAGCATTTTTTTGTTTTACCATCCACATACATACATATACACAGACAACTATTTGATAATTTATTTTTCTAAACTATTTAAATATTTATCTTGTGATACATACCACATATCTTAAACATTTAGCAGCATCTTCGCCTCGCTCAGACTCACCTATTTTTACCATTAACAGTCAATGTAAAAAGTTTTCCTGTTAGTATCTGGAAAATGAATGTTTAGTAAAGAATGAGATACATGAAATCCAAGTTATTTTAAACCCCCCAAATACTTCAAATGGCTGTTATATGAAATACTTTCAGTTGCTCAAAACTAGCCTTTCATAGTGCCTTTTCCCTTAACTGCACAGTGTGCAGGTCTCCATCTCACACCTGATCTAGCATACCCCACGAGCAGAGACTGCTGCTGCTGTGTGTATGACTGAAACGGCACCAGCAGCCTAAGAACCTCCGAGAATGTTATTTTTTTAAAAAGTAACCATCATTCTCCCTCTAGTCATCCTACCAGGCAGCATATCTGATGAAAAGTGGATTTTGCTAAAAACCAAAACAAAACCCAGGAGCTCAAAACCAAAACAACCCCTCTCCCCCCCACCCAGCATTATATAGCTGCCAATCTGAACTCTCAATTTTCAAGATTTAATTAACAGATGCAAGCAGTATGACGTTTGGTTTTGTGGAGTTTTCTTGCATATCACCTGCATGCTGACATCCAATTAAAACCCACAGACACTCTGATACGATCTTTGCGTGCAGCCTAAGCAGGCCATCTTCTCCCACTGCTTCAGAACTGTACTTCTCTCTGGCACCTACATTAACACCACCCAGCGGCCAGCCGCCCGGCTCCCCTGTGCCAGCTGCGCGATTTAACAGCACAACGTGAACCTGTAGCAAAAAAGCTTTAGGCTTCAGCAAAGACACGGCAATCTGGAGACAGCTAACCAGGGAGGCTCTTTTGATAGTATTCTCTCTGGGATGGAAACAGAAGGAGCAGAGAGGTTTTTCTGACTAAATCATGGTGCCCATGTTTCATGTGTTTCATTTGGGTAAGTAAATTTGGTGGGGGGGGAAGATGAAAATAAGTGATATTAGCAATATAAAGTACTATGGTGTGGAAACGGAAGAATCTTCTCATTCCATTCATTAGGAAAGAGTGAGCTCAGCCCACTTTTGGCATCACAAATAGCGTACTTTCTAACTCATACTGAAAAGGCATTGTATCTGTCCCGATAGCACATCTTATTTACAGCATATGCAGATCTCCTGTTACGCAGTATACGAACACAGCTGAGCCACGATCAGCATACCGTGCCAAGAGCAAATCATTAACATAGTCAAGCAATGGCTCTGCTATCACTGCTGCTACCTACAACGTTCGATCCACTTCTCAAAGCAGCCTCTGAGCAACAGGATCACAGAACATGTCTCCTGGGAAAGGAAAATAAAAGTCTCGTGCTGGTGCCACATTTAAAAGCTCTGTCAAACTTAAAACAAAACCAGAGAAAAGACATCCTGAAAAGTGTAACAATGAAACAAAGCAGTGGTACAAATTTTCCTTAGAGAATTACAGATCCCCTCTAAAAGACTGAAATCTCAGTATTAAGAGCAACAAAGACTACCTGTGCTACACAGTTTCGACTGACATTTCGCACACCCACTGGGATCTCAACCCCCCCTTGCCTCTTTCCCCCACAACAACCAACTTTACAGGCTTTTTAAAATCATCTGTAGTACAGTGGTGTTTTGAGGGGGTTTTTGAGACTTACACTTTTCCTATACTGCATCAACTCCATTTTTCTTTTCCTTGTGCACATAAAAGTCTTTAAGGAAGCAATACCAGTTTACAATGTCTAGCTTCTTTTCCCTTCAGAAATAGTTCTGAGGAGGTTGCCTTTTGATAGCATTCCATGTCACACTTTGGTGTTGGAAAAGAATTCAGAAGCCAGGTGCCTGTCACCAGATGGAAGAGAAATTAACCTTCAGTTGACATACCTAACCTGGTAAGCGACGGTGAATGTTACTATATACAGCAGCTGACACTGTGATATAAAATATGGTCACAAAAGAGCTAGTCTTGGCGACAAGCCATATTTTCATTTTGTTCTTGTTAAGCAGAAATTTACATCACCATAAGTTTTGATCAATGAATTTGAACCTAATACCTACTAATGAGCTTGCTTACTATGGGGAAAGCTGTCACTAAACAAAAGGAAATATGCTGTAAAACTAAAAGGTATAAACAACATTGCTTTTTAGCAGTAAGCTTCCAATTCACAAGCCATCTAATGAAAAATACAATTAAAAATACTGTAACAAAAAGCACAGAAACTCCATTACATCACACTCATAAAAATACAGCAGTTGATCACACACAAATATTCAAAAAGATAATATAGAACCGCTAAATCTCACACAAAATTAAGCCACAGATCACTATACAAATATCAAATTATGTCCTAAGGAAAGAAATGCCTTTTTTTTTTTTTTTTTTTTAAAGCAACGTGTTCTCACAAGTGTGAATAAATAGTCCTAAACATTAAGTGTCACTACAAGGCTCCACGTTATCAGTTTCTCTCTCAGGCTACTTCACCATTATCCAAACTGCACTGAATTACCTTGTGTACAAGCTTTCTAAGGTCAGCACTCCAGCTGTAATGGGCGAACAGGCTGGCTCCCAAGAGCAGCCTAACAAGCAGCTTGCAAGGTGTTGCTTTATGTTCTTCTAAGAGACACGTATAAGGGAACCTACACAACAGTTGTCTAAATGAAGAGACATAAAGAATTTGTGAAACATCAAGAATGAATACAACATGAAGCTGAAAGAAGCTGGAGCAATGGAGCTGTGTGTTGGTTGCTGCTTTTAATATTTAAAATTCTGCTCCCATTAAAATTGTTATTTTTTAAAGGAAGAAAAAAACCAAAGAAATTAGTGTTCTTTCCTAATAAGAGGTAAAGACTTTTGACCAGTTAAACACTGACATTAACAAGTTTTACAAAAATTGTTTCAAGTATCCTTTTTTTTAAATCACAGTGAAAATGTAAGACCAAGATGTAAATGTTGAAGTGAATGAATGAACATTTCTTAGATGAAAAAGGCAAAGGTACTAAATCAAAACATATAAAAATGCTTAAACGCATTTCCTTCATGTGATATGAATAGAAAGGTTATCTGTAAAAAGTTAGAAAAATTAAAATAAATTACATATTTAAGTACACTTTCCCTTCAACATTTTTATAAAAATTCAGAAGAGTGTACTTTTGAATATACACAGAGTAAAAATGCACAGGTGCCGTAGGTTATTGTTGGTATCTACACAACGTCACGTTAGCGTATTTGCTGCAGTTGATTTTATTTGTTACTTCAGCTCCTCTTGAGAAACCTCAATATACCCAGCTAATTGGGACCCACTGTGGTTCCAGCCTCAGTCTCTCGATAGCAGTCTGTAGCTTCTCGAAGGCTTTGTCCAGGTTGTCATTTACAATGGTCAGGTCAAAATAGTGGTTGTACGCTCTCTGGATCCGTGCACTTTCATCCACTGTTTTCTTCAAATCAGTGTCCTGTTGGAGAGATTTTAACGATTATTAAGAACATAAGACTTGGCAAATTCTTACAAAACAGAAGTATCCCTTCATTACATACTGCAACTAACTATTTAAAGCTATATACTGAATATATTTTAAAACCAATGAAAGTTTTAATTTGTAGTAAATCCACACAGAACTTAAGCTAAAATACAATGAAAGAGCTGAAAATGTCACAAGCTGTGCCACTAACGTTAAATATGGCAACTAAATGTTTGTAAATCTTGCCATTTTTAAGAAAGTCAGTAGAAGCACATGAACTGGGGCTGGTATTGCACAACAGGCAGTTAATCATTTCGTATTTGCAACTGACAATCCAGGCAGAGTAAAATGAATGCTTTAGAATGACTGAGTCAATCAGCTATGTAAATATATTTGTGTCCTTTTTTATTTCCACAGAAAGCACCAAAAAATCCAAGAATTTAAATCAGTATGAAATGAAAGATACACATCTAGTGGAATAAAGCTCTAGAATACCTTACAGCTTTTAGAGGCTACATTTCAGCCTTGCTCACCTGACATCAGTTCCTCATTTGTAAACTACTGCTGCCTTATTTAAGTTCCGACACAAGGTGCAAAATATGCAGGAAATTTATATTCCTACATTATGAAACCTTCATGAAGTGCTGTCACTGAGCTTTTTTTTATCTTTCATTAGTCCTACATTCTTAGAATATTCCTCTTTACTTTTGCACAAAAGCAATTTTTTTGTAAGCACTTAGGAGATTTGTCCCCTTGACAACATTTATTTTAATATTTTCAAGTCATGGTGCAATTGTAAATACAAAAGCCAAGATTAAAAAGTAAGTTTGTGAATAGCCTTTCCTTCCATCCTGGTTTTTAGCTTAAACAGAGCTGGGTTTATTTTCAGTAGCTAGAATAGTGCTGCGTTTTGCTTTCAGACTGGGACTTGTTATGAGAGAGACACTGAGAACGCACCAGTGTTTGCATTTTTGTCGCTGGAAGTGAAAGACTTTGTGTTCTGTCAGTCTACAAGCACAAGACCTAAGGGGGTGAGGAATATTTTAATTAATGAGCTAAATTGGCATTTAGATATGCCAGTGGGATATTCCATATGATATCATGTCATGCCCAGTATATTAGTGAGGGGCTTTTCCTCTTTTGTCTCTCTCTGGCTTTCGCTCAGGCTCTCGCTCTTCCGGGGTTGTGGTTTTGGTTCGGGATCGTTGCTCCTCTGGATCGTGATCTGGGAGTGGGTCGGGCTCGGTCGGTGGGTGGTGAGCAGTTGCACTGGGTGTCACTCATTTGCATATTGTTACTGTTATCATTATCACTATTTTAATATTAATATTATTTTAAGTTTTCTTTTATTTCTATTATTAAACTGTTCTTATCCCAACCTACAAGCCCCCTTATCCTTGCCCCCAACCCTCTCCCCTATCCCATGGGGGTGGGGGGGAAGTGGGTGAACGGCTGTGTTGGCTGCTGGCCAAGATCTAGCCCAGTGAAACTGTCACACCTTCACTGTAAATGAAGACAAGCAAATGTAGCATCACAAGAGACAGAACTTTTGCAATACTTAGGGATGGTAGAAATAATGTAGACAGACCCGCTGGCAAGCAGAACATAATACTTTAAATGACCTTTGTTTTTCATTTGTTCAGGAAGTGCAAGAATATGAAATGGGAAATCATATTCTTTATATACATGTGCTCAGATATGATTTAGAATTCACAAAGATATATAAATGTATATTTTAAATAGAAATGTCTTTTCTATTATTCATAAGGACAAGTAAAGCAAAGGCAAGGAGGTCCTTTAGGGAATCAAATAATAGGAAGCACAGGAAATTATTTTGATACTTGTTTCAACAGTTTTAACCTTGCCTTCTTGTATATGGATGATACAATTCAGAGTTCACTTGGGGCAGGAAGGAGAAAAGGCAGAGCACCCACAGAGATACTAGAATCTATAATAACCAGAAACCATGACTGGGACTGGACAATTTCTCATGTGGTTAAGAGAATGGGATCTCACAGATTTGAAAAGAGAAAAAAAAAAAGACTAAAAATCCCATATTCATTTAGTGGAAATTAACCTACCCTCCCATTTTATTGCTTTGAATGCCCCATCAGCGTTACACAAGATCCTGCTGCTCTCTAAGCTGCAGCACTATCGCCGTGAGCTGTCAGCAACCCACAGCTTTTCTCAGATGGGGAAGCTGTACTGCTGGACACAGAGGACCGTCGGCCTAACTGCTCCGTCTGGCTTTTTTTGCTTTGGTCCCGCAGCTGGGAAAGTTCATGCCCATAGAGAATGTTTAGAATCCGATGCACTGGAGGAAGCATGCCTCACCTCCCTCTACTGCACACTGTGTCTCAGAAAAGGAGAGAAGATCTAATGAACAAAACGTGCCACTCTGCTTTACACGACAAACCCAAGGAACATCAGGGGAAGATAAGCTATTCCACACTTCTTTTTCTGGAAGCTCCCAGCCATTCTCAGTGCAGCACGTGCTGCTGCAGCAGTGGAAACAAGGCCTGGTTGCATTTTGTTGTTTGCTTTGTTTTTTTTTTTTTAATGCAGGCTGCAATATCTTTCCTGAGGATTACAGACTGCAGTTTGAAAGCACACCTGTATTGTACCACAAACCTGAACAGCACTTTTTTAAGGAGAGAGATGGGGAAAGTGAAGGAAAAACATTCACATAACAGAACAATTCCCACCATCACATATCTACTGTTTGCTGCAAATAGTCAAAGGTGACACTTCCCAAAGAACACATTACAAGTAATTTTTGCAATCAGCACTTCTCTGGAAGAGGTCTGTTTTTAAGAAAGAAGCAATCTGCCTTATACATAGTATTTGATTAACTTCTAATAACTAATCAGCAAAACTCTTGCCTAACTTTTCTTAGAGACATTAATTTCAGAACAAATTCCACCTAAAATGAAAGGAAAAAAATAATCTAAGAACATCCTGTTCAAAGCAAACTAAATATGAAGTAATCTGCTTACAGTGAGAAGTTTGGTTGTAATCCCAGCATCTACCACAGCCTTGTGCATAGCACGCAAAGTCTCCAATTCTGGAGCAGCAATAAACACTACATAGGGCATGAATTCTGAAGTCCTCAATATTTTCAGGGCCTAGAAGCAAAGAAAAAGAAAAAAAAAACAAGTTTGAGAATGACTCATCACATGTCCCCATTACTTAAGGGGCACTGCAAAACTAGTCTGTTACAATGGGCAGAAACACATACACAAAGATTCTTACTTCTATTTTAGAAACTCCTACACTACCTTTTGAAATGCTCAACAACCTTCTTTCCTTGGCTAGAAAGATTCTACTACTCTGCAAGACTCCTCTTCCATGCAGAATCTAAGCTGGCTTTTTTCAGTCTTTCTAACTCATTCCAACTAAGTGCCACAAATGCAAGAATCCAGTTGATATTGTAAATCTTCAAGCCAGTAAGAAGCCTTCAAATCTAAAGGCACATTTCAACTTTATACTCCCACATCTGTAGTGTAACATTATAAGTTATATACCTGTGGATTCACGTCCAAGATGCAGGTCCTTCCTGTCTGAACAACTTCAAGGATGGAATCAATTTTGGTCCCATAAAGATTGCCTTCATATTCCCCATGCTCTAAATATCTGCCAGCTTTAATATCCATCTCCATTTCAGCTCGTGACACAAATCTGTATGCTTGTCCGTCCTTTTCATCATCCCTTGGCTTTCGAGAAGTAACTAAACAAAAAATTTAAAATATAAATGGAATGTTTTCTTTTTATATTGGGAATATAAAATACGACACTGGACTGCCTATTAAGTTAGGGAGAGTATAATACACATTAATATACAAATATAATTGTTCCATATATAGATTAATTAATTATTCTAGTGTAAATTTCAAAACTGAGCACAGCCCCTCCTGTTCCCTTTCTTTCTATTCTTTCGTGTATGTTGCTTACTCACCCATGTGTTTATTTCCTTTATATTACTCCTTCACACCACATATAATACTCATTCATATAATCTAATTATTCACTTAATAAAATAATTATTTAAGTTACTTAGAAATCAAATGGAAATTTAACTCTCAAATGCCAAATGTGCTTCTGAAAATAAATGGGCACACATCAAAATCTGCCCTGCCCTTCCCCCCAGACCTCAGCACTGTATTTACACTGCTATTGAGTAGAATTATCTGAGCTAGCTACAAAGAAAGTTAGCTTAAATATCAGAAGAAGTCCAGGCATCGTGGCAGAATCTTAGTGGAGGCCAGCTGATGCTGCTTTCCAGGACAACTTACCCTTTAAAGCCAGATAAATTTACTGCAGAGAGATTAAAGCTAATATTTAAGTAAAACATTAGCAGCTATCTTGGGTATTTGCTATAATGCGCAATACAGACGTTATTTAAGGGGAGAGGGAGAGGGAGAGGGAGAGGGAGAGGGAGAGGGAGAGGGAGAGGGAGAGGGAGAGGGAGAGGGAGAGGGAGAGGGAGAGGGAGAGGGAGAGGGAGAGGGAGAGGGAGAGGGAGAGGGAGAGGGAGAGGGAGAGGGAGAGGGAGAGGGAGAGGGAGAGGGAGAGGGAGAGGGAGAGGGAGAGGGAGAGGGAGAGGGAGAGGGAGAGGGAGAGGGAGGAAAAGGATCAGGTTATTACCGACTTTGCTGTCCTATCACCATATTATTTGCCCAGTACTTGCATTTAATTAGATTTGAACTCTAGGATAAATTAAACTTAACAGTGATTTGATCCCTTTGATAATTATTGTATCGCCACTTGGTGACATTTCACCACTTTGTGCAACTTGATGATCCAAGTGGAAAGCATTCTCCCCTTCCCGTAATTCCTATCAGCTTCATTATTATAGAAAACTCAAGTCCCAGGAGAAATTACCTCCTGGAGCTGTTAACAGCAAACATTACTAGAATACCTTGTTTTAGCCAAGATTCTACAAAAAAATTTAAACTATAATGGTTAATACAATACAAAAAGAAAGTCTTATTAGTTTGAAATAAATTTTGTAGAATGAGCTTTAACAGCTTACAGCCAGAAGATGACTTAGCAGCTCAGCTACCCACACTGAAGAAAAAACACAGCAGCTTTTGCTGGATTAGAACTCAACACCAAGACATGCTTCTCCCCATAGCAAAATGGATCTTTTTCAGCCATTTAAAAAAAACAAACAAACAAAACAAAACACCACACATATTCACTTGTGAATAATCAGGAGAATTTTATTCTTATCAAAGAGACTGAGGCTAACCAAGATTACCGATTATCCTACTTAAAATCCAACGTAGAGAGGTATTCTATATACAATAAACTAGGTACTGTCAAATTGCTGGGTTAGAAAAGTTAATTTTTATGCCTTTGAAAGGTGTTCATGAGCTCCAAGTAAACACATTTTAACACTCTGTGGCATTACTTATATATATTTAAGCACCTAGATATCATTTTAGAGAAATCAGTAATTTTCAGATATTTTTAAAAGGGAATAAATAATTTTAGAAGTAATAAAAAGTTTCTTACTATTTTGCCAATATAAAACAATGAGATTCCTGGGGGAAGATGTCTTTAAAAAAGTAACACCAAGAAGTCAATCTTGTTATCAGTCACACATGCCAATTCTTGGTGCTAGTGCCCCTGCCAGTTTCGGTGTTAGAGATTCAGCAGATGAGAGAGACTGGTTCTCTCATGTTGCACAATTTATTTTTCAGACCTGTCCCTTCTCCCCTATTATCAAATCTATTTCTTGCCCACTGAAATCAGAGGGGAACAGACTGTTTCTGAAATTCTGAAAAGCAAGTGGCAGGAGGAGAATAATAATGTAGCTAGGGTGGACTTTTCTGGTCAGCAGTCAAACAGGAGGGGGCAGTTAAAAAAATAAAGATATTGTGAATGAGCAAAGTAACTCTCTGGAAGGGAGGCAAGAAAACAAGAGTTCAGCAGGGGAGATTTTTTTCTGAAGTTGATAGGGAGAAAAAAAGAAAGATAATGGGCTTGAGGCTAGATGTATTAAACACCAGATTATCGTACAAATCTTGGAGATCTGTACAAACGCTTCAGTTTTACTGGAAGTTTGTTGCTTTTCCCTACATTTCTAAAACTAAAGTAACAATTTATAATGGCTATGGTTCTTCCACAGATGAAAAGATAAACAGTAGACCTGAGAAACTCCACTGGCTGTTCCTTACAAAAGACTAGCAGGAACTTCTAGTAACTGATGGTGACTGACACTGAAGAAACCTAGCAGACCGAAATACTGCACATACAAAAATTGTTTTTCTGCAGCATCAGTAATGTTTAACTGCTAATTACAAATATTTCCACCATCATCACGTTAGTCCAGTTGTCTGAGAAGACAAAGAACCTTTTGTTTTCCCACTCTATACAATTTTTATACTATGACAAAATGACTCCTACCCTGAATCACTAAGACAAACATCTGGTATTTTCCAGACAACCAAAGTATAGTATCACAACAGGGATGCTGACAACTTACATGGCACTGTAGTTCCAAACCTCGTAGGATTCAGTACTATAAACCTGTTCTTCAAACTTCTTCGCCCCACTCCTTGGGCCCCAATTAAGACCAGTGTTTTCCTCTGAAAAGGAGGCATTTTGGCCACTTCCTCATAGATCTGGATTTCATGACGATCGAATTCTACATTGAGAAGTGTACAAAAAATAGTTAATACAGTCAGTACTGCAAGAACAAAAAATTAAGCAGTCCTGTTATATGTCAACAGACTGCATGTGAATGTAAATAGTACTCAAAGGGTATGAGGTCAGACACAAGCTTTCTTGATTTAAATTGGTATGGGAATAAAATAGTGTCCTGGTTTTTGCTAGGACAGGGTGGGCTGCGAGTGGCCGTGTCTTGTTTGCCTGCCAGCCAAGTTAAACTATCACAAGTAACTACCCCTTCGTGGACAGCAGGTCAGATTATTACCTTTACTTCCAAGGAGAAAATTCAAGACTGATTAGAATGGGAAAACTGTGGTTAACAATCAGTGAGTTTTCACAGAACCACAGAATGATTGGGGTTGGAAGGGACCTCTGGAGGTCATGTGGTCCATCCCCACTGCTCAACTAGGGCCACCTGGAGATGGTTGCTCAGCACCACCTGTGTTGTTTCTTGTTGCCTCTGATCCTGCCCCTGGGCTCCTCCAAAAAGAGCCTGGCTCTGTCCTCTTTGCCCCATTCCTCCGCGTATTTATACACATTGATGAGATCCCCCCTGAGCCTTCTCTTCTCGAGGCTGAACAGTCCCAGCAATTCTCCTCATAGGGGAGGTGCTCCAGTCCCTTCTTCATCTTCTTATGTCTATGTTTCCCACGCTGGGGAGGAGCCCAGAACACTTCAGGTGTGGTCCCACCAGTGCTGAGTAGAGGGGAAGGATCACATGCTGGCAAAAAATCTTTCACTTTTTTTCTCTTTTAACACAAAGTTTTCTGATTTCCACCTACCAAAAGATGTACTCAGCATCACCATATCTTTACTGGTCACTACAGCTTTTAAACCACAAAATCTATCTGATCTGTTAAATTTATAATCAAATATTTTGCTGCATATCTTTCAGCTCTGGATACATTAGACTCTGCAAGTTTAGAAGCCTAGAGAACTTTGAATCAAGGGAACTTTGAATCATACATAATATTAAGAGATACCTGCATTTCTTGTAGTGAGATACATCATCTTTTTCTTTTTTTTGCTGCTTATTGTTCCGCAGAACGGCCCTAGAAATAAAAATTAAGACAAACTCATCATTTTTGTTAAATGTTTTTCCAAAGCTTATTTAAATGAACATATACAAGTTAAGATTAATTAAATTTGTAAGGACTATTTTAGAATTTTATGTATTTATCACATCATTCAAGACATCACATCTATTTTCACACATATCAAGTGTATGAACCAAATATAAGAGAAAAAATAATTTTCCTATAAAGCTTTGAATAAAGTAGCAGAAAAATCCATCAAACTTGTTTAATTAATTAACTTCCAGTGCATACTATAAAAACATAATTTAAAAAAAAAAATCTTATGCCTTTCCCACTTCATTTAGCTTTTCCTCAGCCAGTGGCAAAACTGATTTATGTACCTATGAAGACTAAAGATGGACTTTAGCCTTTGTCCTTCCATCAAAGCCAAAATATATTAATTAGCATTTCACAATATTCTGTGTATTCTCACACAGCAGTTTTCCAGTATCTATGAAGGCAAGAAAAGCACAACAAATTGAGTTAGAGCAAAATCTATTTGTGAAATTCAGTAACTCTCACCTGAGTTGTCCCAGTCCCTCCTAACAAAGGCCTTTCTCTTCTCTTCCAAGAACTGGCTAGGAATAAGCCCTGCACTTCCTCCTTCTTTGACATGACTAGCCTGGAAAAATAAAAAATAATAATCATAGGTAACATGTGAGAAGCATTTCTGTCATCGACATAGTGTTGACTGACTGTCTCAATGGTGAGTATTGACACATTCACTACTAAGACTTGGAAATTCAGACTCAGATGTGGATATTAAAATTCTGTCTTACAGTAGCAGTGTCTCGCCATTGAGTATGAAAATTCAGAAAACTTAAATAAAATAGAAATTTCATTACTGGTTCCCATTAAGTTAGTAAGCTCCTATGGCCATAAACTTTTAGCATCAAAATCCTAAATGGAATTCTATAGTTCCAGACATCAAACTCTCAAGTGACAGAACTCAAGACTTTCTAGCACGCTGTATTGGGTTTGTGTGGCCAGGTTTTAGTAGCAGAGGGGGGCACAGAGGTGGCTTCTGTGAGAAGCTGCCACAAGCTTCCCCCATGTCCGACACAGCCAGTGCCACCGGCTCCAAGATGGACCCGCCCCTGGCCAAGGCTGAGCCCATCTGCGATGCCTCGGTGATAAATATTTTTTTTTTAAAAAAGGGAAGAGAGAAAAAAAGCTGCACACTTTGCAGCTGGAGAGAGGAGTGAGAAGATGTGAGAGAAACAACCCTGCAGACGCCAAGGTCAGTGAAGAAGGAGGGGGAGGAGGTGCTCTAGGCGCTGGAGCAGAGATTCCCCCGCAGCCTGTGGTGCAGACCAGGGTGAAGCAGGCTGTCCCCCTGCAGCCCCTGGAGGTCCATGGTGGAGCAGTGACCACCTGTAGCCCGTGGAGGACCCCACGCCGGAGCAGGTGGATGCCCGAAGGAGGCTGTGACGCCATGGGAAGCCCATGCTGGAGCAGGTTCCTGTCAGGACCTGTAGCCCGTGGAGAGAGGAGCCCACGCCGGAGCAGGTTTGCTGACAGGACTTGTGACCCCGTGGGGGACTCGTGCTGGAGCAGTCCCTTCCTGAAGGACTGCACCCCATGGAATGGACCCAGACTGGAGCAGCTCATGAGGAGCTGTCGGTCATGGGAAGGACTCACGTTGGAGCAGTTGGTGGAGCACTGTCTCCTGTGAGAGGGACCCCACGCTGGTGTGGGGGAAGGAGTCCTGCCCCTGAGGAGGAAGCAGCGGCAGAAATAACGTGTGATGAACTGACCCCAACCCCCATTCCCTGTTCCCCTGTGCCATTCTGGGGGAGGAGGTAGAAATCAGGAGAGAAGTTAAGCCCGGGAAGCAGGGAGGGGTGGGGGAGGTGTTTTAAGATTTGGATTTATTTGTCATTGTCCTCTGAGCTGATTGGTAACAAATTAAAATTCTTTTTCCCCAAGTCGAGTCTGTTTTGCCCGTGCCAGTAACTGGTGAGTGATCTCTCTCTGTCCTTATCTCCACCCACGAGACAACGAGCTTTTCGTTATATTTTTCTCTCAGTTGAGGAGGGGGAGTGGTAGAGTGGGCTTTGGTGGGCATTTGGCACCCAGCCAGGGACAACCACTACACACACAGTACACTTATTTTGTATTCCTGAGCTGCTCCAAACACGTTCCAGTGCAGCTTATTAACAAACAGTGAATGCCATTAACACATGCCTAATCATGCCTTCAACTTTTTGCACTAAGTAACTACAGATTTAAAATCTTAGTACTTAAGCATTCCTGGTAATGAAAGATTGCTAAGATTCTCTATAAAAATAATTTCATGGCAAGCTCAATTCTCAACAAGCTTAACACATACAAACACACAGGTACAAAATGTCAGATTTTTCTTCTCCATAACAGGTTGGCCTGTCTTTTGCTGACAGGAACTATTTGCTTTTCAACTTGTACAGTTTTACCTACGACCAACTGATTTTTTACAGTGAGCAAGATTTCAGTAACAGGCTAGCATTTCTGGAAAGCACATGGAATAACTTTTTTCTGCAGTAGCATGATCTGCATAGCAATACTTGCAACACACTATGCTGGTTTAACGCATTTCATTTTTGCCACCGATCGAGTGTTTAAGATTTATTTCTCCTGGACTCCCACAAGTTACAAGCTGGAAAATTTGAAAAGCAATACAGAAGACAGCCGTAAGAAGCAATGCAGAAGACAGTAAGCTAAATGTCAAACTACTCCAGAGTTTTGGAGTGTCTAACTTCTGAAACTAATTAACTTGGTAGTAATAAATTTTCTGCCTTCCCTCACACTTTTATTCTCCTCTCTTATTACCGTCACTCACAAGCAACAGAATTCAACAACAGTAGATGATGTATATTAAAATATTTCTGTTGCTTTAAAAAAGTCATATATATTGCTCTCAGGAAACATTTGGCTCATTATTACTTGTTATCTAGCAAAGGGTCAGCAATTTAGCAGTGGAAAGGGAAATTTATAATGCTAAACTCTTTCCCTAGATTGCCACTGCCACTTGCAATTTTGAGTGCCTCGGTTGAGAAGTGTCTTACAGGTTCACTCATCCCACTTTCAAAGGCACTGATGATGTTTCAGGGTGTGTACAGTGTCTTGAAAAAATAAAAATAGCATAAGGACTGGATTACATTTCTACTGAAGGACTGAACTTAGAAATACAACCTTAAAGCAGGATGAACTGTTAACACTTGAAATAGTGCCAAAAACTTTGATTATGTAACTTTGAGCATGTTACAGCTCACAGACATTGACCACCACTGTGGAAATAGAAGATACAGCTTCTCCAAATAGCTATTCCCACCCATCTTCAAATCCACAGGATTAATTTCCCTCTCTCTCCTCAACTATGAGCATTCAGGAAGGAGTCCACTTCTTCCACAGTTGCTGTCAGGGAAGGCTTGTCACAGTTAATATAGTCAACCTACAAATTTCTGCTAGAAATTGTCCACTTAAACTTGATTCTGGAATGACTAGGTTTATGATACGAGAACAAAGACAGAATAAACAGTAGTAATAGCAAAATGAGTGTTACATATACAATTTATAGCATTCGATTTTCTCTAGTATTTCAATTGTTAATACCTTGATATCAGCTTGAAATTGCATTTCAGTGTAAATATTTTTTCTTATACCTACTGTTAAATAGAAGTAGATAATAATTTAAAGAGTTTATTATTAAGGCAACTAGTGAAGCTTTTCAGTTTTTCATTTGATTTTTAAAATCTTTTTACCAACCTGCCACCAATTTGGATCTTCCCGGTTCACAATCTGAAGAATTTCTCCTTTGGAAAATTTCAAACCTGCTTCCTTGCATGGGATGAGGTTGTCATTATATGGATTATAATCAAAATGACACTTCACAAAAACCTGAAATGTGTAAAAATTTACAAAGCTTAAACATTATAAAATACATTCTTACTAATTTATCTCTCAAAATGAATAAATGTTTTTACCTACAGCATTAGAAGCTTGACATGAAAAGTCTGACAAGTTGCATTTGGCAAGTAAAATATAATCTATGGAAAAAACTGACATATACCAGCTGAGAGAGTAGAACTAATCAGGGGTGTAAACCTTGGCTGAAGCAGCTTCGTGATAAAAATAAGAAGCAAACTCTTCTATTTCAACAATGTATTACAAAACACTTATTTTGGCATTTCAGCATATACAACTCAGTATTCTGATTCTAAATTACTTAAAAATATCAAAAATTCTCAGAATGTGAGCACTGTATTCAAGGCTTGTGGAATCCTAAGAATTAATTTTGCAATGAACTGAATGTTTTAAAACAAGCAAGCTATTTGACTGCTGAAGATTGAAATTTGATGCAGGGAAGAAACAGAAGTTGCATCAGCAGATTGGAATCTGACTTTTTTTCTACCAGGTTGGAGAGCAAAGGAAGCAGTGCACCTGCCTCAAACACAGCACATTCCCTCAGCAGTGTAAGCACAGTCTATTATAGTCACGGGCAGTAAGACCCACTGCCTGAAGGAGCATCTTACAAGATGGTGGAAATGCACTAATCTAGAGCAACAAGTTACTTCTGCCGTGGAAAAATCGACAGCCTGTAGCAACAACAAAAAGATAAGGAATAAGCACCATCCAAGTTCCTACTTAAGTCAGCAAGTTCAAGATCATGTGTTGAATTCAGTTTGGTTTTGAATCCTCAGAAACAGATTCCTCAGATACTGATCATGTTATGAACACATGCAGTTCACTGCAGCTTAGTGTGATTGTGGCTAGGCTATCAGCAGTCACTGGATGTCAAAGAAACATGCTTTATATGTAGCATACAAATACTTTTCAATCTTGGATATTAATTAGAATTTTTTAGGCAGGCAGATTAGGCGTGGTATTAATCTACTGAATAAACTCATTTCCAAAATGTACTTAAAGGTGCATACAGGGTATCTATATTTTAGCCTTCCAGCTAGCATTAAATACACCAAATAATAAAAATATGTCTAATCCAAAATCTTAGAACAATCTTATGCAATAAAGCACCGAGCAGAAGTTCTTTTAACAGAATTGTTAGAAACGATTACTGACCTGTTGAGGAACAACAGTGTCTCTGTAGCTGGGGAGGATCTTCAGAGTGACACTGCCACTAATGTTTTTCAGCAGTTCCTGCAATTCTTTTGGATTGTTTCCAACCTCATGGCCATTCACCTCTTTAATAATGTCTCCTACATGCAGAAGACCTTGTCGATCTATCATTCCTCCGTGAAGAATTCGTGCTATTACCAGATCGTTGTTCTCAACTCGAAACGTAACACCCTGAAAGAGGCATGTGACACCTACTTTACCATTGTTTGAATTTCCATTTCATTTTACCATTATCTCAAGCAAAAATATACAGCTATGGGATATCCTACCTCAATGAAAACAGGCAGCAATAGTTACTGCAGTCTAAGAGTTCCCAATACACAGACAAGCATCAGGTGACACAAAAGTGCTTTCAGTTTTCGTACTACTGAACAATGACTGCATTATTCTTGATTACATGCAATCCTGTCATTTGGAACCAGGACCAAACAGATGTGTTAGTCAACACATGGTAAGCAAGCAAGTTGTTCAGCCTAGTGACTGCCTATTCACTATCCCATGATTTCTTAAAGAAAACAGGATGGAGAGCATACAAATATCTTCTTATTTCAACCTCTCAATACTCGTCCTATCACCCATTAAATTACAGAACATAATAATAGAAATAACTAAAACATAATGCAAGAAATCAGGCGCATACAAATGTTTTGACTCACACTTTAAATTAAAGACATATTCATCTTCAGTTACTTACCAGTGGTTCTCCGGCTCTTTTGTGAATTCCAAGGATACGAATAGCATCTACTGGAACAATCTGGTTGTTCACTGAAGAATTATTGACTTCTGGGCTAGAAGGAGGGGAATCGTAACATTTTGAAGCCACAATATCATGTGCTTCCAAGAGTGACTGCAAAGGAACAGAAAAAGCCCTTTTTAAATAATGAAATAACCATTTGCAAAAGAATTTAGTGCTGAATAACCACTGAATGTGCACTTTTGGGACCAGACCATAAAACTCTTACTTCACGTGGAATGGAGCAAAAATTGGCATTCAGGTACTCGCTGTCTTGGCAAATATACTTTCTTTTGTAAATACAAGTGCTTCTTCTTAAGGAAGTACAGGAGAAATGTAATGAATTTGTGAGGAGCATGTGATCTTGCAGGGAAGAAGATGGAAAAAGGAGTATCTAAAATAGAATTTCACTTAACAAGACAGTATCTGATAAAATGGTTAAAGTAAACTAACAGCCTACTGCAAAAAATGAAGATAACTCATCATTAGATACTTGTATTAGTGTAATAAAATTTTCTTCCACAGTAATTTGTATAATTACTGGTATGCACTGATTTCTATCAATCTGCAGAATAAGCACTTTCTGCTTGCATAAAGCCAAGGCAGAATTCTAGCACCAAATGAATCCAAATTGACAGAATTCACTTTCTGGAAGACAAGAGCTCAGACCTTACAGTAAATGGTGTTTTCACCAGTTCACATACATAAACAAAGAGTAAAACAAGGAGATCCAAATAAATATAATAATCTTTGGAAGACAAGGCAATTTAGACTTGATTTTCTTGTAAGATTTAAAGAAAATATAAGACAATACATACAGGTAAAACAAGATCAAACTTGTGAAATTAGACAGTGAAGACTTTCTGCCTTAAGAGGAAAAGGGACACCCTATAGCCACCATATATGGTAGTTCAAGATAAAGCATCCTGTAGCACAAAAACTCTCACTGACAGATACAGGAAGAGGAAAAGAAGCAAGTAGAGGAGAAGCCTAGTAGGCCTCAAAGAACATAGCTTTATTTCAAATAGTGACCTGATGAGATATGGTCTTAAGTTAGATCACTGACTGGTGTCAAATAAGTAGCTAAAGCAAAGACACCAAGGACAGGACACCATAGGGACTATCGTGATAGTGCCATGCGCGTGCCACAGGAAGACATCAAACTACTACTGTCCTGGTTTCGACTGGGATAGAGCTAATTTTCTTCTTAGTAGCTAGAATATCACTGTGTTTTGGTTTCAGTGTGGGATTTGGTATGAGAAGAATGTTGATAATATACTGATGCTTTTAGTTGTTGTTTGGAAATCAAGGACTTTCTGACTTCCTATGTTTTGCTAGTCTGCAGGTACAGAAGAAGCTGGGGGGAGCACAGTAAGATTAACAGACCCAAACTGGCACTTGGATATGCCAATGGGATATTCCATATCCTATAACATCATATTCAGTATATAAATGGGGGTTGGCTGGAAAGCTGGGGCTCTTGCTCTTCTGGGATTGCAGTTTCGGGATCTCTATCCTGCTCCAGGATCACCAGCCAGGAACAAGCTGGCCCTTGGTTGGTGGGTGGTGAGCAATTGCATTGTGCAACACTCATCTGTATATTCTATCATTACTATTAATAGTCATAGCAGCAGTATAATTGTTTCATTCTATTTCAATTATTAAATTGTTTCTATCTTAACCTTTGAGTCTCCTTTCGCTTAACCCTCCAGTTCTCTCCCCATTTCCCAGTGGGGAGGGGTGGGGTGTGAGTAAGTGGCTGTGTGGTTTTTAGTGGCCTGCTGGGTTAAACCACAACAACTAGAAAGCAGCAGAGCAGGTGAACAGCCATCATTTAACCAAATTTAACAATTTTGCTATGCAGTCTCCTCCATCCTTCTGTAAGCCACCTCCAACCTAAAAGCTGTGCAACCATATTAGTTTAGTGCTGAGCTCAACATGCAAGCCCTCGAAGTGTCACAAAACCTCAACAGTCATTTTAATCTGCCCACTACACAATGACCTTGCTGATATTTCAACTTGATCATAGAAGGATGTACTAATTCACCAATTCTGCCCCTGCCATTAAGACTGTAAAGACAGCTGCGTATTGTGGCTGCTCTGATACTGTGGACAGAAACCAAATCAAATTAACTAGGAAAAACAATCATGTATTTAAATCAAACAGCTGTCAGATGGTAGCAATTTCTAATTCTTCATTGTCCAAGGCACATCCAATCCAGAAACCAGGAGAACAGACCTCTGTTTGCCAATGTTTGCAAGCAACATTTTTGGATCTTTCTATATTTCCGAAATGAAAACAACTAACATTTTAACACATTACCACTGACAAAACCAGGTAGATACACCAGCATGATACTTCCAATTTCCTCTTTTGTTCACATGCTAGAAGAAATTGTTCCCAAACTTTCTGGCCACAAGCCACTACACTTCTCATAGACCCTTATGCATAACTGTGCTTGTACTGCTCCCTGTCCTTAATGGTCATATAATTTATGGATTATAATCTGATCCACAGTCAAAAAAGACAACTAAATTAACAGTCATCCTTTTCAAATTAACACACTCTGTAAGATTCTTCAGTTCTTAAATCTGTTCCCATTCCACATTCTGATCCTATTTATTCACTCAGTTTTATAGATAAGAATTTGTTCTTTCAACTACTACTTAACCATCTCTAATCACAAAATCTTTTTTCTGCTATTTACATGATGCCTGAATCACAGAAGGACTATCAGGGACTGTACTGCTGCCCACAATTATAAAATGGTTTATTTAAGAAAAGTAGTTTATTTGTTTTCTTTCAAGCCACAGTTAATTTATTACCTTCCCACACCTAATTCTCAGTTCTGAAACTCAAGAGTCTATACCAGTTTTACAAGACTGTTTCCAGCCAGCCAGGTGACAGTGTACACTCCTCAAGAACACTTAAAGCCATCTGGCAAGAGGGGCCATGAGTCTGTATCTACTGTCAGACTACTCTCTAATATTTTATGTTGCTCACAGTTACTTTCTTATTTCAGTAACATGGTTGAGTGATCTGAGAAATACAGTTGCATGAACTTCACTTGTTTCTGTCTTAAGGTATCGGAAAACGTGATATCCTGTGCTCCTGCAACTCCAGTGCTCCTGGAATCCAACCTTTCCCATACGGGTGCTAGGACACTTATAAAACCACTGACAAAAGTCTGCAAAATAGCATAAACTGAATAATCAACATCCATAAACCAGTTCAAAGTTTCCTCCATACAGCATATGTACGCATGCTATGAAAGCAGGATCAGCTGACTATCCAAGACTGGATAACTAGAAAGGTTCTCATGGAAAAAATGGCAATGTTGCTGGAATAAGGCATTTCGAAGAACTCTCTGCATATCACAAGAGACACCACACAATGGACATACAGTGGGGCTTACTAGGAGGCATGAATATGTAGGAAAAATAACCCTATAAATTAAGATGTGTCTAGAAGGCAACTTAAGATCACTTTTCCAAATGAAACATTTTAAAGTTATGATTAGCCATTATAAAGCTAACTATTAGAAGAAAATATAGGCTACTTTCAGATTAAGTATTTTATTGCCAGCAGAATCTAGTATTTACGATGAATGGCTTGCATAATTCTTGGAAAGGTGAAAGTAACTGAACAAGTTATTCCATAAGCAGTAGAAGTGATTCTTCTGCATGTTAAATCACTCCAACAGTGTGGTACTTTCAACTCCTCCCTCTTCCCTCAAGACAACCTCTCTCACCATTCCTCTGTCCTGCTCTCCAGCTACTGTCTGGTAAGATTTGCTCGGTAAAATAGCACTTTGGTAAAAGTGCTAAAGCCTTTTCTATGCACTGCATGTGCCAGCTGGCTCTTCAACACATACTGGCCTCATGGCCAGCCATCAACACTGCAAAACTCATGACTTCGTATCTTCCACACTTTGACCCCTGAAAAGATGAGTTAAAACCAAAAGGGGCAAAAACTGAAAGGGAAGAAAGGAATGAAAGGAGAAGTGAGAAAAGGGAGGGGACAGACAGTCAAATGTGACAGTATAGCCATACATGTACCTGTACTCCATAAGCCAGTCCCTCCCCAATTTGGTATTTCCAGCACTAAATGATACATTCAAACAGGATATTGCACTGATGACTTGTGTGCCACATTTGACACTTGCATGCCGAGGCAGCTTACAGCTGTAAGTTGATGCTGCGACAAACTGGCACCATGCATTTGTAAAATACAGAATCAGCCTCTAAACCAGTTACACAGTAGTGCCCATGAAACACTTCATCAAAATACTACTTACTTTGGCCTCAGTTGTCTCTGTTGCCTGCATCCAGATGGGGAATGGAAGCACAAAATTAAAGGCCAAACAGTACACCCTAATTTTAAGCTTCCAAACTGAATCACAACAGATCTAATTTTAAAAAGTAAGTAGCTAGCTGCTTTTTGCCTGTACATAGCAGCCAAAACAGTTCACTGTTTCTGCAAACAAGACTGAAGGCTTCACAACAAGCACTTAGAAAATAAAAGAAATACAAGTTAAAGCTGCTTCAGACTTTTTTTTTTCTTTTTAAATGAACTCTAATTCTGACAGTGAAGGATAGTTAGTTCTCCAGGGCAGCACTTAAATATCTTAACCATCAAATAGTCTTTTCTCTTCCTTTCATACTTAATTCTTTCTGAACCATCTAAGCTGCGCAGCAAATGAAGTCAGAAGCTCTAGAAACAGTTTGCTTCTCTTACACACCCATGACTCACTCTACAGTACAGTGAAAGAAGCAGCATGCAATGTTGTTCATAGCATGCAATAACCATGACATGAATTTTTAAACTGGGTTCCAAGGAAGAATCAACAAACTGTGAACCAGTACATCTGATGCTGGTACTAAACAAACAAATTTTCCATAAAAACCAGAATCATTGGACAAAATAAATAATGGGAAAGCATCAACATGCTTAAATAAAGGAAAGTCATGCTTCTCAAATCTAGTTAAGTTCCTTGAAAGAGTTACTGAGCATAGCAGAGAGGCAGTTACAGTTGCTAATATAGATCAGTTTCCAAAAGGCCTTTGGTAGACTCCCTTATCAGTCTTTTAAAGAAAGCAAGCTACTATAGGATAAGCAGTAAGGCTCTCAAATGAATGAAAATATTGGTTACAAGACAGAAAAACTGGGGTAAGGAATATAGTATTAGTTTTCACAATTCATGTCACCACAGGATTTCCCACAGGCATCTGGGCTCAGTTCTACACCTCTCATTACACTGACATGTCAGGTAAATGATCAAGGAAATGGAGGTGATAAGTGAAATGACAGGGTTTGCTCATGCTGCTAAACTATTCAAGGAGTAAAACAACTGATTGCAGCCTGCAGGAGCACTTCATGAGCAACAAGGCAAATGAAATTCAACACCAACTGCAAGGGAAAATACAATCCTAATTTAATATATTAACTGACAGATTCAGAAGTGGTATCTCAGAGGTGTAAACAGTACAAAACTAAACCAAGCCAAAAAACCCAACTGACTTTTATGTTTACTGAGCTTAGAGGTACCTCTTCTTTACTGAGAGGGTGGTCAAAAACTGGAACAGGCTTCCTGGAGAGCTGGTCAATGCTCCAAGCCTGTCAGTGTTGAAGAGGCATTTGGACAATGCCCTTAGTAGCATGCTTCAACTTTTGGCCAGCCCTGAAGTCAGGCAGTTGGGCTAGATGATCGTGGTAGGTCTCTTTCAACTGAACTATTCTATTCTACTCTACTCTAGAGGTAAATCAAATAGTAGGCATTTTTAAGCAACAAGTAAAGAGATGCAATGGAAATTATTACACCACTTCATAAATCCATGCTGCTGTGAATGACTCTGGGAAGCTGTATACAACTTTGCTTCCCTTCTTTTTATTTATTTGAGACAGACATATGTATACAATGAGGTCTCTCAAATCACAAGTAACGTGGAAAAGCTGATTTAAGGAAAAATGTTCACTCTCTTCCTACACAAGAGCAAGGGGATATTAAATGAATTTGACAGGAGACAGTCTCAAAAACAAAACAGCATACATGGTCTCCACTTTGCTGGGAGATGTTGTGAATGCCAGATTTCTACCTGGGTTCAAAAAAACAACTGAACAAACAGATGGAAGAGAACACCAGGATACTACACAGGATACTACTTCTCACTCAGAAGTCTGATCCACAAATCACTAAATTCTCCTTACAGTCTTCAGTAGATGCCTACTGCCAGGGAAAGGGAAGGAAAACAGAAGAGATATTTGTTAAACAGACCTTTAACATACAATTAGGAAGCACTAACACAAGATCAGAGCAAAACTGTAAAGTTACGGTAGCATATATGCAATTTCAAGTCTGCTCTTTATAAATCAAACAACAAAAAGTGTACAAGACATAGCATAAATATTGGCATTTTTGTTCACCAGCTACTTTGGAACTTTTAAATTAAATGTGTAAGTTGCTTAAGCCTGAACTAATGGAGTAACTGACACGAGCGTCATGTTGTGCCTCTCTGTAAATATGACCACTGAACAGGAAGGAATGAATTCTGGGCTTGCCTTAGTATTGGCTGTTCACCCCAATTAAAATTCTTATTTGATCTTGGTCTCCTACAGGCCATTTCCAGTCTCCACCACAAAGTTTTTTGCCCAGTTGATCTCTGGTCTTTGCCATCTCTCTTCAGAGATCATCGCTACAGTACCTTTTAGAGTCAGTCTACTCCAGCAAGTTCCTAACTTTTTAAGTCCTTTCCATCTTTTGATTCATCCCTTCGACTTGTCAGCTTTAGCTTCTCCATCTAATGCAATGGATCTTTGTCAGGTCTGTCACTGCACCAGTCAGCCCCCAATTCCAAACTTTTTGCATCATAACTACTGATTCCTCCAAACTCATCCTCTCCTTTTCCAGTACCAATTTCTGCTGAGGAATCAAAGACTGATTTGAATGTCTAATCACCAGTAAGTTGCCAAATTATAGTCTTTGATCCCTTAGTTATGATGCCCTTCTGGACAAATAAGAGCACAATGGAGGCCAACTTACTGCTCTTCCAAAGAGGCAGAGGAACTGTCAGCATTCAGAATAGCTACTACCTCGAAAGCTGAGCTCTAAAGTGTTCCTTCTTCCAACAGGCCACAGCTTGACAACATTGCCAGTTTTTATCTATGTTAAATGGTAACGCACCTCACTGCTATGTTTGTATAATGTATAACTGAAAATTTAGAAAAAAAACGTGTTTAAACTCATATAACTCATAACCTCATATAACCAAAAAATGTCTGTGATTCTGTGCCTGTCTGCCAAAAGAAGCACATTTATGCTGTGGCAAAAGGATACCTATAGCTAAGTACTAAAGTCAGCTGAAGCCTGCCTAGAAAGTCCAGAATATATCACGGATTTATAAACCCTAATCTTCAAGTGTCGGTACGGAAGCTGGTAATAAAACAGCTGCTATGGAAAAATATCTGCTTTTGACAAGCGTATGTCAAACCTTCATTTATGTTAAGTAGAGCAACAGTGAGACGGATACAGAGTCTCAAGCTGCAGTACAGATCACATCATAGAAGAATCACATCCCTTCACTCTGCAAAACTGTCCATCTTACACAGGAGTATGAATGTCAGGAATTGAGACCACCTGTAAATGCTAAGGATGAAGCCTTCAAGGCATTGTTATGGAAACTCCAGTCGTATAGGAAGTTAATGTTTATCCAAGATTCATAACAGAAACTCAAGTGGATTTTAACACCACGAGTGAAGATATTCTTGAGGTGATGTCAAAGACTAAAACTGTGCTTATTCTTAACCCCACATGGCTTCTGCATTACCTTTCATTCAGAGTAAAATCCTACATATTAAAGCTAGCTACACTTCAGGTTTTGCTTCATTATTATTCTAGATCCATATGTGGACACCAATACAGTTAAGTTGGTAAGTACAGTAAAAAGGTGGCACCTGAAAATGAGGCTCCTTGAGTATTCCAACCAATTCTGCAATATTTTCATCTTTATTTATTAAGGGACTGATGTCTTCAAGAATTTCATTCACCAGCTCCAGGTTGTTGTCACTGACAGCCTCAAGTTTAGAATCTTCCAGTCGCTCATGAGCCTGCAAAATTAAATATATGAAACTATACTGTAAATAAGTTTCAAGCAGTTACAATTTATAAACCTTTAAATTCTTTTCTTGGTGCAATCTTCAGCAGGAAAGACAGAAAAAATACATATAGTATAATCTGAACCTTTATAACTGCTGAAGGATTTTGCACGCTTAAGTATGTGACCCAAGAAACTTTATGAGCAGCACCTGTAAGAGATGCTTATATATCCTTATTTCCTATGACCTCTATGCTACATACACCCAAGAGTCCTCTTGGAACAGTACAGCATCTCAGATCTTTTCTGCTTCAGAACCCAGTACGAGTAACTCTTCTAGAGGTAGGACAAAAAAGGAATTAAGGGATCTGCTCAGAAAAAAAGTCTGCAAGAGAAGCATTTACCTCAGGGTCCTCTCATTCAAACATCTTCAGAACAGCAAATTCCAAAGGAAGGTCTGCATAACTAAAGGAAATTCTACAGAAAAGTCTGCAGGAAAGGTGGCTAACAGTATCCTGGGCTGCATTAAGAAGAGTGTTGCCAGAAGGTTGAGCTCTATTCAGCACTGGTGAGGTCACACCTGGAGTACTGTGTACAGTTCTGGACATACTGGAGAGTGTCCAGAGAAGGACCACTAAGATGGCGAAGGGACTGGAGCACCTCACATTTGAGGAAAGGCTGAGAGAGCTGGGACTGTTTAGCCTGGAGAAGAGAAGGTTTGGGTGGGCGGATGAGCTCATCAGTGTGTACAGATACCCGAAAGGAGGGTGCCAAGAGGATGGAGCCGGGCTCTTTTCAGTGGCCTCAGTGACAGGACCAGAGACACTGGGCACAAACTGGAAAACAGGAGGCTCTGTTGGGACGTCAGGAAACACTTTTTTATTATGAGGCTGACTGAGCACAGCTACAGTTTGCCCAGAGAGGTTGAAGCCTCCTCCTTGGACATAGTCAAAAGCCATGTGGATATGGTCCTGGGCAACCATCTCCAGGTGACCCTGCTTGAGCAGGGGGTTAGACCAGGTGACCTCCAAAGGTCCCTTCCAACCTCAACCATTCTGTGATTTTGTGACAACTTCTCATCTCTTTCTCTCGAGCTATTGCTGCAGACATAACCCTTCCTTAAACACTGCAGAAACTTAAATTCATTGAAAGGTAGGAGCTTTTAGCTGCAAGAGAAACATCTCATAAATCTGAACGCTTCATTTATTTATTACAGGCAGTGCTGTATCATAAAATTAGGGAAAAAGAGGAAGCCAAAAATAACTAAGATTCTCAACACACTCAATTAAGAGTTATTTACAACACCGTAGCAACAAGAAGTTCTAACAAGAACAATTGCTTTGGCATGGAAAAACACAACAAATAACAGATATACTTGGGAGTCATCTCTATATACTTCCCATATATATAATTTGAAGGCATGCATAACATATCTACTTTCTAATTAATGCTTTAAAAAAGATTTTAAAATAAAATGTTGCTAAAAATGGAAGACTTTGCTTCCTGAAATCATCCAAGTATTAAATTTTACTTCATATCTATAAAATGATATTTCTGCAGGACTGATGATCAAACACTAGAAAGGTTAACTCAACACAGAGAAAGACATTTCAAACATTCCCCAACACCAACACGCACAAACCAAATGACCATGATTACAAAGTCATAGGAAGCTTGGCACCTACACACATTCTCCTTAATAAGGAAATGCTATTTTGTACATAATCCGCACAGTAAACAATATCCTTCTTTTAAAGCTCATTTCTTTTACAGCAAGTAAAACACAAATCTATTGGCTTTGAAGCATACCCCAACTACAAAACCTTTATAAGATTAGAGAATAGGGGTTACGTTCTTTCTCACTCATTTTCTTTAAAACACTACCACTAACAGAGATTACAATCTAAACAGAAATATCCTCACCCTTCACTTCAAAATCAAGGACATGGATATACCAGGAAACAGAAAGTTTCTCAGTCAGCAACCTCTGATCCTGTAACATGTTGGGGAGTAGTAGGATATGGAGCGATATGAATAATTGAAATATATAAATAAATATTTTTGAAAAGGAATAGCTAACTTAGATATTATAATTTTTTTTTTTCATTTCAATTAATGATTTCAGAAATAGAGATACTGAATTGAGTCTTTTCATTCATTTGATATTTATTATACTTGTCAAAAGGTGAAATAGTAAGGTTTTTTCCTCCAACAATCTGATATCCTAAATACTGGCCTCAGTGTTTATAGATTACTCCTAAGATGTTTCCTTGGGCTGGGTCAGACATTCACCTGGCATGCTGTAGGCTATGCTACGATACTGAAAGCAATAGCGTGACTGCGGAAAAGAAGATAAAAGTTTTGAGGTTCAAAAGAATAGTTTAACAATCCAGGAGAGGAGAATTTTTATTAGACAGTTCAGTAGCAAAATCGAGTAAATTCATGCATGTTGTAAATTCAAGAATTGTTTTCAAAAAAGCATAACAGTTCTAAAGGCCAGTTAGGATTGAGCATAAATGTCAATAAATGACAGGAAAATGCATTTTACAGTGATTACAGTTACTTCCCCTTTCTCCTACCACCCACCGAAGAATGGAAAGGTACAATAAAAAAATCTTATCTGAAAAAAGATCTCAAATTTCTATCTTGATGCCTTTATTCTAAAACAAAAAAGTGTAAAATGAACTTAACACAATTTTAAAGATTAGCCAAACTTTGCATTGCAAATTACTATAAACTATCCAGTATGCTTATTGCTTGCCTTCAATTTTTTTTTAAGGACTGAAAAGAAAAAATAAGCTTGTATGGCTCATGGCACATTTCCCTAAATTTCTTTTTGTCCTTTTTGGGATACTTTACATAATGATTAGTCTTAATAACTGATGAATAAAGGAAAATAAAAAAGCTTTTACATTTCTGGTCTGGTCTGAAATGAATCTGCTTAAATAATGTGACTATTGCCTATTCTGTTAAAACTAGATCTTATAATAGAAAAACAAGTTTTACATATTTTTAGAGATAAACTCCATATACTTAATGAAATGTGTTGTCATTTTGATCTTGGCCTTATTTAGCTCTGGTTAAGACTGAGTTTTTGGGTTTAATTCTGCAATTAATACAAAAGAAAATATGAGTGAGGTCATGCCATATGAACACAATTAAAATCTTTCAGCATTCTAGATAAAGCAAGTTCATAGTTAAGAGTCTGTTTCCATTACAAGCGCTTCTTTACATCTGCTAGTCATTAACTTTCATATAATTGTAATTGGTCATTAAAGTATAAACTCTTGATAAGAAAAAAATAGTTTGCAATGGAAATTTTCTTAATGATAAATATTAAATTAAGACCCAGCAGATACTTAAGTTGGAAAAAATTCTACGTAAGAAAATGCTTTTACTTACTTTAGTAAATTTAGTACACAAATCTTTCCCTCTGCAGTCATCTCACCAGCAGATGAGACACATTCATTATTTCTATGTTTATTACTATGCAATGTCTCCCATTTACAATGAATTTTTTGAACAGCTAAACAGAAGTAAATTCTTGTATGAATGTATGAATTCTTATGAGTTTTCCTTTCCAGATTTTTCTACAGAGCAAAATCCCTGCAAAACAATCCTTTAGCTTTAAATAGTATTTCATGCCTGCTTAGAGGGCATTACTTTCAGATGTCTATTCATATTAGAGAAACAGCTACATTTAACTGTTTCTTCCTCATGAAAGCTGCTTATTTTTATAAAGTAAGATTAAGAAAGAATATAAGTGCTGTGCATCTCTGTGATAGACCAGGACAATCTCCTACTACATTTCAATTACAGAGTCCAAAGATTTTTTGTAAATATCACCTTACATATTTATAAATATGTACCATCTGTAAATAAAAGATTTTCATAATGCAAGACTAAAACTAAGGACAGCTCATGTCTTGGAGAGCCGACAATCAAAGGTCCCAGTATTACTCCGAGATCCAGGAAAGGGAATGGAGAGAATATTTCACTCCATTCAAAGTGCCAATGACAAAAAGAGAACTTGTTTCACCACGGGGAAAAGAAGGGTATTGCTCTCACTTTTCACCTTTGGAAAAAATGCTAAAAGTCAGAAGGCATATCTGTTTTGCACACAGCAGTGGTCACAAGACTATGTTAAAACCAACTGCTTCTAATTTCAAGTATTTTCACATTTTTTTCATAAATAATTTTACCACATTATTTCTGGAGTCTCTTTAATTTTTCTTCTGCTTCTATATTCTTCCATATAACAATAAAACAGTGGGCACAGAATGACATTATACCAAATCTTCACCTTCAAGAACTCCTTCAAGTCTTTTAATAAGACATACTGTACATAAAAGCCATTGTTAATGCCTCAATCCATACTCAATGTACACACAACAATTCAAGAATTAAAATATTCCCAGATTCCACTCAGAGCAGCAAGTTTAAGTACCTTAGCAAGTGATCTTACAATAGGGTTTTCCATAATTCCTTTAAGAAAAATCAGGTCTATTTCTTCAGCGCCTGTTGATGTTGGCAGATCAGTAAGGTTATCCAGGACCTGCTGCATGGCTGCTGACAAAACAAAAACAAAAAATAAGTACCAAAATAGGCTTGCATAAATAGTAAAAGCTTTGGAAAACACCACAATATTAACACTAGAGATGTTAAGCAACCAACTACATCTCCTGAGAGCAAGTGGACAGAATGGAAAAAATGACTTCTTGTTGTTTGGAAGGTGGAAATAAAGGATCTATCCAAATTCTTATCATCACAATCAACTCAAATCCACATCATCACAATCAACTGAAATCCACACCCAGCACATTCCTTTCAAGACTGACTACTACTTAAGGACTGAAAAAAACAAACAAGTATAAACTATATGTAAGGTATGGATAATCTTCCAAATATAATAAAAGCAATTCATTCATGATTCTTTGCATTCAATCTCTCTTTCAGAGTAAGTTTTCAGCCCTCATATGTACACCAACCAACTGCAAGTTTCACAATGTTTGCATAGGTAGATGTCACTGATCTTAACACATTGTTGCAAATCAATTTTTTTTAATCAAAAATTTGCTTTCAAGGCAGCTCTTATCTTGGGGACATTTGAATCAATTCTCTGCAGTCCTTTACAACCAGTTCTGACTTTACAACCAGCTCTGAGTTACTGCACTCCAACGCTAAGTGTAGATGGTGCTGATGCTAACAATGGGAAGTATATCCTACAATACAAAACATATGTGTCTGCCCAGTACACTCTGTGGAGGTTTTCCTGGCTATCTACAGACTCATAGAGAACTGCAGCAGCTTGGGTGAGAGTGAACAACGGTACTCAAGAAAGTCAGGAAATCCCACCATCCCAGCTGTCCTGTCCTGTGAAGTCACCGAGGTCAGTGATGAGAACTTATTTTATAACTGTGCGCTTCAGCTCTCCCATTTAAGATAAAGTTGAACAAATCAGACCTTTTATGTTAGACAGCAGGCTCAGTACGACACAGCTCTTGGGCATGTGAGTGCGTGTGCAGCAGCCCTCAGCAGGGATTACATCAGTTAGCCCTGAGCTTGCAGAGATGAACACGTGCCAGTTCAGGCTGATCACAGAAGGGGGCACCCCTGGAGACAGTTATGATGTCCTTTGCAAGGTAAACGGTCATTCTTTCCCTGTTCTCCAACATGTGCCTAAATATCCTTATCTTCTATTATTACCTTAGTAGTGAATAACCTATACTGCTTGTGTTTCTAACTGTATTCTTTTAAACTCTTGCCGAGTCACGTGTGCATGCTCAAAGAGACACTGACACAGGTACACTACAAAAATCTGCTGTTGAGATCCCCAACATGCTAAAAAGCATTAGAACAACCACTGCGTACTGCAATGCTCTGCATGCTGCACAGCAGCATATATCAAGAGAATTAGCCTATATGCCCCTTCTCCCACACAGGAATTTCCTTTTAACTTTCCTCATCGCTTTATAATGAAAGCTATTATGAAACACTGCACAGTAACAGAACAAATAGCATTTCTCAACACCTACTTTCTGATTTTAATTCTTCGTAGAAATTCCATTCCAAGAAAAAATTTTCTACCCCTTCTTTCTGTCAAGTGGAACTGACTTTTCAACAATCAAATCGCCTTGTGTGCCACATTTTAAGTATAGCAATGTATGTCAAAAGATTGCATTTTAAAAAAATATGTTTTAATCACACTTCTCACAAAAAGTGAACCTGTGAAACCATGAGTAGGAGGGAAAATGACACTTACTTTATGCTTTCAAATTTTGAAGCAATATTATTTCTATTTTTTAATAGACACAGTGCTGTTAGCAATCACACATTACATAGTCACCAAATCAACCTGTAAGTAGTTCACATCTTCCTCAGACGATGTATGTCCTATATCTTGACTAGTTCAGCTGCAGATGCAACTGCCTTGTTTCACATTTGCTCAATTCCCAGTTATAGATTCACTACTCAATGCATTCATGCTACAGCACTTGTGGAAGTAGGTAGATGTTTCTAGACAATTTACGTAGTGTACTAGGTGCCGCATAAGCACCGCGAGTGTTATATTAATGAGCTTTCTTTACATTTTAACATTTTTAACAGTTAAACAGACTTCAGGTTAGCACCTTCATTCTTATAAATAATTTGAGTAAAAATATAAAGTTTCCTTCAAGACAAAGCATGCATCTCAGTTACCAGCTGCAACTCCAGCTCCTGATGCTGACAGAGGTATGCATAATAAAGACATCTCCATGTTAATAAGCTGTTTCCTACATAGCCCTTTCAGAACTCTGCCTATCTTAGAATGATCAAGTTAATAAATAAAATTCCTACATAAAAACCTTTATCATCAAGGAGAAAATGTTAAGTGCAACATTAAACTTCACAAGAATTACTTTCAAGCCTTGTGTACCTAGACAGGGTATTTTCAAATTAGTATTTTATTTAATAAAGCTTTCACAAATTCTGGCATCAAAACTGCTTAAGTATATCTCAGCATTCTTGGAAAGCAGCAAAGATATTTATCAACATGTAGAGTTTAAAAAATTCACAAAGGCAGACTTGCATCCCCCGTGATCAAAACCACTAGTTTTTAGAAATAGCTTCCTCTTGCTGTGCAACTGATGGTTGCCTTCTCCCATGGCACAGCCATCATGGCAAGAGTCTTCTTAGCTATAAATAGCACTGCCACAACATTAGAAAGAACAAAAAAAGGCATGAATGTAAGGTTGGATGAGGCACCTTTACTCACCCTAGACTTTTTATATTTGAACACAATTTGGGTCTCTATATTGCCTCTGTGTAGCTAGTTCCCCATCTTAAAGGGAAGATTTGAGTAGTTGAATAAAAAAAATAATACTGTTAAGTACCCCCTTATTTTAACCAGCTACAAAGCTAAGTAAAAAAAAAAAATAGCATGAAAGAAAGCTTTAATAAGCTTCAACAAAGTCTTTGCACCTGTTAACTAGTACATGGTATCTAGAAACCAGAGTAATGTTTATATGCTTCACAATGTTTCACCACTTCGCATTCACCTGGCAAAAAATTCATAATGCAATCAAATGTTATTTTTCAAAAAGTCATTTAGAGCATCTTCCAACAGGAATTATATCAGCTGGCTTATCTTAAAAGCATAGACAACAATCCATGAGTACTTTTTGTAACAGACTAGACTAAGCACTTTCATGTCAGTGTTTTACATTTATTATGCAAGGCATGGGCCAGCTTCAAAGGTAGCTCCTGTTTAATGTGAAATGCTACCATCTGATCACATGAAAATAGCTTTGAAAGTCTAAGCAACATATTGACCTACATACACCTTAGATATTCATACATGTACTTTCAAGCAATTCGATTTAACCAAAGACAATTTAAGAAGGGGAGGAGGGAGACACTTTGGTAAATGTATAACAAACCCTCTTTTCTCTAGTTATTCAACAGGCTTCTGTTTATTAATTTCTAGGGAAAAAAAATCTTATTATAATACAAACAGCTTAATTATAACTATCTTTCAGAATAATGTAGATATATATGGAATTTCAAGTAGCAGTCTTTAAAACAATGTCACTTTTTTCTTTTCTGGGACAAAGCCACCTTAGCTCTTTTAGAAAAATATCTTCGAGCAGCAGGAATGCAAGCTGAAGATGGAAGTGCTCATGCAGGAAAGTTTTTCTTAAAAGATCAGGTTCTATCAAGCAAGAAACAGATGGAACTGAGGAGTTTAGAGATTATAAAATCTAAATACCCTACCAAAAATTGCCTTTTAAGCCCACCTTCTTTCCTCTGGCAAATTTGCCCTTGAAGTGTTGATAGAGGATACTCACAGGCAGGGGGGAAAATATCTGTAGAACTTAAATGTAAGTCAGACATGGAAGAACTAAGGACTGCAGTGAACAAACACACATGCCAGTAAACATTCCAATGGCACAAACCAGGTCATCAGGGGTGCCCCTTATCATTGAATACTTTGGTGTCTGATAAAATGGGGGTTGGACTACATGAAAGGCCCCTTCCAGCACAAACCATTCAATGATTATATGATTCTAAACAGCAAATGTGTGCTTTTCCTTCAGTTGAAAATTCATTTGGTCTCTCTTGCCTTTCCCCATCTATTAGAGGAAACTGGTTATGACATACTAACTTTGAGAGCTCTAGCATGTACCTCCTTCTCTCTCTGAAGACAAGCCTTTTTCCATATTAAAAGACCTATCTGGGTAAAATTTTAAATTCTCATCACAACACAAAAGGATTTGTTTTTGTGAGAACAACATGAGATACACATGGTTTACTACAATGGTTAACAAAACCATCTAGGAACACACCCATTACAAGAAACACACATTGACATCAGCCTCCAGACAGAAGAGGAAGAAAAAAGCAGCAGAAACAGGCTCTCAGTTGAAGCAAGAAGTTGAAATAAAAGAATTCTTAGGAAAATGTGACAACAGAACTGAGTTTGAGCTGTAACTGAAGAGAAAATGAGATTACAATGGGACACCCTCCACTTTAGCCCTGGGCTTTGGTAACAGGGAACATATACACACATAGAATTAATTTCCACAGTCAATTTTCAAAGAACATCTTTATAACCATAAAAAGTTTAAAGCCTCCAGCAAGACTCAGCAGGACTGTACTAGTCTGCTGTGCTCATGCATTGAACAATTTAATCCTACTATACATATGACCTCACCCTCAGAGAAACTAGTTTGTCATTAGAACCCCATATCAAAAAGGGAAAGAGGAGAGAAAGACATGTTAACAGCAAACACAGTGCATCCTGAGTATAAGAACACAGAAATCCTACTTACAAATGCAAAATTTACTAATCAGAATTAACTCCTCCTAATTCACCTATTGCTCTTCTGACAACCAAAGATGCTTCAAATTTTAATCTACATATTGTACCACACAATAGTAAATTCAGATCAAATAAAAGTAAAAGATACTCAGATAACTCTTCTCTTCTTGTATTTGTAAGAAAAAGACAGGTTTTCACCAAGCTCTCAACTGTGACTCTTCTATCAAATTTGATTTTACTCTTTCTTTCAGTGCCTAATTCTTCTCTACATTAATTCTATGCAAAGGAAAGAAGAAGCATACATTTAAATAAATTTTCCAGATTTGCAAACAGAAGACAAATGTGTCACTCACTGGAGAAAATTAAAGCTTTCCGGAGTGAATATCTTGCACAGGTTTTTTTAGCTCAATTTCATTTTACTAGTCTCCAAGCTTGCAAACTAACAGGAATTAAAATAAAATTATGAACAATATATTTAAATAAATATATGCATATTTATTTCCACATGACCTACCCATCTGGATAGGAAGGTATAATAAATACCTCAAGGGCTACTGATGAGGCTAGTACTCACACAAAGTCTAGAAAGCTAGATTAAAATCCCATCACACCCATAAACTTTGGAAAGAATTTCATGTGTGATTTAAAACTTTTTCAAGAGGGATATATCCAAAATAAAAGTTTCACAAGACATCCAATATGCACAGACAAAACAAGATTCATTTGTAACTCATACAGCCCTTAACCAATGACAGCTGTTTACACTTTTCCATTTGTATTAATGTTTTTTAAAAAGTGGATTTATGCTTTAACACACGGCGGGGGGTGGGGGGGGACCAAAACCAAACAACAGTATTTTGCATTGGCCACTTTTCTCCCCAGTTACAAATTATAACATTTTTGGCCTTGGTCTAAGAAAAGGGGTACCTATGAACAAGTTAACATTTCGAGCTAACACAAAGAAGTTCATTCACTAGCAGACTATTAACCAAGAATATATAAAATAATGACAAACCCTCTGTTACTATTGTTAAAAGTTTCAGAAACCAGGTTTTAAGATAAAAGTCTCTGGGAAAGCATTACACAGTGAGCAAAGAACATTACGTTTGTGTTGCCAGAGCCAGCAGCTGTATTCCCTGAGCAGAGATCACATTTAGAAATACCTCCAGGGAAGTGCTGTACAAGTGATGTACAATTGCACTTTAGCCCCTCTGCTCCTCTATGCTGGGCTACAAACCAGTTACAAAATCCCAGACAGGGTATGCCTACATTGCTTATTGTAGCAGGGTACAATGACACTCGGGCTCCCGAGCATGCACAGGCTTTGCATCTACATCAGTGTTTAGTTTTATCCAAGCTATTTGACAAATAATTGCCAAGCAGGGAGTGTTGGGCCAATGCAGCCATAGCCACCTTAACTCAAGTATTTCTGGGCAGCAGTCCACTGTTAACATCAGGGAGGCACATTTCCTAAACAGAATCCCTTCCTCATTCAGTAAATACAGAGGACTTCCCCTAGAAAGACAGATTGCTTATGACGAAGCTGCTGTCTGCAGCATGTGTACCTTACCGACTACAGAAATGAACAGCATGTATGTCACTGAATTAGCAAAAGAAGGAGGAAAAGTCTAATTAATAAGAATGAATGCTACTCACCAAATTTTTGCCTGTTGAAAAGAAATAACATAAATGCTTAGAAACATGTACTAATTTTTTTACTTAATTTTCTCCAAGTCTTCTGGTACACCAAGATTGAGCTATTTTAGCGTAACTATAAATAGAAGCTCAAGCAGTCCCTACCCTTATCAAACCTAGCACAACTACATCTTACTTGCTCATTTTTCTTCCTGACTCTTAAGGTCACAAAAGCTACAGGGAACGGTGAACAATCTTTCCCCATCCCAAACACTGTAGCTATACTGCTCTCAGGCTGTAAAGCTTGTCTAAAAAAAAAGATGAAGCACAAATTCTCTGATGAACAGATGGATCTCACAGCTGCATCTTTTGGGAAGAAAAGCACTATTTTAAAATTATTTCAGTAAAGACAAAGAGGGAACAAAGCATTACACCTCCAAACAGCTGAATTAAGTCTTATTTGAAGATATATATCATAACCAAAAATAAGATATTGATAAGAGACACTAAAATAAAATACTGAGGAAATTGTGTTAGACTTCTCTTTCTTACAGCATTGTAAAGAAAAAGATCTCAATTGTAAAGTACAAAGGCTATTAACTTAACTTGATGCTCACTAACTAGGCTTGATGCTTTAAAGAAAAGCCTATACAGGTGTTTAAAAAAAAGGCAGAAAACTTGGTAATATTTATTAGAGAAAGACTGATGCAAGCTTCAGGCAGGGATAATGATGAACTGAGGAGGCATACACATGCGAACACACAAACGTGCTGCACATGTCTTTTCTGACGAGAAGCTTCTCATAAAATGGTTTCAATGGTACAGGTCTAACCCCACAGTTCAAAGTTCCCTGCAGCAAACCTACAGGACAGCAGAAAACTACATGGTCATCCCTCTATTGCAGTCAGAGCCACCTAATGAATATTCTTCACTATGGTATTTGCGCCACACTGGAAGAGGCAGGAGGGCTTAAGATGCCTTCTGAAAGGGTCAGAAGATGCAATTATTTAAAAAGATAATTCACTTTCCCATTTTTCTGCTTAAACACTTTTCGTGCTCCACTAAAAAAGTAGCATTTCTTACTGAATCACAGCATATACAACTGTTTGAGAGTAATCAGTTAAAACAAGTGATCATTAAAAAGTAAACATTTTCCTCCCAGGGGTACATTCAGGAAAATAATTGGGTCAAATTATGAAAGCTTAAGTTAAGTGGGAAGAGTCCCCACAAGATCTTTAATCCAACCTCATGCTCTAAGAAGGGACAGCTATGAGAGCACACCACGTTGCTCAGGGCTTTACCCAGCTGAATCCTGGATGGAGACACGTAACTTCTCTCGGCAACCGCTTCCACTACTTGGTTACGATTAAAGAGGTTTTCCTTACCTAGAGCCTGAATTCCTCTTGCTTCCATTTATGTCATTTGTCTCTCATCCTCTCACTTCTCTTCACTTGCCAAGTTGCACAAATATGAAGACCAAATATTCCAGACACTGAAGAAATTATTAAAAAGCATTTAAGTAATCCAGAAATCTAAATCTGTTGGAGGCAGTGGAGGTCAGTGGAAAGAAAAGGAGATATTCTGTACTTTTGAAAGCCTCTACCTCTAGCTTAGACAAGTAAGGCTGCATATGTAAAAGCTACCATTGCAGGAAAAAAAATATGTGTTCCAAGGAGAGAGAAATTACAAATAGTATTGTGCCTCAAATTAAAAGCAGCAGTTGCATTTTAAATAAAGTACAGAAAGAATTTAATGCAAAAGCTTCAACCACCATACAGCACAAAATGGAGTGTGTAAAAGCAAGTCAACTAAAAGCCTTTTTAAAATGCTGAATTAATTATTTTTTTAGTGTTCTTACTTTTCAGCTACAGATGTTAGGCAAGTATGTATTGATGTCACACAAAGACTATGGTACTTTAAATGAATCCTAGTATATGCCCCAGGAGAAATTTCAATTTTAGTGAACAAAGACTGTACTCCCTTAGTTCTTCAACTACTTTACCACTTTGTGTACTAGAGGATATTTCAAAACTCATTTTTAAATTAAGGCAAAATGCATTTAGTGAATATGCAGCCTAAGATACTATTTTGTACCAAATGTTTCAGTACAAATTCAAAAAGTTTCAGGACATACCCTGCACTCCACTCAACTTATACAACAGGCTGAACTTACTGAATCATATCAGTCATCTTCCTTGGTATTCTGTAAGAAAAAGCTGGATGAAGAAACTTGTATTCTCTGCAGTCACAGAGGCAATTAGTGTCAGTATTTATGAAGTCCAAAATGCCAGCATAACAGAAGCAACAAAGAAAGTACAGCTTTTTAAATATGGCTTTCTCTATATCTGAATTTTTCAGCTCCAATGCACACCCTTCCAAATGAATCAAAGCTTTGTATCTCTCTATTTCTGTCACAGGACTCAAAATTATTTATCTGTTGCAGGGTGACAGAGCCTGAAGACAGCATAACTGACTGACAAAATACAACATAAGTAAAGACCATAGTTACATAATCAGGAGCAAGTTATGTGTAACAAAAAATACTACAGTTTATTGTACTGCTTTTCTTGGTGGAAAAGTTGAGGTGAAGTCATGTAGAACTGTCTATACTATTTCATCCCATCAATAATTTTATCCGAAGGTCAACTGGAAATCAATGAAGAGATCTTCCTAAATCAAGTCCCTTCTTCACACAAGTACTAAATTTAGACCTGAAGAGAAAATAGTCAACACCCTTCCAAAGGGAAAGGAGAATTCAATTTTAAGTATTACATACTTTCATCCTGCTACTGGTCTCAAATCAATACTGTCATAGTGGATAAAGGCGAGCTGTGAAACTTCTGAGTTTTATGTTCTGCCCTACTTTTAAGAACAGGCACTCCAGCAGCAACAAAACGAGAGGTTCAAGTTCTGTTATGAACGTGTTTCTTCAACCATTCACGCTTTCCTCTAGGCACATTATGCAGATGTATTTTCACAGAAAAAAGCTAAAAGTCACATGGATTGTAAAGTACACTACTGTCAGTGTAAATGTCATGGCTCAGAACAATACTTAGAGAGTTTGGGTATGTCTGCAAACAACACAAGCTACTTTTAATACACAAAATTGGATATTCTACTGCATTACAAATTAACAACACTGTGCACCTCCAGAGACCCATGATGAATCTGATCACTCTGAATCTGATCAACGAGATCTAGTGGAGTTTGTCTCAGGAGTGCTTGCATCCTTCCACCTGAAAGCGCCTCATCACTCAACAGAATATGAGTAGGAAATTTAAGATAGGGGTGAAACTGAAAAAAAATTAAAAAATTAAATGAAATTATTTCTGGCTCAGGACCTCAGTTTTCAATTTTACATGATCACCTAGTACATTTTCCAGAAGTTTCATTTTAAGTTCATTCCTAAACTCTAACCCTCCAATTTCCACTAAACTAATCCCTTTTATGCAAGCATTCCTCATCTGTGCCCAAACTGATTTAGGGAGCCACAAAAGCAAGTTGCTAAACTAACAATGTTATAGTTCGGGGTGACTTGCAACTGGGAAAAAAAAATAAATTCTTTACTACCCCTGTCATATGACACAGTTCTTGTTTACTCTAAGGACACAAGGTAAAGCTTTGCCTACAAAGAATATTTACCCAAACACACTTGGAATATTAATAGTGATGTACTGCATAGAAAATGGCTTTTTCAAATTTGTTCACAGAACAATGTTGCTGATGCTTTTAAATGGTGAAAAATACCACAGAAAACATTTCTACTTTAATACGGAGACGGCAAAACTTGATGGCATATTAAATGCTCACCTGACCTGCATGAATGCCCAAAATAAACTTCAGTCACTTCCCTAGTAAGACACACTATTCTAAACTTTTCATGTAACGCACTCAAGATTACACAATTACCTATTCATTATCTTCAACAGCTACCTTCCTTTAGTCCTTTGAAGGGTACATTCAAGCACTCTGGAAAACAAATAAAAGAATCACCTTGACACTCAGATTTTGAGGGGAACTGAAAAACTCCATGGAGTAAGTCACACTGCACTTAGTCATGTGTTTCACCTCCCAGACTACTCCCTGCAATATGCTGTTAGGATTTATTTAGTATCACAAATGCTTAATTAAAAGTGGGAAATTTAATTTCAATTTAAGAATATCAGGGCACAATAACAGAGGGAAAAGTTATTTCTAGTGGTCTTAGGACAGCTTGCATTAAGAATTACATGTTTTTAAGAAATTACCACTGTGAATGTTCACCACCTCCACTTTCAAGTCAGGTTCCAACTTACTGCTGTGAACACTGAATGACAATGTTCTGTTTCACAAGGTGGACACAGATAAACTGCCAAGGGTATCTTCAAAACGGTATTTTGCACTTGTACCTGTGATGCATATTGACAAGTTTGAAATTCTCTATTTCCTTAGAATACTAAGTTTGTTTTCATTAAGTTTTACCTAAGAACCTCTGAATCTACAGTCATGTACTCTGTCACCCTGACTGAAGCAAAACCAGAGTAAAGTTTAAAGCCTTAAGTAAAGACTTACTGTGAGTAACTTGTGGCCAAATAGTTAAAAGTTTTCTAATTACACAATGAGCTTTAAACATTTTTCCATTTAACTCTTCTTTTGCAAAGTGGGATACTAGATCACAGAAGCTCAAGGACACAACTGAAACTTCAGAGTAGTGGAACAGCTGCAGTAAAAGACAGGGGAATATCATTCATGCTCAGAAATATAATGATCAGCTTCATATATAAGTAAAAATCCTGCTTCCAACAACTATTGATGGCTCCATTCCCAACATCCAAAGAATGTGCTTAAATGAAGTACAGCTTACTACCAGAACTAGAGATTAAATGGGAATTTAGAAACATGTTATATGCCCAGATAAAATCTGCTGCTATTGTTCCAAGCCCATACCACATGACATTAAGGCATGCAGAGCCTAGTAACTGCTGTAGTGGAAGGCAGTGACCGCACTTCAGTTTATTTCTCTTCCTTGATAGCAGTAACTATTCAAGCACATACTTCCAGCCAGCCACTCAGATTAAACAAATCACTCCCTCAATTACTGCTGCACAAGCCAAATCATGCAACACATTTCCACAGCCCGCCGCCCCCCCCCCCCCCCCCCCCCCAAAAAAAAAACCTGCAAAACTTCATCAAAGAATACAGTCTATCAAGGCTTTTCATCATTTTCTGAGACAGGTAAATTGCTGTAATATCTGAAAGTAGAAATGTTTAAAACTACAACTTTCAGTTGTATTTTATTAGCTTTTTTATAACATGCTTTCTTCTAAAAATGGGGCCACAATGGAATTTAGATTTTTGAGTGCATCTGAAACATGAGAAAGTCTAGAGAGGAGAAAAAATTAAAGGCATTTTAAGATAATTTTCTTCTAGACTTCAAACTGCAGTTGCTGTTTCTTAAAAGCAGCTCATGCATATCCTCATGTGCTAACTCTCTTCAATCCCATTCATGGTGACACAACAAAAGCCACAGACTCTCAGTTTTGGCCCGAGTCCTTTGTCCTAGTCTTTCCCCCGCTGCTTATGGGTCTCAGAGAAAGGGGTGAGAGGAGAGAAGAGGAAGATAACAGCACCCGACTGAGCCAAGAACCTCACTGACCATTGTTTTTGACAAAGCAACTTCTCAGATTCTCACAAGTTTCTAGGCCCAGTTACTTGGGTATCGGAAGTCAGAATTACTTAGAATATAATGCCATCAACAGAAAAGAAGTGGAGAGGATGCACAAAATAGTTAAAGTCCACTGATGTACAATCAGAAATGGCAGGTTAGGGACCATGACTCTTCTCCATCCCCAGCCTTGGAATTCTACTGCAACAGATAAATAATTCCATGTTTCAGCTGTTCCTCAAGAGGGTTTTATGAAGTCTGGGTCCTGATCTGGAAAAGAGTAATTGCTTCACCAACCATCTTCAGTCAAGAGGACTGTCTCATCACACTAAATGAGTTCTCAGAGCAGTCAGTCCCATCCATAGTAGTTTCTACTTATTATACTCCCCATTAAATTCTTCTTTAGCAGAAGAGTATTGGGCCTGAGAGATACATAAAAAGGGAGCAATGTACCCTCCTATGGATAAATTGGTTCTTTGGACACAACTAGCTTTAAGATTGTGGAATAATTTAACATGAAGTTACCTTCAATTTCCCAAGTGAACTTAAAAGGACAATGATGTCTTCTTCTGTAATGCCAAGATACCCAATATTTTCTGGGTGTTACAAGGTCAGAAAAACATTCATTACATTCATTACTGGCAACAGAGAAAATAAGCACTATCTCAGCAGACAGGTCATACAGCACAACACAAGTTAATAAAGACTCAAACAGATGGAGTAGTCATTGGCTCATGCAAACTCAGCATGAGTCAAATGGCCACAATTCTTCCTCATAACTTTGAAAGGTCTGAAACAAAACATAGTCTACGAGTATATTTTCAGAAAATAAAAAGGAAATCAACCCGTTTAGTTGTTTTTTTCAAATAATCAGCTATATTTTTTTCATTTTCCACTACACTGTTCACATTGTTCCTGGTGAAATGCCCAAAACCCAAGTGAAATCTTGATTCTGCTTCAACTTTTTGGATATCCTGTCCATTAACGTGACTGCACATATTCCACTTGTCACATGGTGCAAGAACAAGTCTTACACTCAGGACAGAATCTGGTTGGCTGTCCCTCCTCAAAGAGCAGCTGAGATTTTTAAGCAGCCCAAGCCTGCACTTCCCTAAATCAACAGATCCTGATAGCTCAGCTACAAGCATCCCAGGTGTCAGCTCCATGCACGTGCAAAGCTGCAAGGCAGCACACTGGACTTAGCTCTCCCATTGAGAGGGGAAAACAGCTTAGGGACACAGATACAAAGTAAACCACAGGAAGGTAGACTGCCAGAACACTTGTCCCTGGACAGATCCAATGGCACAAGCCCAGCAGCACTCACTGGATTGCTGGTCCACCTACTAGCATTTGTCTGCACATAGAGATCTATTAGAAGCATCAGATCTTGTGTTAAAACTTCCTTTGGAATACTCGCTTTGGAAGGGACTTCAGCTACAACAACAGCACACTACTTGGAAAAGTATCTTTTTATTTTCATTAACATGATATCCTTTCCATAAATCAAGCCTACTGATGGCACAGGATTTCTCTACAGACACTTGCCATGGTAGCAAACAGCAATGACACTTGATCCCATAAGAAGGAATTTGTATTCAGTCATGAACACAGCAGTTGAAACATGAAAGAGGCTTTCTCAATTGCAGAAACTCTGGCAGAGTTTCTGTTTTTCTAAACACAGTGTCAGGATTTAAATACCACATCACTTCTCAGCCTAAGATTTCAGACCCAGACAAGCCAACTTGCACAGAGAAGGAATCAACACTTGCTTTTTAGTACCAGAGAGATCAGTTTGAATGAACCTCTGCTGGTAGTTCAAAAAAAAAGAAGCCAAGTCTCTGTATTTAAAAATGCTTCTCTCAAATTCATTATCATCCCCTGGTCCAGAACAATGGACATCAAAGGCTAGGAAGGAAAAAGATATAATCAAGCATGCATCACACTGGCTCAACATGGGACTAAATTACGGCTGAAAGGGTAATTAAATAAGTCTAATGATATTTTTTTATATATAGATTCTAAGTACTTGAAATTCACAATGCATTTACATAAATTTCATAAGTACTCAAAACTGTGATATTCCTGTGCTTAATAAATGAACTGCAAGCATATTGAACAAGTTTAAGAAGACTACACCAAGGGGTATTGCAATTTTCCAGTCTTGTGTGGCTGTTGTACTTTTCTTGCTCTGACAATACCTGTAAACCCATACTCTGGCTCCATATAACTCCTCTTGATCTATATCATACCTACATACTTGACTACAAGAAGGGAAAGAAGAGTAGGAAGCCAGTGGACATGTAGACACCCAAATTTAAGATTGAGTGCATGAACTATGATTCAGAAACAGCAATTCAGACTTTCAGTGTCGGCATTCAATTGGGTTTTGTACCAATGGATTTTACACCTCTTTAGACTCAGGACGTGTCTGTCTTCTCTGTTCCTACAGGCAGTTAGTCGAAATAAAACTAAGCATTACCAAATCCACTCAAGAAAAACAACAGAGTCCAATTACCCACATGCTATTGCTGTGTATGACAAATGTCAAATAAGAGCCCCAAGACAGTTATTTGATCTTAAAGTCAAAGGCAGTCAATTGCCCATATTCAGTACTATGACACATGGGAAAAGAAAGTCTAAACCTAAGCATAAACTGAAAATACTTTCATCCATTCTGAAGACAATATCATCTAACAGCAGCAAACTCTCGAACCCTTCCTCTCAAGGATTTTCACCAAAGACTTACAGACAAAGCACTGTCAGTTTTCCTAATTCTTCTTCAAGTAAGTCCACCACTCAGCAGACAGTTCTTGTTCTGGAAAGATACCTGAACCTAAACAGGTACCTTTCTGTGAGAAAGGAACATTCATACAATGTTGTATGAGCACATATGTCAGATCCTTCTTGATTTAAATTATCAGGAAGACCATCTTATGTTCAAGACTTAACAAAATATATAAATCAGTAAAGTAATTCTACCAGTCTTGCTGTTCAGTTATGGGACTTTCTAAGAACAGGTAGATACAGGGGTTTTTGTATGATAGATAGAGAAAAACGATGCAACGACTGACAAGAGGTGCATAGTGCAGCACAAATTCGCTAGTTCAGCAGAGCTGCAAGACTCTACCACAAAACCAAAGCATGGAAATACCACAGTAACTGTATCTGAGACATTCTTGCTTTCCCTAAAAATCTTTACTTCAAGCTACAGTTCTAACAGCAAAGCCAATGTAACACACAGTGTCTTATGATTTTTGAGGAAGGGAAACAGATTCCATAAAAAAGACACACTACAATAAAAGCACCTCAAACAAACTTACAGACACAGCACTTCTGACACCTTGTACAAGATGTCTCTAATAAACTAGAGCTAGCTGATTTTAATCTTTTGAAGGTTTTTGTTGGATTATATTTTTGAGAAGGGTGGAAAATACATTTTGATGCTAAGATGTAGAAATTCAAGATCACTTAGCATCAGATTACATCTCAAGGTTTTTTTGCAGTCATCTGTTTTGTACATTTCCAAATTATTCCAACCATCATAACACACATGCATGCACACACATACCAACAGTGTTTATAACATTTAGCCAAAATTTAAACCCTACCCTACAGAGAAAAGTTGGTCATCTCTCCAACACAGAAGCAAGAATAGAATTTGGTTTGAGGCCCAAAAGTCCTGAACACCTATTTAATAGCAAATTATTTAGAAATGTATTGAATAAAAAGAAAAAAAATGGCTGGAAAGTAGGCAACACATTATGAAGAAGTTAGAAAAACTGGATACAGCAAAAGGGGTGGCTCAGAAAGAAAAATAAAAAATGTAAGATGGCTTACAGCTGATGGCACAAGAACATCTGGCCTGTCATTTTTGCACACAGTTTAGCACTCAGAGATAGTGCTAGAAGTGGTAGTGTTTAAATGGGACTGCCACCTGCTCCATGTACACAGCCTGGCACTGGAAGATGACATTATGCCTAATACTCCTTCCTTGATGGAGAGGTTCCCACAGCTGAGTAGGTTCAACTTGCCACTCATCGTGCTCCTTTTTCAGCCTACTGCCTTAAAAAAAGTTCATTAGACAACATTACAGAGAAGTGGGATTCACCAAAATATTACTGAAATTATTTAAGTATATGTTCAGCTGCAAGCAGGTAAGTACTTCCAGTGACTTCAAAGTTAAGGCATCTGTTAAAGTTGGCTTTGGGAATTAGGCCAGCGGAAAAGAGCAAAAAAGGAAGGAAGTGACCTACTTGAATGAAAGACTCATTCTGAGGTTTGTATGCTCAGATCCCCTCAGAAGAGGCTGAGAAGAGGTATTTGCATATATTTCCTTAAGTACAAACTGTGAAATGTCACATAGTATAACTCCTGATTAACCCATTTCATTCACAAAGGTTATTCATATATACTCAAGATTTTTTCCACTGTCCTTCCATTCACTGCCGATTTCTGTTCACCCAATAAAGTATTCCTCCTGTTTCCTAAACATACTCAAATGCTTAAAACACAGAGTAGAGACTAAAACCAAAATGGTCACTTAGTTGCATTAAAAGGATGAGTAGTTGCATTAAAAACAATCTGTGCTATAAACATCTAGAGATCCTTCTAACATGTTTAAATTCTATTTTAAGAGATGGCCAGGGTCTAGAATCCTGATGACTCTTCACTTCTTTTGCCTTTCTTCATCTTGTTAACTCAGTCAGAAACTTTAAAAACTACACAATAAAAGCTTTAGTGGGATTCTAATTTGATCACCAATAACCAAGTATAGTAATTCCAGATAATATTAGCTGAGATTTACGATGCATTCAATATCTTCAGTTGCACAATAGTATTTTTGGGCATCACTTGAACAGACAATATTCAATATTCTTCCAAAGCATCTATTTCTTCAGCAAGAAAAAAGACAAATCCAGTCAAGCCTCACTTTCAAGACATCAAAAGATCAAACTGTAGCTATTTGTGAGAATGGAAGTTAGATGTACCATTGTCACTTCTCTGAGCAAGACATACCAACAGTTAGAGAAAGACCTGCCCTCCCGGTGCAACTTGGGATAAGAAAAGCTGGTCATTTTTTTCTGAACTCTGCTGTTGCATTATTTCTAAACTACAAAAAAACACCCATTTGTTTTACCTACCACAATCAAAATCTCCTACCCCAAGAAGAAAGAGCATCTCAAAAAGCCTAGATCAAGTTCTTGGTAACAGAAATGCTATTACTTTTATACACTTCCTAACTTATGTCAAGCCTGAGAACTTTTATGTTCCACTTACTCCAAATGAGGGGTTTGCCAGTGACTACACTTCTTATTCAGAAAGTCACCTTAAATAAGAAAGTCACCTTAAAAAAGTATTTTTTAAAACATTTTTAGAAAACTATACTGGGACACTGCTTCTTTATCACCTCTTCACTGACTGATGAAGGGATCAAAGGCAAGAACCCCAACTTTTACCAACAAGTGTGAAAAATGGAATACAGAAAAGCAAAGAGGAAAGAGCTCTTTACATCTCTCTGGGTCCTTGTCATCACCTTTCCAACAGGTATCAGGAACTATTTCTATAGCACCATGCCTCCATTCTGTATGGCAATTTCTGCTTAGATCCTAGGATCTCGTATCAAGCTGATTTCACTGGACAAAATACATCTCCTGTTCACTGTTAGGATGGTTTAGAAGTCCTGACTCCAACCTTCTTACTTGCATCAGAAGACTGAGCCAAAAAGCTTAAAAATCATTGGGTATTACTGTTGTGGTGGGTTGACCCTGGCTGGGTGCCAGCTGCCCACCTAAGCCCACTCAACCACTCCCCCTCCTCAGCTGGGCAGGGGGAGAAAAATATAACGAAAGGCTCATGGGTGGAGATAAGGACAGAGAAAGATCACTCACCAATTACTGGCACAGGCAAAACAGACTTGACTTGGGGGGAAAATGAATTTTGAATTTATTACCAATCAGATCAGAGAACAATGACAAATAAAACCAAATCTTAAAACACCTCTCCCACCCCTCCCTGCTTCCCAGGCTTAACTTCTCTCCCAATTTCCACCTGCTGTCTTAGTTCCCAATCCCCTCTGCAAAGCAATCAGATCTTTTTGGAAGCTGTTAACGTGCAGGCCCAGGGCAATTACATAAGATGTTATTTTAGTCATGAAGAACACATTAAATTTTGGATTCTGCCACTGTTGCAGATTAGCACAATGAAATTCTTTATCAGCTTTTCACTAATGATGTCTAGGTGCTTGGGGACCATGATATGCTTCTTTACCCCTTTCTGGAAGCTGAATTTAAGGCTAACCAGATACTAAATTTTCTGGCCCCAGCTCCTTCTCATCAAAAGACATCTATGTCTTCTGTCTTCTTGAAAATATGCTCAAAGATAATGTTAATAGGAGCTCCTGACTGATTCTGAATGGTTTCAGAAGTTGCACTGCCTGCTGGAAAAGGATATGGAGTTAGATGGACCTTTGGTCTTAATCATGACAGTTATTATTATTTGAAAACTTATCATATTAAAGAGCACCCAAACACTTTCAGGTTTGTAACGGACTCAAGTGTTACGTAGCTGGGCTGCAGGACTTCACTGACAATGCAAGTAACAAGTTTTACTCATTAGCGTTGCATTTAACAAACAAGTCTTGCATTAGTATGTGATACTAGATGCCAACTGCAGATTTAAAATGAACTGCCTCAACAGACATCCTGGCCAGTCTTGTGTTCAACACAAACAGGAAGTCATGTCCCAAGACCTCAAAACACCAAAGTTTTCCTTCAGCCTATTTCAAAACAGCACTATATTCTCAAACAATGTGGTTCACTTACAAATTGATCTTTGTAGATTTCTCTGATCTAAGTGCATAGCTACTTCTTAAAGTAAATAAAATCCAAACAGAAGCAGGCCATTTATATAGCAGCGTTTCCATTTCGGAATTAAGTGTCCCACCATGGTTCACAATCATTTTTCCAGAGAATTGCCCTTCCTGCTGAACTTCATGAAGAAAAGTGGGAAAAACATTTACTTGACTGTAGTATCACCCAAGACTAACTCTGCTCCTCTGTTTATTTCATACTGACTGGCTTTCTGACCCAAGATTTTGTAATAGAGATAAAATGTAGCAACTTGTTTTATTCATGCAGCTTACTGACAAACTACTCGAAAGGTTTACAAACCCAGAACTCTGGAAATACAGATTTAACTAAAACATTGCTCTAGCTAGACTCACTTAAATGTCACAACTGAAAGATTTAGTGTGCTTACTCTCTGCTTATTAAGTAAATACTTCCAGTATTTCCAAATTAAGAAACTCTACAACTGAGACTTAAGTGAACACAACATAAGCTCCAGAAGTAGAGGAGGTATCTACCTGGAAAAAATAAAGTTATAAGTAAAAAAAAGTTAATGTTAACCTTTAAAATGCAAGTATCCTTAGCTGTCCCAGTCTAGTAAGAAGGAAGAATAGTAAGCATTAAAAGTGTTCTGAATTTTGAAGTAATTACAGAAAAACAACACTCAGTGTACTAACTCACCCTGGAGGAAAAAACACAGTAATCCAATTCAAAATAGTCTATGTCTGTCCAGAGAGATTACCTTCTGGAAGTATAGTAATTATATTTGTAAAGTAAAATCACTTATGCCTGGGAGGGGGAGGCTCAAGGGATTATTTTTTTTTTAATTTGAAATGTGTAAAAGCTTCATAATGGTATGAATGCTGAGAAAATAATTTTGTGTACAAATGCACACACTCTGTGTAATGGTCTTTTTCGGTGGTGGGAAACAGGTATGTGTAACCAGTAAGGCTGTAGAACACCAGATGGCCAGCATGAACAGACATACAGCTCCACTTTTCCATACAGTGCTCATACATTCTAAGCTAAGTAGCGAGTGTTTTGGAGCTTCTTGCAATAGCACATCTTGCCAAACTTGTAATTAGACTAATCCTTGTAACTCTATACAGAAAAAGTTCCTACTGGTTCCACTGGAAAGTTCACCATATAGGTTTTTGCCGGTACCTTATAAATTAGATTACTTTAAAAAAGTATATATATAAAAGTATATATATAAAACAGTATATTCTTATGACCACTAACTTACCTAATAGTCCACATAAAGTGTTTTAATTCATTGCCAGTAAATAGCAAGACCTAAGAGCACCATTCTGACAGTCTCACTGTGATACAAAACTGTCTCAAAACAGTTTTGGTGGCTTTACAGAGAAATAAGATGTGTGGTCAAACAAGGCCTAACTTTATGTGTTGCCTACAAAAAAATAACTTTACTAGGAGCCAGAAGCTCAAGTTTTGAACAGTTAAAAAGAAACAAAGTGAAACAATACCAGAAGCTTGGAATCTGGTATCAAGTCACTTCTCTTGGAAATTTCAAGTGACTTATGACAATACATCTTGAGAGCTTTCACTTTATTAGGAGTCCATCTGCTGAACAGTCCACTCTTCTCTTTTCCATTTCCTATTCATTAGTATCAATGAAGTACTTCCTTCTGAAGACCCCTGCTCAGCAGTTTTACTGTTGCTCCTTAAAGCTTTTCTGAGTTGTAATAGCATAGAATCTGACCTAAAACACAGAACTGTATGGTAAACTTGGTAAGAACTACACATTTCATTCTGCTGCTGTTTAGTTAGTCTGTGCTGTTTGCAGAGCTGTTTGCTAAGATTTGGCAGTTAAATGCATGTGCTTCAATTCATAGCTAATAAATCCTGTTCAACAGTAAACTTGCACACTTCCAGGTGACAGCACAAAAAGTCCCAGTAAACAGACTGGGGCAACTTCCCCAAGCAATAAACTACTGGATGGGAGATTCACTTCTTGATCCAATTTCTAAACCAAGACTTCTAAATATATCAAGTTTTGTCTACAGTGGATTTTTTTTTTTAAATGTGCTACTTACTTGTTAAGTAGCACCGGCTTATTTATCACTGTATGCAGCAAAGCAAACAGGCACCCATACAGAAATAGCGGGCGCCTGTCACGCATCCAGAGCAGCAGTTGCAACTTCCCCGAGCAGGTCCCCAGCGTGGATGTCGCAGTGCAGCCACCAGAGGGCGCGTTCGAGCTACATTTCTGCTGAGAAACAGGAGGGGCTCTGCCTCGCGCTTTCAGCCTGGACACTCGGAACTTCACACAAAATAAAATAAAATGCAACCTTTCTACACCCTTCTCACTAGTGCACATTCAGTCACTCTCTCATCTAAATAGCAAGATTTCTAACAATGTCTTGATCCCTGAGAGCTACACCTTGGGAGCCGGGATGGGATGGCAGGGGGGAGAAGACGGACGTGTGGATTTTTTCCTACCTAATAATGTGTCAAACTTAAGACACAATTCAACTGCCAACTCTTCAATCGTCTCTTAGTCCTTTCCTAATGTTTCTTGTAGTGTATTTACTGTCTGTCCTCAAAACTGCCCAAACATTTCTCCCTTCTGGCAACGGGAACATGAAATGGACACGATTTCTGCAGGCAGCCGCACAAGGATGAAGGTGCTCAACCATCAGTCAGAGCAACTCAAGCACAGTCATGAACTCTACAGGACCAGCTAATGTTACAGAAGTGCTGTCTAAAACCCAGTAACACCAGTTACCAGTTTATCTTGCTTCCCAAAGAACAGTGATTCAAATGTAGCATGCCCATTTTATCACTCTTGAGCCAAGACACCTATGAGATTATCACAGAGTTTATGATGGACAACCTCTTATCATAGAATTGCTTGGTTGGAAAAGACCTTTGAGATCATCGAGTCCAACTGTACCTATCCACTACTAAACCATATCTCCGAGCACCCCATCTACTCTACCCTCAACCACCTCCCCGGGCAGCCCACTCCAGTGCCTGATAACCCTTTCAGTGAAGAATTCTTTCCTGACATCCAATCTGTACTTCCCCTGGTGCAACTTAAGGCCATTGCCTCTTGTTCTATCACCAGTTGCCTGGGAGAAAAGACACACACCTGCCTCGCTATAACAGGTTCAGGCCAAGGTTAAATTTTATCTATGCAGCAAGTGGGCCACCCCAGAGAAAACTGTGAAGGAATGAAACAAAAATCACAGGGCCAGCCCAAATATCACTAGTGTATCACTTCATAAATAAGCTTCACTTGAACATTGCTTTAAATATCACACACAGCAATGTACACCAGGAGTTTGTCCTCAGAGGGCAGATCACATATGACAAATGCCAATTACATCAATCAACATGCTTCTGGAAGCTGCTCAAATACTACATAAGTTAAATAAAGAGCTTCACTGATCAGAACTCACCAAATCAAGCACTGCCCAACCCACTTTGCTCCTGCTTACCAAATCTAGTGTAAGCAGCAAAACTACAGCAGTAGATCTGTAAAAAGAGACTGAATATCTGCATGATTTGCATTCAGATGACTGCCTTACAGTCATACACTCCATAAACATTAAGATTCACTTAACAGTTTCTCCCTGCCCGCATGTTCTTTACCAATGAATGCATAAACTGAACTTTCAACTGTTAATCACACCTCTTCCTCCTGCACTTCTAGTGACCTGAAAAATGCTAGTGAAGCTGTAAGAAGCAGTATGGCTATGGTAAACTTAGTATCATCCAAGCAAATTCTGTCCAGCAACACTGTGCTTTGCTACAGCACAATAGTTCACAATACAGTAAGCCAGAATTGCTTGGAAAGGCTAAATAAACTTTTCGCTCCTTTCATTCACTAGACTGCAGTTTGCCTTCCCGGTTTCAGAACTTCTGCTGTATAAGCAGTTTCATTGTGCCAAAAAGACTTCTGTAAACTTCAACAGTGGATCAGGAAAGACATGGAGTGGAATTTTAATAAGAAGATATGTAAAGGCTGACTTACCAATTGGCCTACTGACTTGTTAAAAAAAAAAAAATCAATGTCACATAAATAGTTGTTGACATGTTTTACATACAGAACCTCTCACATGATAGCTGCATGCCTATCTCCAAATATAACACTGGTAACTAATGAAGGAACATGAAATCAATTTTTTTTAATGTATCAAGGACTGTAATAACACAGCCAGAACAGCTGATATATTTTTCTTTCATTCCCCTACAGATTTACTTGAGTGCTCCCCTCCACTGTGTTATTAGTCTTAAGAAAAAGCTTTACCCTACCTGTTTACCCTCAGTCTATTTACCCTATCTATTTACCCTCAATTTACTTTCCTCCATTCTGTGTTTACATAATTAAAATGGCAGCACTGTAACTTTTCATTAATGCTTATTTGACCAGTGGGTGGAGATAAGGCTTTAATTACAAAATTAAAACCAAACTATTTGAGTACCCACTTTTACTACAGAAATAATATTTGAATGCCAGCACTACCTCAGTAAGAGAGGTTTAAATTAACTATCCTAAAATAAAAATTTAAGCTATTTTTCTTACCTCCTAATTTTCATTATTTCAACAGTATCTTGACAAAACATTTGGAATCAAGAAGTAAAGCTTATTTGAAATCAACAATTGCGTCTCCACCTAAAAATGAATTTAACTGAAACAGTAATTAGATCCTTTGAGATTCGGGTCAGCAAAAGCTGTAAGAGCAATATTTTGGCGTAAGATGTAAAGAACTGGTTTCCTCACCCCTAAAAAAAACTGCTTGTAGAAACCACTCACATTCCCTGCAGTCAGCATAGATTTCACAAGTTCCCCACTCTTAAACAGTTGCTTGTCAGAATGCAAAACTAGTCAATACTCTTAAAACAATGTATCCAAGTAATTTCTTAAATAACACCTGTTGCCAGTAAATCTGAAATGTCGTCTGATTTAAATATCTTGCTAATTTCCACTATGCTTTCATGAGACCTGGACACTAACATTAGAACAAGTTATTTAAATAACAAACGTGCAAAATCCACAGAACGGCTGCTAATATGAAGCATTCCTAATATGTAACACCTTTTTTTTTGTTTAAGACAAAGAGACCTTGAAAATAATTAAACATGAGGTAAAAGTAGAGAATCTCCCATTTTCAAATTTTAATTTTTATTATTTAATATGGTTTTGAAATTACTTACCATCATTTTAAAGGCAACAATCAACCCGAAATAGGAATGTAAATGTTCTGATATGGCAAAACACCTTTCCTAACCTCTTTTCTTCTCTTTTTTGTCTTCATTATTCTTGTAAGAATTACATCAGCCATAACTAAATAATTCAGGCTTGCTTTAATCTGAAAAAAGCAATTTTTAAGTCACAGGATAGCACATTAACATCACAATGCTTTGTTTATCCTACTGCAAAAGACAACAGTTTTGCTGTAGTATAACCTGAGATCCACCTGCAGGTGGTTATAATGACCATGGAATCAGGTAATACCTTAACTTAAAAATTATCTTGACTCCTCCTTCCAAAACCTGAACCATTCTTCTGACATTTTGTTGAACTCACTCAGATTAGAAAGACTTAAGTCACAATTGTACTGAGCTAGCCAAAACCGCACCTACTGGTCCACCTATTTGGCACTGCTTTCTAGCTAGCACACTTAAATAAAATCTTAGAGCTGTTTTAAGCTTTGAAACAATCATCATCTACTACTTATCCTGTGATAAGAGTCACATTGACACACCTCTGTCAATAAAAACACACCATTATATTCCTCTAATGCTATTTGTGGCCACCAGCACATCTGTATTTCAGCCTGCCTCTCACATGTCAGCCTGAACTAAACTCACTTTTCCCCAGGACCCTTTACGAGCTGCTTCTATTATGGAGGACAATAAAATCACTTTCCCTCTCACAGACTTGCTCTTAACTCTGCCATCATATTCTGCTTCATACTTAGACACAGAGAGAGAGAGAGAGAGAGAGAGAAAGAATGAGCAGCAAAAAGCAAGTTCAGAGTTCAGGTGTAGGTAGTGTTGAGAATCCATCTGTCCATCCTGTGGTACTCCTTCTGCAGCAAATACTCTTGCCTTATCTACTAGCATGATCACTACCTCAGTCAACTCCCTCAAAACTGGATGAGTCTTTTCTATAGCATAAGAAAAAATTCACTGATCTAGAGATCAATGTCCTGCACAGAGGAGCGAAGGGCACTCACAAGAGCCTGGGACAGTCACATCAAGTCAGAACTTTAAATCACCTATAACTATAGCAGAAAGCATGGTTTTAAAGCGGGACACTAATCTTTTATAAAACTGCATTCAAATTTTAAGTAATTTCTACAAATACATTTAGAAAAACAGAATGATTCAGGTACTGAGTCACTGTACAAAGAGACTCATGCTAAAGACTCTCTTGCCTGTCATTATGGTACTATAAAGTTTTCCCCAGATCACTGACATTTGTCTCTGCATGTAAAAATACCCAACACAAGGACCTAATATCAAGTTGGAGCTTGATTCTGATGGAAGAAGCCAAGTATTTTGAGGACAATGCTTAACACATCCTCAACAGCTCGAAATAAAGCCTTGCAAATTATTTCGTAGATTATTTAATTTTCCTGCTTTTTCTGTGGTTAAACACCAACTAAAACCGCCAAAAGCAGAAGCTATATTGCCTAGATTTCTGTTACTTTTTACCTCCCTGAGGTTTGCATACACAATAATTCAGAAAAAAAGATCAGATTAAAATTTCATGCTTTAAATAAGAAACGTCCCAAGTCAGGGTTATTGCAGACACTCATTCTCTCTACTAGCCTTCGTTAAGGCTCCTTCATATTTGCCAGGCATGTATTCACTACTTCCTGTCTTACTATTATTTTATTTCAAAAAACTCAAAACATATTTGATTAAACTATGATTTAAGTTAATAGCTTCCATTATTTGTTTAAATAAAAAAAAAAAAAAAGGAACAAGAGGTAGTTCAAGAGAGGTCCAATTGCACATATGTTGCAACAGCTTTTCAATCATTTTGGAGACTTTCAGTATGCACACTTAGCCTACTAATATAGCAGCAGAACAGACACCATTCCACATAGCTGGAACAGCATCTTTGTCAATAATTTCCCTATTAAGTAGTTCTTGACAAGGCAGGCTGAAACAGCAGTGATCCATAGGATCTGAAACAAATGCAAGCACTCAGAATTCAAAGAAGTTTGATATACACATTTTTGGTTAGATGCTGAAGGCTCCATAAAAAAAAAACAAAACAAAAATCCCCCCCAAAAAATCAAAACCAAACAAAGAGAGTAGTAAAGTGTCTCATATAGAAAAGACAAGGAAATAAAAAACAACCAGGGTACCAGCATTATGACACCATGCCTCAGTACTGCAGATTTTTCACAGCAATATGGATCTTGGGTAATCTATACAGTGCAATACTCCAGGAACAAAATAAGGAGAGTAAGATCATCAATTCAAAACATTCCAAAGGAGGGAAGAGGAAATTAAAGATTTCTCTGAAGAGCCCTTTAAAAATCACATTAAAATGAGCTCAAACTAGACTCCAATTATCAGCACTTTATTTAAATGAGAATTTTCTCATGGCATTTCCAAGAAGAATTTTTTGACATATGTTGTACAGTCCAGTCACATGGTAAAGTGTTAAAAGCCAACCACCTCAGCAGAAATAAAAGGAAACATTATGATGCTAGCATCAACTCAACCAGTTTAATAGACACTATTTGTTCAGAAGCAGCATGCTAAGATTTGTTCAAAGCCTCCTCTAGTCTGACATCTATTTATAGCTGCTCAGCCTCCCTACCAATTTCTCACAGCCCCTCCTCCCCTCAAAGCCAAGTCAGGGAAGTTTAATGGATATAATCCTGGGCCTTGTGCCGCAAGATGGTCAGGAGATCTGCAACTCTCCTCCAGTGATCCCATGTGCAATAAGACCAGGAGTAATGAGAAGAGAATGGCCTAACCTACAGAGGAGCCAAATACATGGGATAAAGCTCTTTAGGAACAAACTCATTTTTCCTCTGCCAGCCTGCTGACGGTAATGAACCACATAAGCATCAGAGCCTAAGCAAAAGATACCTGCCTCCTTCCTCCTCACCACAGAGCAAGAGCCTGAGCTAACTGCCTTGAAAGCCAAGACAGAAGCTATCCAAGTCAGCTTTGACCCCTGGACAGCAGCAATGTCATCCATGTACCTTCCCAGTTATAGTATAAAGCTATTACTATATGTTGTACCTTCCTCAAAGAAACTAGGAGGCTGATGGCTTTTTTTCAGTGCAGTTTCTGGCTAATGAGCAATATCCACCATCCAGCCATGCACGTGCACATCTTTATAAAGCACTGATCCAGACAGGCTCTCTTTCACCAGCATCCCCACCAACAGCCGTAACACCACAAAAAGGGTGCAGATATTTTCCTGCATACAGAGCACAGTGCCACAGGCTGAACTCTGCTACAAGCTCTGTGCATCCTCGGTGCCTCTTCTACCACCTACATCCACTTACCTGTACTACCAGGACAGAGACCAAGGAGATGACAGCACCACTGGAAACTCCTGCCTACCCGATTTCAACCACATTTTCTCCCCTTTACCCCCTTCAGAGGCAGACGAAAGGGGAGGGATGAGTTCCTCGGGAGGAAAATAAGCAGGGAAAGGCCGGGGCAGAGATCAAGAGAAGAGGAATCGCCCCAAAGGGAGAACAGATAATCCCAGAGAGACGAGGTTGCAGAGGGGCATAACCGGGGAGGGAGGGACAGGGACAGCGAACCGGGGGGATAATCCAGCAGAGAAAGGGGGAGATAATCCCCTGGGAGGAGGGGGGAGGCGGAGGATCCCGGAGAGGGAGGGGCGGGAAATCTGATAATCTCCATGAGGAGAGAAAATACCGGGAAAGGGGTGGGGGAAGGAGGGTGGGCGGGTAGATAATCCGGAGCGGCAGATGAAGAGCGAGTCTCCCGGGGACGCATCCGGAGGCGGGAGGAGGAGGGTTAATCCTCGCTCTAGGGGCAAAAAAATCCCTCTTCCCCGACTCCGGCGCTGCCATGTTCGCTCCCCTGCAGGCCCGCCCGGCACCGGTACCTGCGGGCTGGCGGGAGGCTCTTCCCTCCTCACGCCACAGGCACATGGGGCGGCTCCGCTCCAGCCGCTGGGGCAGCGCGCCCCGCTCTGGCCGCCCGGCTCCGGGGCAAGGGGCTCGGCCGGGATCGCCGCGGGACCCCGCCTCCCACCACGGTTTCCCCGCCGGCTTGAAGGGAGGGAGAAGCGGGCGAGGGAACCCTCCCCCCGCACACGCGACCTCCTCGCCGGTACCGCAACTCACCGGCTGGCACCGGCTCCCGCTCCCCGTCCCCTCCTCAGCGGGCGCCGCTCAGCCCCATCTACGAACTCGGGCGCGCGAGCCGGCAGTTGGCGGAGGGAGAGCGCGAGCCAGAGGTGCTGCCGCTTCCCCCGCCGGCTCCGCCGCCGTTCCTGCCGCTCTGCGCCCGCCTGGGCGCGCGCCGCCGGCGTGGCTGTAGCACGCGCTCGCGCTCCTCCTCCCCCGCCCCCTGCCTCCCCGGCGCGCGCGCGGCCTCCGCGGCGATGGCGCGCGAGCACCTCCCCCGCCTCCCGGAGCAAACGGCTGGGCGCCTGAGGGGGCGCGCGCGCGCCTCTGCCTCGGCCCCAGCCTGCCTGCCCGCCCCGCGGCGGACCCCGCCCCCGCGAGCGCGCGTGTGTGTGTGAGGGAGGGAGGCTGAGAGTGTGAGCGGGCGTGTGCGAGGGCGCGCGGCCGCGGGAGGGTCTGCGTGTGTCAGTGCGTGTGTGAGGCAGCACCTCTGTGTGTGCCTGCGCGTGTGAGCCGGGGAGCGTACGGGTGTGTCGGGGAGGGAGCTGCTGTGGGAGGGCAAGGGGGCCTGAGGGTGAGTGTGTGATGGAGAGCGCTGGTGCGTGAAAGAGCAAGCGTGTGCGTGTGCGAGTGTGAGCGTGGCCCCAGGCTGTGGAGCACAGAATCACAGAATTGCCTAGATTGGAAAAGACCTTTAAGATCATCGAGTCAAATTGTAATAATTTGTTCCTCAGCTTGTCTTCATTCACTTTTTCCTTCTCTTACTGACTTTCCAGAAATTTTTAAATACAAGTCTACAGTTCAACTGTAATCTACTTAATTATGCTATTTTAAGAATATACAATAGCCTGGTGTGGCATATGGTAACCCTTAATAATAAGTTGTCTCAATGCACACTGGGTTTTGCTTGGGGAAAGGGAAAGCCAGAACTACGTGGGGGTAAAGTTTGAGCAGAAAATCCACAAGGTATCGATTTTCATTTTAACAGATTGTGGTGGTTTAACCCACAGTGGGACCATGCGATCCTGCACTCACTCCCCCCACGCGGTGAGATGGGGTGGGAGTCACAACAAAGGGGGCACGGGATTAGGATGAAGGACAGGGAGGGCTCACTCACCAGTTGTGGTTACCGGCAAAACAGACTCAAACTTGGGGAAGAAAAATCAATTTAATTCATTTCCATTCATCTGAGTAGCACAATGAGACATAACAACCACATCTTACAACACCTTCCCCACCCCTCCCTTCTTCCTGGGCTCAAATCACTTTGCTCCCGATTTCTCTAGTTTCTCCCTACCCAGCAGCACAGGGGACAGGGAATGGGGGTTCAGTCAGTTCACCTCTGCTGCTCTTCCCAGCACGAAAGTCCAGGAACAAAGTGTTCCAAAGCAGCTTCCCATGGAGTCATGGGCTTATTTGGGCACAGCTCCTGGCTCCGGCATGGGGACATCCACGGGCTGCAGAAGGGACTCCGGTCCAGCGCACCTCCTCCCCCCCAGATCTGAGGGTCCACCCCCACTCTGGCATTGAGCATCTCTTGGGGTCTTAATTCAATCACACTTGCCTTCAGGGTCAGCTTTCCTGCTCCAGTATGGAGTCCTCCATGGTCTACACGTGGGTATCTGCTCTACCATTGAGCCTCCATGGGTTGCAGGGACCTCATTTACCTTCTCCTACTCTATGCAGTTGAACTGGGTGTCTGAGGTTCTCTGTCGTCCTCCTCCTCCTTCTTCTTGGCAACAAAGCTCTCTCTTTGTTTAGGCCTATGGTTGTCTTTTGTTCAGGTCAATGGCCTCTCCTCCAGGTTCTCTCCACCTTCTATTCAGGACAGTCCTTCCCCTCACCAATATGGATTGGCAGAGGTGTTTCTCTAGTGCTCATTGGCCCAGCCTGGGCTGGGGGTCTCTTCCTTGGAGCCAGGGGAACTGTTGCCCTCACAAGGCAGCCCTTTCCCCACTACCAAAACTGAACCCCCCCGCCACACACACACACAAACTCAACACACAGGTTCAGATTGTGCTTTCCTACCATATAACAAATAAACTGATTTTTATGCAAGCAAAGGTATCAAAAGAAGTAGCATGTCTATGACAGGCATAATTAAAGAAATTGTGGAACAGCAGCCAGCAGGTGAAAATCTTTCTGAGTGATGACTAAAGATGCATCAAGTAAATAAGATCTTGCTGTCCTCACCTTAGGAAACCAACATGTAAAATTCCTTTAGGACTTATTTCTCCTTACTCTTTAAATTCCAGTAACTACCAAAAGCTCTGTTTCAAAAAGAGTGACTGTGCTGAGAGCTTCACAAGCACGTAGAATTATGCATCCCCCGGTCCAAAGAGCTTACAGCCCTCCTGCGATTTCTCCATAAAAAAGACCAAACTGAACGTATTTTTGGTAATTTTCCTCACAAGCAGTTATCTCTTCCTTATTAAACTGAAAGGAAACGTAATGCATCGTGAGGGATTCTAAGCTAAGTAATGGTCTACCACCCTTTCAGTGGTGGAACCCCTGCAGCAACAATGGAAAAACTGACAGATGTAGAAAATCCTCACCCCAAAAAATAACACCAGACCTTTCTCTCTCCTTTGCCCCTCATTTATTTTTTGTGATATACTAATGGAAAATCTTTTGAACCAGAGCCACAAAACACATAAATGTCATCTCGTCCTGTATTTCACAACTCAACATCTTGTTGACTTCTCTTACAGTTCCCTGTGTTTGACATTATTCTGTTAAGGAGAAAGGCTTGTAGCAATTTATGCTGGCATCTTTCATGGTATCCTGGCTTTACCTTCGTGGCCAATGAAAGAAAATTGCTTCACTGCAAAACTTAAGAAATTCCTTATTACGGTTCAACTCAAAGCTTGAACCCAAACCTGTGAAACATGAAAGCCTGGTTTTGGCTGTAACAGAAATATCAGAACACAAAGTACTTTGACTACTCCACAACCTTTTTTAATGTCTTCCATGATGGCCTCGGCAGCTGCTATTTGGCTATTAGAGCCCTTTGGCAAATATGTCCCAAATGCTCACACACTGTTTCTTGCCCACTACTTAATCCATTTGACCCATTATGGTCAAGGAAGAAACAGAGATTTATTGTTTTAGAGAAGAATTTAGAAACTGATGTTTACCCTCTGGCAGGAATTATCATATCCTTTTGGATTTTTATTACTTACATTCACCTGCTGCTCACAACAGAAATCCCCTATCCAAGGACGGCCATTAGGACCCTGATGGTGCAGTTCAATCTGATAGCTTTGCATCATTCCTGCAGTGCAAAAGGACTGTAAATCTCTCTTATCCATTTAACAGACAATTACTGCACTTCAGCCAAGCCTCACCATGTTCCCAGTTTAGGGTTGAGATGGGGACCTGGCCAGGGCTGACTTATGCCCCAGCAATTTATGGCTAGTGATCATGGTCAGCCAGGCATAAATTAGAAGAGTGCCAAAACCAAGTTGCTTTATGCCAGGGATTATCTCAGTCCCTGTCTAGCCACAGGATTCAGGGAGCATAAAGACTGTACGGTCAGTCAGCCCTCAGACTTTTGGGCTGATTGATTAGTATTCACTTGAACTGGAGTTTATGACTCTACAGAGCTTTGAACTCTACCTTTGATGATACAAATCTCACTCAAGCAAAAGTTTTCTTTTACTATGAAGTCTGATGCTGCTCTCTGTAGGTACAGAGACTAGGATTGCTGATGTTGTGACAATTCTCTGCTAGTGCTACAAGTAACATGGTAGAGGTCCTTCTCCAGGGTCTTTGGGTTTTGCTAGGGTTCCTACCCTGATGTAGAGGGGTTACAGGAGCAGACACTCCAGCGTACAAACCGCAGGAAGGGGTTTTCAGTCCCCTTGCAGTTCTGGGTATACAAATGGAAAACAAAACCCATAATCACCATCAACACCACCATGGTTGCTTATTACTGGAGGAATGATCTGATGTCACTATGCCAAATTTTTCTCTGTCTTATGCTCTGCAGAATTCTGTGTCTGAATTCTCTGTCACTGTTCTGATGACTATGTTAATGACAAAATGAACAGATGTACCCACAGAAGAGCTGCTTCTTTGAGTTAGTTCCCCTTTTTATATCTAATTATGGTGGGGAACTGATGTTGAACACTTAATGGACTTCAAGATATTACCTTTTTTAAAATGATGTTTTAAGCTGATTGCTGGCATACTCGGCAAGTCCGGTGTTCTGTCTACTTTAGCTTACCAATGTCTAACTTGGATAATGAGTTGTTATGAACAGTCTTCAGACAGCTGAAACTCTAAACTACTTCTTTATTTGATAACCCTTAAAATACACTGTCTTCATCACCTAATAATTTACAGAAAATAAAGTGTCCTCTTTGCTGCATTTATTACTATTTGGGAACCTTACAATGATAATTTGTTTATGCATCCACTGGCATATCATCTAGGATCACCATTATCAAAACGGTGAGATTTTTTTATTAAGTTCTTTGTGCCAAAGAAATGAGCTGGGGGGAATTTGGGTATACAGTGTAATTTCATGTCTGTACACAAAGCATCATTCAAGATTTTCAAAAAGATCCAGCAAAGACAGCAAAATCTACAAGAAATTGCATGATTTTCCGAACTATCCCAGAGGAACTCATTAAAAGATCACATGGATGATTACAAATATTGAAGGTAAAATAAGAACTGTTTTCTTTTGGGAAGGTGTGTGTGATCAAAATCACAATAATTAGGAGAATGTTAATTTACATGGAAAGGCAATATGAAAGAATAAAAGGAGACAGTACCTACAGAGTTAAAAGGCTATATGTCTAATTCCTATGCTATTTTCATCACTGAGGTCCGTTTGCATGTGAAATTCAACTCCACAGGAGGAGATAATCAAGACAAATAATATGGCTTTATTTTTAAAAGGGGTGGATAATTTCATGGCAGCTTACAACATTGGTAACTGGGCAAGCTAAGATAATAAGGCTAATCAAATCTCATGCTTCACAGCACTAGTTCCCTGAGGGGTCAGGAAAAATCTTTCCACTATATACCACACTATACAATTAGCAAGGTTATTATTGGGGAGCAGAGGTACAGCCTCCTAAAGCAACAAGCTTTTACCGTTATCAGGGAATAGAGGCTGTACTTGGGCAGATAGAGAAAAGAGCATTGTTTTCTTGTACCACTTCTGTTCCTCTTCCTTGTCAGAGTTTTAGAATTAGAGTACTTGGGTTAGTTAAAAATAAATAAATAAATAAATAAATAAATAAATAAATAATAAAAAAAAATATATATATATATTTCCCCTGAACATGATTACCTAAGTGCATTGCTATCTCAAATCTGTCAAAAACTCACACCTGTGACTGGTAGCCCAGTTCAAAAATATCTGTCACTGCCTGGACACAGGAATGGTATTGATTAAGCTGTGGCAGGTTGCAAGTGCACATTGCCCTCTGGTTAGGTCAGTAATGTTACAAAATCTGCTTCTCAGCAGTGGTTTAGTCAGAAAAACATAGTCTGAAATTATGATCAGCTCCTAACTAGGAGCTGAAATGACATGTGTTTGGAATATTTAGTTTTGGAAGTACTGTTCATTTTCTTTAATTGCCTGAACATATTGTTGTAGGTGTTCTGTGTGTATACTTGAATTTTATTTTCCATCAGTGTGTGCACCAGAGAATTATTTTATCTGCAATTGAAAATATTTAGCTATTTTTTCTGCAAAATTTATGTCCTGTATGTGAATGTGGTACTTTTTATGAGTTGGTGGGGTTTTTTCTTACGAGGTGGAGGAAGCACAATAGCGGAACAATATCCTTTGAGAAGCTATGTTATGAAAAGAGCTCTCTTGCTATGAGGTATACCTCAAACACAAAGAGCAGGCATTTCCCCTATCTCAAAGATATTTATTATAAATGTAGTAATTATTTTGGGGTGACCTATTCTTTTTCCCTGTGCACAATTTATGTGCACTCTCAACTCTCAGCCCACATACTGTTCAGAGCAGGGAAAAAACCAAAACACAATCTCACCTCCATCTTGAAATTTGGGTTAAATGACAGGAAATCTAAAAACCTGAGAGGAGCTTACATAAAGATAATTTCACTATTTCTTCACAGGTGCAAAAGCGCTAATCATATGAAGAATATTCAGCCCCTTTCTTTCACTAGACTGCATGACTGAGAGCTGTAGAAAGTTCAGCTAGATTAAGTTGAATTTTAAAATCAAATTTTTGCTTATTCCTCAAGTCTCAGGAACAAGTTCAGTAAAGGGTCTACTGTCTACAGTATCCTCCTGAATACAGAGTTAGACACAAAAGATCCATACAGCTGAACAACAAAAATGTGGGTCTGTTTCTGAATAGAGTAGGTGTTTTAGTGACAACAGACACACCTATGTTTTAGGTACTCAATGCCTTCTTTCTCCAGTTCTTCACCAATGCGTTCTCACAGGCCTCTGTGCACGGAGGAGGAGAAGTAACAGCAGTGGATGAAAATCATGACGGGGATTACTTGTGAGAACTCAGCTCATACAAGTCCATGGGATCAGATGGGCTGCATCTGAGAGAGCTGAGAGGGCTGCCTGATGTCCTTACAAGGCTGCTCTCTACTAGCTCTGAAAAGTCATATTGATCAAAGGAGGTCCCTGACAACTGAAGAAAGGCACCCATCTTCAGAAAAGGACAACAGGATTATTTGGGAAACTACAGGAGGGACAGCCTCCGTTAAGTTCCTGGGAAAATCCTGGAGCAAGTCCTCTTGCAACACAAATCTGGGCATATGAAGAAGGTGACTGTAAAAAGTCAGCATGGTTTTGCAAACAGTCTATTGTGCCTTACCAACCTGAATATGTTTCTATGGTAAAATGGCTGGATTTGTGGATGAGGGGAAAGCCATGGATCTCAAGACTTTATCAAGGCTTAAAAAGCTTAATAAACTACAGTAAAGTTTTTGACGCTCTCCCACAATGTCCTTTTACCCAGGTTCACAGGTTTCAGTCTGGATGAGCAGACAACCGGATGGATTGGATGATCAGGCCCAGAGGGCAGTAGTTAATGGACCATGCTGTACCCAGAGTAGCAAGAGTAACAAATGGAGTACCACAGGGGTCTGTCCTGGAACCTGTCCTGTTTAACAGCCTTAGCAATGACCTGGAAGAGGTGACAGAGTGTTGGTTGCTTAACAGATATGTAGATGAGACCAGGTCAGGAGTACAGTTAACATGCTGCTGGGGAGGGCTGCCGTCCAGAAAGATTTTGACATGCTGAAGGAATGTGCTGACAGAAACCTCAAGAAATTCAGCAAGGACAAAGGCTGAGTCCTGCACCAGAGATGGACTAACCGCTTGCACTGATGCAGGCTGGGGGGAAAAGTGTCTGCCTGTTTGGGCAGCAGCTGCTCTGAAAAGGCCCAGAAGGTATTAGTAGACAGTGAGCTGAACATGACCTGGGAGTGTCCTCTGGCAGCAAAGATCAACAGCAACCCAGGCTGTAGTGATATAGGAGGGAAGTCATTATATTATTACCACCCATTACTTGGCACTTTGTTAGACCACACTGAAATACTGCCTCCAGTTTTGAGAACTCTTAGTGCAAGATAGATGTTGAATAAACTGAAGTAAGTTCAGCAGAGGGTCACCAAGATGGTTGGGGGCTGGAGCACTAGACCAGTGAGGAGAGACTGATGGGCTTGTTCAGTCTGGAGCAGATACTTCTTTGGTGGGGTCATAACAGCAGCCTGGCAGTGCCTACAAGGAGGTTATTGGTAAGATGGAGCCAGGCTCCTCAGTGGTACATGACTGAATGATGAGAAACAAAAGACATAGACGGAATAAAGAGAAATTCATGCTGTAGATAAATAAATTTTTTTTCACCATTAGGAAGTAGCAAGACAGTTTGCCAAGAGAAGTTGTACAGCCACCATCGTGGGAGGTCTTCAAGACTCAGCTGGGTAAAGCCCTGAGCAATGTAGCATACTCTCGTAGCTGTCCTTCTTCAGACCACGGGGCTGGACTACAGACCTCCTGCAGCCCCTTCCTATCTGAATTACTCAATTATTCAGTGACTCAATTAGTTCACAATTTATATACAAAACATGGGGAAAATGAACTATATCTACAGGTAGAGAAGACTCGTCCCATGAAATTATAAATATTAAATTATATGGGGAGCATGGGCCAGAATCCAGGCCACAAGTGCCCAGCTGTGCTGTAATAAGTTGTCTCCCCCTTGTTTGCTCTCCTTTTGGTCTCAGTAACCTAGCACTCTTGGCTGCACAGCTTTAGGAGGAAGGCTTGCATGTTTTTAAGTCTTTTTTGGACACCAGAAAATTTCTTTCTTTTTTTTTTTTTTTTCCCTCTCCATAGCCTCCTTCCCAGAGAATGAGGTCTCCAGAGCGAAAGAGAAGCCATGGCAAAATTCTGAAAATGGTGCTTGCCAGATCTCTTGACAAGGTACTCATATCTGAAAATAATGTCTTGAAAGGAAATGCAGATATTCCCCTATTCCACCATCTTGTCTTCAGTCCAGACATACAAAGATAAAATTCCAGAAAAACAGAATACAGACATTCTCATTTTCCCTAAGGTTTCCTTTAGACTGTTAAAATGTTGTCATTCACACCCACTTCAAAATTCTTTTACACTACATGGTGGCTGTAAAGGGATTCTAGTTAAAAAAAAAAATCAAGTCCCAAGAAATCTTTGTCACATTCAATAAAATCAGAGTACCAGTGCAGAGAATTTTAATTAAAAACTTCAAATAAACTCAAGGGAATCAAATAATTTGTGAACCTAAGCATATCAGAAAAGCCACGGCTCAGCAGCCTACATGAGTAGACTTAGCTCGTTTCCTAACCGTGTTCTCCTCCTTACAAAATGTGCTGCCAGAGACACTGTATCCTCGTGCTTCAAGGTAAAATTAATAGATAGCTACGGTCAGGGAGAGCCATCCCTTACAAGAGAGAAATGAGCGGTAGTAGCAGCTTGGGACTGTGAGACCCTCTTCCCTGAGCTGCTGTTGTAGCTCTGGCCACAAAAGACAGCTCCTTTCCCAAGCTCTTTGGCTGCAAATCTTTTCAAGACAGAATACATTGCTGTTCATGTCTCCAGCTCAATGGGATGCCAGCAAAAAATTGTGTCTCCAGTGAAAATCTAGTAGAAGATAATCATTGTCAGTAGCAAGCACTGCTGCCCGTTCCCTGCTGTCTGCCATGGCAAATTCATTTAAAGAAACCCACAAGTCAGTCTGGCAAAGATGACAGCATCATCAGAGAACACTTTTCTTTCTGCAGGAGGAAGTAAAGAAGAAATAGTCAAGACAAAATATGAGGTGATTTTAAAAGGTACACGGATTGGAAAGGGAATCAAAGGGAAAAATAAATGCTGATTAGGTATTTTACTTTTTAGAAAGGACTCATTTTACTTACAACCACATTTAGGGATCAAATTCTTATTTTAGACAAATATAATATCATAGGAAGAGTAGTTAAGGAATGATACCACCAATATTGATCATGCATAACTTCTGGTTCCTTTTCTTCTTTATTTTTCAAATGCTTTTAAGAGTATAATATGTAATTTTAAGGCCTGTTTGTCCTAAAAATATTTGAAATAAAGCAAATTATGGCCACTACAGCAGACCAGGCTTTAAAAAAAATAAAAATAAAAGTTGACTGTAGGGACATAACATAATGTCTCCTTTTAAAGTCTAATTACTTATAGTGCATGATTTAAACAGACCCAAAACCTGTACTTTTTGTTCCTGCAGTTAATTTATCTCACAAAATTGCTTATCATTTGAGAGACTTGGCTTGTAGGACTAATGTTATCCCTTTGTTCTGAGTTTTATGTCCAGTCAAAACACCACTTTTTCTATGGAGTGCCTTTTGGAAAGCCAGGGAAAATTTGGCCTCCTGAATCTATTTGTGCAATTTCTTCTGAGGCAAGAGGGTGGCTACAAAACCGATGCATGGGGCTGTACAATACAAATCTGTCTGTGGGAGCTACAGACAAAGCTGTCATTTCCTTTACCTCAGACAAATTTCTGGCAGAGGAGGCAACTGAGAACAAAGCTGACTGCACATGGGGCAGCACCTGCCAAAGGGAAGGTACAGACTACTTACTTTATGTTTCTCACAGGACAAAGTGTGTTGGCAGGGCAGAACTTCTGGTTATTGGTTAAACTCTCTTGTGCAAGATGCTATTTTTGCACATTACCTAGGAAATGTGGCAGAATTTCCATCATGATCAGTCATTTCCATCATAATCGGAATGAAAACCTTCAGAGTATCATGGGTATGGTTGATCCTGCCTTGAGACTGGGATGAGGACTGTTTCACTTCTGAGGTCCTTTGCATTCCTAGTTTTCTGTCATTTATAGAGAATAATTTATAAACCAAATCGAAATTATACCTATCCAGTGTTTTACATTGCACTGGATTGTTAAAACATCATCTATGATCTTTTACACAAAAGAACCTGTAATATATAAAGGAACTATACTTTTTTACAGTATTTGTCAACTATATACCTTTTTCCTTACTGTTTTTCAAACTGGTTTATTTACTTTTAAGCTACATAAGGCAGGAATTATCTTCATTCTGCATGTGAACAATGCCTAATCTGTTAAAACTCCACTTCTTGTTGGTCCCCAGGCAGTCCTATGAATAAAACTACTAAAAATAGTAAATTATGTTTCCTAGTTTTCAGCAACATTGCATTCAGGGTGCTCTCTTTTATTGTGACTTCAGATTTTAGCAGACTTTCTCCTAGGTGTTTTGTGCATTTTTATGCCTTTCAAAAGCTGTGTACCCACCACAGGGCTTCCTTTCACCGTCTTAAAGATTTTACTAAAAATCAGACGGTGTGAAGCTTAGGACTTTTTTAAAAGCAAAATTTGTCAGCAGCAATGTCTGAAGTCCACAGATGAGTTAGTGCTATCAGAAAAGGGTAAAAATCCTTTTTTTTTTTTTTAACAGACTGCCAGTGACTTTTAATAGCACTTCCTTCCTACCTGGCTTTTCAGTTCTCATTAAAGAAGAAAAAAAATTAAATACATCAATCAAAATTGAAACTACAGCAGTGGTTTCCCAGGCGTAAGACTACTCAAAGTAAAGCTATATTACAGTGGTAACTACCTATAACCTTGTACTGTATTGGACTCCAGCCTGAGAGACCAAATTACTTTATAAACTCACACACATGTTATGTGCAGATATTATTTAGTCTACCAGTCAAATACTGGAATTTGGAGGGGGGAAGGGAGAAGGAAAGAGGTCATGCCATTGATATTTAACAGTGCACAGCTGTTTCATTAAAAAAAAAAAAAAGACAAGGAGTAAAGAAAGTACTCATCTGAGGCTGTATTTATGAAAGTGGAGCACAAAATTTGGCCAGGAAACAACTGTGTGATTTCTTGTAATCACAACCAGGAGTCAGGTTCCTGAATTTATATCTTATCTAGATTGCTATCTGTGAAGAATGCAAGGCACGGATCAAAGGCAGGGCAAAAGTGACTTATAGCAACCTCTCTATAGATGCAAATGTGTACACAGCCATGTGCTGCTTCCCTATCATGCAATCTCAAAAGCTCACTCTGCCCACTGGGTACTACTGCAGAGGCTACAGTTGTGCTGCTTCTGGTTCTCTACACTGACTCTGTGGCTGTTTGAGCTGGGTGTGACTGCTCTTGTCCCAGTACTGGACAAGATTACAATCCACTAAGAACTAGGTGCAGGCTCCAGGACTAGACTGTCAGTTCATTGCTGCTTCTGGAGAAGAGCTCACCACAAGAGCTCATGTTTCCAGGTGTACCCCATGCCACTACTTTTAAGGCCAGCAGCTGAGTTTGTGTGATAGCTGATAGGCTTGTTTCTCAAGCTGGAAATGAATTGGGATCCTTCAAATTCAAAGCAGATAAAATTAGAATCATGCTTAAAAGGCCAAACACCAAATGCATGTATCAGCTGTTAAAAAGCTTGAAATAAATGGTTAGAAGTTAGGATCCAAGGTTTCTTTTGCCAATGGTGAAGGCTCCCCAAATGCAGACCTTCACAAGGGGGGCTGTGTCCTTCATAGCAAGTCTCAGGAATGACACCATCCATAGAGGGAAAGGCATATCATATCATCGTAGGGTATACCACATAAATTAGTCTTTCCAGGATTAGGGAAGTGTTTCTGTGTTGCACTGAAAGCCAACACAGAGTTGGCAGTTCCTACTGGGGATCCATCCCGTTGCTGGGATGTGCAGCTGTCTGCTCTCTCCCATTTACAGAAACAGAAGGGAACATATGGTTTCATACATCCATCTTCTATGGCATGACCTTTTTTCCTCTGCATAAGGGAAATGGAGCATTGAAAAATCGCACCTTTTTAGCAGTGTACAAAACAACGAGTGCAAATTCGTAATCATCTTAACTAAACATTCAAGTTTTATTTTTATTTAAAAGAAATCTTAGCCCAACAGATATGATCTGTCATTATAACTTAAATTTCCAGTGTACTAGATAAAAATGAAAGGTTTAAAAATCGTTATAGAGTGTACTAGAAGACCTCTCCTTTTATTATTTTTCCTTAAATAGGAGTATGAATTCATTGAATATATTTCATTAAAATGGATGGGTCTTGATAAATACAAGAGAACCATATTATTATAGGAATAACACACAATAAGGCATGTATTAATTGACCATTAGTACAGTTCTTGAGTAGCTGAAGTTATGCAACCTTGAGCTTCTTGAAGCGCACGAGGTGCATTTTAATAGACCATTAAAACATGGCATGTTGTGTCTTATTGCACTGTGTTATGGAGTGAAACAAGCTGCATTTCACTGAGTCTGCTTCTAGCCTGAAAAATGGATGAGAACACTGTGTTCCATACAAGTTGGGGGAACCAGAAAATTGTGGCATTTCTCCCCAGTGACATGGAACTTTATGGAAAGATGTGAGTCATGCTGGGTAGGAATCTGTTGCGTAAACTAAGACATTTTTGACACTGCAGGCAGCCTGCATGGTGTCCAGCTGTCTCTCCAGAAGGTGCCAGCCTCTTCTAGATCTCTCTTCATCTTCACTGTCATTTCTATGCAGATGTCCTACATATTTTATGTCATGGGAAGGACTTCAAATACCTATTTCTTGGCACCTGAATGACTACCATTGCAACTTCTACCTCCCATAATAAACCTGCTGGACCACTACATATATATTTCAGCCGTGAGATATGGATGGATGTTCAGATAGACAAGTGGACAGGTAAGCTGTCTGTGGCACAATTTTCCAGACTTTCCACAGAGCTTTGTTTTTGAGGCATTCTGGTTCTTCCAAGATGATAAGAAATAGGTAAAAGAGCTGGTCTCGGGGCAGCTAGTTCTCTCAGCTGAGACAGCTGATGCATTTCTCACCAAGAGCTTTTACTGCCTCAAAGATTAGTTCCTGCAAGGCCTTCCCCATGTGCTCTTTGGGTTTTCCTCAGAAGGGGATGAGCTAAGGAAAACTGCCAACTAACACCTCATGAAGCTTCTCAAACATCCGTGTCCTCTCTGTGGATACCTAACAAGGACAGGAGTTTCAACCTAATGTATCGAAATTTCCTCTCCCCATCACAATTCGCACAGTGTTATCAGAGCTCAGAATGAGCTGCCAGTACTGCTGCAGATACTGGGAATGAGAAGTAAAAAAGCTCTTAAACCAGAACAGATTGATTTAAAATGTTCTAAATTTGTCTGCTACTCTAGTGGTCTCAGTACACTTTTTCTTCTTTTAATGTCTGAACTTTTACATCATACAGCTGTCTTTATATTTGTGCCTAGGACTCTATCAGATCTTAATAAACACATAATAATAAATAATACAAAACTGGTATGCTGTGATAACTTACAAATATGCTTTTGAGTTTTCTAGTGCATTAAAAAATACTACATTACTGCTTCAAAAATAGAATGAATTAAATAAGCTATGACAGTATAAATAAATGTTGGAGAGAATGGAATCAAATTAGTAAAAGAGCTTCTCTGTTTACTCAGAACAGAGTTTGATGTCTTAACTATTAAACATTAACGTATTATCTTGATGGATTTTGTACCTACACACTTTAACATAACAAATGAAAAAGCTTTAAAAATAGTGCATTGTAATATGTGCTTAATTTATTAAAATTTTGTGGGGAAAACTGATTGTATTTTCCATCCTCTTCACATTCTTGTCATTGTTCTCACAGTGAAAATCGCAAATTCTGTTTTGAAGCTGAAAATGAATTGCAGTTGTCATTAAATGTGGGTGTTTATAGATGTTATTAATTGAGAAAATAGTACACTGTTCTCAACAAGAGAATGCTTCGTTTGTATTCTAGAGAGCTGAAAGTTACCCTAGAAGGAGAGAGGAGTACTTAGCAGCTTTTGAGACATAAAGAACATGGCACAAGAAGAACATTATATCTCTCTTACCTTTTTTTATTCATAACCTGAAATAGTTTCTATTGTGTTTCAAATTTCTTTTTATCAAATTTCACCACTAACTTTGTCAGCCAAAATAAGGATCTAATCCTTCTGAATTTTTAATAACTCTTACAAAGTGTTGAAAACAGGTAATGTCCAAGGTAGATTATGGAATAGACATCACCCAAAAGCTTCTACATCTTGTGTCCCCCTTCTACTTCTGCTAGTGGCCTAACTACACCAGCTTTCATCAGTTTCAGTAGAAGATTCAAACTCCATTCATCTCTCAGGATCAGGAAATTCATTTCCAGCAGAAATGTTTTATGCAAAATACATCTACTTCTGTAGGAAAAAAAAAATCTTTCCCATTTAAAAAGTATTTTACTACAGATTTTTTGTTTGAACTGCTTTGTATCAGTGGAAATCAGAATCAGCACTTTTAAGTTATGATGGGAAACTTGAAGGCAGGATCAGCCTGTAATTATCTTGCTCATTCCAAAATAATGTGGATTTTGATAGCATACAATTGACTCTGCTCTTTCAGGAATCAAACTTCAGGCTACTAAGACAGATGTTCCATTAAAGCAAGTATGCATGTAGATTTTGGCAGGTAATGAAGAATGGCAAAGTACAGAATGAACAATGTCTATACTTAATTTTCAAATATATCTTGTTAAAGTTTTTCAAAACATTTTTGTTGGTTTAATAGGAAAACATGTAACGCCTTTTGTGGTCAAAACATTATCTTTTAATTCCCTAGTGTGGTATCCTAACCTAGCACATTTGACTGGTAACAATGTTTATCCCCTTTACATTTCAGTAGCACCAAATAGTGTTGCTATGACTAACATATATAAAAAGATGTCCCTCATATTTTTTTTTTAGTATGAGTTTTTTACAGTAACTTACAACATTTTGAAAGACAAGTATAAAGGTACCTCTCTCTTATTTTAATGGAAAATACAGAGCACTGCTCATGTCTCTGTAAAGCAGCTAGAGACACCTGAGCAAGAGATGTAGGCATGTGGTGGGAAAGACTCATGCACAGCCCGAGCATTCCCTGCCAGCCAGCCCCAGTGCCTGCGTGCTCTCTCCTCACTGCACAGATCCTTTCCGAGCACGCCCTCTGCACCCCTCGGCACCCTGCAGCGAGTTTGGGAGCTCAGGTACTCACCAGAGAGTACAGCCTCCCACTCTCTGGGCCAAATTCGGGAAAGATATAGGCATTTCAATGCCTCTCAGTTTAATTACCCACGTTATTTATTGGCTCCCACATCTTTCCATTGATTGTATGTCAGAGCCTAATTTAACAGTAACGGAATGACAGGGAACAGAGGGCACCCAGGGGCTTAAGGGACTTAGGTTGTTTTCCTAAAATATCATGAATCATGCTGCTATTTTTTTTTCTCTCTAAGGAATGGGAGAATATACATTAAAATCAGGACTAATCATTTTGACATGTGAAGTCAAGGAGAATTTGCCATCAGGTTTAGTGGAGCATGATTAAACTGTAGCTGACCAGCTGCTAACAAGGGAAAAACATGTCCATGTGTTAATACATTTTCATGACATCCAGATGTGTACACTTACAAGCCCAGGAAAGGGCAGCCTTGCTATTCTGAATTACTGTACGTTGTTTCTAAATTAACAGAAGTGTTACTCTTGCTGCTACTTTTTAATATGAGGCAGATCCTGTCACCTGCCAGGGGGACATCTATTCCCTTTATTCCACTGCTTATTTGAAATATTTATGTGGGGAAGAACTTTGTCAGTAGAAAGATATAATAAACAGAAACATACAAGTCTAAAGACACATTCTAGGGAAAAGTCTAGCTTTCCTATGCCTATGAAGAGAGCTTCACAGAGCAGCTGAAGTCAAATTATTAGAAATTTAAATCAATGAAGAGTTTCTCTCACTGAGCAAGAGACTACTCTGGTCCTGCATGCCAGACAGCGTCTGATGGGGTATCAGATGCATAACCCTCCCACTGCAAAAAAATCAGATTCTTTCATGTACTGAAGTTAAGATTCTTTCATTTGTACATAGACTGTTGTATCACTTTTTTGGTGCCTTGCAGGAAGATGAGTCATTAGGAGAAACTTAAATGTGGAGAAGTCTTGACACTCTGGGATGGGGTGGATAGAAATAATAAAAATAATGAATATGGGTGAGGAGATGGGAGGAGAAGGCAGAAGAGATGCCTAGAGTATTTGTATTGCCTGCGACAGCCTCAGGAAAACTAATTAGGGCTGAGGAAGCTGATAAATTCCATATGAGAAAATAGAGTTTGAATATTAATAGGCTCTGCCCAATTATTGTCCAATTTTAAATCCATTAAATCTGAAGGGGCTTAAAGTTCAGGAAAACACGTTTTCTCATTCTTGTGACATGATGAATAATGGGATTAGGAGACAGTACTTTTTGCAAGGACCCAAACCCAGCCGTATACTGTAGGTTAGCACACAGCTAATACACAACTGAAGTTGCACCTAAATAATTTAATTTTTGAGGATTTCCATGAAACTTAAACAGTAAACTGGCCTCTGTTTCTGCATAAGCTTGGCAACGTCACTCAGTATTTGCCATCAGACAAGGAAAAAAGTGTTACACGGTGTATTTGTCATTTGTTTTTCTATTATGCTGCTTTAGGAGTAATGATTTGCCATTGCTTGGCTCCATGATTCATTTGATTGTTTTCCCTTATTTCAAGATGAATTGTAGTTTTTAATCTGTTTGCTGTCATCTCTCATTTCACTGACACACTTATTGCCATGCAAATAGGTGCTGTATAAATAAAATGTATTATTATGATCATCAAAGTAAAAGAACCCAGAGTCATCTGTTACAAAGTGTGGTCTTTGCCAGACTTGATGCCTGCACTCACAGTCCATCCCTTCACTTCTGCTGGCAGTGCTCTGGGGAGGTGGCGTTTCTGAGCCTTACCAACCGAGAAGGACCAGGGAAGAAGAGCAAATGGAAGTAATGGGGCAGATTTAGCACTGATACTTCCATAGAATTACAGCTTACTTTTCCCAGGCAGAAACCAGTGATAAGAATACAGCTGTGAGTTCAAAAGCTCATCATACCTCAGAGGAATGGAGATGGCAGATTACCAGTTGGGTGGGAAGCCTCCCAGGAACACCTGTAGCCACAGTCTGACAACCGTATTCCCATATCTCCCTCATGCACTTACCTGCTGGGCACTCTCCTGTCTCAGCTGCCTTCCAGAGGAGTAAAAGCAACAAGTGCAGAGGCACAAAAGCATCCCCTGCATCTGCCTTTGCCCAGCTTTCCTTCGGTCAGGCAGTGTGTGGAGAAGCACATGTGGCCATATAGGATTCGTGGGTGGCTACAGCTTGAAATTGCTATACCATGCCAATTCTAGCTTGAAAAGGCTATAGGTCCTCCTAGTCTTACTGAAAATATTGCTGTAATGTAGTGAGGGTTTTTGTTTGTGTGTTAGAATTGTAAGCTGAACTCCTGGAGATGTAAACTGAACTCCTGGAGATATAAATGTCACAGCTATCCATCTCTTGCTTTGCTCAGAAGGATCAGGACGCCTGACATGTTCACTCCAGAATGGCATCTGCTTGAAGATAAGAAAACTCAAGGAATATATTTTGGAGTGCTGTCTGCATGGGTGTGTTGTGAGGGAGGAGGAAGACATCTTACTTACATTCAATTAATTAACTTGTTCTGCTATAAAACAGAATATATATTGAGGTAAATTAGGCCAAAAATTGAAATGTGTTTCCTGTATGCCTGGGTAAAAGGGGCTGATCTATACTGGTTCCAAACACATCGTGATTCATCGTATTCTCTGGATTCCTGAGAGAGGCCAGTTAGCCTGCATTGGTCAAATCTTGATGCTGCCACTTTCTCTGCTGGCATGTAAAGTACTTACAAGCTCTAGATTTCCTCATTACTTGTGTTTTTACTGCAAGCCAAGGCTAGCCATATTTTACAATGTTCCCGAGGGAATAAATATATTCAGCCTGTTGAAGCTGAATGCTCTCTCACTTCTTGAAGGTTTTCTTATTGTTTATCCCAGCTACCAGCTGGAGTATAGTGCGATCTGCTTCCACTGGACTTCTGCAGAGCATCCTGAGGACATCTGGATGCAGGGTCTGTACTAGGGAGGTTGCACATGCATTACAGGGTTATCTCAGAGTGAGAAGAAAAGCCTGGCTGGGTGTGGGACCCTGGGATAAAGCAAATTCTTTACTGTGAGGGTGACAGAGCACTGGAACAGACCTGTCCAGAGAGGTTGTAGAGTCTCCTTCTCTGGAGATATTCAGAATCCGCCTGGATGCAGTCCTGTGTGACCTACTGTAGGTGTACCTGCTTTGGCAGGAGGGGTTGGACTAGATGATCTCTTCAGGTGCCTTCCAACCCCTATCATTCTGTGATCCTGTGCTCCACCTTCCACCCTCCCTGTCTCCATGTTCATGATCGGAGGGCAGTGGCTTTTTGCTGGCAATCTCTGCTCAGCCAGGAAGTGGCATCCCCAGGGCTCACATTTTAAGCACAGGAACCCCAAGACACCTATATTGCTGGTGTGGTACTTGATTCATGCCAGGAGTGTTCTGCAAATTTACTGAATTTCATTGATGTGTAAAGGAAAACAGCAGAAAAAGTTGTGGCTTCCCCCGTCCTAACAAGAACCTTTCCCACCATAAGTGAAATACCAAGTCTTTTCTGTGAGCAATATCACTACTCATTTTTGTGGGACATTTAAATAAAACCAGACAACATTTAATGCAAGGTAAAAACTATCAGAGAAAAAAAAAATATCTCTGGATGTATTGCTGATCTAGACAAAACACTGCTGACTCATTGCCAGCTCATGTGGAATGCAATCATAAAAATTTTCAATTTTAGCTGTTTCCTGGTTAAGTACGAAAACTGGAGAAATTTTACACAGCCACTGAGGTGTGGTGTGCAATGTCAAGGGACAGATCAGTGCAGCTCCCAGCTGCTGAGCACATGCTGTGCATTTATACTGTCCTGAAGCAACACTTCATGTCTCAGGAAAACCATCTTACAGGCTGCAGGAATTATCCGGGGACTCCCTTTCTGAGGTCGGACTGTTTGGGGGTTTTTTAATAAAAACTTGTATTTTTCATTTTGGTTATCAAGGAATTGAAACAACTAATGAACAAGAAATATTGAGGTAGTGTCAGAAATGGCCTGCAAGAAGGAAAGCTGAGCAAGGAGGATTTGTGGTAAAAGGGGAGAAGTTACCTGATACAGACAACCCAAATACCCCTGCAAATGGCTCTGCTGCTTCAGAGCTGAGTCTCCAGAGCCAAGTGGCTTGAGCTTGATGGATCTGGGTGGACTGTGAGGGAAAAGCTTGGACTTTGTCTTTACACTTGGATTTTCCTGCCAGGAAACCAGGATACTTCCTCCAAGCTGGAGGCAGAGCATGAGACAGAGCTGCAAACAGCTGTAGACAAGCAGGGAATGTGGCGGGGTAAGTACAGCCACAGCCCCGAAGAAACATGATGTTGTGGGTGAACCTTCTGACTACCCCAACCACTGTGAAACATGGGACTTGCTCAAAAAGATATGGAGGTTTAGGCAAGGGAAACAGCTAGTTAGCTCTGGACTGCACAACAGGGAAGGAGGGCCTTCCTCTGTCACTTCACAGGTAATCCTGCCTCTTAATGGAAGTGGTTATTTGACAGCATGAAGTCCCTTCCAAAATTTCCATTCATAACAAGTTATCATCAGTATGGCTGAAGATCCTTTTTTACCAACAAATGTAGAAGAAAAGGGAGAAAATTTATCTGAGGTTGTTAAACTTTTACTTACCACTGAATCTCAAAGACAACTTCAAAACCACCGTGTTCTGACTTCCATGACAACATGCTCAAGAACACGGATATCCATCATGAAATAGATGCTCTAAAAAAATCCCCTTACAGAACTTCAGCTACTTCAGCTGAGCAGTTCTGTCTATCTATATCTTGGTAACATCTGGTATATGTGTTTGTTGCTCAGTTTTGGTTTGTAAATATGTTTGCTCTTAGCACCATGTGTTAATTTAATTTTCCTTGTATGGGTGGATTATTTTCCACTGTGTGGCACAGTTAAGAATTTTCCATTTGTAACAACATATCTTATCAGTTTTGTCAAAATATATACAATCATTAAAAGCTCATAGGTAACTGTTATTAAATTGCACTGAATGTTGGTATGTTCTCAATTTAAGTAATCCTGAGTAGAGACTATTGATTTTACTGGGCTATGAATGTTCAGCACTTCTGAGACCTGGGTCCATAAAGTGTTGTTGTTTTTATAACTGTCCAAACTAATAGCCTTAATGCCCGAGAAATGTCCTTTCCTCTCTTGAAAATAACGTTCACATTCTTATTGTGACTCTTACACTCCCTGCAGATTTGTTTGCTGAAAGACCAGGGCAAATTAGTACAATCTCTAGCATACCAACATTTAAAAATAGCATGACAACACTAGTCTGTACATACTCTGTCTTCATCACATCAGAGACTGAAACTTCCTGGCAACTGGAGAAAAAGCCATTAATACTCATAGCCTTTTATTAGGCAAGCCAGATTTGTTTTAATTTTCCTTTGGCAATAGCAGTAGCTCCTTCAGACTGCACAAGCAGCTACACCTGAGCAGAATCCAGAAAGGACACCTTGTTTCCACTGCAGAAATGTTAACTCTTGCACAGTGGCTGTGAAAGAGCTCCAGGTACTTCAGTGCCAGGGGAGTCCTCCTGACAGTCAGACAGCTAAACCGGACTGTAATTCACAATACAACCATTATTTTAGCTAACGTAACTGTAAGTGCAAAGATTCACCGGACCCGTGTGGCAGGCCACTGCTGAAAATCTTCTAGTGCTTTTCAGAGGCAGACACTCCTGGTTTATGCCACTTGGGAGAGAACACACAATGCAATCTCCAAACACAGAATTTATTGCTGGTATGAAATCAGGTGTTTGTAGAGAAACCAATATCATGAGGTAATAATTTGGTTCCAGTTAAGCCCATTTCTAGGCAATTGATTTTTGCAGTCTGAAGTGTCTCCCCAAAACATGATTTTCATGCTGCGTGTAAAAGCTGTGAGTTTGCAAAATTGTTCAGGCCCTCTCTCTTGGAGTCAGTTCACCTGAACTGTTGGGTGACGGTGACTCCCCTGACATTTCCCTCCTGAAGGTGATGGCAGAGCTACCTTCAACCAGTTATTCACCCCCCACCCCTCCCATCTATTTCTGTATTCTGTTCTCATCTCAATTCTAGTGAGAATCGTGCTTTGCAAACTAAATAGGGGAAAAAATGCAGTACTATCTGTATTCAGTTTTATTTTGTTCATAGTCCAACTACACGTCTTAAAAAGTTTGAGCTTTTTATTTTGTTTGAAGCCAGCACATTAAGGTTCATTTATACTTACAAAAATATATATGTTGAAGTTGTTGTCTTTGAGAGCATCTGATTGTTATTCTTTGACAGAGTTGTCACCAGAGGGTCCATTTTGAGCTCATTCATTGAAAGCTGTGGCAGCAACAGCAGCCAGCCTTAGCTCAGTTCTGCCTCCAGAGATTTGCAGAGAAGCTATTTGGAGTTTATCACACAGTTTTGCAAAACACTACAGCCTCAACAAGCTGTCATAAAGAGCCTCTCATTCCAACTGGGCTCGTTTACAAGTAGTGTTTTATTACTCTCTGCTCTGTTTTACTGTGCACCTTGCAAAGTCTTTCTTCACCTCTTTTACTCTGTTGATAGATTAAAAATTTCTGAAATACAACTCTGAAAAATGCTTGGTATTTTTAATGCATTTATAATTCAAGAGCTATCCAGCTCCATTCAGACCAGCGCTCTTTGATGCTAAGCTGATCCACATCCCAAGCCTCCCATGGCCAGGGCCTCTAGCTGAAAGCCTTATCCTGAGCTTGTCCTATCCAATTCCCAAAGCCATTCTGCAGGCCCACGACTAGTTCTACCCTTGACTGTGCCATTTGCTGACAATCAGCCACTTCCATCTGCTTTTTTCATAAGAGAATTTTTAACTTGAGCACTAAAAGCCATGGGTGTCTGAAAAGCAATGCACTTTTCATCCTGCAAGGAGGATATGAGAGCAAATAAAAAAGTCCATGAGGCTTATTTCTCCCTGTACCTTGCCCTGTGTATGCTGGCTTTGCCACAAATCTGCCTCTTGGGGAACTCCGCTGGGAGCTGGTGCTGCGGCTTCATGTCATCCTTTCCTCAGCGTAGTGTGACAAGGGATTTGAGGGTGTTCCAGGTAAGAAGCTCGAATTTGAGGTTATATCAGACTTGTCATCTTGAGTACACTAATCTGCGTCAATAGAAACCTAGGTGTGCCCTTCCCACCAACTCCTGGCACTCCAAGCAGCAGTGCTGCCAAATCTCACAATTTTATCTAAGGGCATATAAACATTTGGTACTTTTCCCGAAATCTCAGCTCCTCGAGTTAAGTGATTATGTGCACACACCAGCTTGTGAAGGTGAAGAGCCAAGTTCTTGCCACCACTCTGCCCTTTCCAGCAAAGCCAAAATGTCATGGGAGAAGAAGAAAAATGCCCCATTTGATAGGTAAAATGTAGTGGATGATACCATCTTCCAAGCCAGGCATACAGCTCAAGCTCATCGCTGAGGCTCTGAGCCACATCCCCCAGAAGCAAGGATATAAATGAAGGAGCCAGGTTTGTGCAGCTGCCCAGCCCCCGGGGGATGCTCCAATTTTGGCTCCACACTTGATGCAAACCCATCCCACAATACTGCATTTTCTGACTGGGAGAGAAAAGCAGCTGCCACCTTAAAGTTGCTATTTTGCACATGATTGCCTGCTAGCAAAGCTTCCCTCCCTTCCAGCACTGACAGTTAACTCCTGCTCTTTTTTCCTGTGTCTCTTAATCCTCAGTGGCAGTGTGTCCTCACATACTTTTATAGTCAAGAAGGAACTGTCTTCAGTTTCATCAGTCATATGAATTCTGTATGAGGCTTAAAAATCATTGGCCTTCATGGGATTCTTCTACTTATTTAGTGGCAGTAATTCAGATAATTTTTCTCTTCCACTTCTTGTTCATCTGCATTAGTGGGTGACAGCCTGTAACAAATGTATTCATACCTGGCAGATGATACTATTTATTAGCATAAATTCCAGCTCCTTCCTCAGGTAATTAATACCAAACATTTCTGTCATTTCATAAGATCATAATTTTGAGAATCATTTTTTTAACCCATGTAAACAAAGATGATTTACAGCTTTGCAGATATGTCACTGAAACCAGTGCCTCCTTTTTATACAGAGGGCTCTGTTTATTGTAAAATAAAGTTTTCTTAAAATCTGGTCAACCCACATTCATTTATTTTTCCTCAAAGACTTTCTTGTACTTATAATAGTAACTCTTTTTAAAACCTGTATTTGTGTCTCTGATGTCTGTTGATATAGCAGCAATTTCATGGTTCCCAGCAGTAAGTTTTCTGAGTTTCATACAAGAGTTTCACCTCATTTTTAATCAGAGAAACTCAGTTTTCCTCTCCAGCCCAGCCTGGTCCTTTGAAGTTTTGAATTTTTTTACCAATATAAGCTTTGTTTCCACGTAGCTTGAAGGACCTAGCAGGAAGGTTTGCTCTTTCAAATTGCTTTTCTGACACAAGAAAATAAAAGTTAAAAGATTATCATATCTGATTGAGAGCTACCAGAAGTTAATCTGTAATTGTCGTTAGCTCTAGCATTGATCAGAAGTTTTGTGTTTCCTCCCCTTCCCTCCCCAGTTAGCAATTTCTGACTAATGAGAAGTGTAACTGATGGTACTGCTCACACTTGGGAGAGGAAGGACAGCCTTCCACAGGTTGCTGCCTGAAGCCCCATCCATCCAGGCGTATGTTTCTGGATCTCTTTCTTCATACCCTGATCGGACTCCGGGGTTGGGAGCAATGCAGTGTGCTGGTACACACCCTCCTCTGATACCCTCGTTGCCGCAGACCCCGTGGGTGCAGCTCTCTTCTGTGGGGATGCACAAATTGTTAATGGGGAGGTGGTGGGAACAGACACCCAGGCCCCCTCTGGGGACCCCAAGCTTGTGTCACAGGTGAAGGCTGACAAGGATGGCAGCTGAGGGTGCAGGTAGGTAGGCATGAGACCCTCTGCCTGTTTCATGTGGAGTACTGAAGGGCTCATCATACAGCAGCTTTTGATCACTACCCACTTTGGACTAGAGCCAGAAGCAATGACGTAGAGATGAAAGCTTCTGAATCCCAAAAGCAATCCTCTAAGCCATCCAAGTCCCTCTAAAGCTCTGACTGTTTGCTAACTGAAGAGTTTTAGGTTGGTTATGTTGTGAGGATGAGTGAAAACACTCCTGTGCTCTTTTTATTTTGGATGCTCAGTCTGTTTCCTTCCCAAGTATTTATTTGTGTTTGTTTGTTTGTTTTTGCACTACCACTGCCCTTCCAGAGACGCATGTCTGCTCTATTGAAAGGGGAATGTGGCTGGCTTAACTTCTAAAAATGTGCTGCCCTGTGTAGCTCTTTTGTTAGTTCAAATAACAGTCTACTGGTATAGACTGTTCTATTTAAATTTCATGTTTATGCTGCTTGAGTTTATGGACTTACATTAGCTTTAATTCTTACACTGAAACGAGCAGTAAAATAAAGCTCAAAAACATCCAGTGCTGCCAAGGTCACATTTTTCATCTGAGCTGCTAAGGGGATGTTAAGCATGCTTTGGCTTTTTTTTGATAAATTGTGATTTCTCCTTCTCCCAAAGTCAATGAAGGAGTAGTAGTATGTGTTTGTTTCTTCCACCTCTTTGTAAAACTCAGTGTGTTTTACAGTCTATGGTACAGGGGACCTAAGTCTGCAAAGTACTTACACACATAGAAGAAAATCCTCAGAGCAATTCCCAAAAGCAGCTGATTAAAATCAGACTGATTTAAGAGGCACAGACTATTCCAATCTGCCTGATTTTAATCAGCCTGTTTCAGGAGATGGCTCCGATGCTCTGTGTTATTTTCAAATGCTTGATCCCCGTGGTACATGAACTTGCTGTTACAGCAGGGTCAGTAAAGTGTTATCTCTGCTGAGATCAATGGCATTTGTGCTTCTGACTTCAGCAGAGTCATGATTCACCAGTGGTATATCTGGGGTTTAACTACTTTTGATTTGACTACTGCAGCATTCCCCCATTTCTCTTACATACCGAACACGGACATTTACATGTATTTGCCATCTATGGGCATCATTGGCTTCCACCAGATAACCCCAATGCAAACACTAAGTTTAACCATTTAACCATTACAAACACTAAATTTGAAATTATTCTACTAGTGAGGGCATAACATGCAAATATCTGTAACACCATTTGATTCTTGAGCAGATGAGTCTTTGTGAAGAGGTTTGATGATCTATATGAAGGGCGCTAAAATCACTGTGCAGGATTTGAGCAAAACAGAACAGCTCCCAGATCTGGACTCTTGTGCCATGATTTATGTTTGCAGAGCAAAGGCGCCCAGGAGCAATCTAGCAAAATTTCAGAAGCGCTTTTGTCCTAATCACAGAAATATTTAAATAAATTCACACTTCTTAGCACTCTTGTCACCAGATTACAATGTTTAAAAGATGCGTCTTTCAACGGATGCCTAAAAACATGCCAGTTCACTGCTCGCTGGAGAAAGGAACCACACATCATTCTCTGATCTGGGCTGCTTCTCAGTTGGATCAGGCTGGTGTTGCATGCTGGTAGAACTGGTCTAATTCCCTGGTGCGATAGTTCAGGGTGTTTACAGAAATAATCCTATATTGGAAAGTGCATAAAAATATAAATAATTTAATTTACTGTTTATATATACAAGAATCATAAATAGAATTGTATTCATTAATAATTTGGCTATATTCACAACAATGTGCAAGGCCATTAAAAGTTCCAAGTCAAATTCTAAATAGAAAGTTGAGGGTGGCTCTTCATTTAAATTAGAAGCTTTTTTTTTTTTTTAACTAAGAGACTGACTGTATTGTGGGCAGTGTGCGCCTACTGCTGAATGATTTCTGAATGTCAGAACCCTCAGCACTTCAAAAAATATCAGAACCTCAAAGAACATAGACCTAACTCTAACAAGTAAGAGAATTTTGATCATTTAATGTTAGTGAAAAACAAATTTCCAGTAAATACTAAGCACGCTAATGGATTCATTCTAATGGCAGTGGATTTATGCTCTATTATTTTTTATTCAAGGAATTGCAATTGCCTAAAGAGAAATGGAAATTCATACACAAGTTATTAGTTTGAGTTGGTAAAAAAACCCCTTAAGAACTCTATAAATCCCTTTGAAATTTCCTTTAATTTTAGATTCTTATCGATGAAGGTATTTTAATGAGGAAATGAAAGTGTAAGTATGTCATATCTGAAGTTTTAAATGAGTTTGTTGACAATAGTCTAACAGCAGCAGCAGTGTGCAAGCAAGGACTTTGAAACAAAGGCAATGAGCCAGCCAGTTGCTGAATGGCAGCTTAGATGCAATGGAATATATAATCATATAGAATATTTTGTGCTAGCTTCCATTAATAAGGAAGTGTATGTGTATGTGTGTGTGTGCATAGGTGTCTTTTCAGCTTGAGACTGTGACTCTGGAACCTGCATCCAGAGCTGAACAAGTCTGGATGTTGTTGTGGTCCCAGTTCAGCTCTCGCTAATATTTACTTTTCAAGAGACACAGTACACAGAGGGAGCATTTAATTCAAACTGGAGGTGGTAGGAGGTTGGTGGGGAGATCACAGCTGCCTGTGCTCCAGTGGCTAAAGAGCAGTTTCTCCACACAGACTCCCACATTACCAAACCTGTATTCATCTGCACCGTACCCCAAGATCAGAGGCTGATTTTGACAATGTTTGCTTTAACTGTTTGTTCAGGATTTTTTATGTTTGCCAAAGTAAATCGGTACGTAAGCTAATGCTCTGATCATCAGCTAGTAGGATAAGATGTCAATGGAGTAAGGTACACAACTAAACACGCTATTCAAAAGGCCACATTCAGCCACACTTTTCTCATCATCCAGAAGAAAGAAGTCAGAAAAACATGGCATATTTTCTCCGAACATCGCCAGCGGTACTTCTCATGTACACACAGCCAGGATCAAAATAAATTACTGAATACATCAAGCCAATTACAAATATAAACACTACTAACCAGTTGACTTACAGCTCAAAGAGGAATCACAGTTTCCTCACAATTCCAAGTCTCATGTAAAATATCAGCTGCTTCTGGTTTCAGAGTAAGTATGTGCTCTTGTTAACAGGCACCTGACATTTGCAGGATGAATCCTGTGTGAATTTTAAAATAGAGAATGAAAGTTAAAATCCTTTGCCTTTGATGAAAGGTAAACTGAGTAATTCCTGGGAAGATTACAATTTTCTGCTCCTGAAAAGAAGCATCTGGGTATTGTCAGTGCAACTTAATTGTCCGTTTCCAGCAGATAAGAAGAAATGAACACTACAAAGCACTGTTTGTGTCACCAATGCAGATCACAAATCTTTTCCATAGAATTGGGCGTTACTGAGATTACTCAGACTTTAGTATAGGAGGAAATAAGATCTCTTTGAAATATCACATTAAAAACATCCAGGCCTACACAACAAGGTGCCTGAGAAGGAATGAAAAATAGCAATTTCCCGATTCATTTGATTTTTAAAGCAGAACTGCAATGATTACTTCAATCCTTTTGTATTCCTGCCCCGAGAGATAGAAAAAGTTTCTGGGTAAACAAGTAGGATGAGAACTAGATAGCATTTAAATCCTGTTTCGAAGACCTCATGCATTTACCTCATGTACACCTTGGGCTTGGAACCATTGCCTATTCTTGACAGAACAGAAGGAACAACTGATTGAAATTGCATTTCTGTGGGATGAGGAGATAAAGACTTACAGAGGAAAAACATTATTAGTTTCCTGATGATGTGACTCTACTGGAGTTAAGCCATCAAAGAATGTGCCCATTTTTCCTTGGAAAAATGATACATTCCTGCAGAAAAATTTCTACTACACACAAGACACTGGGTTTTTAGGAGCTTTACATGAGTAAAATTAGTGTTAGAAAAGGTATTTTTGGCACTGTGGAAGTTCACTTTTTGTCATTTCAGTTCCTTATCCAACCAGAAGAATAATAACTACTCTTAAACAGAATCAAATTATGTTTTGTTGCTATTTAGCAGAAAAATTAATGCTGTATTAATGCCAGACTTGTGCATTGCAAAAACATAAGCTCTAGTGACCTGAGGATAATCATCATGTATTTAGATTGCTGTCAGTTCCCAGGATTCAAGAAAAGCCCGAGATTTAACAGGGTAGTTAGAGTAATCATAAGAGGCTGCTATTAGAAATGCTGGATTGAGCTTGAACTGTCAATCACTTCTAAAAGTAATGTACACATATGAATAAGGTTATCAGGTGACCATGAAATGTCTTTTGTCATCAACTAGTGGGAGCTTCAAGAGCTACAGGCTCTTGAGGTGGCAAAACCCTTGGAGGCTGAGTCAGAGGAAGGGCTTGGAAAGCCCTGCAGCTTCACCAGCATGGACTGAAGTGAAATGTCTGCATTCCTGAGTGCTCCTGCAGCAAGCGCCTTTCAGGCGTTTTTCTCAGCTGGAATAGTTCTTTAGAAGTGCCTATGTTAACAGAAGAGAGAGTCGTGGTAGGAAATCCAGGCTGCTGCCTTCTTAGGAGAAGCTTTAATGCGGCCACGTAGCTTCATGGGGAAGGACATTACTGCTCATATAGTATCAAACATAAAGCTTCATATAGAGAAAGTTCCTGTTCTGATTGATTCATATGTCAATAGGTTAATAATGGTGAAAAAACCACAAATAAATATTAGAAAAAATGTGTGGAGGAAACAAACACTTGGATTTCTTTTGCTGAAGTACTGTACTACAAGCTTCAGTATCAAACTGCTCCCTCTGAATTTGAGTGAGAGGGATGAAAGCCTGACATAATCTGGGGCAACGGCAGGGACCATAATTCCTCCATAGCACTGTCAATCCTTCAGCTGGATACAACATAAGATGTCCTGAGGTACCTCAGTGGGCCTGGGGTAATCAGTGAGGCGGGAGAGACAGATCAGGAGACCGACTCCTGTCTATGGCACTGTCCTCAGCCGACCCCAGGGATTTCCGACTGGAAATCAGAGCTACGGCTAATGCTGCTTGACAGAGAATTAACTCTCTCAGGGCCTCCTCTTTGCCTCTGCAGAGCTGCCATGGAAAAAAAAAAACCTGAGCTGGAGCCTGTGCTCCCCACAGGGTCATGCTGCAAGGAAGACTGGAAAGATGGAGGACAAGCATGAAAGGGGAATCCCTTAAAAGATCCATCTTGCAGCCCCATGGGGTACAGTCTGAGGGAGAGTCCATGGTTTAAACCTGTATAAATATCATATATCTCCCATATCTTGCCCACAGGAATAACAATGTTCTGCAGCAAAAAAGCAGCAGGAGTTCTGTATCATCTTTCTCACTGGTGTATTTGGATAGGAACTAGAAAATAAACTTTGAGTTTCATCACCCTTTCAGACTTCAAACATATATATAGTACTGCTTTCTCTCTCTTAAAATTGCAAACAGAAGAAAGTGTTTTATCTCTTTTAACCAATTTAGCACCATGCAAAAGCATAACAACAATTTCTTCCTCAATCATTTTTTCATCTTACTTTTTAGGTGCAGTGTGTTATTTCGTAGATTTGCTAATTTAGCATGCACATATCTCTCCAGTGGAGAATAGTAACAGGAACTTCTACATCTAGAATAATGTGAAATTGCTCCAAACTCTGCACCAAGAAGTGAGAGACACACCCGTGGTGTGAAGGCCCTGGGATTTCCTCGGATCACCTCTGCAGCATCACCTAACACCAGGACCCTCCTAAGGAGGCAGGCTCCACCTCACAGGAGGCAACCCAACCTCCCTGGCTTCCCGGGCATGAGGGCCTCCTCCCAGGCAAGATCAACTGGTCTGACAGTGTTTGTCATCAAGGAGAGCACAGGTGGACAGGCATTTCTCAAGGTCAGGTGGGGAACACAGCATTTCAGACCAGAAAAAGGAGCCCTCCTCAGAAGCTGGGTGAGCTGAGAGGTGTTGAGGAACTGCAGTCAGCAGACCCCTTAGCTGGATGTTTTCTCCCCTTTGGGGAGAGACGAATGTTCTCTGCCCTGTGAACAAGCCAGCAGCTCTTTACCTGGAACTTGGTACAGTGTGGGACCTCCAGTTAACTGGAGCGTGTCAACCCCAGATCAGCCCAGAGCTGCCTCAGCAGTTACAAGGGGTTAACCTTCGCCCATGGAGCCCCGGTTCAAGCTTGTTAAATTTGCAATCAGTAAAGTAACAGCACAAGTTCTTCCACTGACACAGAATGAAGAATTTCCGAGGGATGTTGAGCAAACCATGAGTTAGACATTGCCCTGGAAACACCCCTGGAGCTCCCTTCATATGCTGCATTTTTTTCCCTCCTGAAAAAGAAGTATTTGCAAGCCATGCAAATGAGTGAATTCAGCATGTGGTTCCAGAGCAGTATGCGTCTCTCTTTTTGCCACATACACAGACACTGTTTTTAGTGCACATCATCACATAGTGATTAATGGCAACATGGCATTTACTCCAGGGAACACAGCCAGCTTAAACATGAAAACCCACATTGACTCAGATGGACAGACAGGCATATAAACTTTATTTATTTTGTCAGCCAAGTAAGCAAACTGTAAAAATAAGAATACGAAAATCTGCTCTGATGTTTGCTTTGCTCAGGGATAAAGTGATTTAACAGAATTACCAACCATTATTTTTTCTGAATAGGGTCACACATACCAGGCTGTTACTGCCACTGTAGCTAAGCTGTGCTCAGCACAGTACCAGACGCAAGAGAGAGAAAAGAGAGAGAGACTTTCCACCGTCTCTTTACTCCTTTCTTTTGGTGTTCTCAAGGGATACCATAAAGACACTGGTCTCAGGAACAACTTCAGTTCTCGTTAAACCTAAGGGGCTGTTGCAACAGCAAGGGGCACTGGCCTGTAGTAGCATTTACACTGTGCTGCCTCCTCACCACCCGGCTGCTCGGTGGCAAGAGCTGTCACTCGGGGTCCTGCTGGGATAGAAAGGCTCCTCAGGAGACCAGTTAAGTTGCTTTACAGCCTTTTCTGTTATGTTGGAATTGCAGAAGTGCTACATATATTGTGAGACTAACATTCTGGTCTGATATTTGTATTCTGTATATATTTCATCTTTCATAGCCATTGGAGACTCTATCTGATGACAAGCGGGCTCTCCAGATATTAAAGGTTTAGTGCCACTGATATAAACAAATGAAAAGGGAAAAGGTTTGTGCTATAAGTGTGAAATATGGAGTGCAATTGAATCAGAATTTTTTTACATCTTAGATTAAAATGGCCCTTTCCTCTTAATTTTTGATTTTAGCTTAAACCTTTCAAGGTCAGTGCTCCTCTGGGGTAGTTAGTTTTCTCCTAACATTTTTGTCTTCTTTGATACAGGATTTTTTTTTCCTGAAATTGTTTGAAGAGAAGGAAATAAATCTCTTTTAAAAAGTGGTGCTTTTTTTTAGAGACAGATTGCTTTCTATCAGAATCATTCTATGTAGCATGGCATTATAATTCAGTTTTGCTAGCCAGCTACAAGAAGAAGCATTTGTGAGTTGGGTTAAAAGGAGAGGAGGAAAGAAACCAGAAGTCTAATGCCACTGAAATGCACTACACTGTAACATTTTTGTGATCATTTCCCCTACTCTGTTGGACTAGATGGGAGTCTGTGAAACAAGCTATAAAATAGATAAATATTTATATATTTAATATATAAATCTTAAAGTTCTTTTAATGGAACACAAAATCCTCCCTTTATTTAGTTTCCATGAGTTTACATGAACATATAAAGAGGAACAACACACACACAATGTACTATTTTCATCCTATGAGAGAGGGGGAATCCTTGATTTTCATCACCAGCAACATTTTTGAATAGCTGCCTGTCCGTGGCTGAATTTAAAATATCAGAAATCCAAGGGGGTCAAAGACAATTATAAAACCTCATTACATGATTCAGGCATGTCCTTACCTTGATCCATGCAACTACTCATCTATTTCAGATAATTTTGCTGGTTTGATATTTTAAACCAAGACCATGTAGAGAAATGACACTAACCAAATTATCACACCGTGCTACATTTCTTTACACAAACATGGTCACAATTTTTAATAATGAACCCAAAAAAATAGGAAAACAATAATGAACTCTTTTAAAACATAAACCCCCACATTCTGTGCAAATTGCAACATTATCAGAAAGCCAGATTTTTTACTAATACTTTATGGACTTCTCAGATATTTGCATGCAGCAGGGGTATTAGAATGATAGTATTTTAAAAATAGACTCACGTAACATTTTTTAGCATAATCAACAGTGGATGAGACCCATCTGTCATATCTAGTCTCTATGACTAATTGTTAGTGGTCTCTAATTGAAATTTAGATTTATTAAATAAACAGAGATGCCATTATAAATGCAATAATTCAGTATGTGGAGGAGTGAGGGCAGGATATGAAGCTGGGCAGTAGCTTCTGAGCATTGTTTATGTTTATACATATTCAAATTAATATGTTCCCATCTACTACTGGGCCAATCCCTCTGCGAGACACATCAGAGCAGGCTGGCAGATGTCTAAATCAGGGCAAACATTCTCCTCCTCAACTTCTCACACTTCAAAAAGGGTTGTGAATGGAAGATGAGCTTAGACTTTTTGGAAGTTTATATTTTCTAGAAGCTCCTAGGAAAAAAAGTGTTCCTTGTTATCATTATAAAATATGGTAAGCTCCAAAAGGTGACCTGTGGTTTGATATAAACTTTAACAGTGGCCAAGGCCAAAGGAGCATCAAAGAATCTGCATGCAGACAGCAGGCAGATCTGTTTTATAGATCTAAGATGAAATCCTAGTCAGATTGATGGCAAAACTCCCATTAACTTCAACAGAGTCAGGATTTCACTCCTCAGAAGTGAAATGCGTTCCTGTGATGTGCTAAGCATCCTCAGCTGGCATCAGGTAAGCTCATTGAGGAAGGAGGTCACTCAACCCCTGCAAAACTGAGTTCTTCATCCCTAAAAAGCAAAGCAATTTATTCGTGCTCTATGAGAAAGTGTTTTCAGAATTACTATCTGGCTAATTTTTCTTCAGTGGAATAAATAACTAATGAACATACACAGATGTCATAACCAGATACAATTCCTCAGTTAGTGTCACTGTAGAAGCTGGAAGCAGAAAAATCACCAGTGAGCTCTTCATTGCTTTATTTTTGCTTTACATTGTCACTTATTTTAGCAACTCCATATTTTCTCTGATAATCTATTATATTGTGGAGGTGTTTTAGCTTTCTGTTTGGAAAGTAAGGCTGAGCACTAGATTTGACCCCCAGGGTATAAGATCATGCCTTCTGTGAGACCCTGTAGTTCTTTAATGACCGCAGCATTGGCGTGTCGGGTATGTGCATGGACGAGAAGTGGGGGATATTTTTTAGCAGCTAGTAGCTTGATCCTGCCGCCTCCTGAGCAGCTTTAAATTGCAAGCACTATCCTGAGAACTGAGGGCACTTGGTGCCCTGCAGGGACTGCCAAGGATTTCACAGAACTGGCACTTTCAAAAGAGTGCAGCTCTGTGTTTCAGAGATGAATCTTGGGACTTCTGCCATGCAGAGGTTTTTTCCTGAGTTTTTTCTTGTTGTTTTGAAAGAGTTCCTTTTTTTTAATAGGAACTAAACCAAATCCACTCCAAGTAAAAAATGCTCAATTAAATAGATAACCACTTACAGCAGATGTACCGGAGAGCAGTGTCAGGAAAAGGCTGGAAATGCTAAAGCTATTAACAGAAGAGGTCAAATCAGACACTGCTCTTGGATTCAGCAGAGCCTCCAAAAACAGTTTACTACCAGAAAGGCCTCCCTTTTGCTTAGGTATGTTGCATTTGTTTCTCAGCTCTGCCTTGACCCTGTTTACATTGGCTGTGGCACAGCTTCTTTCCAGAGCACACTTGCAATTAGGGTAGGAAATTTTGTGGGGCTGTTAGGAGGCTGCAAGCAGTTCTCATACGGAAATAAGCAAGATCAAGGGTGATGTTTTGGAGAAAAAAAATAGTATATGAATATGGATGTTGTGGTTGCTCAGTTGCAAGGAATGAGGAGCCACTATGGGAAGAGAAGTCAGACCCTATCTTTGTCTAAAACATTAATGCCTCTATTCTGACTGTTAAACATAGAGCAGGAGCTACAGTCATTGCATTACCCATAACTATAATATCAAGCCTGTATGGTTGCAGCTTGAAAGGATATTTTTATATTCTAATAAAGATTCTCACCATTGATGAGAGACCGTTCTTTAAGTGTAAGCAACACTGTCCTTGGAGTTTGGTTATTGTACCAGCTGAAACCATGGATAAATCCGGTGCTCATTCCCTCCTAAGCACATAACTAGAGCAGGAAACAGCAGCACTGGCTCTTGCTGAAGGGGAAGAGCATCAAACAACTTTATTTGCCTCCTCATACCATTCAAGGCTCTAATACCTGTTTGTTTTATGGTCTAGTGGGCATTTCCCCCACTTTGTAGTGTGCAGCCTTCCTGTCGGTGCAGAGCTGATACAAGGTGTTGCTCTTACCCAGGACTGACAAAGTGTCACATTTGTTATTCTGGATGGAAGAGAGACATTCTACTGTTTAGAGTAATCTTCCGTACATCCTTCTCCATATACTTCTTGTTAGCTTCCTGGTTTATAAAGTTGATCATGCCTTTTCTTTGTAAGCCAGTGTCACATATGTGAGCAGTCTAGGTCTGGTCTTCATTATTCTTTTGTCCCTTTTCCAAAAACCGATTTTCTCTTCTTGGCTTTTTATCGCTTTTATGGTGACTTGTTCATATTTTGAATCCTAGGATTTTTGCTTACTTTATGCTGGCAATCCCTTCTTGTGGCTTGCTGTAAAATACAAACTATAAAAACAACCTAATATTCCAGAAAACTGTGTGGGATGAACAGAGGGAAGGAAAAAATTTGTGTTTCTTTGTTTTAAAATCCAAGTCTCCTGTCTGCTTTTGCTGTCTCACTCTTCCATCAGGCTCTGCCTCCCTAAACCCGAGGTGTACTATTTTAAAAACCCTCCAAGTGACTCAGGAGCAAAACTTAAAGGAACTTGAGAAACTTGAGCTGCTAATTTACAACAGTGTTTGAAAATGTTACTGTCAGCCTCAAAGAACCTGTTACTTTAGCTGCCGTCCCGGTGTCAGCTCATGCGATCTCCCGTGGCGGGTGCGTGCTAATGCCTTTCGTTTTGCTGAGCTGTGTGCCACAGAATCCGCCCTCCTCTGCCTTCTCTCTCTGTAGGATCCATTCTTTCTCACCAATCCCCAAGCAGAGGCCAAAATCTTCTTCCAAATTTTGCAGACTAGATGCTCAGCTATGTCAACTGGCAGCACACTGCTGACTCAAAATCATAAAAGACAGAAAAAAGCGCAAGACGTTAGACCGAGCAGTCATGCAATATTGATGCGGTGCTCGGGGTTGGGAAGGATCTTTCATTTTACGCTTCAGTCCCTCAAATGTAACTGAGATCTGTTGCATCAATAAGCCATGAATGAACTCTCTGATAGTTTTTGTAGCTGTTTTAAGTCCCTTTTCCCAAAAGCCCAAGCCTGATTTGCTCTGCCCAAGCCTCCTGCTGGGAAGTTGTGTGCCCTGCAGCTTGGCGGCTTTGCAGCCTGTCAATCAGTGTTCGCTGTCATAGGACATCAGCGTCTTGAGATCTGGTAAACAGAAATGAGGTCAAGCCCATAACGTTTTCCACTGAGTGAAAATACATAAATGTTGCCACTGTGATTAAACTCTCCCTTTTCTCCACTTGTCTTAGGGATTTACTGCTTACACACAAGCTTACCAGAACCATAACTCGTTTAGTTTTGCACCTATGCCTCCTAGGTTTTATTCCATTATTTTGGCTCTCTGGTTTTGCAAACTTTTATTTCTTAGGCTGTGCCCCTTCCCATTAGGAAATGTCTTCTGGGGTCGGTTTTGAAAGCAATGCACTATGATTTAGCCTCATGCCTGCCATTAATGTTAGTGGGAATCAGGCTGCTAAACCTCTGAACACTGTCTTTAAAATGTACCCCACAGTACTTGAGCTCTCACTACATTCACAAGCATCTCTTTATAAGACACATATACACTGGTGGACTAGCCAATGAAAACACACTTTTTTTCTTCTTTCTTAATTGAACTGGCAGAGGAGATGAATGAAAGCCTGAGGGGAGCGCAAATAAAAGGGTCAGGGTCAGACAAAGAAGGTTAATGCTTTCTGCAGAATCTCATCACAGGACTTAGCAGTGCTATGGCACAACAGTGGAGGAGATTACGCAGCTCAGTCAGCAGCGTACACAGGACAACAACATCAACACTGAGCTAATTAAATGAACACAAATTACCACAGCTTTCAGGATCAATAATTCTCCTTGTAGCACATGTTTAAAACTGATTTTGGATGTTACCAGAATGAGCAGCTCTATATAAGATAAAGCACAAGAAGTTTACAGAACTGCCTATTGCTTCCTTACGTCTCTCCTCCATCAGTCTACCCAGAGTTTTCATATGAAAATTTACATAAAGCATTCAGTCGTCCTTAGTAATGTTTCTATAATGATCAACCTGCCCAGGCATCCCATCCCTCTGCCATGGAATATTGAATGACAGAAAAATACTGAATTAGAGAAGTTTTTAAAAGCTTTACATGGCATTTGTTAGCATCCCACTAATCAGCTCTGTAACTGTGCATTTTATTAAAATCCCACATGTTTATTTGAGCTGCTGGAATAATTTCACTTAATTAATAGAAGAGAAGGAGACAAGGCCCTGCCTTAAATTTGCACACCCACACCCAAATCCTGTAAATTCCTGTGCATTGGCTTTATTTTATACACCTGAATCACCACTCAGGGGCCAGAGCTACCCAGCTGTGTCATTATGGAGGGGTACTCCAGTGACAGAGATTCACACTGAAGTACCTGCAGGCTCCTGAAAATGCTCTGGGTACATCTAAGTTCTCTACTTGGGACACACTCTGCTCCTATTTCTGCAGCTTTTGTGATGCTGGTGCGAATGGGTGTGCTTCCACGGGACCTGCGGCCAAGGGCGGTACATGCGGTGCTTGGACAAAGCCAGGGAAGGAAATTAAGGTCAGTGGGATCATTTGAACAAGAAAGCCTATTTAGGGACCCACAGTCTCCATGTGGAGAAAGCATCCAGCAGAAAGGGGGAGGACTTAATGAAGAACCTTGATCAGCTCCTAGAAAGTGCTGGGGAGGACTAGATATTTGTGGTCCATGTGGATGGCAATGTTGAGGGAAAGAAAGGCGAGGAGAGGGGAGAGTGGGAGAGAGCAAGGTGCTAGAGGAGAAGCTGATGCTCTGAGGTGCTGACAACCTGGATTTCTACAGTAGCTGTCTCTAAAATGCTCCTGCACTACCAGGGAAAGAGAGGAAGAAAGGCAGATTGTTTAATGCCTGGACAAGAAATAAGATAAAGGAACATGCATATGTAGTCTAAGTGAAGGCATCAACATAACAGACATCAGAAATACACTGGAAAGAGGACAGTAGGTGGGACACTCTAATACCAAATATTCAGCAAGTTTAGAGTTGGTCATGCTAGAATCAATAAAATTAACAAATTTACCACATCAGTATGAAACATAAAATCTGTGTGGATTGAAATTCCAGCTCTAATAGGAAGAATATAGTGTTACCACTACATCACAGGAAGAACGTTGTGTATGATACTGTGACCAGGATGTCGACATTAGCTGCGTTATATGGGGGATTTCTGAGATGCCAGAGAGGCAGGAAAGGCAACATAAAATGTTAGACTTCAATTGTTTCCATGCAAATTGGCCATATATTGTGCAAGGAAGTAACATGAAACAGTTGATAACTATTGCATGGAGGAACAATTTCTGATCAATATCAGGGATATTGATCAGAAAATGGGCATTGGCTTGGAGAAGAAACATGTATAAATGAGGAATTTTGTTTAAAGGAAGCAAAATGAGACAGCAAAGAAAATTACTTATTTCCTGCAGGCAAAGAGTCTGCTAAAGGACACTGTTCTGAAAGCACAAGGCTAGTGCACATTTTTCACACAAGTGGGCTCAGAAATGAGCAGTACATGGTAGCTTTGCAAGATAGCAAGATAAGGGATGTTATTAGAAGAATAAATGCAAGTCCTTCAAACAGCTAAAATTGGATCCAAATGAATAAGTTAATGACAGACACTCTGGAAGATTACATGTACAAAAACAATCAGACAGCCAAAAAGGAGTTTGATGAGTTTCTAGAAAAAGGAACCAAAACTAGCAATAAATCTTTTTTTCCTGCCCATCAGGAGCAGGAAGCCTGCCAGAAAAATCTGTGGAGTCCATTGATTACCAGAGTTCAAAGGAAGCATTCGTAGAAAATAAAGCTGTTTTAGAGAAAATAAATGAATTCTTTGCATCATTTTATTTACTGTAGAAGAGTAGATTCCCATATCAGAAACCTTTTTGGGATGAAGTGACCCTCACCAGCAAGTGTGTCTGAAATAGCTGTGCCCAGGAACCACATCTGGGAACACTGTAACAAAACGAACAGCAACTGGTTGCCAAAAACCAGATGATATCACCCAAGAGTTTCAATGGACCTCAGGGATTAAATCACTAAATGACTAATAGCAGATTATAACTCTGCTTAAAATTCCCTTGGTATCCAAAGAGTGATCATCAAATATCAAATGCCAGGCTAACTTTTTTAGAAAGGTTCCCAGGGAGATGTGAGAAACAGCAGACCTGAAAGTCTAAAATCTGCACTAGGCAAATCAGTAGAAAATGTAATGAAGAACAAAATTCGTTGACAGTTCAATAAACTTGATTTACCTGGGAAGACTCAGCATGACCCTTGCCATTTTTACATATTGGAGATGTTTGACAAGATCAACGAACATACAGATAGAGCAATTCAGCCGATATAATCTACTTGGTTTTCCAAAGGCTTTCATCAAATTTGTCCCTTGATTCCTCACTACAGTCTTTGAAGGGAATCAAGCAGCTACATCATGAAAAGGAAAGTCATTGTATGATAAAAAGACATTTAAAAGATAGGAAACAGAGGAGGATACTAGAGAAATTCTGCAGGGTTGCAGAGTGCAACCCCTGCTGTCAGGGTATTTATAAGCAACCTGAAAAGGGAGTCGGTAGGAGAGAAACTTTGTTGGCAGCAGCAAAATATGCATGCTGTTAAGGACAAGGGCTGACTTTACGAGTAGTTCTTTAGGAGTGTTTTATGGGAGTCAGTGACTAGACAATAAAATGGTAAATGATTTGCAGTGTAGATAAATATAAAGTGATACATAGGGTAGAAAAACAATCATAGTTTCACAGCTAAAATTACATGCTGTGAGCTGAGCATTAGCACTCAGGAGCAAGATCTTGGGATCTGTTTGACAGCTCCATCAATATGCCAGCTCAGCACTCAGTAGTGGTCAAAAACCCAAATAAAATATTAGGGTTTAGTAGGATAGGAATAAAGAATGAAAGAGGGAAGAGCATTATGCAAGTGTGTAAACTCATGACTGACCCATACTGTAAATAGCCTGTGCAGTTCAGTTCTTCTCATCTCAAAAAGGGTATAGCAAAACCAGAGAAAGTTCAGAGGAAAGAAACAAGTGTAATCAGCTCCAATATGTGATCAGCTACAGAAAGCTTCAGTACAGGCAATGACTTTACCAGGACAGGATGCTCCAGTCTGGAAGAAAGAAAGTTTAACGGAAACAGTCTACAGCATGAAGAGTGGCATGATGAGGATGCTCAGGAATCGGTCACTCACCTTCTTCAACACAAGGGCTGAAGGAGAGGGTGGTGTTAATACAAAGTTACAAGGAGCCACTATAAGTTCAGGGGATACTGGGAGAAGCTCACAGATGGGAAAGCCTTTGGAAGCTAGCGAATACAGAGAAACCACATCTATTTCAGGAAGGTACTGACAGAAAAGATCTTGAAAATAGGAGAGTGCCATTTGGGGTATCTGGGGGAAATGCCATGTATGTTCATCCTGCTCTTGTTCTTCACTAGGCATCCACTTACGGCGTCTGTTAGAGAGAGGACACTGGGCTGGCTCAGCCTTTGGATTGAATGGGTGCAGCCGTTTGAGTGCTTTTATGCTATCAGCTACACACACACACAGTGTGGTAAGTCCCATCCCAGCCTGGGCTTTCCTGTGACAGCCCTCACCAGGAGAAGCGTAACCTGCACTACACACACATGCTCACACACCTGCACCTCCATCCCTGTCTGTCTCTCCCACTGCCATGCAGAAATGATAGCTCTTGGTGTAGAGCCTGCAGGAGGGAGAGGTGGGGATCTGCTGGGCAAGCAGCACAAAAAGGAGGGTTCAACTGCTCCACAGAGCTTCCAGAACGTTAAAGCTTGTTTGGAAAATGCCGCCTAGACACTTCCCCAGCCTTTCACTTCTCCAGTCCCCTGCCCCATCCTGTGATCTGCTGGCAACCTCCTCCAGGTAGGTGGTGGCTTGAGGGTCCCCCTCTCCTGCCAGCAGCTAACAGCCTGCCTGGAAGTGCAGGGCGGTCCTCCTTACCCAGGGACACAACGAGTCCACTCAAAGCTTGCTGAGCCTGGAGGATAAACATGTAATAAAACCCAGAAATAACCTACTGTTGTCAAGTGTAAAAACCTTTCCTGACCGTGCAGCAAGCTGTACTAGCCTCACCCTGAGGTTACTGGCAAGCATTAAGCCTTGAAAGCCAGCCCACTAGTCACAGACCAATCCACGGGGTGCTCATCCCATCAGAAGATTTAAAACAGCAACAGAAAATATTCGTATGCAGGCTTAAGCCCCTTTATGGGCCCTGAACTAATGACTCAAAGTCTACAGATAGAAATTTTCTTTAGATCAATGCATCTTTGCTTTTTTAAGGCCAGCTCAGACCAGTCCTAGGCTTAGCCTTTTCAATCTTCTCCACCTTTCTACTTTATTTGTCTTCGGGCTTATAGAGAGTGTAGTTTGAATCCTTGAAGTTCTTTATTGGTACTATCTTATCTTATGTAACAAGTTCTGAGGACATCAGATCTGCACACCCTACAGAGCTTTCTTTAAAACTGAAACTTAAAATGAGCCAAACTGACTTTTTTTTTTTTTAAAGATATTCTTCATTTTTCAATGGAAACACATACTAGTTCCTCTGGGATTTTCATTCTTCCTGGAAGCAAAAAGTTTGGAGTGCCTGTTCATATGAAATCCGGAGCTTCCTTTTCAGTCTCAAGTGGTTAAAACTAGTTATGAAGTGGTTCAGATTAGCAGCCATGCTCGGGCTAATCTAATTGACCTAAGCTTGGCAAGTTTTTGATGTTCCCTCATCAATGGTACCACTCTTCAGTACTGAGGATGTAGCTCAGTAATCATAGATTTAATTAAACTGAAAAGTACTTGGGGTTTTATGTTGGTTTTTTTTTCTCCAAAAGTATGAAATCTTCCCATGCATCAAACAAAACCAACGATCTCGGGGATTAGAGCTGATCTAGCATCAGTTACTGAGGTTTTGTGTCTACATACTCCTAAAGCACCTGAAAAGAGCCTATGTCCAAAACCAGAGAGCAAACTTTACAGAAACAATTATTTGGCAGCTCCATCTCTCAGAACGAAGGGCTTTTCCCTCTTGCTAAAACAAAGCTTCCGATTTAGAGCCCTGTAGCTGGTTGAACTACAGCCTCTCTGAAAAGAGTGGATGAGAGGGCATAAATACGCTCCAGCAGTTGCAACATGGCTCTAAGCCCTGGAGAGAGAGTTTATTTCCACTAACAGGCTGCCAAAACCCTCTCTTCTGTCAAAACACAACAGATGAATTCACAAATTCCAAATTTACGTTCTTTCACATTTGTGGGCAGGTGGTCAACTGCAATCATCCTGCAAAAGGCTAAATAATAACCACTCTGGCAGCCAACTCCTGAGGTAAGTATCCTTGAGCTCTCTTCTGTTTCAGCCTTCTCTTCTCACATTAGTAATCAAGTGGGCTGAGTAAGAGGCTTTGTGATAACAGAATTAACGTCTGTGAGCCCATAGCAGCTCCCTATCCCTCCATGCCCAACGCATCAGAGGTGGCCTTTTACCTTCCTTCTTCCTAGAAATCTGGCAGAGGGAGAAGAGTTTTTCTGCTCTTAGAGCTGAAGATAATCTTCTGGACAGAGACCTGTTTTACTCTCTCCTTTGCCAAGACTATGGATGCTGCTGGCAGTGTTGGTGATGTTAAAGGGACTGTACTTTATAAGCAATGGAATTTTTTTAAGTGAAATAAATACATCCTTTCACAAAAATAATATATGCTTGCAATGGAAATGTTAAATATTTCATCAAACTCTGAGCATCCCCAAATCACAAAATATTAATTTCTTTTTATTTTTTATTAGGTTGAAAATTTGAAATTTCTCATAGCAGATAAAGTCACAGACCAGACACATCCTCTGATCAGTCTTTCAGTAACAAATTGATCCTTTCCTTCAAATGGTCGGAAAAAGCTATGATTTTTAGCTCATGCAAGTTTAACAAGTTTTAGGTTGCTCTGACTACAAATATAACTTTGTGAGGTTGTTTTTGTTTTTTTTTCACAATATGCCCCATTTACTTCTCTTTATAAAGTGAGAAGCAAGAACTTATTACCCATTCTTGCATTTAAAAACATGTTCTAAACATTGTAATGCCAAAATCATCCTTCCGAGAGTTATGTCTTTCTTGAACCAGTCCTTAGATTTAATGTCCCTCTCGTTCCCCTTCCTTAAGAGTGCATTCATAGTTCTAAAAGGTTGGGAAGAAAATTGTTCTTTCAGAGGGCAAAGCGTTGCATTCTTCTCTTTCCCTGAAGGTCAAATACACAGCAGTATCTTCCAAGTGTTGCTCTTGTTTTTCCCTTGGTGAAGCTCCTGAATACTTCAAGCTTTTACACCCCTTCTGCCAAACCAAGACAGACACCAGGGGTGATCCTGCCACTCACAGTTCTATTTGCTGCAATATCTGCCAGGTTTTGCTTTGGCTTTTCTTCCTTGGTGAAGCTCCTGGGTACTTTAGGCTTTTATGTTCCTCCTACCAGAGTTCCTCCTACCAGAAAGGCAACTCAGAACTCTTAGCTTTCAGACAAAAGTCTTTGGCCGAAAACTTGGATGGGTTGATTTTTCCTGCAAAAGTCCACCTGTCAGGGGGTAAATTCTGACACGAAGCACACATTTTCATCACCTCTTTCTGTAAAAACAGAATATGTTGTATGGCCATACTTATCAAATCACATTTTTAAAGACTTTATTACAGAAGTTTTAGTATATTGTCCATTAGTTGAAATTCTTCCATAGAATATCAGCCATGGGCCAACTAGGTGCCTGATCACTGCTTCTTAGAAATGCAAGAGGTTAGACAGTGGGGTAACTGGAGAGGAAGAAAATAGCTAAAATGCTATTATTTTAATTCTTTCAATTCCTTTCACCCCCACTTCTTATTGAATAGTTCCTGACTACAGGAAATGAAATTCTTATCTCTAAATTGGGTTTCCATGAAACAGATTTCCATACATCACTGGATATGTTGGCTTATTTTGCATTTATATCAGGAAAAGGTCTGCATTAAATTTTGCATCTGTAGCAAAAAGTCCTTCTGGGTGCTGTATGAAAAGTAGCCCCTGACTAGGAAGAGGATTTTTTCATCTGAGATGATCTTATCTGAAAGCAAGGGAGAAAAGATACTGAGCTGGATTTGCAAACCTCATTTGTGGAATCCAGTTATAGGTAAAGATGTTCCCTTTGCCTTCATTGAGGTGTTTCATTTTAACCATGATGGTGATTATCCTGTGTCCATCATGCATCTAGAGCCCCTGTAAATTCAGAGTGCTCCAGGCAAACAAAAGTTGCAGTCAAGGTCAGTGTAATTTTACCATGTGATGATAGTAGGAAAAGGTAAGTTGCTTTCTCCCGTTTCAATCTAAATGCTAAGTGCCCCAAGCACTGAAAATTTATGTGTACTCTTCTGCTGAAGAGGTGCCAACAAGGACAGCAAGCACATTGCAACTTAGCCAAGAAGCAGTGCTTTAGCAGGGACCCAGGAAAGGAGTTAGCGTTACACGTTCCTCACAGTGGGGCTGGCTTGATACTGCGCTGCCTGTTCAACCCCTCTGTGAGCACTAAATTCAGTGATAAATCTCAAAGCATTCAATGTTTGCATTTTCCATGATAAGAAGAAGAACCACAACTAGCTGGAATCGGTCCCTGTTGAATATCTTTGGTTATTCGATATCCTTTCCCTATCAAATATCTTGGTAAAAATGTAAAAGTTAAATATCTCATTTACCCAAGTTCTAGCACTGCTAGTTGCTGGCAGGACTGGCAGGTTTGTTTGGGCTAGGTGGTACAGAATAAAGCATGCTTACATGCCCCCACTTGAGTTAATTTATTTTTTTAAAAAAGTCAGTGCACACATGTAATGCAATATACAGCCAATTTCAACAGCAGAATAAAACACAGAACATAATAAAACTCTAGAAGAAATTGATGTAACCAGGGGAGATATATATAGATACATCAATACATCAATATCTATAGACAGATGAATTTGCATACAGCTAAACACAATTAAGGGGAAAATGTCAGTGCAAGCTATGCAAGGGGAAAGTGGGCTGTGTCATTCCTTCACTGGGAGGAGCTGCTGCAACAAGGGGAAGCTGGAAAATGCAGCGTTCTTACATGGGACTCGCAGCCAGGGGCTATGAATGGGCCATCATGGGCACAGCAAAGGTGGACAAAGAGCACCAAATTTGCACATATTCCTGATCACATATTTCAATGCATCAAGCCATGCAAAAGTCTGCATATGTGGTAGCAAACCCATGTGAAAACTGACGCCTTTCACTAATGAACGCAAGACACTGGGGCTACTTCCTCATTGCTAGGCTGCTCAGTCACTGCTTCCCAAGCAGTCAGGTTCTCTAACAGCGCTGCTGTATTTTTCATTATGACATGCAGTTTTACATAAAAACATACTTTAGCCCTGAGGCTTGTGCTCTTCCCAGGCTTCTATTTGCTCCATCTTTTTTCTTTTTCTAAAACTAGCCATGGTTTTTCATTCCCCCTCCTCTGCTCACTTTTTTATTCCTCTCTCTCTCCCACCACTGCCCCTCTTTTTAATAAGATTTGGGTTTTGTTTCTGTGACCCATCCTATACTGACCCTAGTGCCTCACAATTTTTTAATAAGTCTCTTCTCACAGTATTCAGAGATATTTCCCTTATTTGACAGATGAGAGGCTCAGGTTTTCAAGGCTTGGGTGTTTAGATGCAGAGAAAGCTGAATCCAGTGAGGAGTTAACTGCCTCAGTTCCTTCAAACCATGGTCGTGGGTTGCAGTGGCTACCTTGGGACCATAACAAAGCATCCTGGGACAGGGCAGGTCACTGAAGTCTTTTGCTAGTGGTGTCACTCTCTTTTCTCACTTTTCCCTATCTCCCAGCCTCTCTTACTGTTTTTGTTCTTCCTTTTGTAAAAAGAAAAAAAAAAAGGAGAAAGGATGCTGTTTACCCTCCCCTTCCTTTTTATTTCAGTTCTCCTTCATACACTTACAAGAAGGAGAAATATTTGTGGGCTGTTTAACTTTTCCCCTTTAAAGAGAAGGCACCAAGTGTGAAGCTGCTGGAGAAGGATTGGCTGCTCCAAACGGATATGCATCTTATGATCCACAAAATGGTTGAATATTTGCAAACCAAAATTTTAACAAAATAGTCCATCACCCTGCACACAATCTTCTCTCATGGGGAGAGGAGAAGGAAGCCCCATGTGACAGAACGTAGCCACGTCTCTAATGGTGCTACAGAAAGGCACTTGTTACCCAGATGAACTAAGAACACCAAGCCTACCTCCTCATTTATGTCAAACCTGGCGTGTTGCAGAAGGGGATGGAAGCACAAGGAAAGCAAAGAGGTGTCCATCCTTGCAGTATGAGCTTTCAAGACTAGGCTTTTCAGTTTCTATTCCACATGAAATTTTGACTTAAGTGAAGAGATAGACTTGATGTGCTCTGGTGTTCAGGTAGACACTGAATCACAGGTTTTGATCACCTGTTTATGTTTTTTTTGTTGTCCTTTCTGAATCTGTACACAGGAGGGAGAAAAACATATTTTCAATGGGCAGCAGTTGAAGAGAAATATTTCATATCTGAGCAAAAGAGACAGGAAGGTCCTGACGCTTAACGATAGGTGCCTGCCGCATAGCTTAGGTCTTGTTTTTCCTATACATACAAAGCTCACTGCAAGATTTGTGTATGCAAAGAAAAGGAGCCTCCAAATGCAGCTGCACTGCATTATATGGATTCTTCAGGGTCTCAAGGGGTAGCCTTGGCTTCTCAGTAACAAATCATTGCCTAGGTGCTAGAAAACATTTGTGGGAATGAGACCCAACTCCTTAAATTTCAAGCATAAATAGGGTCCTTCCCAGGAGTGGACAGATGCTGAGGTTTGTCTCTTGGGAAGCCCTGGAGGCTGCAGGACCACCAATTAGCAAGGAGGGAATTGCTGACTGTTTTGAAGGAGTAATGGGGAGGGGGGAAGAAGGTTTATTTTGGGTTTTTTATCCATTGAGCTCTCTTAGCCTGGACCTGTGTGTTTGTGGGTGGATTAAAGCATGATAGACAGCTTTTCATTGGCATGGCTTTAGTATTTGGTGTCTGTGGTTGGCAGCAGACAAGATCCACCCACAAACATAACAGTATTTTTACACTTGGCTTGAATATCTGTCCCCAAAACCACTGCATAACAAATCTTTGCTAAAGATATTAGAACCTATTTTAAAAGCAGTGCAATTTCACTGCATAATATTCCCTAATAGGATGAGTTGCTTAAGTTACTTGTTGTTTAATAACTGCAGCCAGAGATGGGCTGAAAGAGGCCTTGGTGGAAGAATTCAGAGGGAATCTCAGAAGCTGTTGGCATGTACAGTGATAACGAGGTGATAGCATTTTCAGAATTGACCTTGTCTCCATCATTTAAAAGAAATCCTCCCTGTGATAAAGAGACTTTTAGGAGATTCTGTATCAGATAATCACGTTGTAATGGAGATAAGCATGCAACAAACGCTGTCCCATGCTGTGAGCCAGACCAATCTCACCTGAAAATCAAGATGCTTGGGCTGCAAAACCATTCAGGTTGTCCTGGATGACTGCATTTGTATTTTCCTTGCAAGTTGATGAATATTTTAACAGGAGGACAAGATGATCTGCTTCAGCCTGCGTGAGAGCCTCTGTCACAGAGGCAGTGGGGGCCACACTGCATGGCCGCTCACCCCACAGTGGCAAGGGAGCCGCTTTCTCCCCACACCACTCTGCAAAGGGCACAGTCTTCATGTCAGCCTGAGCCTGACTCACCTCCTGCATACTGGGACTGGAGAAAGGGTCACAAAGTCATGGTGACACTTCTGCCAATTACACAAAAACTGCAGCACAGAAGGCACTGGGCAATGTTTATACCTGTGGTTTGGAAATACAACCATGCAAGGACATCTTGTAGCTTAACAACCTGCTCTACCCAGAGACGAATTGTGAGCCTGGGTGAGGGTGCACAGATGGGGTATAGTCTTACTCTTCTGCCACAGGCTCCCATTGTGTTGTGGGTGCATCTTTCCTCTTCTCCATACCCTGGTTTTTCAGCAATAAAATAGGATAGTGCTTCTTCCCTACATTCCAGGCATGTTGGGAGGATAAACACATTGAAGAGATCATAGCTGTTCAGATACCACAGTGGTTGTGGGGGACAGTGGGAATGTAGCAGCACCAGAGATAGAAACCTGTGGGCACAGATGTCTGTGTATGTTATCCTGTGGGCTGGTTACTCAGCTCCATGTGTTCAGACTCGATAGACACACACACACATATTGAACACCGGCTGTTTGGTTATCTGCCCCACACTGGCTTTTACAGACACCAGTTGCATAACCTACCTAGATGAGGGTAACACATAAGACAGATTCTCAGCTTTTTTTTTAAGTCTAACTTGAAGTGAGAGAATAAAGTTCCCCTTGAATATTTTTGCTTTTCCCTCTTTGATATATTTCCTATTTAAAAAGCAAGTTTTGTTTTTTATTTCCATAAAATAAATTATGTACTCCCTCTAGTGTCAGAAATCGTATTTGGGCGTAAACCAAGTTTGATCAAATGTTGCTATAAATGCTAAAGTAAGGTTCATTTCTCCACATTTCAAGGTTAATAAGTTATAGTGATATTCAGAATTAACAACAGTCCTACATGCTGCTGTTCTACTTCATCAGCACTGCAGCCATAGAAAAGAAATATATTATTAAACAGTGAAATAAAATAAGCACTTGCCTTATTTATAAAGCCAGGTCTCTGATTAAGGCTTTTTGCCACTCTCTTTAATTCCAGTTCCAAACTGCCACTTTGAAAGGGAACATCTGAAAAGCCAAACTGTACAACAGAAAAATGCCTAGAATCAGAGGAAAATATAGGGAAGGACTACTGAAATTCAGCAGAGAAGAAAAAGGAAGTCTCCTCAGTGCCTTTGGGATCTATCATGGTTTCATTTTCTTTCCCAGATCTTCTTTTCCCATAAGCTGTGAGCACTTGGGGCATAGGTCTTAAGGCTCTTGGAGCACCCAGGGCAGCAATCCCACCAGGTTGGACCCTTTAGCTGCACAAGATGCTCAATGCATTGCTGCTTCTGCTGGAGGAGGGCCAAAGGCAGTCACACTTCAGGGGCCCCATACTCCTCTACCTAGCTTTTCTGAAGAATCAATGCTAGGGTTTTTCCAAAAAATCTAGGGGAAGGAGCATCTTCTGTTGCACACAGGAGAGCATTGTTGGCTTCCAACAGTGACATATTGACCAGGATATCAGACATCCTCTATGGGTTTCTTCTCCAATGCTATTTTTAAATCATGGGCAGAGGTCACACCCGCTGTTTTCCACTAATTGGAAAAAATGAATGTCCCTGGCAGCTGGCCCCTGCAGAGACTCTGGCCTCCCTGCCAAGCAAGGTCGCAGAAATGCACAGCTCGGTAGGGTGAGCAGTGGCAGGTGGAAATGGAAAGCAGAGGAGAGATCCCAGCTCCCCCTGTCTGGCTCTGGCCAGTGTTTTTGTGCTGAGGTGCCTAAAGGTAAGCAGGCAAATACTGAGGCCATGAGTCTGGATGCCAGCAGCTGCTGACCACTTACAAACAAAGCTCCTTTCCTCTAACCACCTGACCGCTGATTATACGCGTCTAATTTTATCCAGCCGGTTTGAAAGAACCATCATTACTCCCTGCCTAATCCTCCCTCTGAGCATCCTGCGCCGGACGGGCAGGCCACGGCCGTGGGCAGCGCAGGGCAGGCAGCGGCACGCACGGTGCAAGAACGAAGCTGCAGAGAGCTGGGGATGGATGCCAAGTCCTCAGGGATGGACTGTGGCCCCAGGTAGGTCTAGAGGAGGTCCAGGAGGTGCATTGACACTCACTTGGAATACACATCTATCCAGATCTCAGCAGCTTCAAAGCCTGGTTTTCAGGAAGTAAAAGAAAACAGCAGACCTCAAAGCTGTTGATTTCCTAAAAATACACAAAGCTGTGCCCTGAAAATTGTGCCATGGTGTGGCCAGCCAATCTTCTTACCAAAAATTTACCCAGCACTATGCTGGCCATCCCCCTCCACACACTGGGGAGTGCCACCAGCCTTTTAAGGGAGAGGAGAAAACAACCTTTTGTCCTTTTCCTTTTCACAGTGAGAGACCAAGCAAAGCTGGACTGCTAGGAAATCTTTTGAAGTCCTGGAAAAAGTTGCTACAGTTTGTCCTGGTCAGATAAGCATCTGTAGGGCCAGATCATCCTGCCTCCTCTTCACCTGTTTGCTGCAGCCAGGGAACGCATAGGGCCAGGCAGGAAGCAGGGATCACCACCAGCTGGGGGTCCACCACCCTCTCTGGTGACCTGGTTCTCCAGACCTAGCTTGCCTGGCTCAGCTGTTTTCTGCTTTTGATCATAACCCTCTCCTTCCCCTCAAAACAAGATTAATTATTTAAAGTAATTGGGTATCATACATCATTGGGAAGTCAGTGCTCTGTACTGGGCCTGTAGTACACAAAGCTGTGTGGGTGCCCTGGAGTACTCACTCCTGCCTGCTTTCAGCCAAGTGGTTAGCCTCAGCCAGGACCTCCCAACTGCTTCCTTTAAAAAGAGAAATAAAAGGAGTGAGCTTCTTTGAAACCCTTGTGTTTCTTACAAATTGCCTTCAAAATGTCCTTTCCCTGAACGGGGGAACAAGGAGGGGTTTCTTTACTGCAACCCCAACTCACTTTCAGCCAGCACTTGGCTCAAAAGCTTTCTCTCTCAGTGCTTTTTTATTTCCCCCAGGGATTTGCTCCCACTGGTTATTCAAGTGGCATCCAGTGACACCTCAGTGTGTGCCTTTGCCTTTTCAAGTCTTCCTGCTGCTGTTTGTCACAGACACATGGTCACATGTGTTTACAGCAAACGCTCTTCTACCCCCACTGCCTGATGCCCTCTACCTAGGTGCCCTTTCCAGCTAAATGTGTGTGCTTTTATGTGCATGTTTTGCCACGTGCCTATGTTCTGGAGGGTGATATCTGTTGTTTCAACTACCTGATTTGGGGAAGGCACTCACTGGCTTCTTTACATGCAACCTCTGTGGAAAGGTGGCTGCTGTATTCTCCAGCTTCAATAAAGCTTAACCAATTCTTAGCAATACTTGTATTGCTTTAAAATTGAATTTAAGATTTCATTCTGTTTCACTTGACAAGTGGCAAAACTAGTCACTGTGTTATAAAGTGTTACATAAAAATTTTGCAGTTATGATATTTGGTCCAGGTCCTACAAGCATCTGTGCAAGCCTCTGTCTTAGACTTTTTAATGGATACCCTTAACTTGGAAATAACTTGGCAGGAAGAACTTCTTGCAGAATGATGGTGCCGGGTATGAGACCAGAAAGTAATCTGCCTCATTGTGCCAGGAGAACTGCATCTAACAGTATCATGCTTTACTTACAGCAATTCACCATCTTTTAGGGAGACATTTATGAAAAAACAATATCCAATATTTCAAGATGGTGGCATTGTGAAGGCCCTGAGGAACTATGGGGAATGCTTGGAGGTGCACGGCTGCAGGCAAAGAGGCAACAGAGAGAAGATGAAACAAGGGAAATTCTGTTTAGATATAAGGATTTTTTTTTTTACCATGATGATGGTAAAATACTGGAATGTGTTGCACAGAGCAGTTGTGCAACATCTGTTGTGGAGATATTCCAAACTCAGCTGGAAAGGGCCACAAGCCACTTGACCTATCTGAACCTTCTTTGAGCAGGAGGTTAGATGGGATGGCCTTCAAAAGTCTCTGACCAAAATGATGCTACTATTCTGTGATTACATCCAATAGAATCACACAGCCATCTTTCAGGTGCTATGGTGAATGCTGTGCCTTTCATGGACAGCAAAAGCATTGACTAAACTAAAGATGCAATGTGTTTGCCTCTCCCCCCAGTACCCAGCCTTTTACTTGGCTTTTCTCTGACAGGCAGGGTAATTATGTCTATGCAAAAAACAACTCTTCTGTTATTGCCCCACTAGAGGGTGCTTTAGCAATATAAATCTTAACTACTTGATTTAATGCTTCATAACAGCCATCATGCCAGAGAACTACTTTGCATATTGGAGACTGCCAATTCTTTGAGACACTCTGAAAAACTTCGCAATAATGGATCCAGGATGTTGCATTTGTGCACATGTGATAAGCACACAAACAACACAAATAAATTAAAAAAAAAAAATTAGGGGTCATTTCCTGAAAGCCAAGAAACTGGAAAAGGCTTTGTACCACCTCTTTCAATAGTATCTGTCCTGAAAAATTATAATTTTCTTTTTTCTTGGTTCACTGGTATCTGGTATCTTGGGTCAGCTCTTCACAACTAAACACAAGAGCCAGTCTATATTCAGATCTTTTGAGTTGCTGTTGACAGGATTTGAAGGGTTGTTAACTTTTGTGACTTCACTGTGAGTGTGCTGATACTAAGAGGTTTTGCTTTTGTTACTGTTTTTGAAGGACAACCCTTACAGCATGCTGTTTGCTTAGGAGTGTTAATGTTCCTTGGCACAAAAAATAATGAAAATACAACCCCTCTCCAACCGTCAGCAAAATCCTTGTGAACGTCTGTGAAGCCATCACTGGCAGACAGGCTTAAACTGTGACTCTTAAGCCTTCAAACTTAGAAGGCAAACACAAACAAGCCCCATCCTGGTAACACTCTTGAAGATCCTGAATACACAAGAGTGGAAGGAAAACGTTCTTCTTCAGCCCTTGTTATAGGAGGGATTGCAGATGTCATGTACAATCTTCTCATATTATGAAAAAATGTGACGGGTGACCCAGAGTCAGACTATTGGTGATGCTGTTTCACCCAAGCTCTTTTACTTGTCATTATTTGCTCTGTTGCTGAAACTCAACAGAGACCTGACATTTATCATCAGGTAAATATGGCCAGTAGTGGCTGGGGCATTGTTCAGGTTCACTCTACTGTAGCTTTTGAAATGCATGACAGCACAGTAATAAACCTGCAGGCAGTTTTATTGTAAGCTACAAATCTGTCATTTAGTCCCATGAGCCAAGCATTCTGCTATTGGCACGTGGTAGTCCTGTCTTCAACAGTAAAAAGTCAACTAAAACCAACCTTGTTTTTGGAGACAGTTCTGAAAACTTGTTCAGAATTATGTATAGATATTTATAAAATAATGTAAGAAATGTTGGAATAAATGAAAGGAGTAGGAGCCTTACCTTTACTTTTTATTCATCAGCAATGGCTGAGTTTCAGTGCATCCAGATGAGGCTTGACAGAATTCCACTTGAAGTTCTCTGGTGCATCTGCCTTAATCTGGTTCTTCTGGAAGCTAATCTGCTTACCTAGTGGTGAGCTAAAATAATCTATGACTCCATTTCAGAGATGCAAAAGTGTGTCTCTGGCTATGTCTCAGTCCTTTTTTTCCCTTCAAAACACTTCCTTGTGTTGGACACTTGTCCAACTCTTATCCACAGCACACAAGTAAGGTGTGCATTGGTTCAAGGCAGGAGGAGGTGGGTGAAAATGGGAAGGCAAAGGGTAATGTACAGTGTGAGGAGGTTCACAACTCCTGAAAAAAAAAAGAGAAAAACTGATGAAGGAAGGAAGGAAGAGAAGAAAGAGAAGGAAGAAAGGACCCAGAAACCTTATGTTACTATGGGCAGATATAAAGGATAATCATGCAGGAACACTACTATAAAAGCTCAGGAACAAAACAAGATACAGCTCCCCAGGGACACAGGTAAAGTGGCTATATTAATACTTTAATAATATTGAAATGACTAAGGCAAGGGTTGTCCAGTCTTGTAATGGGGCAGGAAAATTATCTACTGGTTACACTGTGAAAATATAATCAGTTGTCACTAAAAGGTCCAATTGGGATCAGGTAGTTAATGTAGCTAACCTCAGCAGCTAAAAAACGAAAATCAGGCTACAGCAGGGAATAGGTAGGTTGCCAGTGTTCATGCAAGTTAGAGGTTCCCAGGCCTGGTGGTTCAGAAATACCCAGCGGGGCATTGGGCTCCGGTCACACATTTCAGTTGAGGGGGCATTGCTCGAGCCACCTTAGGTGTTCACGGTCCCCTGCCAGCTCCCCTCCAGCTCAGAGGCAGGCACTCCTGCTGCCGTGTCCCCATGAACAAAAGGCTGTTTTCAGACCGATCACAGTCCCTGTCCAGCTCCATGCTCAGCCGTGCCCAGCGGAGAGGGGGTAATTGGGCAGGAACTGATGGCTGCAGCCACAACCTCTGCAAAGCAACCTGCAGAGATGTTAGAGAGCTTACATAATGAAAGAGGTTTCACAGCCAAGGAGGGTTAATGCTGTTCCTATAGCTGAAGAGGGGAGAAAAGGAGGGACAAATGAATTATTGACTAGTCAGTTTATCTTGAATTCCTCTCCCAAATCTGGAAGAAATAATCAAGCAACTTGTAACTATCTAAAGGACATAAATGACAGTCAACGCGGATTTGTCAAGAATAAATCATGGAAAGTTTATTTCCTCCTATGACAAGGTAACAAGCTGTGTGAATTGGAGAGAGGAACTCGCTGTCATCGCTTTAGTACCTTCACTGTCACTACCTTCTCTTCACTGGCCTATACAACAGACTCCGAAGTGAGTGAAGTGTGTACTAGCTGAAGGTGTTAGCAGCAGTATATAGCTGTCTGGGGACCCCACACTTAGGTAATAGCTACCCATACTTCACAATCAACACAGAAGGATGTATCAGCTTCACCAAGGATCTGTCCTCCATCCAGTATTATTCAATATTTTCATTAATGACTTGGATAATTAATTAACAAGTATGCTTTATTAAATTTTCAAGAAACACCAGTGCTGGAAAGGCTACAATCATGTAGGAGGACATAACTAGAATTTAAGACATTCTTGATACATCAGGAAAATGGCCTGAAAGTAACAGGCAAAAATTCAATAAGGACATGCAAAGTTATCACAGAATCATAGAATGGTTTGGGCTGGAAGGGACCTTAAAGATCATCCAGTTCCAACCCCCCTGCTATGAGCAGGGACATCTTCCACTAGACCAGGTTGCTCAAAGCCTCATCCAGCCTGGCCTTGAACACTTCCAGGGAGGAGCATCCACAACTTCCTTGGGCAACCTGTTCCAGTGTCTCACCACCCTCACAGTGAAGAATTTCTTCCTAATATCTAATCTAAACCTCCCCTCTTTCAGCTTAAAGCCATTGCCCCTTGTTATGTCATTAACTGCCTTTATGAAAAGTCCCTCCCCAGCTTTCTTGTAGGTCCCTTCAGGTACTGGAAGGCCGCTATAAGATCTCCCCGGAGCCTTCTCTTCTCCAGGCTGAACAGCCCCAACTCTCTCAACCTGTCCTCATAGCAGAGGTGGTCCAGCCCTTGGAACGTCCTTGTGGCCTCCTCCGGACTCGTTCTAACTAGTCCATGTCTCTCTTGTGTTGGGGGCTCCAGAACTGGACACAGTGCTCCAGGTGGGGCCTTACAAGAGAGGAGTGCAGGGGCAGAATCACCTCCCTCAACCTGCCGGGCACATTTCTCTGGATGCAGCCCAGGATACGGTTATTGGCCTTCTGGGCTGCAAGCGCACATTGCCGGCTCATGTTGAGCTTCTCATCCACCATCACTCCCAAGTCCTTCTCTTCAGAGCTGGCCTCAACCCACTCATTGCCCAGCCTGTACTTGTGCTTGGGGTTGCCCCAACCCAGATGCAGGACCTTGCATTTGGCCTTGTTCTACAGGCCAAAAAAGTTCTACATTTATTTCTCCAAATGCAGGATGGAAAATGCCTGGGTATGAAGCAGTGCTGCAGAAAAGCACCGAGCTTTTCAGTGAATCACAAACAGATTGTGAGTCAAAGTGTTTCACAGTTACAAAGTAGGCAAACAGCATCCTGGTGTACCTGAGCCAGACTTCTGTTTCTGAGACAGATGAAGAGCTTGTTAGTAATAAGAGTCCAGCTTTAGACAGCACTAGCCATGAAAAATACTGGCCAATTGGGTAGGGACCAGAGGAGAAGTGAGAATGAAAGGAAATCTAGAAAGCATGGCCTATTCTATGAGAAAAGATTGAAGAAAATGAGACTGTTGAGTCCAGAGAAGAGGAAGCTGAAGGGAAATTATACCAGTTTGCAAACATGCAAAAGACAGACAAAAATAGAGTTTAAATAAACTCTTTTCCAGATGTTTTGAAGGACAATTTAGACACTCACCTATCAAGAATTAAACAAGTTTGGGTTACACTGCCTGGGGCAAAGGAAAGCTCTCTTGCTTTTAAGGAAACCTCATCAGCTCAGCTCTCCAAGACTTTTGACTGGTGGTGTGAAAGTTTTCAATGAAAAATGTTTGACACAGCAATAACTGGTTTAAAACCTTTTTGCAAAAACCACTCATCACAAGATTAAGGGAAGATACATTGCTCTGCTCACATCACCACAGGAAGAATATTAAAAAAAAAAAAAAAAAAGCCTCAGTACCCCAAAAGGACTTACTGCCCTGAATGGACAGCCATCAACTAATGAGCAATTTTATTTTGTCTCAATCAGTATGTGGCTTCATGCATGTGTTGAATCTTGATCTGGATAAAGAATTGTTAATTTTCTCACAGGTTTTCTTTGACTGTTGTCCTCTTAATCCTTTAGGACTCAGTTTACCATCTGATTTAGGTGACAAAAGTGGTCTGAAGAGTGACTGTGACTGATGAAATTATCATATCTTAAAGCCTTATTTCCTGTTGGATGAGCCACAGCACTACATATTTTTTCTTGGCCAAAATAATTTCTTACATTTGTGTAAGATTAGATTACCTTCTAATTAACTTTGTTACACAGGTCAGCTGAAGTATCCAACCTATCTGTGGAAATTTCTTAACATAAAACAACTCAGCCATGTATGATAGGGTCAGCCTTACCAGGGACCTCCTTACAGAGAGAAATGAAAGGGACTGCACAGGCACCTTTCAAGATGGATAATGAAGGAAATGGTGGGATTCAGGTATACCTGGAATAGACCTAAGAGAATCTGTGATGTGCAGAAAAGCCTCTCCAAGGACAGCTGAGATGAGGCAGATTAATTATCCCTAGAGTTTGGGACCGATGTTATGAGGTAAGTGGGTGTGAGGGAGTAGAGTATCTTTTAGCCTCTTTGGCCACACACAGCAGGAATTCATCTGAAGAGACCCAGACATTTTGGAAGGGGGAATCCATCACTATCAACATCCTTTATTACTTCTGCTTCCATCCCCAAACACAACAGACTGTGGCCTCATCCTCGCTGGCAGGACTAGGTGTGCTGTAATTAAGTTTAGTCACACCTGTTTGCAATAAACTCTTAATAGAAACAAAAATCATTGCATTTATTAAAGAAACCTCACTAGAAGGCGTCTTAGCTTTGAATACAGTTTAAATCTATATATCCTAATCCTACATGGAGAGCTACACAGGTGTGTGTGGATCACAAGAGCCTACTGGTATAGAGCTGGACAGGGCACCACTGTGCATGGATTATGGTTACAGAGATTACACCAGGCACCTTGAATATGTTGCCTACAAATAGGAAGGGGAATAACAGTTTTCACTGTTGCACACTCTGAATCTGCACCTTGTAAGTTCAGACTTTCCACACATAAAAGAGTGGAATTAATGTAACATTTTGTTTGATAAACAGTGGAATAGCATATTTAAGCTATTGGTTACAATACTTTATAGGGGTATAAGAAGTTATGACCACTACTGAAGTGTGAAACAAACAACATATGTCATCATTTTACCTTTTATGTAAAGAAAAAAAAAGTAAGAAGCAACCGTTCAGCCTAATTGTTGTATTTGGTTGTGATTGCTATGCCTGTCAGATAGCAGTTCGCAGGACTATTAAAGTGCATTAGCTCTCTGCTGGTGTTTAATGACAAACAGACATGGTCCATATTCATCAAGCAATTATTTATATCATGACCTTTTATAGAGCTGTGAATTACCCTTAAGACTTTTGCAGTGAGTGATATTTCTAATAAACTGTTAATTTTGCTCCATAAATTGTTCATATTTTTAAGCTGTGAAACTAAAAACTGTGAAATTAAACCTACAGTGCAAGCTGTGCAAATGGGATCTATGAGACTAGGACACAGTTTCAGGTCACTCTAATGTAATAAAAGTGCATCATTACAACAGAAATTAAAGGGAACTGCAGATATTAATATCTGCACAATAGACTTTTATGAGAATAAATGTATGTGACCTGCCAAGGTAAAGAATGTACACAGATTTCTCCAGTGCTACCACTGGGACAAGCTCAGAGATGGCATCTGCATCAGACTCACCGCCAGACCTTCAGCTGCAGGGGCTGTTAGACACCTTTATCCCTCACTGCTGCTCTGCCAGCTCCCTGCCCTCAGGATGGCACTGACACACATGCTCCAGAGCTTCTTTGTGTCAGCCACACACTTCTGCTGCCATTCAAAAAGTAAAATGAAATTTTGGGGATCAGCCATGCACTTTTCAGTAAGGCCAAATATTCTCTGATGCTACGGGAGGTGTTATCCCAAAAACGAACACATGCTCCAGACACACCTGGCTCCTGTCACAGTGTGCATGACCCAAACCAGAAAATTTCTTAGGCTTTGTTCCATTCTGCTGAGGGGCTTGATTTTACAAGTACTTCACAAACTAATGTTGCAGACAGGCATCTGGTGAACTTATCATGAGGGCCTTGCAGCTTAATTTCCCGCATTAAGACACCTAAATGTTTTAAGGAAAAAAACTCTGTTCCTAAATGACCGTGAGTGGCTTTGCCTTGTTTTCAGAACTGATGGAGGCTCTGCAGACTCTGTCTACCAGCTTGCAGAGAGGCATCTCCTTCCACCTGGGTTTCCCCAAGATCAGCCACAGAGCACCACCAACATCCTCCAAACTGCTGATGGCCATGAAGTGCTGTTGGAGTCCAAGCCCCACCTGCAGGGTAGACAAAGCCACATAGGAGCCCAAGTGCTACTGAGACTCAAACAGCCTCTGGCTTCAAATGCTGGAGACACAGAGGAGATTAACACTGACTGTTGTTAACATGCTTGGTGATACTTCCATACCTATTTCTTCCTAAACACAACTTCCTGCTGGTAGACAGTTGGGTAATGTACTAATATAATCAGAAATTGAACACTTATTATTTGTCCAAAAGCATTAGAATGGATCTTTTCATACAATGAATTCTTACATTTCTCTAACAGGAACAAAAACCGGAATACTAAGATGACCCTTCTCCAGGACTACCACCTTCATTGCTACATTCCAGCACAAAGTGGTTTTTCAAGAACAAGGAACCACTTCCAAAACTAGAGTTCAGAATAGAAGCACTAATTTTACAGTTTTGAACAAGAACCTTATCATTTGTGTTTCTCATGAATGTTTTATATGTCGACAATTTTCTATTCCTCAGCAATGTACACCACCAGAAAACTTACCTCTTTATGTGCTTTCTAAATGGATTTTCTTCTGCTTCTCAATGCAGTATTGCCTCATAGCATGTGACTGATTTAACAAAATACTTTAAAATTTGATGCAGGGCATTAAAACGTAGTTTATTTTCACTCAGCAGAAACTCATTTATTTTGTTATCTGTTGTCTTGTTGCTATCCCAATTCCAGACTAAGAATCTGCAACATTTCAACAGTACCAGGGCACCAGAGCTTCATGGGTATTGAGATGAAATAACAACTAATTAATTAATTTTGAAGCCTACATCTCCTTTTGACAGTACCCTTTGATCCCCAAAAGATACAGCATAAAGTAAGGCTCTTATTTTACCTTGCTTGGTGCCGTCTAACACCCTGGGAAGGGATGACAGATCACGCTTTACCCTACAGAGGAAGTACAGTAACAGGCAAGGCTAAGTGCATTTTATCTATATACATAAATGAGTATTCAGGGAGAAAGGTAACTGAAGCAAAGCACCTATTCCATCCTCTCCAGCTCTCGTAATCATTTCAAGCTGCCATTTATTGGTGAGAAGATACTGGCAGAGTTCACTCTTACTGCTTCATTGCTAGCAATATGCAACCCTGAAAACAATGATTTAGAAATGGGGTGGGTTTTTCTTCCAGTGTATGCACTAGGAAAAAATTAGAGTACTACAATAAAAACTGCAAAACCAAGATGTTATGTTTTCTAGCTGTCCGCAGAGAAAAGTAAAAATAATCTCTTTTTTTCCACAAAAGTGCTTTTGTACAATCTTCCAATATCTCACAATCTAATTTTGTTTCAAATCCCATCTCCCAGTAAAGTACCAATAAGAACTTACAAGAGAATATAGTACAGAGCATATTTATGTCATGAAGAAAAATCCTAATACCCTTTCAAGGTTGTGGTGATTCCAGTTTTCAGAAAGAAATTGAACAATTACAGTACATGTGGTTTTAGTGGTGGGTAACTGGAAAAGATTAATCCTTTTGCCTTACAGTTAATGGAGTGGTATATTCCACTTTCTTAAGAATACAGTAATACTATTGAACACAATTGGTTTGTGATTGCTCCTTGAAATGGGATGAAATGACAGAGGGAAAAAGAAACATCTCAGGTGGATGAGGAAGTATCAGTAACATTTCATAACTTCAGCTACTGATGTTATTTCTAAGAACAGAGCCTTCATGGTCTGGTGGCATTTTTCAGACTTGTTGACAGTATAGATGTTTGTGGACACAAAGGTGAAGCTACATCTCCTTAGAGTGACACAACTTTCCAGGAATTATTATTTGTTTAGGCAATTGCCATTTAATTTTTACACCAGTTAATGAGCTAGTAGATAAGATGTTGTTGATTGGGCAGGGAGAAATTTAATGAAATATAAGGGCAAGTGTAGAGTCTTGCATCTGGGCAAGAACAACCCCAGGCTCCAGTATAGGTTGGGGAATGATCTATTAGAGAGCAGTGTAGGGGAAAGGGATCTGGGAGTCCTGGTGACAGCAGGGTGACCATGAGCCAGCACTGTGCCCTTGTGGCCAGGAAGGCCAATGGCATCCTGGGGTGCATTAGGAGGGGTGTTGTTAGTAGGTCAAGAGAGGTTCTCCTCCCCCTCTACTCTGCCCTGGTGAGGCCACATCTGGAATATTGTGTCCAGTTCTGGGCTCCACAGTTCAAGAAGGACAGGGAGCTTCTTGAGAGAGTCCAGCACAGAGCCACCAAGATGATTAAGGGAGTGGAGCATCTCCCTTATGAGGAAAGGCTGAGGGAGCTGGGCCTCTTTAGCTTGGAGAAGAGGAGGCTGAGGGGGGACCTTATTAATGTTTATAAATATTTGAAGAGTGAGTGTGAGGAGGATGGGGCCAGGCTCTTCACAGTGGTGTCCAATGATAGGACAAGGGGCAATGGGTGTAAGCTGGAACACAGGAGGTTCCGCTTAAACTTGAGAAGAAACTTCTTTACGGTGAGGGTAACGGAGCACTGGGACAGGCTGCCCAGGGAGGTTGTGGAGTCTCCTTCTCTGGAGACATTCAAAACCTGCCTGGACGCCTTCCTGTGTGATCTCATCTAGGTGTTCCTGCTCCGGCAGGAGGATTGGACTGGATGATTTTTCAAGGTCCCTTCCAATCCCTGACATTCTGTGATTCTGTGATTTAGCAGAGCACTGCTGGCTGCTTCACACTTACGCTCGTTATGCTCGATGCTTACTACCTAATGGCCACAATGACCATCAACTGCAATCACAGCAGGAAATAGCTTGCTTTCAAAGTAAGGGTGCTGTTAAGTAAAAATAGTGTCTTTCAGATAATTTAGCAGTTGATGAGGCTTAAGGTGTTGTGTGGAGTGGGTTGTCATATAGGGGCTCAGTTCTGTAGTTCACAGCCCCAAGAAAGGACTTTGTCTTCATAGCTGGCTAAGAGGCCACTGTGCAACAGACCTGCATACTTGGCTCAGGGAAGGAAGGCACCAATGTTCTCCTAGTGAACTCAAGGATGGGTAAGGATGGTGTGACTCATAAAAAAGTAAAATAATTTAGGTTGAAAGGGACTTCCACAGCTCATCTGGTCCAACCTCTACTTGAAGAAAGAACAATTTAGATCAGACTGCTCAGAGCCTTATCCAGTCACACTCTGAAAATATCCAGAGGAGGAGATTTCACAACCTGTTTGGGTAGCTTGTTCTAGAGTTTGACTATTCCCATGATAAGAGATTTTCTTCCTGTTACATGATTGCAGTATTTCTTGCTGTAACATGTGTCCCTTTCTTCTTGTTCTATCCCTGTGCACTTCCACAAAGAGCCAAGCCAGAGTCCAAAAGAGAGAAAATTGATAGACCACTTTGAAATAAAGATATTTCTGATAAGCTGCCTAGGTAGGTATATGGTAGTAGGCATTTTGAAGGCCAAGAAATACAAATTTCACTGAATAGTAAGGAAAAATGGGGTAGTGTCAATTCTGAATCTGAGCTAGTGAAAAGATTCAAGCTTCTAAGTCTGCTAGGCATTACCACCCTTCATTCTGTTTTGGCATTAAAAATAACCACCATCATAAAACTGTTTTTGCCTCCGAGGTGCAAGAAACTGGGTTTTATTGCAGACAAGGCCTGCACAGAGTTCACTTCCTGCCAAACAAGACTCATCTGAAATAAATATCTGAGAATAAACAGAACAGATGATAGATAGATTTCAGGGCAGGAAAATCAGCGACTAATTCAACCAGCTCCTGGTAATGGTGTCTAAGATCCTGCTCTCTGAAATGATGGAGGGTCTTTCTGAATGCAAGTGAACAAATTTCTCTTGGGAGGGATGCATGTAGGAGGAGGGGAGGGTTAAGGAGAACATTCATAACTTCTGTTTATCTCTTTGGGGTGCCAGCAAATGAGGACAACTAGATACAAGTCTTCCTTAGTGTGGTGGTTTAACCACAGCAGGACCATGTGGTCCTGCATTCATTCCCCCCACCCTGTGAGATGGGGTGGGAGTCACAACAAAGGGGGCACAGGATTAGGAATGAAGGACAGGGACGGCTCACTCACCAGTTATGGTCACGGGCAAAACAGACTCAAACTTGGGGAAGAAAAATCAAATTCATTCACTGCCATTTCATCTAACTAGACGTAACAACCACGTCTTACAACACCTTCCCCCACCCCTCCCTTCTTCTTGGGCTCAAAGCACTTTGCTCCCAATGTCTCCACCTTCCTCCCCAGCAACACAGAGGGCATGGGGAGTTCAGTCAGTTCACCTCTGCCTTTCTTCTGGGCATGAAAGTCCAGGAACAAGATGTTCCAAAGCAAGCTTCCCATGGAGTCACGGATCTCTTCAGGCTCAGCTCCCAGCTCCAGCATGGAGACATCCATGGGCTGCAGACTCACCCCCCATTCTGGGGGTTCACCCTCGTTCTGGCAGCAAGCAACTTTCAGGGTCACAATTCCAGTCACACTTGCCCTCAGGCTCAGCTTCTCTGCTCCAGCGTGGAGTCCTCCATGGCCTACACGTGGGTCTCTGATCCACTGTGGAATCTCCATGGACTGCAGGGGACTTTGTCTTCTCCTACTCCATATGGTAGAACTGGCTGTGGGTCTCTGTCTTTTCCCCTCCTCTTCTTTCCTCTGGCAATGAAGCTCTCTCTGTGTCTGTCTGTCTGTCCTTTGTTTATGCTGATGGTTGTCTTTTGTTCAGGTCAATGACCCCTCCTCCAGGCACCACACCTTCTTCTTTTCAGGACAGTCCTTCCCCTCACCAGTATGGATTGGCAGAGGTGTTTCTCTAGTGCTCATTGGCCCAGCCTGGGCTGGAGGGTCTTCACCTTGGAGCCAGGGGAGCTTTTCGTTCTCATAAGGTGGCCCTTCTCTCACTACCAAAAAAAATGCCCTCCCCCTGCTCCCCCCCAAACCCAACACATTTAGGTGGTATCTTTCCTGGGGTTTGTGCTTGCAACAACTAACATCAGATTAAAACTGAAGAGCTGGCTACAGCTTTTGAGATATGACACACGTGTTATTCTCGATTTCTCTTGGTGTTTAGGAAGATGACAAAACACCCAGTAATGCCTCCAGACTCAGGTGTTTTATGGACTTCCATTCTTACAAGCCTGACTAGGAATGTCGCATCAGTGCCAGCCATGAAACCAGACACGGAGGTGGGTGCAGAGCAACAGAGGTGTTCAAGGTCCTGGAAGCAGAAACACAGCCTATAGGGGAAACCTGGGAGAAGGTTTGGGAAGGGAACCTCCTGCTGGAAGTCATGACCTTACACATGCCGTCTCCTTGCTAATGTCAGTGAGAACAAGACTGATCAGTGTGTCCTGATTGTTGATCAGACACATTAGCACAAATCTGGTAATCCAATAGGTGGCACTGTGAAAAGGCAGAGGTGTAAATCCATTTCCCAGAGGTATCCAAATATGTGGTGTCATACCAGGATTAATAGCTATAGCTGCCAGGAACAGAGACAACAGGTGACTAAACATAAACATGGTCTCTTCTGTAGAGACTTCATATATGTCATCGTGGGAAGAAAACAGGCTGCACTATAGGATCATGGCTAGCTCCAGGTTTCTGTCCTGGCATTAAAGCTAGTTCTGGCTCTCTACAGAGGATAAGCATTTCCATAACATGTACTGGAAAACATCCAACAGCCTCTGACTTCTGTAGTCCCATGATTAATTCTTTGGAGAGATTTGGCTATTTTAAGAGATCTTGAAAAGATTTCTTGTCACTAGTCATTGAAAATAATTTAACCCTTACAACTGACCTAGCTGTGAAATTACTTTCAGGAATGCCATTACAAAATAAAATGTCTCCTTGAAAGCTGAAGAATCCTGAGAGCGTCATAACAACAATAGAATCAGAAGTGAAGCAGAAGAAAAAAAGGAAAAATAAACCCCACTTATTGTATGGAAATCTTTAGGATCAGAGAGGCCTAAACCTCCCCCATATGTCAGGCAGTGTGGGGCATATTCACCTTTACGTATTCACAAACTGAGCATGAGAATAAGTAAGTATTAATCCAGCTTTATGGATGTTGCGACGGGGGAAAAATCCGGACGCTCAATATGAGAATCATCAGACTTCCCCATTTTATTGATCATACATATGCCTCTTATATACAATCTGTTAACCAAGCCCACATACGTTCTTAAAAATCCACACTGATTGGCTTATTCATTCTCCTGAGAACTCTCTCCTCGTTACAACAGGTGGTGTTTGTTCAGTTGAACTTCAAAGGGCAAAAACAGAATACTCCCTTCTTTCCCAGCTTGATTAGAATTGTTTTGTCTAAAGTTCTCAAGGAGAAGAGGCCTACTGAAGATCTCTGCTAATTCTCTCTGATTTATGCCAAGGGGCCTAAGCCATTTCAATGATTTACAACATATGGATACTATGAGAATAAAAAAAAATAATCTGATATTTAGTCATAGTTATTGCAGCCATATACACTTTCTCAACAGGAATATAGCTACAATTTATCTATTGAAAACGGGGAGATGGATAAGCTGATACTGAAAATACCTTTCTTCTGCATGAAAACTGACAATGAACAGACTGGATGCCTCCAAATTTCTTCTTGGTTAAAAATATTTGAATGATAGTTTATATAGATACACTTGAATTAGTTTCAAACTGTTTGCTGGCAGGATTGATTCTTGTAGCCGAATTTCAGCCTCTGGATGGAACTGGGAAACCCCCATGCAATCAGTAGCTCTGTGTGCAGGTCTCAAGGTACTGTTCCTCCTCTTTAGAGTGATCAGAACCACCTGGGTTTTGAGAAGGAGTAAGGAAGATTGATTTTTGAGCAACAGGCACTGCCAGATGCCAAAAATGTCCAAAGTTTCAGTCATCTTGAAGGCTGGTCTACCCAAAAGGAGGTGAGTCTTTTATAACAGCCATTCGATTAGCTGTCATTGCTGACTAGCCAGCGCTCCACACAAGAGGTAACAAGTCCTCACTGTTAATCAAACATCAGCAGTAGCACAGCTTGAGAAATTAAAGGCTTTACATAATATATGAAGCTGCAAAATTACGTGTGCATTGTCAATCCTGTTGAGAGCATTAGCATTTATGTTGACTGGATATTTTTACAGAAGAAAGTGTAACCTTCCTGTGACCTAGCAGCAGGTAAAACATCTCATCATAAAAACACAAAAGTACTGTGCATTGCTGGCTCTATGGCTGTAAAGGAAAAAGAAAGAAAACAGTCAAAGCAGAATTATAGGATTTATAAATGTACTAATTTTGTATGAAGTACTGCTATTTCAAATGTACTAAATATCAGCCCTGGGAGAAAAGAAGTAATACTGTATCTATAAATTTATATATAAATGTCATGGTTTAAGTAGAGAATCATATGATCAATACAGAATGACCTGGGGTGCTCAGATATGCCTCACAAATGTCAACTCTCACAAAAATTCTGTGATATGGAGAAAAACAGCCTGATCTCCATTTTATCACAGGGGCAGTTGAAGTCCCTGGAGACAGTGGCCAGGAATCACCTTCCTAACCATCAGGCTTTTGACCACTGTCTGACAGTACAGAGAAAAGCAGCTCCAAAGCATGAGCTAGTCTTTCAAGTGAAAAGGATTATCAGTGATTGTGGTCTTCATTTAAGTATCTTCTTTCTGTTCTTAATTACACATAATGAATCTCAAAATAAAAGGCTTCCCAAAATGACAGGACTTGGTGGAGCTACAGACTGAGAACCCAGTAGCTCCAGTCTCTAATACTTAATTATTTCTTTCTACAAAAAGCAACTTTCTTTCATAGTTATGTTCCTCAGCTGAATACAAATCTGACAAATACATTTGCATTTAGTTCTCCTCTGTTACTACTGTACAGACTGCCTGTTGGAATTACTTGCATGAGAGGAGAAGAACATTTACTGTTAACACTCTCTGACTTTTCACAAAATATTGGCTATGAAGGATTTGGTCCAGAAATGGTGTTTTGTTTTTAGGTGTCAGTTTTAAATTAAACTTCTTCAGTGTGTTAGCTTGGAAGCAGCAATGAACCAGCATCCAGTGCACTTCAGATGTGCCACATACACTAAGATTAGATACTGTTGCTTCTGTAATGGAGGAGGGAGCATCTCTTCAAGCACAGCAGGATCCCCTAGAGTGAAGAATGAGCCTCTTTTCAAACATCCCTGGAATATGCACATGCCATCAGCAGTGTTTTAGACACGTTTCATGCAATCATTGAACAATTCAGGTTGGAAAGCACAAGGAGGAATGATGCTCCTCATAGACTTTTCCTCTGAGTAATGGCAGAGGAAGGACCCACCCCAGTATCCCTTTAGATAAGATATGGATCACTCAGTAGTGCAAACACCTGTGTGGCAAAGGACTTCTGGAGGAGTGTTTTCCACTGTAGGCAAGGAATTACCTTGGAGCGATTTCATCCCCTTTCTTCCTTCATTTGGAGTAATTGTAGTGGGAGTATAGAAGCAGGAATCTCAGGTTCCTCCTAAACCCCCATTCAGGGTGGCTTTAAGCCTAACAAAACGCTTCTCTGGAAGGAGCATTAAAGTCAATCAGCAGCACAAAAGAGCCTTCCGGGAACTTGCAGGAAAACACAAAATGTCTCGGTCGCAGGGTTGCTTACAAAACTAGGAGCACGGCAAGGAGGTAAAATGGGATGGGGATGGCATTCTTCTCTTCAGTAATGAAGGGGTTAAATCTGGACATAAAGTTGTGCCGCACTGCCCCCTTCCCCCTTTTATAAAACCCAGCATAAGAGTGGTTTCTTCCACTTTCTATTCTGCCTTTTTAAACCACATTTTCCCTATGAAGTACTGAAGATTCTGCATTAGAAACCGAAGATCCTGGAAAACAGGGATCATGAACAGTGTAATACCCCCACAGATACATCCAGCTCCTGTAAAAAGCAAGGGATTTGGTACATTTCTGTGCCTTAAGAATACACAAGCATTTGTAATTTAAATAAACGGTGTAAATCATACTGCTTTCTAAAGGCTTGATTCAAAATTCACAGAAGTCGGGGAAGCCTTTCCACCAAATTAGTCCAACTTGGAAATCAAGACTAAGTGTTATTATTCCTAAAATAATTAGGAATAATTTGAAATAACTAAAATGAGTAATCTAAAATAATTATGAATCATTTGGAGATAATTAGAAAAGTTAGGAATAATATAATTATTCCAAAGATAATATATTCCTAAAAAGATAATAAATATAATAATCTCTAAGTACAATGGTGCCTACTATAAACCTCTTTAAATCCTTCCCAATCTTGTAGGGAATTTTTCCTCATTGGTGCAAACTATGGCCTGTTTTGCGGTAATTTCGTGGTTCACCAACTCATTTCATTTAGGCAATTGAACAGCCATCAAAAGCAACAACATCTGAATGAAGTGCATAATCCTCAAGTGAAAAGCAACACATGCCATTTTCAACCTCCTTAGCCATCTGGTCTCTCAACACCAGATTATTTTTAATGTTCACAGATCACAGCCATAAAAACTGTTTGGGGAATAGAGAAAAATTTAATTAATTGCCATGACCTGAACTACTTTTTTTTTTTTTTTTTTACATGGAGGACACTGATTGTTTAATTAACATTTTGCTTCATTGTTCTGAAGGGATGGAGGGATTATTATCTGGACTTAATTACCAGCATTTCATAAAGCACTACATACGCCGATCAGAAATGTTTACAAATTGATGAACCGATGCAGTAGCTTTGTCTGGTGTACAAGTTTGTCACTCCTAATTAGGTGTCCCTTGAAAAAGAATGCTGAAACAAAGCTGAGGATGATAATGACACAGTAGGCACCAACAAGGGTTGACATAATTGTCTGGGTAAAACCAGAATGACGGAGCATTGTGCTACTTTTCTACCCTGCGAGCAGCATGCAGGAGGCAAATGCTCCATCGGAGGGCTAGATGGGAAAGAGAAGAGTGCACGTGCACACGTGAGTATGTGCAGACCACATGTGCTGCAGAACATCAGCTCTGCACCAAAAACATCACGGGGCTGCTGAAACTGGAGGTCATGGGAGTGGCATTGTCCTAGGAGGTCCCCAGGGGAAAGAGCCCAAGGCTGGACCTTAGCCAGAAGTGATTGCTACAAGTGAAGCAGTGGTCAGAGTTGACATGAACGACCAGGGCCAGGCAGGTTATGGTGTCACCTCTGACTGGTCCAGAGCCTCAGGGCCAGCCCTGGGCACATGCCACCTGAAGGGGTCTGGCCTGCGAAGGGCTGGATCTCATCTGGCAAAACTCAAAACTCAAGCCCACCATCAGATGAAGAAAGGTGACCCTCATGCTGATGCATGACCCAGGTTAGTGGTCTGTGACTGCAGAGTGCATGGCTGTGTGTGTGAGTGCAAGGAGAGGAGGAGGAGGACGATGCAGCAGCTTGGTGAAAAGCCATGGCACAGGGGCTGGAGAGGGCTGTCCTGCAGTGCCTCTGGTACCCTGTTCAGCATATTGACCTCAACCAAGATCTCGTCTTAGTGCCTGAGCTGGTTTCAGGGCAGGACCCAGGTGCCATGATCGTCTCCCTTTTCCAGCTCTCCACAGAGGTACAAAGCAGCAGGCAACTACACTACCCAACTCCTGGCAATCATCCCTGCAAACCGAGACTGGGAGAGTTTCCCTCTGCTCTAGACTCCATCTCCTGGAGACCTGCCCTGCCTCCAGATCTTTCTCTCTACAGACACCTTCTCCTTGTCTTCCAGGCCATGACAGAGGCACACTGCCCCTTGCAGAGGATAAAGCAAGCTATAAAGGCAGCAGTTCTGCTCCTTGGAACATGCCTTGGGTCCTTGCTGGGTGGTTACAGAGCAGACCTGGTGGTGCAGCATTGCTGTGCAGGCACTCAGAGGGTGAGAGGCCAGGATCACAAACAGCGGGTGTGATCTTCAGAGGAGCAGAAGGGAATAGAGGGGACAAGTCACAGCCGCTGGTGGCAGCTGAGATCAGAGCAGGCGCCTGGCCCATAGGTTGTCCTCCTGCGGCCTGTGCTGAGCTGCTTGGCGGGTGTATGTATGGCTTCAGCCACGTTGCGGGGAGCTCAGCTACTGTGGACACGTCCCTGACAGACAAGACCAGGCTCTGTCTGCATGTTTGCATCCAAGCAAGACCTCGGGAACTGGGTGCCAAAGTCTGTATGGTGGAGCTGACTGTCCCTGACAGATGTCACATCAGCAGCACAGGTCTTTGATGTTGCCACATCTTCCCCTCCAGGGCTCGTGGAGCTCAGCAGACCCCCCTGCTCCCAGCAGACACTGGACACAGCCCCACACTCCCCATTTGCACAGGCTCTGCAACATCTCGGGTTCTGCCTTGTTCTTCAGAGAGGGACAGGGAGGAGAGGAGGAAGGAAGGCTGTCATGACTGGTCTTTCAAAATGCCAGTGGTAATTTTGGGGTTGACAAGAGCCCTCAGGAGGCAAATCTGAAGTCAGATGGGTTTCTTAATGAACCCTTGCGTGGCTTTAGTAAGGCACTTCTGGGAAGAACTGATTAGACATAGTAACTCAATTCAAATACTAAGATTAGACAATGATCTAAAGATAGCTATAGTTATGGGGCTCTGTGGCATGTCAAAGTTAAGTAAGGCAGAAAGGATATTTTTGTTAAAAATCAATATTATGACAAAGAGGTTAACCATAAAGAGACTGACAAAAAGCTGTACAGCCCCAGGGCACAGTGAAGTGGTTAGTAATCTGATTTCCTTCAAGGGGAAGGGAACAAAATGATTAAGTGATCTTTGAAAATATTAAGATCTATGGCCTAAGTCCCTAGAATAGTGTGATTAATACTTTTCCTATTTATTCTGAATATGCTCTCTGCCCTTCCCCAAGAAAAATAGACACTCAATTTTTTAAAGCTAAGGAATAAGAAATAGAAATTAAAAGAGCACACCTAAGGGTAAGGAAAGGAAGGAAGGAAGGAAGGAAGGAAGGAAGGAAGGAAGGAAGGAAGGAAGGAAGGAAGGAAGGAAGGAAGGAAGGAAGGAAGGAAGGAAGGAAGGAAGGAAGGAAGGAAGGAATATTTGGCAAATGCAGAGCTGATGAAAGCAGGCCACCTTTTCTCCAGAACTGCTGAGCATTCCTCCCATTGCTTTCTGCTGCCAAACAAAACCTCCTTTCTTGCACCTGGAGAAGGGGAATGGGAGCAGTTGGCTGCTAACCCAAAAGCATGCAAGAGAGGAAGCAAGAGATTACAAAACCAAAGAGAAGCAAAAGTGTATGTGCCTTAAACGCCAATAAAAAACATTTACATGCACACATACATGCAAGTGTCTGTGTGTATACACAGATATCTGTATATATAAAACATATGCTTGCACATCTGTACATATACACCCACAGAGAACAGCTAAATGATCAGTACTGTATATGCAAATCTGATGTTGTAGGTTGTTGCACAGCTCTGTATATGGTCAGGTTATGTGATCACAGTAAGAAGGTTCCTGGTTTTTCATACTACCCTTTAAGAAATACAATTTCCTCCAAAAGGAGATTTCTGGTTCTGCTAACACTCTTTCTGATACACTTTTCTGGTAGTATGACTAATGGCTTCATTAGCACAAATAAGCTGTGTTTTCTTTTTTTTGTGCTCTAAAAGCAGTTCCTCTCCAGGTTGCACTTAAATTGCTCAATATGTGGTCATTGATGCAGCCCTCTGGCCTGCTTTTATCTTATGTTTGTTCACTCTAGTGGAAGGATATATGCATATATGCATATAATCCCTTCTTCCCTACAGGGTTTTAATACCTGTTTACAGCAATGTGAAAGGTAGTTATCAAGATTATTTACTCAGCTAGTTGAATTTATTCAACTATCTTCAGACTACTACACCTCTGACAACCTGAGCTGCCGCATACCCCTCTCTGCTTTTTCTATGTGGAAAATTTGCACAGCTTGACCAGAGCAAATCCTTCCGGAGTGCTTTTGCTTCAGCCAAAAAAGGAATGACTTTGGTTACAGGCAGCTGAACAATTGCTGTGCCCTAAGGACATCTGTGGGTCCCTGGTAACCACCTTTGGGCTTGTTTGTCCCCATGCAAAGTATTCAAGAGGCTGCTGCACATCTCCCACGGGCTGCAGACACAAAGGTGCAGCCGGGCCATTGCTGCAGGAGGGCTGAATGTCCACACCCTGCCTTACCTCACTGCAGCGTGTGTCTCTCCCTCCCTTACACTACCTTAGCTTAAATAGCATAAACTGTGGGAAGCAGCTTGCCCCAGTTCTACCAAGGAAACTGGAGAGAACCTGTTTTATAGAGATGCAGAGTTGCTTGACTGTGCTACCAGCGCACATCCAGATTTCAGTAGGTGTAATTAGTGATCTGTGGATAGGTTTGATTAAAACCATGCTGATTTAGGTTTAGGTCAGACATTCATGATTAGGAATGAGAGTGCTTTAAATAAAAAGAAGACAGCTTATAGAGAAGATTGCAGGAGAGTAACTAAATCAGATCTGAATCACACCTGCAGGCTTGCTTTTTTAATCTAGACCGTAATTTGACTGAGCAAAACTGAGCTGTAAAATTGATGTTGGGCTGTGATTCACATTCCTTTTATTAAAAAATTATTTGCCTTTTATATTGCTACTTTATTTTTCTTTTCTTCCTATTTGTTTCTTCAACGTTCCTATTTTTCCCTTCCTTTGCTGCATTTTCTCCTCAGTGGCTCAGTGATGAGAGACGTGCTGTGCCAATTATCTAATAAAATTCTGGCAGAAATTCAATCACACTCAATATGTATGACATTCTTAAAAAAATCTAAATTATGATTGAAAAGTCAGGAATCTGGTTATCCCAATAGCAATAAAATAGCAGACCTCCTTTTGTTAACACTCTAGTCTTCAGAAGGGAGTGGGGAAGGACATGAAGGTGATTTTGGTAAATGAAATTATCCAAATATATTTATAAAAGACAGATCTTATTTTACCCGCCACCCATATCCTGTAAAACAACATATCTTGAGCTCAGCATGCCAGTAACCACAGAGTCACTGCTGACAGTGCAGATTACAGCCGTGGAACCCAAATCTGTTTTAAAAAGTCCTGCTCAAAAACCTAAAACAGCTGCTGTAACTCACTTCCAGGTGCCTGATACACAGTGGTGAACGGGAGACAACCCAGAGATTACAGGTAGCTGAGCCAGTGCTGCAATGAGCACCAGGGGGAAGGTGGGGTTTGCTGCCGAAAACATTGTGCATTCAAGTGTTCCATCACAGGTTGTCATTTGCACTTACAGAATACTTCAAGTACAAATGCAGCTTAAATAGATCCAAAGGGTATGTCAAAAAGGTGCAACTACCAGCTGTCACAGCTTCCTGATGCTAAAGAGTTCTTCTCCTACCCCTGTCCAGCTCTGAGTGGCCCTGAGTGTAGGACTGCCCCAAAAGAGCCCTGCTCGGGGCCAACCAGGGGAGAGCAAACCCTTCTCCAGCCGTCAGAAACCCCGATCTCACCACACTTGGCAAAACATGTGGCCCCAGACAACATGCATGGAGTTTCATGGTCAGTAGAAACACATATGGTGCTAATGAATGCTGATGGTTGACCCGGCAAAGTGGAGAGGCTCCCTGCTTTGCTTGTGGCACAGCTCTAGCACGGGGACTGACAGCAACTTCTCTGCAAAGTGTAAAGCTGTTAAGAAAATGACAGAAAAAGACAGCTCAGTGACCACATTTTAAAATCTTAACTGGCAAGTGAAAAGAAACATTAATTGTCTGTTTATGTCATCTCCTCCCACAGCTGACTGATGCAGAATACAGTTTAAGGTGGCATTAAAATATAAGGTGGGTGTTATAATTTGCCTGAAGTACTTTAGTAGTTTTTAGGTTTTGTTCCAGAAATTATCTAAAGATTGCCATTTTACCGATGTCCTTGTAAGTCACCTACATCCTCTGCCATTCAGTACGGGAGTGTATAGCCCCATGATTTACACAGCATTTCCAGCAATGGCAGTGACTTAGTACACGATTTTCATTGTTTTGCATAAAAAGCATATCAGAGGCGGGTAAGTACCAGGCTGGTACTTTGCAAACCTCAGAGCCAAATTCTGCCCTGGTTTCATCAATGCCTTCCACCCCCACCCCGCTTTCGCTGCTGTGGGAGCCGTGCATAGGCAGCGATGCTCAGACTGCACGGGCTGGTGCTCACCATGCCTTTCTGGAGGCGGGTTTCCAGTTCCGTATTTAAAAACACGGGAACTTGCTCGATACTCCTTAAACAGGCATGTTTCTGGCCTCCTGGCTTAACATGATTAGTTGAAACTTGGCATCTCACTGCCTTTTTGCAGCGCTGATGGGTCCTTTGCAGCCCTGAAACAGCTTTTCCAATGCCTGAGTCCGGCCGTGCCTCCTCCTCTGGCTGAGTGCCCCAAACCTGCCCGTACCATGATGAGTGCAGGAGGGTACAAAAGAGCAGCTCACAGCAAACCAAATGGAAGAGTGATCTTTTCCCGTGTATGAATCACCACTCCTGCCAGCGCTCACACAAAGGAAACAGCTGCAGCCACAAATCAGAAAACTTAATAGGTCATTGCACTCTCCAAGTATCTCCCTTTGAGATTTTCTCTAAACAGTACAGAAGAAACGTCTGATCACATTCTCTTCATTAAGGGGCATAAACGAAGTGAGTAAATCTGGCAAAATATGCCATCCGCTCACTGGCCAGCGAGCTGGAACATCCAGATCCTGTTAATGCCCCTGACAGTAATGTCACCACCAAAAATGTTTAGATTTGTGAACTGGTTTTTTGTTGTTTTTTTACCCTGAGACGGGCAGTTGGTAATGGTGTGATTTGCAAAAATCCTACTTCATGCAAGCACAAAGACAATTAGATCTAACGATGTCTGTGGCAGTAGAAACAGCATACCATACCCATAAAGGAGGGAGTGAGGGTCACCAGGTGCTGCCCAGTGCAGCGCTGACTGGTGGTGCTGCGCCCGCTGAACCGGCACTGACGAGCTGCATCTATTGTACCCACCCCGCAGTTGTGTAAAATCTACTTTTGGCTCCCTGCTAGGCTGCCTTTCACCATTTTGCTGCTGGGGTGGGAGCTGTATTGGCTTTGACAGTTCCCCGTCAAGCAAGCCTCATGCCTGTGTCTCTCTTCAAATGATTCCCACCCCAGAAAATGCCCCACTGTCCCCTTGTTTCACCCTGCTCCTCCAAAATCCCCCTCCTGCAGCCCCTGAGGGGTCAGGCCAACTAAGGACACAGGAGTGAAACTGAAATTTCCACCCCTCTCCACACACGCTCTTCTCCACCCGCTTGTGCCCCTTACACTCGTGCTCAGGACCCTGCAGAGCAGCGGAGCTGTTGCCTCTGCTGAGCACAGGGCAGTTTCAGGGCGCTGAGCAGAGCAGGTCCAGCCTTTGGTCAAAGCAGAAAAGGAGTGAGTGTTGGGCTGTCCCTGGTAAAAACGTACAAGGAGAAAGCATCGATGTGTAAGGGAAATTCAAGACCGTAATTTCTAAGACTGGGAGTCCCCCACAAGGGGACAGTGGGGCATTTTCTGGGGTGGGAATTGTTTGAAGAGAGACCACAGGCATGAGGCTAAGGTTTCTTCCCAAGCAAATCTAAATCTCCTACATGTTAGTGGAGGGGATTTCTAAATACCCCTGTTGTTGAAACCTTTAGGTTGCAAAGGAGATCTCCACCACATGTGGTGCAGTTTCATACATATTAGAGTCCAGCAGAACGCTGACTGTTTGAGGGCATGTAAAATTATCATAAAGTGGCTTTTATATGTCATTACACTTGTTTTTCTGGAAGCATCTCTTCATCACAGAAATGTTCCCAATGCCATTTATGTTACAGCCTGGTGAGAGGTCAGTTTTATACTTTATAGTTTTCTCCCAAGCTGTACATTTCAAACCAGAACTTATTGGAGCAGAGATGGGAAGAAAGCAGGGCCTATTACACAGAGCATGCACAGTAGTAATGAAACTACTTACCTAGCAGAGACAGGAATTGCCACAACCAGGCTTACAAATGGTCTGTTGAATTTAGTACTATATGTCCCTTATAGTAGGCTATGATAGATGGACTAAGAAAGAGGTATTAAAACCCTGAGGTGTGCCAGTATGTTTTCACATCCTCTAACTGATTCACTGAACGATCCCAATGGGGTTTTATTCTTCATTTTATTGTACAAAATTGTTCTAGCAAACAAACAGTAACATAAACAACAACAACAAAATCCCATTATTTTCTATATCATCTACTTAACATAAAAATTAGCTGCATGGGATGCAGAAATGCTCCTTTTAGAGTACACGTGCTGATTGCCTGGGGTGCCGTGGCTTTTGCTTTTGGACTTTTCAGTACAGTTTGACGTTTACTTCTGCACTGTAGGTGAGGATAGTCCAAAAAATCCAGGGACTGGTATTACCAGAGCTAGTATTACCATGACTGACAAACTGTAGGGATTCAGCAGCAGCTCCATCTTGGATGCCAAAGGTTCCGATTTGGCCAGCTGAGCTCTTCTGGTGAGGTGAGAGTTGTGTACAGCTTCCTCTCCTGTGCTAGCATGGATTTATCACAACAATTTCTTTACAACCAACAAAAAGTGTACAAGTGAACCCAACTCAGGCAGCCACTTTATGCTGATCCAGTACAAGGACCTGATTCTCTGCTACGTCTGGCAAATACCACAATTCAATATTCACCTTATAAGACACTTTCCACCATAGTGAAAAGGGGCAAACACAGGCACCTAATTACTGCTTGATATATCATACAGATCTCCTCTCACCCAAGATCTAAGCTAAAATCCTCTACAACCACTTTAAAAAAAAAAATAATAATCCCATCAATTAATTAATTTCTGATATTTCCAAGTGGCAATTTTTCTATCTGACTTAGATTTACCTCATGTTATCTAATTAGATCAATTAATGGTAATTACAGTTACACTGCAGCCTTGACAGGGAGATGTTATAGCCAAATCTCCCAAAGGAGGGGCACAACTGGGGGATCATAGTACCAGGGAAAAGCCCACCCTATTGCATTCTATGTGGAGTAAGGTACTTGAAGTTTAAAGAATATAGCTCTAGCACACAAACCTGGGTGGCTGGCAAAATTATGTCATCAAACCTTCTTACTTCTAAGTTACATTAAAAGATGTAAAAAAGTACAATAGAAATAAACATTTTCCATATAAAAACTGCTTTCTTTGTCAGCAGCTGTGTGACTATGTACAGGGAAGGGAGAGGGCTGGGTAAACGCAATGCCTGTAAGCCATCCTCGCTTGGATAATAGCTATCCAGCTGGTGAAGAAATGAGAAACATCAATCTAAGGCACCTTAACTACATTTTAAAGCCAAAACATACCTGTATACCCTCAGGTACACTTCAAGAGAAAGGGCTCATATTTTTGCACATTGTTGGTTTTTCTGCTCTAGGGTAGCTGACATTTTTCTGTGTGACTTGGCCTGGGGACAGCCAAAGGCCCTTTGCAAGCTTTGAAGGTTGGGGTAGGTTCCCTAATCAAAGGATATAAAGGAGGAAAAGAGTGTTAACCATCTAAGGAGAGAAGGAAGGTGACACAGAGAGAAGCGACATTAACTGAGTGCCTGGAGTTTTCCTCTGAACACCAGAGGAAAGTGTGGAACACTTGGTCAGGAAGAAACATGCTTAAGAAAACTGAAATACAGCAGCACATTGTCTCAGCCCTTTTCCTTGACAGAACATAAGGCTGAAGCTCTTTTTTGTTGCAGGTGATTTTCAGGATTGGGGTTTGGGTTTGTTTGTTGGTTGTTTTTTTTTAATAAGCTGGTAAATCAGAACTGATAAATGGAACGAAAAAGAATTTCTTCCCACTTAAATAGAGCTCATTATTAATACCCACATCTGACTCACAGTACAGGAAATACATTTTAGTCCTTGCAGGCGATTGTGACAGTCACCAAGAGTGCTGAAGCACAGACAGACACTGACACGTGCCAAGCTGCGGCAGACCTGGGTACCACCATTTGCCTGTGGAGAAATGTAAAACATACTTCTGGCTAAGACAGATAAGGCAGCCAATTTAAGATGCGTTTTTAAGCAGTTCTCAATGTAATTCATCTTTTAAAAGCAGATATAAGTTAAGGCTCTGGTGAGAAAATGCAAAGCTTCATGTCAAAAGTCAGTAATTTTCTGCCATTTCTGACTGCTGATTTGAAAGCAGCAAACAACTGAGGTCAAAGTTAAATTATATCAAATATGAATGCATTAAAAGCAAGTTAACATTTCTGATTGATCTGATTATTTAATTTTGACTCTTTCTTCTTAGAAAAAGCTGACAATACCAAAAAGTGTCCAAGTTTTTGAACTATTAATATTCAATTAATGAAGTTTATTTCCTCGTTTAGATGATTTAATTAGAATCCACCCTCAAGTTTTATAACGCAGTGAAACAAGTACTGAAGCATTTGTTAAAAACAAATTCTGTGCCATTACTGATAGAATAGGATTTGTAAAAGGTGTGGAAAGACAGTATTTCCAGCTGACTTAAGTGGGGAAGATAGCTGAACAGCAATCAGAAACATGGTACAGTGAGTGATTGGATAAATTCAAGAAAATATCCCTGGCTTTAAAAATATTTTGCATTATAAATGCAGAATAACATCGAACTGCAATCTTTCCTTTCTGACATATAGAAGAAGCCAAATCCAGAAAATAAGCCAAGAAGGTGCTTTTTAAAGGAAAAGAAGCCTGAAAATGGGACACAGGAACTCATGGAAAGATAAATATGAAAGATCTCTTAAAGAGACAGTCAGCTGCCTAACACAGTTTCCAAAGGCCTCATTCTCATCTAGGTGTTCCTGCTCCGGCAGGGGGATTGGACTAGATGATCTTTCGAGGTCCCTTCCAATCCCTGACATTCTGTGATTCTGTGATTCTGTGATTTCTTTGACAAAGAGTGTTTCACACCCTTGTACCTCTGGGACAGGTTGTTGATTTACAGCCTATAAGGAAAGTTGCCATGGGCAGGCTGTTACAGCCATGTTCAGCCGTCAGTTGCTTCCACAATGACATCCCGTGGCTCTCCTGCTCCTGTCAGCTCCACTTTTTCAGAGGTGGGATGCCTCCAGCCACATTTGCAAAGGTATTTAAACACCTTGAGACTCACATCTGGAAGGCAGAGATGGTGACAGCATCAGCAGCCCAGGGCCTGGGGCTCTCTATCCCGTGCATGGGAAAATGAGATTAACAAGGAAGTCTGAAATCTTCTGAGCTGACCACCAGACTCTGTATGAGAGTCCGTAACAAGGATCCTAAATGCAGAAAGCTTACTGTAAATTTAAGTGCAATCATAGGGCTCAAGGTGGCCCATGGGACTTTCCCATGCATTTAAGCAGTCATGGATCATTAGGAATTGGGCAACATGTTTAAAAAATATCCCACTAGTCCTCGATCTGCATGCCTGGGCACGTGTGTGTTTTTGACTGTTTGGGACAGGTTGTCTTGTGGAAGCCAACGGTAATTCAGGAGTTTTGCTATTCTCGCCCTTATTATCCAACCTGGCTGCTGGCCCCATGCAGGGCTCCAGGCAGAGATGCCACCTCCAGTCCCTGCTCGAAAGAGCCTCACCCAAATAGCCCTTGTGAAGAACTTTTCATATGCACAGCAAAGCATCTAAGCAATCAAGGACAAGAAATAAGTCTGCCATCACACACTGCAGACTAACCTGTCTAAAAGGTATCTAAAACCCTGCTGTACCCCAAACTCTGAAAATGGCCCTAGATCTAAACAACCAACAACAATAATCTCAGGATAGGCAAAAAATAGTAATGCACAACAGTTATCTCCAGCCAGTTTCTCCAATTCAGAGTATACCCCGTTACCACCACAGACTGGTAGCGGTGCTCTCTGTAACCAGCATCAATAGCCTGGCCCCAGGCTGAGGTTAAATTGAGTGGTGGGCTCACCCTTTACCTTCAGGACTGGATTTGCCTAAGGCATGTTTAAAATATTGAATTTTGTCAGAATTTAGTAGAAGTTCATGGTCTGCAGCAAGGGCAAGACTGGAGCTGGGTGTCCATCACAGGCAGGCAGGAGCTGCTTGTAGATCCAGGCTAAATATAGGTTGGAAGGTCTCCGGGCCTGGCAAAGACATGGTCATAAGAGAAAAGGAAACAATTTAGCTGAGGATGAGCTTAGCAAACACACATATTAACTGGAAACAAGATAATGTTTTACTACCTGTTTTGTAGCACATTCTTAATTGCTGTAATCAAAGAGTGTATAAGGACAAGCCTGCAGATGCAGTAGGACCACTGTAACATAGTTATCCTATTTATTTATGAGTCTGAGTTTCCTCCCACTTTTCTTTGCACGTGGATGAAATATCTCCCTAGTCTAGGCTTATTTTTTTATTATGGTCCTGCAGACTGGAGCACAATGAGCCCTATATCTGGAGTCTCCAGGTGTTGCAGTAATACAGATAAATAAATGACTGATACCAATACAGCCAGATAAATAAAATACACTGGCCTGATATGAACTACTGCATTAGTTAGGCAATTTCCACTCAGTAGCAATTTCTCACTCAGGGTGATAAACCGACAAAACAAAGCAAAAGGGTTTTTTTACATTTTCATTACAATGTGTTAAATTATTCTTTGATAATTTTTAACAGGAAACCATTATTAAATATTAAAATTAAACAGCCAGATCTGGCATAATTTCAAACTGTGATGTGATAATCCAGAATTTGTGAATTATTAACTGGAAGCCAGACTGATTTATAACCCTGGGGTTCTTGAGAAGTATCCCAGGCTCATAAGCTGTCCGCAAGTGATAGATTCTGCATTTAGTTTTCTGACTTCAGTGAAATCCATGTGGAAACTCTTTCTTCTTTGGTCAGAATCCACCTATTTGGTTCACACACAAGATATTCCAGCTACTGTACAGCTGCCATAGATTTAGTTTGCTTTTGAGATCCATCTGATTTAGATGGGAGCATAGGGACTGATATAAACCACTTGTTTTTTGCCATATCCTTTCTCCTTAAAGGGCTACACTTTCATATCCACAAAAAGTGTTTCTTGGAGCTGTGTATCTACAAGCAGGGGTAGTCCCAGGCAAAGCTTTACCTTTTCTTATTCCCCAGACACACATTGTGCAGATCTCAAGACAGATATGGACCAAAAAAAAAAACCAACCCTGTAAAATTAGTTTTTTCTTAATTTTAGAAAACATTCATTTAAATACCTTTCTGAATATCACTAGAATAGTATTAACATCCAGCAGCAGTTATTCTCAGTTTGTGAAAGCTGAGTTGTGCAGAGTGAGAAGGAAGACAATGGCATCTTTTTCTCTCAGTTACCATTTAGAGGAGAATATTCTGAACTGACCTGTAAAATAATCAAAACCTGTAATGTTTTTGGTTTAAAGAGAAAATACAAATTGATGAAAGAAAATATGTTCTAGGAAATATTTCCTAATAAAGCCTTTCCTAACACTTGAAAAATGAAAGCCTTTCTGAAATGAATTTATTCTTACTAGGTTTTTTGGTTGTGTTCTTTTAACCCAAAGGGTGCTTTGGGGAAAAGCAGGGGAGGGCGGGGGTGCTATAAAGCACCTGTACCAAGGAAAGTGAAGAGCACCCACACCCTATAATAGCTCTGGTTTGAAATGTAAAGGAGGCATGTCCTCCCCTCAACTTTTGCATTTCAAAGCCAAGGCTGCTCATTCCTGGTGTCCTGCTGTTTCTCATTTCCTGACCTTGGCTTTACACATGAAAATTTCACAAGACAAATAGAGACCCTGTCACAACAAATTCTGGCCTATTTTATGCTGAATTTTGTTTTTAAATGTTTGTTAACTGTTACTAGCTAATGATCATCAGGTGATAACACAAGGGTGGGAAGGAGGAAAAAGATTCTGTGTTGGATTTACATTGATGCTCCTGAAGGTCCTGTGACCATGCACCAGAGTGAGGGTCCAGCAGAGCATGAGAAGGTGGTGCAAACCACCGTGAAAAACATTTGATGCTGCAGCTGAAACTTGGTATTTAGGTGACAGCTACCAGGTAAATCCCAGGTCATTCTAACACAAGGCAAGGGCTTTTTGCAGTGCTGCCCATCCTGGGACACTATGAGGAAGCTCTGCAGTACGTCCTCTGCCACCCTCCTCTTCCTCATACCAGAGAGCAGGTGCCTGCCTGGGGCAACCAGTGCTGCTATGTCCGGGGTCTGCTTTGGAGCCAGGACATCTATCCATCAAGCTCACTCCTACCTTGGCTGCCACCACAATGTCATCAGCACAGCCTCCACCCCCCAAATCCACTGTGCCTGTGTCCGCTCCAGCCCTATGCCAGCAGCACCTCCCTGCTTCCCAACACCTCCTTGCTTCCCCACATCTTCCAGAAGGTCACGGTGGAGGCTGCAGTGGGATGCCTTCTCCTCCCTGATCAGTTGTGACCCCCTGTGTTGGGGCTGGTCTGGCAGAGCAAAACTGCCCTGCCTGCAGAAGGCTCTCCATGCCCTCTTCGTGCCACCAGAGTGGGGTTTCCACTTCTCAGGTGACAAGTGAGGAAAACTCAGCTTGATAGACAGTTCTTTCTCCTTCAGCAGGGAAGGGGGACAGCAGCTGGCCAGTGGGAGGGCAGGGGGCACCCATGCCATTCCAATTTGTTTCAACACCAGTCACAGGGACAACAGTTCGCTCCATGGCTAAGGAGAACACCCATCAGAGGAGGACTGGGGAATTTGTGTATTTTGGCACAGAAAACTTTCAGAGCTGAAGGTATTGCGATGGGCTGGGTTTCTAGGGATGGAGAGAGAAAAAGGACAGAATTTTCTCTCCTAGATGAGAAGATATGTGGGATCATCTAGAACCCCTCTTTGGTTAAATCGAAGTTGGGCATAACTGAGTTGTATGTTATGGAAATTGACAAAGGTAAAGGTGGACTGTCTGTTAAACGTTTTACACCTATCTATGTACATTCCTCATGGTTTCAAATGCCCAATAAAAAAGGAGAAAATACTATTGCCTACTTTTATGGTTCTCATTTGTTTTTTCCTAGCACTTCCTCATATTCTGAGACAAATTTCAGCCTTTGCTTTAGAAACAGGGCGCTGTTTCTCATGGTTAGAGAGAAAAAGATGAAAAGGTTAACCCTAAAGTCAAAATGCCAAAGCCACGCCAAACAAATCCAGTGTTTATCTTCATTTCACAGCTCATTTTTTAAGTCTATCCTGCAATTTGGAGAGCTGATCCAATATTTTCAATGTCCTGGCTTGTCGAGTGTGGTATATGAAGTACACAAGGAAGCGAAGTGCTTAGCACACTGGACTTCCACGGCAACGTTGTATCTGCCCCAGAGAACACAGGAAGACTTCAGAAAGAAAATTACAGCACCATGTGGATAGATAAATATTGTGTGAGTGCTTTGCCTCGCTTCTGGCTTTGACAGCTCATGAGGTAATAAACCTGTCATTTTTTAGATTTTTCTAGCTTTTCTATACAGATGGATGTTACTGAAATTCAAGAAAACTCAGGTAATTGAGTGGAAGGGCTCAGCGTGAGCAATTAGTACGCAGTAATTCTGCTTTAACTCTCTCCACTAAGGCACATTTGTAATGATAGTGATAAGCAACATGAGTTTAGTTTATCATCTACTGATTTTATAAGTTACATGGTCATTAATATATAGATACTAGGCATTAGCAGGAATTAGAGATATTATACAGCAGATACCTCGCTACATTCCAATTTTCATTTTAATAATTATTCAAAGTAGAAGTTTATGTTGACTCTGACCCAGCAGGTCCCGGCCTGTGGCTGAGGGACTCCTGCTAGCCCCAGCAACCTATGGCCATCCTGGAGTCCCTCTGACCATTGTCACTTACTGCCTTGGGTGGCAATGCTTACCAGAGGCCCCAGACATTTTTTCAGTACTAGACTGCTGACAGCTCTTAATCCTCACAATTTTGTGTGGGATGAGGAACACATCACCAAGCCTGTAAGTGAAAGTATTTCTGCTGAAAGCAAAATTTGCCCATTCCAATGACACCCAAGTGTTTTATGAAAGCTAAAAATATGTTATGCTTTACTCTAGACAATGTGACCAAAAAAGCTGGCCAGTCCTGGTAAGGCTTTGCGAACACACCCAGCACGCACTTACAGCAATCTGGAACTTGCTTGCACTGACGCATCTCTCCTGGAGGCCTCAGCCATGTGGAAACATTTGAAAAGCAGGAAGGGGATGTAAACACGTTAAACCTTCACACTGACTCTTTCCCAATTTGGAACCTTTTATATGCTTTTACGCAGTGTTTAGTCACAGTGTCTAAATAAAAAGAAGTTGTGCTTAAATATCAGGAACCAACTACCAGCATTTGTGTCACGCCCATGTGGGTCCTGACCATACTGCAAGGTATCTATCTGTGAGTTAAAACCACTTAAGAACAAGGGTAATGTCCTGTCTTTATATGACGTTACTTTGAATAAAAACTTTGAGAGTGTGTCTAAGTCCCTCATTAGGCTAGTGATTAAATTAATAAAACTAAAAAAAAAAAAAAAAGAAAACCTGAAGACAATTCCCCTTGTCCCTCTCTCAGGCACTTCCTTGTGGCAGGAACAGAAGCCATGAATAACTCCAAATGAGAGAGTCTCAAACTGCAGGTACCCAAAGGGTTGTGATTTATCAGCATGCTCCTTTACAAGCCCTTAGGCAATGTTAAATGTCTCTTTTCTGGCACAAATAGCGTAGATTTGTCTTGTTTTATGAGTTACTTTAGATATTGTTTTCTGCTGGTTTGCATATTGACAAAACAAAGATGTTACATCTGTTTCATTTAAAATTTCTAGTTTAGGCTTACAGCCAAGATCCAAAAAACAGTTTTGACGAGTTAGTAGAATTAAGCAGTGACTTATTCCTTTGTATTTTGAAAATGTTATTAATTTTAGTGCATTTGTCAATGTAAGTACTAAGTAAGTTTTTAGTATGGTCATTCTGAAAAATTGCCTCTCAGAACACTGTTTTCCTAAATTATATAGTCTGTGATAAATTACTTTAAACAGTTTTGCATAAAACAAACAGCTGAGCTGAGTTTGAGGCCACAATAAATGATGCCTTTATCTTAGTTTGCACACTAATTACAGTAATAACTGTGACACTATTCTTGTCCATATTACCTTAGACTGCCAGAAAGTTATAATTCAGTTTTAATAGTTTAAAACAAGTGTTTGCTATACCCATGACACGGTTGGTTGTTTTCATTTAGTATGTTATATTTTGGAATGCACAAATAATTTATTTAAATAAAGGTATATACAAATATGATGAAGGAAAAACTCTACAGAATTCAGTACAATGACTGCATGCACTGGGAATGATGCTATGATTTGCTTCATAGGCGTGGAGTATGAATTGAAAATTAGGAAAAATTTTGATGGTGTGCTGAAAATCCCATCACCACATCGAAGGGTCTTCAAACCTGCAATACATATTGTGAATAAAAAAACCCATTAAACACATTTTAAAGCCCCTTCTGATAAATCCAAAGTTAGAACTACGTAAAATTTTCATTTTCATAATAGCAGCAATAAGGAATACATATGCATACTTGCAGTTGAAGATTGTATATACAACTCTCATCAAAGCAGAGGCATCCTGGTTGGCCAAATGCCTATATTTTGGTACCAGAATTTGCCCCTCCATACTGCTGCCCAGATGGCATGTTTTTATATCACTGAGACTCACTGCAAAGCTGCTTCATGCTGTTAAGTAGCGCTTAATGAAATTCAGTTAGAAAACTATGATAGAGTGAAAAATATCTCTATTTATATTTCAACATATCTTTCACAGGAGTAAACAGTTCCCAAAGAGAATTCACTGAAACAAACAAAAAAAACCCAAAAACAAAACCAAAAAACCACATCATACTGTTAGCACCTTCAAACAAAACTGAGGTCCACAGCCACCATCCTAAAATATTATTGTGGTGTTCCACTGCTCAGTATCCAACATTTGAAACACATGTTGAAAGGGGTGCTGAGGGCAGGATTTGATCTAGAGGTGCTCTGCTTGCGAACAGCTGTTCTGTCTTCACAGCAGGTAAGCCAGCAAGTGGGAGAGAAACTAAAGGAAATGCATTTGCCGTAATTTTTGCCATCTAAAAGCTGGGTATCTAGTCTTCCTTCACAGTCGCTGGAGAGACACTGACACCTTTAGAGGGCAATTAATCCTGCCCATTTTTAGATGGAAGGCTCATTTTGGAGATACCCATCTTTCCAATTGACTGCGAAGGCAGCCTAGACAGCTACTTCACACTAGATACCTAATTAAAGCAGTAGTAGCATATACTTCATTAATCTAGGTTCAGAATAATACCAGCCTGCCTTTCATCCATTCAGCCTGGCCTCCTCCAGGAGGAAGGCTTAGGCAAACCTGCTGTACCTGGGCATATCTGCTGTGTGTCCATCTGTCCACCCCTGCCTGGTTCCCGTAAATTCCCCATCAGCTTTCAAACCCTCTGGACAATTTCAACCAAGCCAGAAAGAGGTACTCAGAGATATTAAGTTCCTGATGTGCCATGAAACACAGGACTGGGTAGAAGGAATATTTAATTATGTCCTCACATGGAGGAAAAAGCTGGAGCAGAGTTCAGAACCCATACAGGATTTTATCCCAGAAAACATATCCATAGGAAACTAGACATCATTGTTCCCAGTACTCCCATAATTGTCATCAACTAATGACAAATACCATACTCAGTTTAAAGTGCTGTTACAGGGGGTATGAAATAAAAATCTGTTTCTCATCAATTCTTGATCTTAAATGCAGACTAGTTTGTTATTTTGCTCAGGAGTTTTTGCTCCCTGGTGTGTTATAAAGAGCATTATTGAAACAATAATAATAACCATAAAGTTTTGTTATGAAGAGGTGAAAATTACAGACAGTGTTAGACTTTATACTACCCTGTGTGTTGCCTTAAATTCACGGCAGCGGAGATTTCCCATTATGTTGGGGCTCTGCTTTGTCATTACCAAACACAAAATAGTCTAACGCATTTCACTGCGCTCCATGCAGTTTTTTACATAAGCTTCTACAGAGAAAACCTCATCCCCACTGTTGCAGTTAGTCATCAGACCATAATCCAATGATCTCCCCTATGTGCAGAACCACGAGTCTCATGGACAGTCCTCCTTGACGGCAGTAGAAATTTTGGTCACTTTTCAGTGATAAGATGATGCCCTAAGTTCAGTGCTACAGACTATCATGCCTAAGTACTTAACTAGTCTAATTGAGCCTTTGCACAGCTGATGAAAGTGCAGAGCATTTGCTTGTAGACTCCTGAGATGACTACTGCATAAAACGTTTATTTCCACAGTAGAAATTATCAGCAAAATTCAGGCTATCAGTAAAGGCTGAAACTGAGCTCATTCACACTTGCTTGTGGGTAAAATTAAAAGCAATATTTTCTTTCATAGGCTAAAACTCCCCCTGCATCTTACTTTTCCAACATGCTTACTTTTCAGTTGTGTGAATTGTAGTCACTATTACAGTATCTTACACTACAGCTAAAGTGTCATTACCTGACTAGATAAAAATGGTATATACATTTGAAATCCCACTGTTGCTTGAAACATCACTGTTATTTTAAACCAAGTGCAAATAGCAATATAAAGGCCTTTTTTCCCTTTGTAAAATATTAGGTACAAAACCAATGTGAAATACTGTATTTTAAAGACTAGTCACAGCTGTGCATTTGTGTATAAATTAACATATGTGCATATTTACCATTCATACAACTTCAGAGGAAAAATTTAAGCCTATTTGAGTAGCAAGTGAATAGAAATATGCCATCTTTGGGCCTCTAATACATAAGTGAATCATCATGAGGCATCAGCATACAATTCTGTGTAGTAAAGCCCAGTATGGGGCAAGTGTTGTGGGAATGCTTCTCTTCTTTCAAACAGGAGGTATGGCCTGCTCCCAAAATCAGATAACAAGGATTCTGGACAATATCGTATCTGGTAAGGCATTTCTTGCATTCATAGATGGTACTAGCTCTTAACAAAAATGGAATTAAAAGTGTTTACGGACGTGTTTATCCACCTATTGGTGACACATGTTCTCCCTGTCAAACACATTTATTGATAACAAATGAAACTGTTAAATCTAAATAAGAAGTGAAAGCTACCACCAAGCCTCTTCATACATACCTGGATCTAGGAATATTTTCTGTGCTTTCCCTCAACAAGAGGTCTGAGATCAGTGTCTCTGGGCTTGATCTCTTTCCATATCTAAGGAAAGAGAAAAAAAGTATATTTTTCCATGTCAGTTGTTAAAAATTAAGACTAAGCACTGAATCCTTAGACAAATATTTTCAGAAAAACTGAATAGAGCAGACATAAATATGACTTTCTGGCAAGTATTTTAACTTGACTTAACCATGTGAGAAAATGTTCATTCTTCATTATTTCTTTGGATATATTTTTTTCTATAATCATGTTACATGATAGTATTGAGAAACTCCGAATATTTCTCAATTTGATGGCTGTACTGTAGGACTTTGCACCCTCCTAAAGACAGCATGGAGCAAGGGAGAGAAAGTTGTGCGTGACGTAACCTCCATTCCTGCCTACAAACCCAGTTCCATCATCTCATTAACTTTCTCATTGTTTCAGATGCTATTGTATACTCTATCAGAAATTATGTAAATGAGGAGTCAAATTTATCTAATAAGTTAATAGAAAACAAAACTCAGTATGCCATATCAGCCAAGGAGATGGCCAGGATTTTTTAGTTTAGCTAGTACATTTGGGACTGCCCAACACCTAGCACATTAGGTCATAGAAACTGAGCTACCCCAAAATAATCATCACTCTTGAACTATGTGACTATGGGAGAGAAAACCTTCTGATTCAGAGTTCTTCTTTGATTAAATGGGATATCACCACCTACCTTTGTCCTATATTTAGACAGCGGCTGTCTTTCTATTTGCTTTAAAAAAAAAAAAAAATTCTAGGTACTATACATTGCGCAGCAGTTAAACGTACTGCAGTTCCTGGTTCTTGGAAGGAATTTGCTCTCTTTTCCTGAGAAAACAGAAGTGACAACGAGCAGCCAGCTTGACAGACACTTCATCACTATAAGGATTAATTAGCCTAAAAGTGATAACTATAGGCAAATGCTCCCATGCTCAGAAAGAATTAAGATCATGGCTGGTAGCTTGTGTATGTAATTAGTCTGAATCACGAAGTACATTAACAGATAACAGCTTTGTGAATACACTTGAGTGAAATTGTGATTCCAGAGAAATCAAAGGTGTAATTAAGGACTTATCCATTGCTATCAAGATGTTTCTCCAATGACTTGATCTAAATTTTGGGAAAAAACCACAACCTGCCCAAACTATATTTAAAAAGCTAGCAGTTTTACCTGTTGATGACACGACTTCCTGAAAGCATATATAATTTTTCAATTCTCTAGTGGAAGGTATCCCTGCTCATGGCAGGGAGGTTGGAACCAGATGGGTTTTAAGGTCCCTTCCAACCTATACCATTCTATGATTCTATGGTCATTTTATTCAACTCTTTGTATTTTTATATCACCTCAATCATTTTAGTATGTCACCTGTGCTCCAGAAAGACAAAGTATCAGTTTGAGAACTTTAAACTAGATTTCTTAATCTAAGCTGACTGAAAGCAGGTATCTGAAAAGAACCAGCCAGACATAGTAAAACGCTATTACCGTAATGCAATCAAGCATGATGTTGAATCAGATACCTTGCACTCCATCACCACAAAGGGATTTCTTTCTTTCTAGTTCCCTACTCTGATTAATATGGATGCTATTTGGGCTTCAACTGAGGGGGAATCTAATTTGCTGTTGTTTTAAATAAATCGATTTAACAAATCAGCAACTTGCTTCAACAGCTCACACTTGGGCAAAACTCCCACTATTCTCTCAAAAAGCTTGTCTGAATAAGAAATTGATAGCAACCCTCTAGAGAGTAAAGATTCGGTCAAATCATGAAGACAACTGTGTTATGGAGACACCTTTTATATGAGTCCCTTCGGTGCCTTGGCTAGACTAGTGCTGCTGCCTGTGCTGGATGGACCCACCATGTCCTAACACAGCAAAGCTGCACACAAGGTGACCACCAACCACGACCAACTGGGCTGGCCAAGGAGCAGCTGCATGTCTGATGTCAGATCCCTGAGCCTCCTGTCTGCCCCCTAATTTTTCCACTGGGAAACAACCATGCTACAGCCACAATAAAGAGAGGCCACGGACAAAGTCAATCTCTTCTCACTGGAGCAAATGCCCTGGGAGATCTTTTCTCCAACTGCTTCATGCTTTTCTCCTTGTCTACCCTGCCCAGCTCTAAGACAATGTGAACAGAGAAAGCAAGGCCTTTATTTGCTGTTTGGGAAACACTTTTATCAAATATCATAGCTGTTTAAAAAGAACAAGGCTCCAAGTTTTACGAAAATACTTAGTGAGGTTTTGTGCTCAGCCTGAGACATCAAGGCCTTTTTTCAGGCTTACTGGTAACCCACAACTTCAGCTGAAGTCAAAGGGATCAAAGAGTAAACATACCTATTCTAATTAGAGACATGGCATCTCAGACTCAGCAACATCTCAAAGCTTCCTCTGAAAACTTGGGTCTTGGGAGTCAAATCCCATTGATGTCCAAGGCTGGCAATGAATGCTGAGGGATCTCAGAAGCATCTTGTGGGCTTGATTTGGAAAACTGCCCAAAAAACCTGAAGATCTTAGGGTCTGCTCCCTTCCACATTAAAGAGTGTTAACATGAAGTGGGAGCATCAGTACTGCCTGTCAGACACACTTTCATGTTCTCTGCCCTGCCTGGTTCAAGCCATTTCCAGCAGGAATGGCCTTATTGTTTTGCTACAGTACAGAAGAGCCACAGATGCAAGAGCAAGCTCCAAGGGACAAAAGAAAGAAGGCCTGTTGGCAAGAGGGACTACAGGTAGTAGTACCAAGTAAGAGAACGAGGAGTGATTCAAGGAAAGATGGGCTCTGAAAAAAGTCCTGTGAACAGTGCAGTAGACGGGTATGAGGGAAGGACCACAGGACGGTTTTGAGGACAGAGGTAGGACTAAACCAAAGACATACAGACATCTGCAGGGTGGGAGTCTGCATCTGTGTTGGTCACTTTAGGATCTATTCACAGTCATAAAGATCTGGCACCTAAGGAACCAGGAATCTCATCCAAAATGAGACTTGAAACAGGCCTGGTGACTTGCATCCTACAAGTATCTGTTTTTTTCAGCTAACCTCAAACGGGTATAAAGCTGATGGGCAGAGATGTCTAAAGCAAAGTGAGGTGGATCTGAAAGAGAAAGATCTCAAAGGAGAGAGGGAGCAAAGCAGCCGCATAGACAAAGGCTAAAGACAAGAAGAGAAAGATGGTCTGGAAGGAAGAAGCTTCAGAGGAGCTGGGGTGAAGAGCCTGTGGGTCACAGTAGCTCAGAGGCAAATGACACTCAAATTATTTTATTAGGTCAGAAGCAGAAGCCAGGAGGATGAGCCAGAAGGTTATTCATAATCACAAAAACATCAAACAAGACTAGCCAGAAGAACCTGAGGAGAAAAAAGGCACAATCTCATCCTTTCCCAGTGTGCTCTTACTGCTCCATCTCACCAGCTGCACAGTGAACAGGCTGCAGGCACCAGGGCTGGCGAGAGGCTGAGCACAGTTTGCTCACACACCCTCCAGAGGAGCAGAGAGCTGCCCGACCCCCATCTTCCCCCTGTTACAGGGCTAGCAAGCAGCACCATGCAGAAAAGGCAGAGGCAAAAAGCTGAAATAAGACAGAAAGCTTCGAGCACATCTGCTGAAACAAATGAAAAGATTCAAATTCTTAGACCAGTTCAAAATGCTTCAGGTTATTGATTTATTTTGCAAGTGACTATCACCACTGAAACAGGGCACTTCCAGCAGTTTACCTGAGCTTTCCAAACTGAGGTGGCAATTACTTTGTTTCTGCACTGTTAATTCACCACACAGTGGAAACAGCACACTTTTTTTTTTTTTAGTTAACCTATGTTGTCAACTTTAAAATGTGTATCATGAAGTTGCCATTGTAGTGTTTTTTTCTGCCAGCTCCCTTGTACTTCCAGGACAATTCTATTCCCTTTAAATATGAAGGAGGAAGGGGAGTGTCTAGGTGAAACTTGACAAACAAAACTGAAATTCTGCATTGTTTCAGCCACCAGCAACAATCAGGTCATCAGTTTTGGTTCATTTCAGAACCCAAACCTACAAAGAAGAATGAAAAGTGTCTCAGTCTCCAAGCTGTGTACTTGCACCCTGGAAATTAGGGGAAAAAAAAGCTACAGAGTCAACATTACAGCAAGCACACAGGGCACACATCAGATTACATAAAAGAGGGTTAATTTTGTCGGTTTGGGGGTTTTTTGTTCATTTGTTTTTAAGTATGAGCCAGTTCTGGACAGGAACCACCTTTGAAGTCAGAGATGAAAGAAACAAGAAGAGATGAGAGACCAGCCTGGAGATGCCACTGCTCACAAGGGAAAAGGGTAGCAGGGGCAGAACTCGAGGACCAGATTATTTTAACAGTAATCTAGACAAAATGTTATCTGAGCACAGACTATCACACAGAAACATGCCGTACACATGAACAAGTTGTGAATATTGCTTTAAAAGTCCAGGACTGAAGAACTGTATTTCTATCAGCCTCTTCATCTACATTATGCTATTAGTGCACTGGCAGACAATGTTATGGGTTTGCTGGGAAAGCTCTCAGTTACACGATAGCCTCCCGTCTAATTTAATTCTTCAGAGTTCTAGAGGGACAAATGAAAGCCTAATTTTAGACCTCTCATCTGGTTTTGATATTAAATAGATAAATATGTCAAAGCTCTTTTGGGTCACACACTGTTCAGGGACCTCAGGGAAAACTTCTATTAATCACACACTCTAAACTGGACAGATGCTCCCAAATAAAATGATTTTTTATAATATTTGCACTTTTTTCAGACTGAGCCTTTACCCCTACTTTAACAAGCACAGTCATGCCCAGAAAGCCAATTTAAAGCCAGGCAGGTTCGGGTCACGCTCCTTTCTCTTTCAGCTTGGACTTGGGTTCTTGCTTGTGATCTCGAGAGAGTTTTTGTTAGGACTAGTGGGTTTTTCAGCACTCACAGCTGCATGAAGTAGCTGGCAAACCACAAAGCATCTGGACTACTACAACTCCTCAGCAAGGCTTGGGGGGCATTTTTTCTTAGTGAAATCTTCACTAGAGTCGGCAGCAGCAGAGGAAGGGGAAACTGTTCCTACTGCCCTATCCCACCTTCCCCTGCTCCCAGGTTTGTAAGTTTTCTCTCCCTTTTAGGGGGCTCTCCCCTGTGGGTTATGCTCCTGCCTGCCAGCCTGGCTGTGCCGGGGATAGAAAGGGCCAAGAGAGCACGGGCAGCATCAACACCCCTGCCCCTTCTGCCAATTTGGATGGTGGAAATTCAGCTCCTGACCCAGAGGCGACCCAGGGGTGCGTGGCTGTGGCTCTCTAAGGGGAGGCCGCCCACCGCGTCTTTCTCCATCGGTGAGGGAAGTGGGCGAGAAACCTCAGTGCAAGGGGACACCCCACTGCCCTCCCCCGAGCCCCGCCAAGGAAAAAGTCAGCCTGGGGAGCGGGAAAGGGGGACGCTGGCCCGGCCGCTCTGCCTACCTCTGCCTGGTGATGAGGTTGATGTAGTGCCTCAACGCCGAGTAGTATCTGGCCATGTCCTCTGCGGGGGCGTCCTCGCCGGGGCTGTCCGGTTTGGAGGGGTACGCCTCTGCCAGCATCCCCAGGCACACCAGCAGCGACAGGGCGAAAGTCAGCACCGACACCCACAGCCTCACGGTGCCCTGCATCTGCACGGCGGGGCGGGATGGGGAGAGCGGCCGTCAGCACCTGCCCCGACGGCGGGAGCAGCGCGGCCACCCCGGCGCGCCCCGGCCGGCCCCGCGCCTCCCGTCCCCGTCCTTGTCCCCATTCCCGTTCCCGTCCCCACGCCCCTGCCCCTGCCCCTACCCGCCCCGTCGCGGCACTCACGGCGGCGTCTGCAGCGGAGCGGCTCTCGGCTCGTCTGGGCACTTCTGCCTGTAGGTCGGGGCTCCCGAGTGCGGGGCTCAGCGCCTCGCCGGGCTGTTTTAAGGCTTCCCCGGCAGGCAGGAGGGGCCTCGGGCGATCACGCCTCGTCTGCTCCGGTCTCATCCCCCGTTCCCCCCCCGCCCGCCCCGCCTGCCCCTGCCCCGGGAGGGGCACCGGGGCTGCGGCCGGGCAGGACCGAGGGGTCGGGCGCCGCCGCTGCCCCCACCCCGCAGCCCCCGCACCGCCCCCGCCGCTTCCCCCGGGCAAACCCCACCCGCCGGCTGCCCCCGGGCTCTGCCCCGGCCCCGCGTGTCTCAGGACCGCTGGTGGGAGCCCGGCTGCCCGTGGCCGTGGAGCCGCCGTGCTGCCTGGTGCCCGACGCCGGCCGGGGAAGGGAAGCGAGTGCGGGGGACCAGCTTACCCAGCTCCCGCGGCACCGGAGAGGCCCCCAGCTTGAGCTCCTTAGCAGGAGCGCTGCCCAACGTACAGCCAAGAAAGCAAGACAGTTTGGGGCAACCAAAAATACCAGATCAGTGCCACGGGCTCAGACACCACACCCACTAGACGGGTAAATCTCGAGGCCCGACTCCCCAGGGGACTGGCAGCAGAGCTGCAGCGAGGAAACCGTACCTCCCTCCATGCCCGCTCTGCCAGGGAGACCCTCTCCACCCCTGCCCAGGGCTACTTTCTGAGCAGTAAAGTGACTTTATTCTGGTTTACTTCTGTGAATGAGTCACCGGGATCACAACAGCCTTTCCAGTAGCTGTCCCAGCCCAAGGGAACCACTGCTGAATCTGGGACACAACTTCTCCTAGCAACACAGGACTAGCTGCCAGATTTATATGTCTGCCTAAACTTGTCCAGACCTAGGGTCAGATCCAGAGATGGGGACCCTGACAGTGATCTGATACCTCGTACAACGGAGGTCTGAGGTAAGCAGTGTGCATCCTCAGGCAACGTACCTTTCTCCACCAATTGCAGCAACAGCCTAGGTGACTAGGCTAGACTAGACACCTGAGTACCAGAGTGCCTGAAGTGGGGTAAGATAAATTCAACCCAGACAAAGTTTCAGAATTTGTTGAAGAGTTTGGTAGAGCTGGAAACTATTCATACATGTTAGTAAAATAAAGTTAAGTCTTTAGGAACAGGTAATTTGATTAGCATCTTGATGACCAATGACTAATTCCAGTTGGAATGACAAATCATGACGCTGATCATATCTTATTTTTACTTTAATTTTAAGGTAAAATAACAAGCACCCAAGTAGGAACATTCGACATACTGACAGAAAGCTTTAAGATATATTCTAAAATTATATCATACTTATACTACTGTAAATGTAGTTATTAATTTCTACAGTTATTATCATAAGTAGTTATTAGCTTAATAATAATCCAGTAGATTCTGAAAAAATAGTATTCAGTTTGCAAGAGCAAAGCTAGAAATCGTTTTCATCACTCCAGAAACAGTATCTCAAAATTACTTTTAAAAAAAACCCTACCAAAGAAATAGCTCTTGCAGTGGGTGAAGAAGCTCACTGGACTATGTCCATTTCAAACCATGGAAGCAAAGAAAATTCCAGAGCTCTTAACATCAAGAGATATTTTGAAATCATCATGACTCCATAGTGCACTGGCCACAAACCTTACAGCAAGATTACAGGCTGCCTTTTATCACACACTGAGTAACAAATTTAATGTGTGTGAATAATTTTCCATGCCACAGTCAGCAAGTCTAGCTCCTAATTTCAGCAGATCTGTGCATGGGGGTGACATCACATCTTACAAAGTGGCCTCACTGCATCCCCATGCTCTCTGTCCCCCCACCAGGAACACTCCAGCACATTCACTGTTCACACTGTCCTCACGTTGGCTCAATAGATGCAGCTGATGTGACAGTCTGATACCTGTGACACTGCAAATGCCCTAGAGAGCAACTGTGCTCTGGCTCCATCACCTCCCTTTTGCCACGCTGAATCCAAAAAGCTGCCTAATTCAAAGCCTGCATTGATCTAGTTTATCAGCTTTTATGGGGTGCAGGGCACAAGGAGTGACAGCATCAGAGATCCAAGCACCTGGGAAGGTGTGCCACGACGACAGCTCTCACCAGCTTCAGCCTGATTCTGCCACAACCATGCCCACTGGCTCGCAGGACAGGGGGTGACTTTCTCACCATTAAACTCTTTCATCACTTACAACTGAGATTGCTTCTCTCCCACTAGCACCACTATTTTTACACTATCAGTCTTCAAACATTTCAAAGAAAGAGGAATAAGTTAACAGACTAGCAAGCAGAGCAAGATAAACAGGCAGTCTGGCAACAACACGCTTACTTGGGGTATAAGGAAGTCGCAACTCTCCCCCAACACAGGTCTGTGTGTATCGCTCAGCGCAGAGGCCATGTCACACTGACGCATCTTGGCACCGCGCAGCCCCAAACCACCACCCGGGCAGTCGGCTGTTAACATCTCTAGAAACCCTGGACAAGTCCCTGCTCTTAGCAGTGAGGGACAGACCACACCAACAGTCAGTTTGTTTCGGAGCATGAGGAGGAGTGAGGGAAGCCCTGTCTCTTACACAGGAGGAGAAATCAAATTTGCCTCCCATACAAGACAGCAGCTCCTGCAACTGCAGGCTGCCTGGCAGGGTCTGGGAGAAGTTTTCTTCCCCAAAACACCATGACCCCAGTTAACTCATCTGTAGTATCTTACCCTTGGATGAAGGAGCTTCTTCCAGCTTGTGCTGAATTTGGACTCACACCCTGATTCTGAGTGACCTAAAGGTTCATGAGATGTCAAACCTTACCACTCCCACCCCCCCTCCTGGATAACACTTATTTTGGTACGGTTCCAGCATTTAATCTAGGAAACCCAAAACACTGAACTCCAAATTTTAATCACCCTGCCTTCCACAGTGCCTATTTCTGTAGCAGTATTGGGCACTGCTCAGCTCCAGGTGTGTGCTTATGCCCCATTTCACCATTCAAGATGAAGCCTACACCCTAGAGCTTTCTTCAGTCTGGAAACTCGTTTTTGGAGCCATTCTGTAAGTTATTACAAAAATTTCCTCTTTCTTCCTTTGTTTTGAAAAACTGAAAATCTATATAGGCTCATCCAGTTTCTAGCATAAAATATATATTAAGCTTAAATAACATAGATGAAACATACTTTGGATCCATAATGTGTTCATCAGTATAATCTCATTGCAACAAATATTGTCATTTTTTAATTGATGAAACAAACCCTTTACCTAAAGTTACAAACATATATAGGCTCTGGTGTACCGGTGAGTCTGAGTGTCCCTGTGTCCCGGTGATCTTAATGGGTGTTATACAAGTGGTTTCCAGAGTCACGGTTTCCTACACTGTTGCTGATGCCTGCTGATTACTCCACATAGAAGCTTGTCCAACGTCACTGTCCTCACACAAAGCAGGCAGGGATTTGTATTCTGGCAAATGGCAGAGCTGTGCTTTCCACAAGCAGCTTTATGATGGGCTATAGAGGGGAACAAGAAGAAGGTGAGGGTAGTTGGAAAGGAATTAGTAAGACTCTTAAGAACTGATGATGGAAGCCGGGAAGAACTGAATGGAGTTAAAGAATGCAGCCTGGGAAAGAGAGCAGAAAGACACAGGCACAGCTCAAGTATGGCAGCACTTAGATAGTCACATTTTTAATTTGCCAAATACAATGGGCTTGCAGATGTGCAACTCCTAACTACAGTATAGTTAAGCAATCAAGAGCTTGAAGAGTATTTAACTACATACAGAAAAAAACAGGATTTTCAAAGCTCTGAGCAGGTATCAATGCCAGGTAGAGGACCAATGGGAAAAAAGTGAAAAGGAACACGACAGTCAAATTTTGCCTATATTTTAGTCATGACATTTAAAGATTCAATAGATAGATGTTTAGCCTACAGATTTCAAACTACACTACGAATAAGAAGACTTCCAAGGTATCAACATATTAAAAGGAAGATTATAGTGTTCTACAAGCAGCATAAATGTGAAAGAAAATTCAAATTATTTATTAATAGTAATATATGCTATTGCATTAAGCAAGGGCATGATATTTGCCTTAATTAAATACAAATGTAGTGTGATTAACTTTGAACAGAATATTATTTATAGCACGCTTTCTTTGCTAGGCACAGAATTAAAGCTGTTCTTTATTGTTACAAATACACATAATGTGATTTCCCCCTGAAACAAAGTAAGTTTCTGTGCATCAGTGATCCTAAACTAACATTCCATAATAGTGCATTAATAGTGCTTGTTTTAAATACAAGACCAAGATAAATTTCCTAGTACATAAGAAGTGTTAAGAATTGGAGCCCCAAGAAGAAAAGATTTATGTGGTACTAGAGGGCTGGAAATGGCAGATTTTATCAGCTGATGTTGCCTGTGCTTTTGCAGTTAAAATGTCTCACTAAAGGTTTCCATAGCTGAGCAAACCTTCCAGAAATGCTGAATCTTTAGGACTGGAAGTTCAGTCAGATAAGCAATGTATAATTATTCAGTAGTCACATGAATTTATCCAAACCTATTTGGACAGAAAATAGGGCTGTTAATCTCACAAAATCAGGCTCTCACACACTTTAGAGTATTGCTGATTTCAGTCTGCTTGGCAACACTTTCAGAAAAGCTTCTCATTGTGCTTCAATACATCACACCAGTACTCACATTTCCAAACTTTTGTCTGTCACTTTCAGTACTTTTATTTGCCTTCTCCTGTCCATACTGGTGAGAGTGGAACAGAACACCCTCTAATCCTACAGCGACCACCCCTTCCTGTCTGCTCAGCAGTAGTATTGTTGTCAAGAGGCACGTTTGCAAGTCCCACAAGTGTTAAGCAGCTTTTTAACACTCCACCAAAAAGCAGGGCTCTGCCTAAGTATAAACTACATTAAAATATAAAAGACAAACCTAATGGATGAAACCAAGGGCCCGTCTATCTTGTCCTCAATAGCATCTAAAAGCAGATTCCAAAGGCGGACAGAATAGGAAAAGCACGTTATGCTATTTTCCTGCTGTACTTTTCCCAACCTTTAGAAAATGGTGGCTTAGGGACTTCCTAACTAGCAGCTGAGGTTTTGTATACTCTAGTAAATTTTGAGTATCACCAGCCTCCTGTGGCAGAGTCCCACAGCATTCTTGCTGTGGATTACAGGACAGGAACGGAAGTCACCAGCTGGCGCTGTCCCTCTGTTACCGCTTCAACGTGACTGCCTGTTCCTGTATGTCCCCTCGCCCCACAGCACCGGGGCAGTCCAACATTGGTACCCAGGAAATGGGTGTTATTCACACACCAAGGTGGTGAGTGCCTTCACATGCCATGGCAGCATGACACTGCAGGCACCAAGATACCACACCAAGCCACAGACCCAGCTGCCTGGCACCTCCTGCCCTCCTGCAGGGAAAGGAAAGGCAACTCTCCTTGACACAAACTACATCTGGTGATGCACAAATGGCTCCCCTACAACTACTCAACTGTGAGCTGTAGACCCGAGATGTCATACAAATAAATCCTTTGCTATTTAAAGTAACGTTGTTCAATGCTTCACAGCAAAGGCTTTGCAAGTATTTGACCCACAATCTCAGCAACATATGACTGGAAACCAGAAAAAGAAAACCTGGTTTCAGTGGAATCTTATAATGAAAGTTGTTGGTTTTCTTTTCTGAAAACTCAGCCAGAGAGACTTCTGAAATGCTGCAACAAGGTCAGAGGGGCATCAGCAATTGCCCTGAGGACACACAGTACAGTGCACAGTTTTGACAGGAACACTATGATACCTAAATAAACAACAAAACCAAACCCAGTATTTGCAACCATAATGACATTTGTTTTGCTACACCTTCTTCCCTTTCCCACTCCCTGAAGACAACAGAAAAACAGATTAGTAGGAAGGAGATCAGAATGCTACCTCTGGCAACACGTCTACTGCTGAGCCCAAAGTCAGTAAGGAACAGCTTACAAGAAGATAGTGGTTTAAAGCAAGTGAATCAAGTGTTTATATCAGAAACAACAATTTCTCTACACTGAAAGAAAGTGATTTTTCATGTGTATAAGATGAGGAAGTTGGAAAAACTTTCATGACTTAAAGACAACCAGAATTACTAGAATTAACCATTCTCTGCTTTAGTGTATGTCTTCGCTTCAATCCTGTTAAAGAGGGAAATGGAAGAAGAAGTGAGTGAAGTCCAGGCAGGCTACACTGTAAGATTGTGCTGAGTGACTCTGCCTGAAAATGAAACACGACTTACCTGAAATGTTAGAGATACCAGAGGTTGATGGGATTGTGCGAAGGACTGAAGAAATCCAATCACACTGACCCAGGGAACTGTCACACATCTTACCTGCAGGGAGTAAATCAGAGGCAGATATAAGAAAGACATCTTCAAAGGCTTCTGAAAAATCCTGCTATGTGTTTTCATTCACAGAATATTACCACTTACTGATATGTGTACAGAAGTGAAGTAATCTATATCCAAGGCACTGGAGCAGAAAAAACATCCTTGTGCTAAAAATGTGGATACTACATACAAAAGACATCTTCTCTCCTAGGAGATTCACTGCCGAGCATAGTCAGAATCACTTTTGCTCCTGTCCTGTAACACTGACACAGCTGAAGGTTAACTTTATCCCGGATGGTTTCATAATTTTGGCTATGTTGAATGCTTTATTACTTGTCATGTCATGCAGCACAGGAAATCTTAAGTGCCAAAGTTGCAGCCCTTCTTAAAAGCAGATTTAAACTTGAAGACAGAAGTGATGGATTGATTAATTTCATGATAATACAGGATGCTATTTGCACCTGCAAGCTTTGACTAACCAAAAAGTGGGCTCCTACTTTAAGAATTGGTCCAGGCTTTCCTTATGGTAAAAAAACCCAAACAAACCCCAAAACAAAACAAAACAAAAAAAAACCCAAACAAACAAAAAACCTGGCAGCTGCAGAGCAATTCACCTAAGATAAAAGTCTACCACAGCTGGGACCCCACTAGGAGATGCTCCTCTCTCCCTGTCATCTTAAATCATAGATTGTAGATGACCCAGTTGTGCACAGTCAAACTGAAGAACAAAGTGCACACTGGTGACAGGGAATCCTTTGCCATCACAAGGTCTTGAGTAGCACAGAGGATCTCAGCAGTTCTCCATACTAGAGATCACTCTTCATGTATACCCAGACATGCACATTTGAAGTGACAGGCCTAGAACTGAGGTAAGAGTCATACACTTAAGATAGCATTGTACCAACTGTATTGGTCTCACAGAGCAGGGACACATGGAAATGTCTTGATATGCTCCTAAAAAAATTTCCAAATGGACAGAGCTGTGCACTGGTCTTATGCAGTTTGACTGTATCTTAGCTAACGGCTTTTCACTCGTGCTAAATGGATGACTTCCATCAAATAAACTCCATGTTCAGCCATTAATTCGGTAATTCTGACATCAGGAAAGAAATGTTAATCCATTATTCTGTGGATGTTTTCCTTGCACACTGATGCAATTTGGAGCAAAAGAGTGTAATAGCTATAACAGTAAGGCAGGCTTATTTTGTATATGACAAGCATAACAAGAATATTGATTACAAACTCCAACATTGAAACATATCTTCTTAAGTTCTTACACTGTTAAAATTAATTATCTATTTAATATTTTAGTTCTTACCATCTGCTCTTAACACACTTACACAACTTTCTGTCAGTCACTAAGGTCCTGGTAAAGGAAATTAAAATACATCTTTGACAAACATGACTGAAAATGGATTCTGCCTGATTTAAGTACATTTACTCTTTTTTCCTTTGCTTGCATTTTGGCAATATGTTCTTATTTACTAATACGATACATTATCCTATTAAAATTAGCAGTGATATTATTTATTCAAACAGAAGCGATTTAGCAAGATGTGATATGGTGCCCCTCATCCTACTGTTGTGCTGTCTGTAGCCTCACCTGTTAATTGTTGCCTGCTGAGAGACAGCATAAGTCAATATGGAGTTACCTGCTTTATAATCATCATGATTATATTTGAATTTAAGATCTTCCAGAAATGCCTTTCTTTCTACACTCTCCCATAAGAGAAGGAACAGACTTAAATACTTTTGGTCCCTTTATGTATTATGCTAACCTCCACCCAAAGCAGGAAAAGACAAAGAGCTTTATAAAAGCTGCAGTGCTGGAATGGGAACCAAATTCTGGGAAGCATCAGTGTGGGTTGGATGAAGGGATCAGTTGCAGGTGGGCAGTCAAAGGCAGGATGCTACACTTAAAATACCAGGGCTCTGCTGATAGCTGGAGGAATGGTCTATAGAGAAGACAGCAGATCAGGTGTTGACCTTGCTCAGATCTTCAAAGGCTTCAAGGAATAAGTTCACAGGAGAATATTTTGGTACAACTTTTGGCCTTTGCTCTGCAAAATGCACCTGGCAAAGCACAGACTTGCTACACAGTGTGTCAATCCTTTGAATCTTGAAAGGTCTGGATGTGAGATAGCGCTTTTGTTGTATATATAGGCTTGATCCTTTCATTCCCATTTGTTGTCCATGTGTGTTTGAAGCAACTGATGTGATTAAGCTGTCATTTGCCAGTACTTTGCACAACTCCCTCAACAATTTCCTGGCCACCTGGCAATGGGAGATTGTCACTTCACTACTGAAGAGTCAGCACTCATTCACAACAAATGTGTTGGCACAAAATTAATAATTTTCACACAGTATCAAAGTATTGCTGCTATTTACATAGATCAAAGTATTATTAGTCAAATAAACATAATCAGAAAGCAGTGCAGAATTGTATACTTCATTGAGGAGGAGGAAAGACATCCAAGATACCCACAAATCTGATTTTTCTAAGTCACCCATCCCCACAGTATTTGTCTGCAACCATATAAAGTATGCATGTCTGTGAAATCATCTGTACATCTGTTTCTGGGCATATAAGAACTTGCCAAACCTGTGATCATTTGCACAATTCAGTATGTTCAAATGGAACCAATAAAACATTGTTCTCAAGAAACAAAATCTCAGCTGCATTGTGCAATTCCCAAAAATCTTAGTTTCATAGCAGACTTGATAGGTATTTGTAAAACCAGCTGAAATTTCTCCAGTTATAAGAATTGACATGATCACTACATATATTGTAAAGAGTTGGCATTTGCTTGGTTATCTGTTCTCTATTTTTCTTATGCTTTTAATTGCTCAGAGCAGTTCCCCATCTCTCACATGTTTTCAGACAATTATTTTTTTGCTCAGCAGAAGAAAATAACATTCAAAAGATGATCCATTATTTAAAGATGTTAGATCAAACCCTACTGTAACTTTCTCAGACTCAGTGGTGCTATTGAATTGTGGTAGCTTCACCTTTGTGATGAATTAGCACATCTGCTTTATTGTACTGACCTTTCAGTGCAAAATTAATATGACATTAATTTTGCATTGTCATGATGATATTATTATTGAGTTTATATTCTCAGGTTTTAGATTTTTTTTTGGTGCAGCTAACAGCAATATGTGGGCAGAAGTGAAACAAAATCTCCACCAAACCCAACCAGATAATCAGAAGCACACCGGAAAACCTTTGGTAGCATTGGCTTATCTTGGGGTTACAACTGCTTTCAGTACTGGAAAAGACCATACTAATTCTTCTGCCACTCAGGCTATATAACTATTAATGGAAATAGTTTTAAATATGTTGCAACAGGACATGCTAGCCTATTAAATTATAGCGTGGCCACCTACTCAGGTTGCATCAGAGGCAGGACTCTCATCAGGTATCTTCAAAAAACAAGTCTCAGATATATTTTTAGGGGAAGCTTTAATCTTGGTGTTTACTGAGTTTGAAACCAGTGTTTTCTGCATATTTCTGCCTCCAGAAGTTCTTAACATGCCCACCTAGTCATGAGATGGATGTTAAAAGTATAGTACAGGAAACAAACAAAAAGGAGACACTCGGAGGCTGATTGCCCAGTTGTACATATTTTCTAAAAGTCATACATTTATAGAATTGGTCCCTGCCCTTCTAGGGAGCTTGGAGAAGAGTTAAGATAGCCCAAGTCTACTTATGTACTGAAGAGGATCCGTCCAAAGGGGCAGTCTCATCACAGTGTGGCTCCTTCATACAACTAAGGAAGATTTTTAACCCTGTGAAGCTTTCAGGGACAAATTATTCCCATGATGGAATCCCAGAGTCTCATTTATCAGCAGCTTTGATTGATAGCTCCTGATTTGCAATAAAAGTGCTAGTACAAGTCAGACTCACTCTGGGTGTATTTCACTGAAACCATATTTGTCTGTTAGTTTGTCTGTGCTGCTCATCACCAAAGTATCCAAGTGTTATCGTTTAATCTCAGCCAGCAACTAAACACCACACAACCGCCTTCTCACTCCCTTTGGTTGGGATGGGGGAGAGAATTGGAAGAATAAAAGTGAGAAAACTCATGGGTTGAGATAAAGACAGTTTAATAGGGAAAGGAAAAGCCACATGTACAGGCAAAGTAATAAAAGGAATTCATTCACTCCTTCCCATCAGCAGGCACGTGTTCAGCCATCCCCAGGAAAGCAGGGCTCCATCATGTGTAACCATTACTTGGGAAGACAAACACCATCACTCCGAACGTTCCCCCCCGCTTCCTTCTTCTTCCCCCAGCTTTACATGCTGAGCATCATGTCATATGGTCTGGAATATCCCTCTGGTCAGTTGGGGTCAGCTGTCCCAGCTGTGTCCCCTCCCAACTTGTGCACTCCCAGCCTACTCTGGGGTAGGGTGGGGTGAGAAGTAGAAAAGGCCTTGAGCTGTGTAAGCACTGCTCAGAAATAACTAAAATATCCCTGGTTTTCAACACTGTTTCTAGCACAAATCCAAAACATAGCCCCATACGAGCTACTACAATGAAAATTACTCGAACAAAGTCAACGAGCAGTACCTTTTGAGCAAAAAAAATTTGTAGTGTCTTCTGTAGGAGTTCAGTAGGCCTCCCCTGCTACACCACATTCAGTGTGGACTAGAAACAGTGAACATCTCGTGAAGCTGTTGTTACGTGAGTGGTCCCCCAGGAATCACACAGCCTCCAAATCTCACTCAATGACTTAGACACCCATATCCCACCTCAATTCCAGTTTAGGTGGAACTGAGACAGCATGACTTTGCTTTTTTAAGTTTGCTAAATTAAAACTACTCCTGAGATCAGCAGGCCAGATGGGTGCTAGGATCAGACTGTGTTATCCTGGGCTGCATCAAAAGAGGAGTGGCCAGCAGGGCAAGAAAGGTGATTGTCCCCCTCTGCTCTGCCCTTGTGAGGCCTCATCTGGAGTATTGCATCCAGGCCTGGAGTCCCCAACACCAGAAACAGGTGCACAACCTGCACCTGCTAGAGCAGGTCCAGAGGAGAGCCACAAGATGATCAGAGGGCTGGAGCAACCCTCTTATGAAGAAAAGTTGAGGGAGCTGGGCTTGTTCAGCTTGGAGAAGAGAAGGCTCCCAGGAGACCTCATTGCAGCCTTCCTGTACTTGAAGGGAGCTTATGAACAGGAGGGAGAGTGATCTTTTAAATGGGCAGATAGTGATAGGACAAGGGGAAGTGGTTTTAAATTAAGAGAGAGGAGATGTAGGTCAGATATTAGGAGGAAATTTTTCACCCAGAGTGGGATGAGGCACTGGAACAAGTTGCCCAGAGAAGCTGTGGATGCCCCATCCCTGAAGGCTTTCAAGATCAGGTTGGATGGGCCCCTGGGCAACCTGATCTAGTGGTTGGCAACCCTGTCCACAGCAGAGGAGTTGGAACTAGGTGATCTTTAAGGTCCTTTCCAACCCAAGCCATTCTATGATTCTGTGATTCGATTCTATGGTTGTGTTGCATGTCTCTGCAAGTATGAACATTGAACAGGCTAAATCTAAGCTAAGATCGCCTCAGATGAGGAGCTGCCTCTTTCTTGTAGCTCTAGTGGGGCATTCTGCAATTTCCATGTAATTTCAGATTTCTAGGGGACCAGGTTTACATTGTGGTAGGGCTAGGGTAAGCGTTGTACCTGTCAGCAATTCCAGAACTCCTCTGAGCTGGCTTGAGACCTTCTGGCAAAGGTGTGCTAACTCTTCGCAAAAATACACTTCCATGTGGAGGAAGTCATGTCCACTAAATGAAAAAAAATAGTGCTACTGCATAGCACACTAAAATAAATTATCCTCCCTTGGAAAGTGTCTTACATCACTTTATGTGAATTACCAATTTTGCAAGGTTTTTTTTAAAGAATAACACAATAAATTTGCAATGGTTAAAAAAGTTATCATTGAACACAGTTGAAAAAATATCTAGTATGGAGGAGGTAATTTTCTTTTCATTGTGTTCAGACTCCAACAGTATTGAGCTACAACATAACAGACAGCATCCTGATGCACCCTTCCCCAAGCCATGGTGTCTGTGCAACCACTAGCGTCTGGTCCAGCTTTCTTTGCTGATTTTTTGTGTGGTTTTTCTAGTAATTTTTGACTTCGAAATCCCAGGCTCTCCTAATAATTCTAACACAATTCAATGGATTTGTGTTTCATTCTTAAAACTAAAACAGTTATTGCATCATCTATGTTGGGGTTTGATTAGCAGTCCTCAAGGACGTGCTGTCTTCTTTGGGGTTTAGCCTGAGTCCATGTAATTTTTATTAAAGTATAACATCACCTATACACATACTACACAATACTGATGAACCTGCTCTGGGAAAGGGGAGAGCACAGAGGAATTCAAACCTCTATGTTGCCTTTTGTCTGTGCTTTTATGTTGGTAGTTTAAATATTGTTGAGACATTACCAAGAAGGACCCTTCTGACAGAGAAACTGCATCAGATTAGTCTCAAGGTTAACCTGATTTTATAAAAAGGCAGAGAGAAAAAACATAGTAAGCTTTAAAAAAAGCAAGCCTGCTATTTGAAGTTACACACACATTTCCAGAGATAAATTCTGGAACAACAAGGACACAGTCACCACAGAGTTTCTCCTCAGACATTAGCTAGCTTGGAGGTTGTGGCGGGTTGACCTTGCCTGAATGCCAGGTGCCCACCAAGCCACTCTATCACCCCCCTCCTCAGCAGGTTGGGGAGGGGAGAAAATAAGATGGAACAAAATACTCCCCAAACTCAAGGGTTGAGACGAAAGGCAGTTTTATAGAAGCAAAGCAAAGCTGCGCGCGCAGAAGCAAAAGAACAAAATATTTACTCTCTATTTCCCATCAGCAGGCGACGTTTGGCCACTTCCCGGGAAGAAGGGCTTCGTGCGCATTGCAGTTCCTGGAGGACAAACATAAATAACAAAAGCCCTCCTTTCCCCCTCTGTTCCCCTTGCTTTTATTTCTGAGCAGATGTCATATGGTATGGAATATCCCTTTGGTCAGTTTGGGTCAGCTGTCTTGGCTGTGTCCCCTCCCAAGACCTTCTGCACCCTACTTGGAGGGAAATGTTGGGGAGCCAGCCTTGGTGCTGTGCTAGCACTGCTCACCGGAAACCAAACACTGGTGTGTAATCAGCACCTTTCTAGCTACTAATGGAAAACACAGCACTCTGAGGGCTGCTGTGGGGAAAATTATCTCCATCCGAGCCAGACCCCATACAGAGGTGTTCCTATGAATAGGTCAGGCCTTTTGAGATCCACTGACCTCATCTTTGAGTGTTGGATGATGATGATTTGTGGACATGGGAATGCGCAGGAAAATTACATATGGCCATATAGGAGAAGTGGCCACATCTCCAGCAACTGCAGTGATCCAGGGCAGTTCTCTGGCCATGAAGGCAAGGTGTCAGCACAAACTGGTAAGTGAAGCAAAAGGATGTAAATCTATGGTAAATAGGGCTAACAATAGTCAGAAAGATATTTTGAACATAAAGGGAGCAAAAAGAATCCTAACAGTGGAACTGGAAATTATTAAATTGCCAAAAATAAGCCAGAAAAGGGAGAAGTGTTCAATAAATAACTGTTGCATATTTGGCCAAAGATCAGATGATGTGATCATTTAATAAGAAAATAATGAAAAAATTTTCACTCCAACAGTGCATCAGAAAGACGTCAAATAAGAACGACTGATTTTAGACATATTTGTAGCACTAAGTTTCAAAATGTGCATATGAGAGTTTAAAAGGAGCTACATGAAAACCCCTCCAGACCATTAGTGGGGATTTTTCAATAACTCTTGTAATACCAGGGAAGTTCCAGAAGATGAGAAAAAGTAATGGAACACCAGTATTAAAAAAATAATTAAGAGAGAATAAATGATACAACTCAGGTAATTACAAGATTGTCAGACTGACTAACATCAATCCCAGGCAAAATAAAGGAATAGCTGATACAGGACTCAATTAATAAGGAATAAAAGGGAGGCAGTATAATTATCGTCACTCAGCAGGGGTTTTGGCAAATAGGTCCTGTCAAACTAACTTGATATCTTTCTCCGATGACATTACAAATTAGCTGATAGAGGTAATGGTGTCGCTATATTTGGGCTTCTACAAGACATTTTATGCACTCAGTACCATATATTGCAAAAAAATGTTGATTAAGAATGCTATGAATCAACACTGCACACATTAAATGTATTAAAACTGGCAAGTGGTTACATACCAGAACGTCACTGTAAAGATGTGTGGTTTTAGAGAGGTTCAGTGGGGATCCAGTCCTACATCAGTTAACACTTTTGCTTGAGATGCGGAAGGAAGCCTAAAGTCATCATTGATGAGAACTGTAGATAACAAAAAGACTGGATGAGGAGTACGTAATTAAGATAATAGATGGCTGATGCAGAGGGATTTATGGTGCTTTAGGATGCATCAGAGGTGATGTATGATATTACTGCACAACAAAAAATACACACCCACACATTCTCCCACATATACATAGACCAGCAGGAAGACACATGGGGAACATAACAGGGAACATAAAAGCAAACATTCAATGCTTAGCCAAATTTTATCACACAGCAAGGTCGACAGATGAAAAAAAACATAGTATTAAGACCAGTTTGTGGTCGTATATCTAGAAGCAAAGGAAGGAGAGCATCTCTGGGGGCTCAATTTGGAGAAACAATGTCCCTTATGAATATGAGATCTCATCCAAGCAGGAGCATAATTCCCAGGAAGGAACATGTGGTCTCAGTTCTTTGGCCAAAAAAGGAGCCCCGTATCTCCTAAAAAGTGCTTTTGCACTGAACATTGGTGTAATCATGATGGAATATCATGCCCTGGAAAGGACATTGATAACTGAGAGGGATCAAGGCAGCACGGAGAAAGATTAAAGAACAAGAGGAAGCATCTGTTAGTAACACTGCAGGAACTTGACCTATTTAGTTAATGAAAGAAAAGGTTAAAAGTTAATTTGATGAGTTTGTAAGCACCTACAAGGCAATACTCCTTGGCTAATGGGTTATTCAGTTCAGCAGACAAAGAAAAGCAAGTAGATGAAAGTTAAGGCTGAAGATATTTACACTGGAAATGAGATGCAAAATCAGTTTGTAGTAGTAAAAAGTCTTCAAAGCACATTTTATGGCAATGGTAATTTTTAAACAAAGACTGAATGTTGTTCAAACGCCAGTACTCTAGATCAAACACAAATCAATTTAGGAGAGTCCTATAGCCTGTGGTACACAAAAGGTCAGATTGCAGGACCTACTTCTGCCCTTACTACCTATTTATGGGATAAACCTGAATATAACTGGCACAGGGATGTCTCCCTGAGGCTGCAGAGAACCTGAAATAAGAATCAAAGAGGTCAACACTGCCACCAGCCTCAGTAATGTTAGCACTAAGGCTTGCTGAGCTGGAGTGCCCAACGCAACATCAGCAGAAGGTTGTAAATCTGATAGTAGGAAGGAGAAGCAGACAATCATGCTCCTGCAGGTGTACTGCAGTTGGCCATTGAAGCATTGAGATGCTGGAGACCAGTGACCTGCCACAGGGGTGAAGTGATATAGTGCACTGGGGAAAGCAAGAAAGCTATAGAATGGGATTCAATAATTCCTAAGACCCCAAGATGATTTAGCCCTCTCTGAAAGGTGATGCTACAATGGGGCACTCTGCCTTAAAAATTCCCTTACAAGAACTGTGAAGTCTGAATGCTAAATCTTATGTCCTTACTATCAACACCACCCTCCCAACACAGCTATATAAGGAAGGGAAAATACTATTAGCTCTGTGAGAATATCATGCAGCAGATAAACAAAGGAAGAAACCAAAATCAGTCTATACATTATGAAAACATTTTTTTAATCTATTATCAAAAGGTACATGCATTGAAACATATAGAATGATATTTGTAGAAAGGGTGTGGACACAGGAATCGTGGCAAGAGAAACAAAAAGCAGCAGTAAGAGAAGTAGTTCTTAATAGAAGCCATCTGTAATAAAAGGAATCTATGTCTAATCCATATCTAAGACTATGTTGTATGGTATATAATTCAAGTTTTAATCTAAATGTACCAATTTCCTTCACAAAACAATAGGTGATATTCTAAACTGTCAAATTACATGGAGGAAAAATATTATCTGCCACCCACTGCTTCCTGCATTTTGATAGTTAAAAACATTCACTTTACTTGCAGAGTGCTTTAATTTGAGCCTTATGTCTTCAGTTTCTCTCAGCTCAAGCTCCTCATCTCCCTGAATTCTCCATAGATTTGAGGCTGGCGTGAGAATAACAGAAGCAATCACTTGTTAACAATGGCAAATACAAAATAAGCAGGAAAGAGACAGTCCTTACCAGGCCTTGTAATTACTACTTTGGCTTGGTTCATGCAAGTTCAACTCAATCCAGATTTTTCTGTAAATGTTGAGAGTCCAAATCCAACAGAGAAATGTTGCTGGAATTACATGAAGGTTGAATTTAACCCAGACGACTTAATGCCCGTGTGTTTCTCATGTGCATGTCTCTGGTTTTGTCATACAGGAAGTGAATGCACAGATTATAAACCATCCACTAAAGCATTTCCTGAGGAGCAGCTGGAGATTTATGTCAGTTCCAAACACATTGCAGGTATGGGTATTTCAGTCAACACACAGACATTTGTGGCTTTTGTGCTAAATGCTCCAGTGCATGGGCACAATCCAGTCATACTTTTTACTTCGTTACTTTGGTTCTGCTTGATGATTTTTTTTTTCCTGCAGCCCCACCACAAGGAAATTCTCCCTTACCCTTGCCACAGCAGTGCTCAGTGGAATGGCTGATGGGAGCAAAATGACCATTGAACCCGTGTTCATCCAGAAGAATTTAATTCAAATGTAGGTGACAGACTTTCCCCAAAAGGGACATTTCCAGAGCAGTGCCAGACTCCAGAAACATACATAGGATGAGGTGAGCCAGAGGTGTCCTCCAGCCCAGAAGTGGGTCAACATGGCAGATGACCTTTTCATTCAGGATGTTTGATGTTGCAAATACTTAGGTGCAAACAAAAATACAGCCAAGATACAAAGATACAAGGTGAATATAGGGTAAAATCAACTAGACTTTATCAGTCCTATAAAGGCAAAGACAACTTCAGCCGTGTTAAATTTGCCTGCACTTTTTCTAGATTTGCACATTGCACGAGTGCAGGCTTATATATGCACTCGTTAGCACAAAGGGTGTAAAATTTCTGCTGCATGCATGAAAGTACTCTGATTCCCTCCTGTGCACAAGCTAGTTCTTTAGGCTTTTTCAGACCCTTTCGACATCTTTACTCTTCATCTTTGACCAAGAAGAAAAAGAATTTTTTTTGCTTTTTAGCACTTATGCACTTGGTAGAAAGAAACTTCCTCTTCTCCTAGCTTAATCAAGCATACAAATTACCTCCTGGCTGAGAATTTTACAAAATCAATTAATGAATAATTATTTTTTGACTAATAGTACTGTCTCTTAAATGCGTAAGGCAGGGGTAAGAAAGGCTATGATATTTAAGGAAGTGATCAATTTTCACAGTATTAACTGGTAATTCAAAGGTGTAGTTCAGCTCCTTCATAATCTGGACAGGTTTGTTAATGCTCTGAGAGTCTGAGGACTGATTTGGCTCTGCACACTGGAGTCTTTTCTCAGAACATGCGTGGTCCTTGTTTGAAATTCTATTCCATTCAAACTTTGGTGAATTTCTTTATCAGTCCTTTTTTAGGCTAAAACTGTCTATAAACCTCTCTATGGTCTGTTAAGTCATATAAAAGTTGAATGTGAAACAGGGAGGGAAATTTCTTTTTTCTGCTTTTGCAGCGCACGAATCTCCTTGTTTTAGTTCAATATGGGTTAGACAAACCTCCTTCATTTTTTAGAAGGAAGTGACTTTGAGTAAATCACATCCCTTATGTCTGTCTCACTAAACCAAAGTCTGGGGACCTGTAGACAGAGCTGTGGTCTACCCATACGAGAAGTATCACTGCTCCGGTAGCTTTTCTGAGCTCCCCCTATAGTGATGCCACCCTGGGACCTCATTGTCCACCTGTGGCTGAAAGCAGCCCAGCACCAAGGCAGATGATAAACTAAAATTACAGATTTCAGAGGCCACAATCTCAAAAAACAGGGTAGTGAGTGCACGGACAGCTCCATCAATAGTCATTAGAGTGAGGGTACCTAACTGATTCTGGGAAATTATATTCAAATATTTAAACAAGACTCTTACCATCCATAATGACCATAAAAACCCCTACAATGAAGCACTACCCACTTGTAATTGCTGATTATATGCTGGGGTTTTCAACTGAAGCTTTTTCCTTATTTGCCTTATTATCACAAAATTGGGCAGAGATAGTTAATATAATGCACACAAAGAAATTAGACCTCGCACAGAGCAATCTGTACTTTCCTTATTTTTAGGTTTATTAGAGATAACACTAAGCAATTTAATGTTAAGGCAGAGTGAGGCATAATTGAATACATTTTCTCTCGTGTTGTGCATTGTTTTATATAGCAAAAATACGAAGAACAGGTTTTCATTGAACAAAAATAAGGATCATTTCATTAACTTCTTAAAGCCATTGCCAAGCACAAAGGCATATGTGCACCTGCCCAAATTCTCTGATATATTTTTTTTTCTCTCCTCATAGCTCAGACACCCACATAGTTAAGAAATAGCTTGGAAAACATGCCTCCTCCCAGCACAGAGAGCTGTTTATATTATAGCAATGTTTACCTAAACAAAGTTCTGTGACACTTAAGACATACAGTGTGTGAGCAGTGGTGTCCTGCCATCTACCTGCAAGATGAATGAAGACAAGGCTGTGATCCTGCTGCTGCAGGAATCCATTTTCACACTTACCTTTACATGCTGGGTGTCCCCCTCAACATAACCCCATATCCTGACGCTCAAAGACAGCCTGCAAGAAGAGAGGGGAGGCAGGTTTAAGTTTTTTATATCTGCTTGCTCCCAGTCCCAGCTTAAAGGGACTCCATGTTCTTCCTGAGAGACCTGTGGAGTGAGAGGCTATGGTAGAAACCACAGGCTCCTCATGTGATTTCTTCCTTGGACTGAATGTTACCCTTTTAATCAACTTCTTAATGACAACAGTTGGGTTCCAAGGTTGCAACTGGCAGCCTGCAAGCTCTTTCTGTTGCACAACAGTATCTGTAGGACAGATGTATTTGGATCATATTTTTACTGAGTGTTCATGAGCTGTTTGCTGGATGGTAGCCTGGTGTGCATCCAGGTTCTGCTCAAACAAAGGAGAGAAATGGGGTGCTTCAGTAATGTCCACAGAAAAATGAATGAATAGCCAAATCCTCAGCATGAGAAAAGGGGAAAAAATACAGGCATTTGGTGTTAATCAATGTGTTTCCATTGGGAGCTCTCTGCATCATTGTCTTAGCTGTTCCTTACTTACTTTGATGCCAATCAAAGTGGCTGGAGACCAAAACCCATCAACCCAAACCAGGTCTCTGTGAAGCCTGGTCCAAGCCTGACACTGGGCACAGCCCCTGCTCTCTGGGTAGCTTTCTGAGAGCCAGCACAGAGGCACAGGCAGAAAGCTGGGAAGTACAGGTGATGCTTGCCTCCGGTCACTAGTTATGAGCTCATGAGTAGAAGAGGAAAGGAAAGCCCACCCTCACAAAGGCTGCAGTAACTTGTTTTTCCTTCCTTCTGACTTGAGAAAGGAGGACCTGTGCCTGAGAGGAAAGGCTGAGACAAAATACAAACAATATGCAGACAAATGACAAACAGATACCTTCCCTCTCGAGGACAGGGAGTCATTTTGCTGGCTTGTACCGAGTGTCTTCGCTGGATGAAACAATTATTTGAAAAGGATCCTCAAAAATCCATCAGACCAGATGTGCACGGCATGTGTATCTTCCTGAACTCTCTCTGCTGGTTTTCAGCCTCTTGTCTACGTATTCCTCTTCATCTCTCTCACTTTTAGCTGCATAAACAAACATGCTTTGCCAAACACTGAGCATGGTTTCACTTCAGGGAAATATTTCTCATGCTCTTCCTATTAATTCTGTGGAGAAAAAGAAGAAACTTTATGTAATTTAGTACCCATGTTCTGAAAGAGTAACTGAATTCTTCTTACAAGTATAATTTTAGAAGAACAAGTATTCTGAAGGATAGATAAAACTCTGTTGCTTAAATTATTTAAACTGTAATGTATTAGCATACCAGTATGTCTGCATTAATAGCATATAGGAAAAAATGGTACATTCGGCAGTAAAATGTTCTAGTAAGCTGCTAATAAAAAAGAAATTAGCATAATGTAGCCATTCTAATTTAATAATCTTCAGCTTTTTATTATATAGACCAGAGTAAGTAAGTCCTGTTTGTTGCTTACACATAGGCATTTTATATGTATAAATATATTTGATATCAGTTTATATGCACAGCTATTTTCTTTCCTAAGGATTCATACATCAAATGATATTCAAATTACATCTGGCTCCAAAAAACCCTGCTGGGATATTCAGCAACTAAATGAGTTCATTCAGAACTAGGAGCGATCATTTCCAAAGAGGAGTTACAGAAATAAGGGAATATGCGTATTTTGTGTGATTAATCGGGACATTTTATCTGCCAATGCTTCTTAGAATAACTAATTGGTTTTCCAGCATCTGTGAATGGTAGATCTTAGCTAGTTGTGCATTAACAAAGGGCAACTCACTGCCTCTGCACAGTCAGGCATCATTATTTCCAATCAGACCAGTCAGTTTGTAGGGTAAATTACAAATCCATCGAATATTTCTGTTTGTTGTGCCAGTTAGGGAGCTCATACTTTTGACCCAAATGGAACCTCACTTGCTTTCTGGCATTAAGAGATAAAACCTGAACTGACTTTCTTGTTTGTTTGATGGTGTCTTTTGGAAAAATTGTCACTTGCCTTTTTGTTTGGGAAAAAGTCTTTTTTTTTTTTTCCTCTGGCTTAAAGTGTGAAGAAAATACATCTCTGAAAATACCTGTGACTATAGCCCTACGTCTCAAAAAGTTACCACTAGAAAGGACAAACTTAACCTTGACTGGCTGACACATTTTAAATAAAGTATTGCTCAAATGATCTCTTTAAAACTTGGTATTGAGTAAAGTATGTCAGGAATAGGTTCTGGCTTGGTTGGAGCAGGCATGTCTACCTGCAAAAGTGTGTGAAGTCACCCCTTCCTCTTTCAGGTACAATTATCCTGGTATTTTGGCATCAGTCAGTAAGTGGGATTGTTTACATTTGATCTTTTCCCAGGACCAAACAAGTGGAGGAAATGAAAACATCCTTTTTGAAGTCAAGAGCAAATCTCCCCTTTCCCTCCTTCTTCCCACTTTGCCCTCATTTCCTCTCTCAAAGAAAAACCAGAGAAGAAACAATGATGAAGGTGGCTATTTCTTAGGCAAGAAATGACTGAAATCTTCTGTTTATAATGCTAACCTTGAAATAAAAGTCATAGTAGTCACATGTTAAGAGTCAGCTATTTTTCCTCAAGTACCTGCTATGTTTTTTTCAACATGTTTGAAGTATTTACAGATGTTCTTTGAGCATACCTCACAACCCTTGGAAAGAAAATGCTCTAGTATGAAGAAGATTATGTTGGTCAGCAGTCAAAGTCTGGGAACACTCAAGTGAAGGTTTCAGTCTGTCAGCTCAGGCATGTGCAAGGCATTCCCTTCACTCTCTGCCATTTCACCATCAGTGTGGCAAGGTGCTAGGTTAATGATCAATATATGTGCTCCCAGGAGTCAGGACACCAGCATGCTTGCTATTCACAGACCCTTGAGGAAAGGAGAATCATAAATCTGAATTTTGAGTTCTCAGTCAAAAAAAAGACACCAAGTATTTTGGCTGTTTGCGGGTGTCTCAGCAACGAGGTTCTGTGCATCCTGCTGCTGCCATGTCTTACGTTAGCATCCCAGAGGGAGCTGTGTAGCACACCAGGAAAAGGAAAGACATTATCAGTATCATGGCATACATAGACACCTAACTCAGCCACCGAGATGTCTGTGCTGCAGGACCCTTGTCCCAAACATGCAGTAATGAACAAGGGCTGCAGAGTTCTTACACACTTTGTGGAGAAAGGTAGACACAACTCTGCAGATAGTCAGGGCCAGCCAAGTCAAAGTTCACCTCTCTCCACTGACTGTGTAGAGAAGTTAGCCTTGAGGTGTCATCTTGCAGCTTCAGGCAGAATTTCAGAAACCACCTAGCGTATTGTTCCAATACAACAATACTTCCCTCTCCTTCACCCTCTTCCTTGAGATATGTTGAGGATTAGCTGCCAATAAACAGGACACAGGGCTTCTTATGCCAGGGCAACCTCTTCCAGGGCTTTTTAAATTTTTAGGTTTCTTCGGAGCCTATCTTCTCAGTGTAGGCCAGGAGAAGCTACTGCATTAGTGATGAATATTATTGGCTATAATATAAATGAATTAGAGCCAAAGGCCAGATTCAAGAGTTTCCCAGGGTTCACTGTTACCTGAGCATTAGCTTGGGGTTTAGGGCAGCTGGTCTTCTCTCCCCATTTCACCACAAACCTCGTCTGTGCCCTTAAGCGAGATGCTTGATCCAAATCAAGGACTTTAGCTTCCTTGTTTTTAGATTCCCAGTGGTAAAATGAGAGTCATGTCTCTTTTCCGCTTCAGAGGATGCTGCAAGCATATTACATGAAAAAGTGTGAAGCACTACAAACACGAGTATTTAGGAGAACATCAGAAGGTATAAATCTCTCCCTGCTCCCAGACTACCCTGCCCTTTCATCTTTTTGGTGATTATGAGTTGAAGTAGAAATTGTAGCTGACACATTTCTCTTAAGAAGGTGCTAAAGCCATTTCTTACAGAATGGCGATTCCTACACAAATCCCACTTCCAAGCTCCCAGCTCTAGTTCCAGATGCACGTCCTATTTTTGTGACTGAACTTCTTTTGGGCTTGCAAATACACCTGGGATACACAAATGGCTATAGCTCTGCAAAATCACTCTGACTGGAAAGCTTTCCTGTTCCTACCAGGAAAGGAAGCTTTGTCTAAATGCAAATATTACTTTCCAATAGTATTGGCAGTTAAAACATTGTGATATTAACATAATACAACAAAACTAAAATTGTGGCATTGTTTTTCAATAAAAAAGTTAGGCTTAACAATAAATTTTAGTTTTTAAATTACCTCCATCAGAATCTAAGGCATTGTTAATAAAAGATTAATCCATTTCATAAATATATAATTTTAACTTTTTCCTCCTTTTTTATCAATATTTAAAATTGTCTTTACAACTCAAATCAGTTTTTTCAGTCCAAACGTGTTCTCCCCCAACACTTGTAGGACTTAGCTCTTGTGCAGGGTCTTACTCATCTTTGCCAGGGCTACGCTTCCCTCCAGTGATGGAAAAGGCAGCCCACTCTTTCATACTGCTGTATATATGCATTAAGTGAAATCAGACTGCTTTTATGACCTATTTTTAAAACATTCAGAGTTATTTACTGTTATGTTTATAACATTGTGAGTAACAGGGCACATATTTTGAAAGAAGATGAAGAATAAACAGGCTTGTTAGTGTATAATTATTGCGTATGAGTTTCTGGTTAGTTGTTTCTATTTCACAGGCAAATAGGATGTACTTGAAAGCTTCAGCATCAATTCAGCTCCAATATTGGTAAGACGATTAATATTTTCAAGGAGAGATAGAAATGTTAAGTTCACTAATGAATTTACAGTACAATATAGTGAAAGAGGAAAACACTCCAACATTGCTTTCTCCAACATGGTACTTTTTATCCTGCAGAATAACACTTTAAAAGCACATTGACAAAATGTTTCTTTTCCCACTGAACTGTCTTTATTTTCAGATTGGATTATTATTCTATATGTGTATTTTGATAGATATAGAGAAACTACATAGCAAATTACATTTAGAAAAGTAGCAAAAGTGAGGGTACACTGAAGAAGGCAAAACAGTCTCATCGTCTAAAAACAGTTTGTCCAAACCAAGGTTACCAGCTGGAGTCCTCTCTCGGTTGCCTGGCCACTGTCTGCTCCGATCTGACAGGACATGAAGCAGCTCCAAACCGAAAGTCAGATACCTATATGCACCTGCTACATCTCAGTCATGATGCTGCATATTTGCTTTGGCATGGTACTGCACCCAGAGTATAGCTCCTGCACCACGCCGCCCAGGTGGAGCACAGCCAATGTTGAGGGAGGCTATAGCCTGAACATGCCCTGCCATCACACTCTGCCTCTTGCCACAGGGCTCCTGCTCGTGATCCAGGTACCTACACCAATAGTAAATTATGGAAGCAGCAGCAAGTACAAAAAACAGAAGGTGGACATACTCAGAAGAGGCTTAGGCATAAGCAAGCCCCTTGTCAGGAGTGACAGAAAGCATCAGCCAGGTCTCTCCCTACTCTACAGGGTAAGCTACTCATCTACCCACTCTGTCAGCAAGCCATCACCACAGCTAGCTCCAGCAGAGACAGGAGATTCAAGCCCCACAAAGACACTCAGAATCTTGAACAAGTTTGTCCTTGCAGAAAGCTGATACAAAAAGTCATTGCTCTTTCAACGCACAGCCTACATTATCCTGCCTAATCTCAAGATTTGGACAAACACTTGGTCAACCAGACATCCGGCTTTTAAACATAAAAGTGTGCTGGAGAAACAGAATAAAGAAATTTAATCTTTTGAAGTCCTCATCACATTGGATTAATTTAGCAGGCCATGCTTCTGTCTGTCTGCATTATCACAAAGTTTTTGACTGACTTTGACCTTAGGGTGAAATAGATGGATATTAACAAAAGGATACAGACAAGGAGCTAGAGAGACAGATACCATGGTCATATTGTTAATGCTTTTACCCTCACACTTTATACACATGTCTATATATAAAAAAATAGCTTTTGAAAACATCAAAATGTTCATTACACTATTCAGAAACGGAGGTTTACTGTGACAATCTGCTGAAAACTGCCTCTGTGATGATAACAGGAAATCAGTCACTTATTTTGCTAGATTGTTCATAAAACTGACAGGCAGGCTCCAATTGAATTCAAGAAGCCTGCACCTGGTCAGAAAACTGTGAGATCCGACAACAGTCTCTCTGTTGCTAATAATTATACACCAGTTTAATCACTAACCTCATGCTTAGCAAAATGAAATCATAAAACTGGGTAAATGATAAAGCTATAGGTATTTAAATCATACAGTAGTTTTTGTTCAATTGGCATGGTGATGAGTTGCTCCTTTTTTTTAATTCTAGATGATGCTGACAGTATTGAAAACTGAGATTAGAAATCAAAGCAGAAAAATGTGACTTGTGACACGTCATAGAATATGCCATTTTGCCCCACACAGAGTGCAGGTCGTTGATCGCTTAAATCAATAGCTCAAAACACCTGCCATGCAAATAAGACTAAAACTCTATTTGTTCTTTCCTAGGAACAATGGTCACTTCTTTGATTCCTATTTTGAATTCCAATCAGTTCAGTTGAGAAACACAGTGTACAGATGCAAGTTTAATTATATCATAAGTAAAGTTGTCCTGGATCAATTTAAATCTATTATTCTTCAAAAAGAATTGAGAGATCTCTGTGGGAGGATAAAAGGTATTTCCAGGCACAAATCTCATCTGTTTTGGTTTGGGTTGCTTTTTTTGTTTCCCCTTACAAGGAAGATGCACTATTATCTCTTTTAAAACTCTATGTTCTTTTAACCATGTTACTGCATCACAGCAAACTCTCTTCACTAGTGTCATGCCTTGCATTTGGTTGGGTTTTGGCACTGGCAAACAGCCATAAAAGTGAAAACTTATAAGTACACTGAAAAAGAAAGTTTAAGGGGAAAAAATAACAGAACATGGGGCTCTTTTAGAAGCAATAAGGACACTGATCTAGCTTCAATCTTCATGTTGAACTAACTAGTAAGCATCCCAGCACCACTTGTCAGTGGCTGATGGAGATATCAGATCGCTTTGGTGCGCGGGACATAGTGCACTGTGAACTACTTGTGCAATCCCTTTTACTGAAAAATGCAGATCTCTGCCAATGGAGGTTGGCCTACACTTGAACTGCACCCTTCCTTTGACTGTCAGGTACATGGTATTTCCCAAGTTCTGCAGGGTGCTCCACATTTTGCTCTCCTGAGGTCCTTGAAGGGTCAAGTGAACCTCAGTCCAGCACTCCCAAGGAGAAAGGGGATGAGGAAGGGAAGACAAGAGACCTCCCATGACATTTGCTGCTTCTGGAAAGGATCAAGGGGTAGCTGAGCCAGGCTCTTCCTGCACCAGACAAGGGAGAAAAATGGAATAGCAGGCAATGTCTGCTGGTGAGACAGGCTGCCTCTAGTAATAAATATTCCCACTTCTCCCATCCCACCACACACACAACCTCAAACAGCAGCAGCAGGCCAGGCTCTGCCCTGGGCTGTGACAAGCTGGACATGTTCAGCTGTCCTAGCAGCATTTTAAAATAATCTATCAAGTTGCTTAGTTTTATTCCCTCTCCTACTATGATTCTGTCACATACACAGAACTGGGGCTATTTAACACATACAGAACTGAGGCTATATGACATTTGACAGCGAGACAGTTTGAAGTTTTGATCAGCTAAAATAAGCATGCCAAAATGAGACTTGCTTTATTTACTTAGGCCTTCCAAATACACAAAATAAAAACTTAAAATAAATGAAATTAAAATACTTCTGCATCATATGGTGAGTGCCTAAGTGTTCCTGAAGGCAGCCTATTGAACTGCCTTACAGGTTACTACACAGCTCAGAAAAGCTACCGGACACTAAGGACTATATTTAAGAGCAGCTGAGATCCATCAATTACTTCAAATTACTCTCTCTCTTCTGCAGTAATGTTTTCCCCTGTGAAAAAGAGGTAGGAAGTGGCTGGAGCTTTCCAGAGCAGCATGTAAGAGAGACAGAGACCTGCTTACATGTGAGAGTCTAGCCTGAGCTAGAAGGGTACATCATTGCCACATGTCAGAAGGACACAGCGGTGAGATGCTGCCCAGGCACTTGGGAAATGAGGGATAATACTAGAGAGCCTCCCATCTCTTGTTATTTTCAAAGATCTATAATTCTCAATGCTTTTAGCATAATGCTTTTGTGGCACAGAGCTATATTTAATTACATCCTTTCTCTTCTGTTATGTCATTACCAGCTAGGTTAAGCCATCAGCATAACGAATCCCCAGCCTAGAAAATTTCCCAGGTAGGTGCCTGGAGCACTGTAGGGTTCAGAGGTGGGATGCATTGAGAAGTCTTTGCTGAGGATCAAGTCCATGGTGGATGATTTTATCCTGGTCTTAGGATGTGCAGCAAATACTTTGATGTTGAGAGCATATCCCACAGTCTCAGTGTGAGAAATAGAAACTAGACTAAAGGAGGCTCCGCTGTCTTGCAAACATGGGAAACCTGGAAACCAGTCACATCAAGAAATTACTATTCAGAAGGGCAATGGATTGTGTTTTACCCCGCATCTGCAGTGAAGAGAAAGCTTGCAATGTTGCACTTTACTGCTAATGACTAATTTCCCTCTGGTTCATCCTTGTTAACCACATTATCTGCCACAACACTAAATATATCAGAATCAAAGAGCACTAAAACATGTTTAACCTCATTTTGGTAAATGCACATTTTTAGAACATGGGCAAGACCCAGTGAATTTTGTGGTATTCACTATATTTCATGTTATTAAAATCTTCATTTTTTGGGGGAAAATATTGTCAGGTTTGGGAAAATCACAGTATATAATAAATATTTTAACAATCATTATCACAGCAGGTTCAGCACAAGACTTTTGTAGATTTATGATGATTTATTAAAGACAAAGTCAGTTATTCTTATCCATAATTATAACTATTTAGGATCTGTCTTAAAAGGGAAGTTTTTGGTTTAAAATCAGGCTGCTTTCAGCCCTCTGCACTTCTGTTTGAAAGTTATCATTAAATAGCCAAATTTAACCCACAACAGTTAACTTGAAATACTTGCTGTTCTATTAATTATATTGCAGTATATAACATTTCTGCACAAGGACCTTCTTCTAGTATCTCCTAACCCACTACCTTATGAATTTTAATTATGTGTGGCAAAGAAAAGCCCACATCATTAAGACCATAAAAGATGTATTTTATTAGCCCTTCTTGCAATTGCCACCACAAATCAGGACCTTAGAAAAGCAACAGAACCCCTCCCCTCCAATTAATTAAACACTCAGTATCTCCAGAATTATTCTGTTATCATCTGGTGATGGATGATAACAAGCAAAGACAACAGAAGAGCTGCGCACACGTGAGAAATGTCACAGGCGACACTGCCCTTCATTCAGTTGCTTTCAAATGATTTCTGGACACCTCCTTTGAATTAAAAATAAGAAGAGGTTTACTGGAAACTTAAATAAGAGAAAATCTGGGGTATGTACTCTGAAATAGAAAAAGGATAACAATACATTTAAATTATTCCTTCAGTTTTGCAAAACCCTCTCAACAAGGCCATACTGGTACCATCAAAATAAAAGAAGGCATTTTTTCCTGTAGGATGTTTACAGAGACTACAGTATATAACAGAAAAACCTAACAAGAACAAAGAGTTCTTTCACTTTTCATCTATAACAGTATTTATTTATGTATTTTAATGTAAATTTATTATAATTTTCATAACCTTGCCCTCTTATACATTGGTATTTATATATATCTATATGATACATACCTCTAACAATTTCTGTGAATGAACTAACAGGCAGACAGCCAAGGAGAACCATGTGGGGTTCTTTTAAAACAACAACATCACATACAAGCTTTCTTCTGCCTCTTCCAATGGTTATTTCTAACTATAATTTTATATATTACCCTGTGTTGGGTTTAGGGAGGGCTGGGAGTTGGGGGCGTTTTCAGTAGTAGGGGAAGGAGCTACAGTGATGGGCCCAGTGAGAAGCTTCGCAAAACTTCCCTGGTTCCAAGGCAGACCCACCTCCAGCCCAGGCTGAGCCAATTAGTGGTAGGAAAATGCCTCTTCAAATTGATATTTATGAGGGGAAAAAATGTTTTGAAAAGAAGAAGGAGGAGAGAACCAGGAGGAGAGGCCATTGACCTGAACAAAAGATAACCATTGGCCTAAACAAAGAAAAAGCATCATTGCCATGAGGAAGGAGGAGGAAGGGGAGGGCAGAGAGCTTCAGACACCAGGATCAGTTTGCATGAAGGGTAGGAGGAGGTAAAACAAGATCCCCTTGCAGCCCGTGGAAGTTCAACGATGGAGCAGATACCCACATGTAGACCATGGAGGACTCCACACTGGAGCAGAAAGCCGAGCCCAAGGGCAGTTGTGACTGAATATAGAGACCCCAGAGACACTCAACGCCAGAGCAGGTGGAGGAGGTACGCTGGACCAGAGGCCATCTGCAGCCTGAGGACGTGCTCATGCCAGAGGCAGGAGCTGTGTCCAAAGTTGTCTGTGACTCCATGGGAAGCCCATGTTGAAATACCTTCTTCCTGGACCCTTGCAGGCTGTGGGAGGGATCTCATGATGGAAGGAGCAGCAGAGGTGAACTGACTGCATCCCCCATTCCCTGTCCCCTGTGCTGATGAGGGTGGAGGAGGTAGAGAAATTGGAAGCAAAGTAACTTGAGTCCAGAAAGAAAGGAGGGGCGGGGGGGAAGATGTTTTAAGATGTGGTTGTTATGTCTCACTATCCTACGCTGATTGATTGGTAATTAATTAAATTTATTTTTTCTTCCCCAAGTCGAATCTGTTTTACCTGTGACCATAACTGGTGTGAGCCTTCCCTGTCCTCATTTCAATCCACAACTCCGTTGTTGTGTTTTTCTCCCTATCTCACTGGGTGGGGAAGTGGGAGTGCAGGACCGCACAGTCTCAGCTGTGGTTGAAACCACCACATACCCACAAAGTGTTACTGTCCTCCCTCTTGGCGACACTGCACAGTAATAGCTTTGTGAGCTAGTTAAGATGAGCCCATATTTCCAGGATCTATTTTCCCCGTTTTTATTCAGTCATGTAAGCACAAATGTGACACCAAGAGGACAACAGCCGGAGCATGACCAAGAGTATCATGTGCAACTGCAAAATGCAGCACTATCTCATAGATGGAAGTTTAAACAGGCCTCTTAAAACACTCTGAGGTGTTTTTGTAGCAATATACCTGCTGCTAGGTGTATCAGCAGAGATGTCTATTGGCCTCTTACCACCGACTTTTGCTGGTGCTGAAGAAGCGCTTCCAGAAACAGCAGCCACCAGAAAGGTAATTCATTTCTGCCTCCCAGCCTTCACTCATCCATCATCAGTTTGGCAGTATGCTGCTTCATATGGCACTTATAAGACTTTTGCCTCTTGGCCTGAAAAAGGAAGCAGTTTGTGGAGAGCCTGAGAAAGGCTAATTTATACGTAGACGTGCTGACAGACACATAGACAACACAAGGACTGTAAATCACTGTTATCAGAACAGTTGACACGGGCTTGTCTTTACAAGCACAAACATTGCACAGAAGATACTCTGTAGGCAAGATACATGGGAGATTGCTAAAAGGTTTTTAAAAATCTATTGCTTTTCTTCTCATAATGGAGGTGTAGTATTTTCTACTAATAGTTCCATTTTGCAGTTCACAGAAATTAAGTGTATTCAAGTTCCAGATAATTAATTGTATGGCATATTATAACCTCTTCAAAAGAGATAGGTAGTAGATTTACTGTCTGGATGTTTAATGGATTAATACTTTACCACATTACTAACCTTGGCATGCTTAAAGTTCATTGATTTAGTGTTTAATGAAACGAATTAGAAAGGGGCAATATGGAGCTCAACTGGGAAGAATTGTACAGAGATAGTACATGAAATTGCAAAAAAAACGGGATGTTATCCTACAATTATGACAATTACTAACAAAGTTTGAGAGAAAAAGTGAGATATGCTTTCACGCAAGCAGATGCTGGAAACCTGCACTTTAAAATGTAGATATAATGAATGTTCACTATTTGAATTCCTCTTTCAAAAGGTCTAAAACATTTGCTTTCTGAAAATGAAGGCATGTAAAGACAATCTGAAACTCACCATTCTTTTATGTATCTGGAAGTACAAGGCTTTGAATAAAATCTTATCTGAAGCATCAATACTATTTGCTATGCAATTACACAGTGCTGCACAGAGCCAGTGAGAAGAAGCCCTCCCAAGAGGCTTCTGTTCCAAAGCTGGGTAATAGAAGTCCTAATCAGAGTCAGCCCAGGGGCTAAATGTCTGCCCCGTAAGTGATAGCTGTTATTAACAGCATGCCCTAAGATCTGAAAATAAGGTCTTAATATTCTTATACAGCTAGGAAATAAACACCATCCCAAGAGTTGAGAATCAAAAAGACAAAATATTTATCATCTCAATTTTTTAAATTAAGCTATGATTAAATGAGGCTGAAGCAGATCAAACTGGCCTTTGAATCCCCACAACCCAAGCTCAATGTCTGAGCAACACGCCCATCCTTTCACAGGAATGAAAACAGCACCCAGCTGAAGAAATACAGGCATGTGCAGAGATTTAGCTCCAATCTGGCAGCATTTTTCGGAGCATGATTAACATTGAGAGGTTTGCTTGATGGGGAATACAGTGCTCAGCACTTTGTAGGTTCCAGTCTGTAACTATTACTCTGAAGAAACAAAAAAAAATAAGGAAGGAAAAAGATTAAGAAGCTGAAGGGCTTAACAATTTACAGGCTGAGTTAACGGGTGAAACTTGTCATGCAAAGACTAGAACGTGTTTCAAGGGAAAATTTTGTAACACCCTGTGAAAATCTGTCTGTGGTTACAGCTCTGAAGCAAACAACCTACCGTGGTGTGCTCAGCCAAGTTCACTCTGTAAGAGTCCCTTGGAGTGAAGGGTTAAAAAGTTCATGTTTGAACAAATTAGTTCTAAATCTGCGTTTTGTGACCTTGAGCATCTTTAAGTGCACCTTGAGCTTCTATGACATACAGCAGCATTTCTAAAGAAAAGGTCATTAAGTGCCATTTTATGCATCTAATTATAAGATAAAGAGGCAAGTTATTACCTTCAGGAGCTCACATAGCATAAGCACAGGCAAGGCAGTGACCTGTATAAGCCTGGGCACGTGTGTCAAGACAGGTTCCAGTACAGGAGCTCGTTGTAAGGACATTGCAAGAGAATAAAGAAAGAATAAGGCCTTAAGTTAATCAAAGCTGAGCAAACATCTGAACCATTAATATTAAAGGAAAACCTGCATTAGCAGGATAAAGATTACACTGAAGAGTTGCATGAATTTTCCTGACTGAATAAAAAATGTGAAAATACGACATAATTTTGTATTAGTTTCAGTTCATTGCTTTGATTAAAAATACCAAAGAATATTGTAAAAAATCTAAACATTTCACAATCATTATTTAGATAATAGTGTTTATATTCAAGGGTTGGTATCCTGGCTTCTCTCTTTAAATACTCATATGTGAGAACTGTGCTTACTGTCACCATAGAAGGAGCCAGTAGTTCTTAGATAAAACACTCAGATTAAGTATTTTATCTGGTGCTTAAGCTTGGCACACATGAAATTTCAAATAGGCTACAAATTCAGTAACCTACCTGTGCGGCCACGTGTTACAGGACTGGAACAAGAGCGTGATTAATTTTGCAGAGTACGTATTCCGCAGGCTGAGCCATGCCAGGTGACAAATAGGAAAAGCTTCACATATTTCCCTTCCTACAAACTACATTTCAGATCCAATCTGCCAGACCTTCCTCATGACAAATACCCTGAGAATGCACTGTGTTACTTGCAGATCACACAACTAAAGTCACTAATGGCAGCAATAAAAATGCTATAAATCTCACAATTTTCATTTTCAGTTGTCTTTGCAAACAGCAAATAATCTCCACAAAAAGAAACTATGCTTCCTCCACACCATTAGGCTCTATGAAGACTTAACAGAACTAACCTTAGGCATAGTAATGCTGTTTCCCTTACAGATTTCTGTCATGGTCAGGCTAAAAAAGCACAAGGATTGTTCCAGTGGCCCAGAAAAAAAGCTTTTCCAGTGTCCCATGGCAGATAACTGCAATGTGATCATAACACAAAATAACAGGTGGATCACAGAGCACACCTTGCCCCACGTGCAAAACATTATATGTATATGGAGTTAACTTTAAAACAACGCTGGGTTCAGTAGAGAGGAATGAAAAAACAAATTCCTAAATTTGAGGCAAATTGTGTTGCCAAACAATTATCAAAAAATGTTCATACCACCAACAAATCTATCAGTGAAGCAAAAAGAAACTTGCAATTTTTTTAAATGTATATGCCAGTAAAAACAGAAAAGTAATTTCAAAATATTTCCCAAACTATGTAAGCTTTGGTTTTTATTCTGGTGAAGTAACTTGGCCCCTTTGACTTTTTATTTTGTGTTAAATTTGATCAAGAAAAATCTCACTAGACATGAAACAAAAAAACCCTACAAACTGTGCTAGTGTTTGTTTTTGTAGTGTTTGTTGCTGAGTTCTGATTCAACTGCAACCATTCAAGAAAAATAATAAGCGTTCTCTGAGTATCTTCATTTTTTAAAGCTTTGTTGTATTTCCAGATGCAAGGGAAGAGATGGCTGTGGTCACTCAAGGTAGTCAAAGTTTGAATTAATTTTTAATTTTACGAGGTTGGAAGGGTTTGACATAACATCATTTTGTATGAGGAGTGACACCTGATTTTGAAGGGAAATGTTATTTTTTTGGAAGTACTTCACTTAATGAGTGATAAAAGACTCTGAACGTGTCTTTTGAAATATGTGTCCTGTATCAGATGGAATACAGATATCATCTTGCAAGGGTAAAATTATGATACTTTCTCATTTTAGCAGTATTTGCAATTGTCCATACAAATCATCTCCTGTGTTACCTGGAGAAATTGATTCATGCTCACTGCACTGAGGTGGTGACATTGGGTCACATGAGCAGTCCCAGCTCCTGCAGAGGCGACGTCCGATTTCTCCTGGAAATCCCTCCATGCTGTCATGTGATGAATAATTGTGTCTGAAGGTAAAGATAAGTTACCTACAAGTTCTCCCTGGGGCAAAGTAAGGAGGAACATTTCATTTCTGGCAGGCTGCAACTCCCAAGTCCCACTACACATAAAGATCTCACTTAAAGTTTATGAAGCAACAATGAGACAGTAGGAGAGACAGAAACCTCCCAGGATACAATCATTCACTTCCACATGGACTGTTAATGAAGGGTTCATTCAAAGCACGTATCTGTAGAAACGAGGCAGGACAGAAATTCTATCCAAACCTCCATAATCAACGCATAATCAAGTCTCAATTTAATCTCTCATCAATGTAAATTGAATATATAAAATTGGTCACGCTCCCTGTCTTGACATCTTTAGCATCACGTCCATTATTTCTCTGTCAGGAGGATTCAGAAACAGAGATCTTTTGTTGCTCTTCAAATGATGTATTCAGGTTTCATTTAATGGATTATGAGGAGTTCTTATTAAAATATCAGGATTATTGTTGCAGCCTACAACTCCTACAGCTGCTGTAAGAGTTGACCAAAAGCAAAACATTATCTCTTGTATTACCCCAGCATTCAGAGGCCTCAGTCAAGACAGTCCTGTGTGCCAGGCCCATCTAATCTTTGCACGCACTGCCTGAGACATACACTACCAGCAATTTCTGAAGAAACCTGCCAGCAGTGCCAGAGGGATTTTGGAGCACAGGTAGGACCAGTGTCCTAAGTGCCACATTTTTGCAAAATCCCCTTTCTAAAGAGCAAAGCCAAAAGGGTGGGAGAAAGCAACAGCCTTTTACAGCTCTTCCTTGCCCACAGAGCAGTTTGAGTGAGGAGCAAATGGGGTGAACTACACACAGTCAATGGCAGCAGCAGTTACAACGCCACAGTTGAACGCTGCCCATCAAAGACAGAGATAATACCTCACCCAGGTCCCTCCAGTACCTGTTAGAGAAAGGTCTAATATGGCAGCAGAGAACAACAGTCCAGCTGAGCTTCTCCTTGCTCTCTTGATAGCATAAGCCACAAAGGTCCCAAAGCTCAATCTCACTTGCAGGGGACACATCTCTAAGTGATTTCAGGAGATTCAAAGGATGCCTGTGACACATACAGGGGTTCAGCATAGCCTCCAGCCCAGTGAGAAAATGGGGCTTGGGATGATAAACACAGCTGCTAGCTACGTTTGTCTTTAAATGGCAAATTTACATTGTTTAGATGTTCATAGATAGATGTTCATTTATCACTTTAGTTCCTACAGAACTTGGAAGTCAACTTTTCCATCCAATTCCTTATTCAACTTTCAGATCAGTTGCTATTTCATGACTGCTGTTTCTATTGAATTCCTGTCCACAATGTGATTTTTGTGTGTGTGTGGTTACCATTAAGTTAGATCTCTAGCATTCACACGAGTAATTCACTTCATAGATTTGTCCTATCTTCATCCAAAATTATTCTTCATCTACTATAAACTTTAACTGTCACTGTGATGCCCAAGCCACTCAGCCCCATTTAGGTTGCTAGAATTTCTTACATTATTTTGTAAACTCTACCTAAATTACATTATATCCTCTTCAAAATAATTATTTACTCTCTCTTAATTATAAGAACATGAAGCATCAGCTTTAGCACAGACTATTTCAGCTTTGCTCTGTCTCACTTGTTGGAAAGCTGAACATTGGTGTATTTAGTCCTATTTTTCTACTGTTGCCTAGCGTACTTCAGCTGAGATCCAACGACCATCCAGCATGGCCCTGTCCGGTGATGCCAGGGTCTTGAGGGCGCACTGCCCACTGTGCACCAGAGCTCTGTAGAGATCTTCCTGCACACTGTAAATACACATCATCATTTGGAATAACTGTTAAACTAGATGAGCAATTCAAGACTGGCCACCTGTCTGTGAGGAGCAGCACTTAATTGTGTAAGTACCCAGATGAGCTACTTGGTCTTAAAAATAATCCTTTTCTTTCATGCTCTGGTCAAAAATCAACTCTGTCTTGTCCTCTCTGGCTTAAGTTTTGCAAATCTTTTACTTCATTTGGAGGAAGGCTTGGGATTTAGCTTGGCTCTAGAAACAAAAGCATGGGGTTTTTCCTGATTTTAGATCCACTAGCACTCATATAACCAGCTGATTCCTCTCTGCACTGGACTACAAGGCATTCCAAACACTCCTTCGCTTTATTGTAGAGCTTCTTTAATTTCAAGAGAGCACTCTATCAGTAAGTTAGTTACAAATTACCAGCCTGTAGCCCAAAAAGCTCCTTTGTGAACCCCTTGCATTGCCCATCTCTCTGAGTAACTTCTTCCCTATTTCCTGTAGAAGCATAAGTGAAATGGGCACTGATAAAGAACTAAGGTGAAAAATGTACCATGATCTCAAGATCTCTGTGGTCTAAGAGTTGTTCACAGAACAGTACTTTAATGTTTATTGAAAACAGTTTGCAATAAGTTGTATATACTCAAGCATACTCTCAAGTTGAAGTCCAATGGTGATAGCATTCCTCCCCTAGCTAACAGTACAGAAGCCACTGATACTCCTAGTCACACAAAAGTATTTTTGTTCCTTTAGGGCTTAGTTACTCTTGTACAAAGAGAAAAGTTGCTTCTTTCTTTTCTCCAACGCTGTTCAGTGGAAACTGAATTTAAAAGAAAGTTTACTGTATGTTTCCAAGAACACTTGGTTCTGAATGTTGGAGGTTCATTTGTTTTTAGCATCAATAAAGGTCAGCCACTATGTGCCGTCATTGACAGGCTCCTATTCCATTTGGCTAATATATTCCACTTAGCACCACACACAACAATCAGACATATTCTTAATAGTAGGAAGTTGCAGAGAACAAAAGGCATGTGTGTGCTATCTAAGATTTCCTTGGAGTGAATTACGCTGGATGAATTATTCGGAATTATTCAGAAAAAGAAATTGTTTACTATTCTATCATAACAGATGCTCCAGACAAAGAAAAGAGGAAGTGTTTGCAGCCTCTGACTGAGCCGTAGCTTTTCACAGCTGAACATGGCTGTGCAAATTAGCTGGTAAACTTTCTGGAACAAGCCAGAAAAAGGCAATTAGAATTACAGTGCCGGTTAGAGAATCTGTAGTTTGTAATCAACAAAAATTGTGCAGTTTTCCATATTCTCTGCTGATAATGCAAATGTAACCTTTGAAGAAAAATGCTCTGTACATAGCACATCCTGAAAGCAAGAAAAAACATTGAAGTCCAAGCAAACAGCTTTGAGGACAGTAGGTTGTATATGTCTTGGTCAAGTAATATATGGGCATTACAGAGACTGAACAAACACAACAAAGCATGTGTTTTGGTCACTGGCACAAATAACAGGGCAGAATAAGATCCTGAGAGTGAAACAAGAATTATGAAAAAACATGGACTGGCTTGAGATGGGACTAGAGAGCCCTTGAGGAAAAACAGCTATAATCTGCATTGTTCAGTTTAAAGAAGACTCAAGGGAGACATGACAACAGCTTCCAAATATGTGAAAGAATGCAGTAAAAGAGGAATAAAACAAAGAACACCTCAGGACTCTGGAGGCAAGACAGACAGCAAGGAACTTGAAATGGAAGCAGAAACAGTATGTTAATATTAGGAATTTTTTTCTAATAGGAAGAATAGATAACTATCAGAATGGATTATTTAGGAAGATTTTAATATTTCAGGCAATATGATCGTACCGTGGATCATATTTGCCAGCTCAGAGTTATGTAGAGGAGGTCCTCTAAAGTGCTGTGGAGTAAGGGGATGTGTGAATATCCTACAGATCTCTTAGAGATTCCCCTGTTCTGTTTTCTTATGTTGCACCAGACAATGGGAAGAGAAATCACTACTGAGCTTGTCTCATTTAATCCCTCCTGAAGTTTTATCTGAATTTTGGTTTTGTGCAACATCTTTGTTCAAATTCAACATGAAAAAATTGACCTGTGCTTAGGCCTTGCCTTGGAAGACAAAGATAATATTTAAGGATAATTTTCAATATTTTCTAATGATTAGGCTTTACGTCCTTTTGCACACAATGAAGATCATGTGTTGATCTGATGTTACACTGATCCAGAGCAACTGGCTTCCCATCACAGGAAGCATTCCCATTCTTCAACCCCTTACTCTTGGCCACATGCTTCTGGCACATATCTTGTGTAAACTCTGCTAATTACAGGATCCAGTCCAAGGCAAAGAGAAGGAATGGATGGTTAATGGTTATCTGGTTAGTAGAACCAGCCATTTTTGCTATAATCTCAGCATGACAGGCAATTACATGTAACATGTTAGCTGGTACTACTGCAGGATTACCCAGCTGAAAAGTTCTCCGAGGCTACTGAAGTTCACAGTCTGCCCGTTAAAATATACTGCAGAATCTGGAGAGTGGAAGTTTCCACAAGTACAGTGTAAGTCATGCAGTATTGCTGCAAACTGATTAGGATTTCCAGATAACTCCAATGGAGAAACCACATGGAGATCTCATACTGAGTCAGAGCAGTGTATGGCTCTGCTGTATCATTTTAGCCACATAAAAAGTTTTGACCTCTGCTACCTCCAAGGCCCATTCTGGAGCAATCAGCATTTAACTGGTACTACTTACCTCACAGGGATGAGTGCATATTTAATTAGTGTTGTCACCTGCTTTGAAGCCCATTGCTCAGCATAAAACATAATTACTCCATAAGTAATTATTATAAAAAAGTAGTTTATTTTTCATGCTAAATAGCTTTCCAGGTCATTAATCATTTGAGTTTTTCCACCTTACACTATTTAGGGGTTCACTTTGCTATATCGTAAATCAGTGTAATCCAAATTCTTGTCCTTCTCATACCAGGACAGATTGTACCATGATATTTATCTGTTCTCCCAAGATTTAGGCTTTGCTTGTCTTTTTTCTTTCTATGTAACTCTTCTAAACTCCAGCCTCTGGGTTTGATTTAGGTCCGATTTATTAATATTTACAAGGTTTGTTCAGTTGCCCAGAGTACCAGCTGGAAACTTATAAAATAAAGTGAACACTCAGCTACATTATACGGCACAGAGATGCAAGGTTCACTGATCCCTGAAGCAAATTAAATACAAATAATTGCTTTCCTTCTCACTGCCACTGTTGCAAGCTTATCCCCTCCATGACTTGATGTGAGTTATTGGATGCAACAGAATTTCTCAAGATGAGGAAGGATAAATGTCAAACGTTTAATGACAAAAACACATAAAGATGTTCCACAGTATTAGTATGCGTCATTGCTTTGGCAAGGAAATAATATTTGCTATTAAAGTCTGTTGCCAATACTCTGAAAAATTGGCTAGTCACTAAAACTTTTTATTGTTTTTGAGAAATCTTCATTAATACTGTATACAGATAAGTCACAATACGTGGCATATAACCACAATTCCAGCTCTATTATATGAATCAGAGAAATATTAATACATAAAAATTTTCTGTGGTCTGGGCCTCCAAAGATTAGAGACACGTCAGCATGAACAGCAAAGGCTAAACTGGCAAACAGTAAACACTTCATGTTCGTATCTAATTTTGCTTGCTATACCCTACTGCATATAGACCAGTCATTCCTTTAGCAGCACAGGTACTTTGTTTATTGTGATAGGTTTAAGACAATCCTCTAGGGCCTTCTCTCCCATTCTTGCACTGGCTACAAAAGAAAGTAAAAAATATAGAATATGTCCAACAATTAAGGCACTTCAGTAGTTGACCACTTCCAGTGGCAAGCCACTGCTGCTTCCCACACCTTACCCCAGGATAGGTGTGCTCCCTGGAGAAGTCTTTTGGTAACATCTTTCTTGTTCCTGCTATTAAAACAGCTGCCTCCTATTCAAACTGCACCTGTGGAGTGGCGTATGAAGCCAATAATGCTGAGTACCTGTTCTACAAATCTCTACCATTTCCCTGTTCACCCACATTTCAGAGAAGCCCCCCACTGTTTACAGTGACTGGGCATTAAGATATCAAATGCCAGTAGGGGAAATAATCTTTTCCTTCCCCATGCTCTTAAGTTCTCTTAATTACCACATCTATTGTGCTCCTTTTTCTGCACACCTTCTCTGCCTGCCTTCTCCTCTTACAACCTGCACAACGCAGCATTAAAAACATCATAAATCATGCATCTTGGGGAACAATAATTTTGTAATCACCTTACTGCACTCATAACATTAATTTTCCTGAGAGCTTAATTTAAAAGCTAAACATGACATAACAAATGTAGAAAATGGATCTAGATGCTTAAACCAAATGAACACAATCTAATACCACCATCATGCTTTGCTCATGAACACTGGTTGTTTTAGGTTGACCCCATCACCCTGGTGACACAGAGATAAGATCTTTGTTTGAACTGTCTTTTACACTGCTCAATACTTGACATGAAGGAATGGAAGTGGAAATTAAAATTTTAGTTACTTTACATCTGATTTGAGGCAACTAGCACAGCATTATGGATAAGTACCACAAAAAAGAATGTAAAAATCAAGGTTTTAAAAAATTATTGGACCGCTATTTCTGTTATCTTGTTCGCTTTGAGTTGTAGACTGGAAAGCTTTAAAAACATGCAATTAATCAATATGAGCACATCTTTTATCTCAATTCCAAAAGATCTGAAGGAAATATCTTAAGAGACACAAGAGGTCTGCTATGGCAGTGGCTGAAGATAAACTGGGATACACAAAACTTCAACACAAGTTTTGGCCAGAAACCAGGTTCAACCTCTTCCTCTCTCATTCTAGAGTGGTGGTTCCCAGGCAAGAGGGTGAATCCATGCCACAGGAGGTAGCTAGGGAGGAATCAGTGGTGCCGGTGATGCAGGAGGAACGCAGGCTCAGGGGATGGACTGCATCACACAGCTTCTTCAATGCTTCTCCCTTAGCTGGAAGAGGACCAGCACTGCCATGGGAGGCACACAGGGTCCCAGGATCCCTTTAGGTTCGCTGTTCCTGGCCACCATAAGTGTCATTAGCACCAGACACGTGCTGACAGGGGGGCTGTCCACTCCCCATCAGCACAGTGCACACTGACACATCTCCCACGCAAGAACGTGTGATTCCCGTGACAGTCATAATCAACTTTCCCCAGCTTTTGGGGGATGAACCCACACTTATGTGCACTTGTACAGTTGTACCAGTGCAGAGGTTGTCTCACAGGGAGACATAGTTTTCTCATGAACTTCCCTTGTGGTTTTATGCACATAATTTAATGGGAAAACCTTAAGTCCTAGACAGGAATTTCCCTACAATCACTCAATACCTGAGCACAGAAGTACTTCCTAAGTCCGCTGCTGCACTCCACAGCAGTTGTGCTGTTGAACAATCTCGGCATGTAGCCACATACTTTACAACCTCCCATCCTGGGCTGGGCCCAGCTGGGACAACATCTGTACTGAAGAGAAGCATTTCAGCACTTGCTCCAAGCAATGCAGACAGCACTGTCACTTCTGTTACTGCTATGACCAAATGCTTTTCCCATATCCAGCTATCACCTTGCATGACCAGCAGCCATGTAAAAGCTACTGACTCTTCCGACTCTTTCTTCAGCCCACTACCACCACTGTTGGTATTTTGTCCAACAAAACTGCACCTAATGAGCTCAATGCAAGCCATGAGGTGTTGGTTCCTCCCCAGCCCCGTTAGTCCCACAGCTTTAGGGACACCATTCTCAGTTTGTGGCTACTCATGTCTCTTGACAAACTTTCTACTTGGTCTCATGTAACCCTCAATGAATAAAGGACTAAGAAGAGAGAACTTCTCAATATCCCATAAGGCAGATTCACTGCTCACACCAACTGTCTTTGCATCATGATAAGAGAAGCAACCACCTCCTCTTGCACTCCACAGGGCAACACAGCTCATTGTTTATGGTACCCCAAGTCCATACAGATGGGCAGGGTCTAGAAAACCTTAAACAAAAGGTGCTGATGGCCAGGTAGCCATGTTGTCAGCATCAAGCACTGCTGGCTCAATTAATGCTCTCATTATAATATTCAGAAACCAACGTCACTGGTTCCCTTCTCTCACATATGGAAAAGAAGATAATCTTAAGATGTAATGGGTTTACTAGCAAAAAATCTGAGGGTATAGGTCACATAGACATGTCTTCACACCACATAGCCACAGCCTCACTGAGAAATGGGCACTGTGTAGGTAAAGTGCACTCAATTCACCGCCCTAAGTGTATAGGGCTACTTCCACAAGAGGCAGCAGCTCACCTGGAGCCCAAGCAAATTCATCAGCAAAGCAACATGAACTTTCTTCACCATGAAGAACCTTCATTCTGTAAGTGAGTAGAGATGGCAGAGGCACCAGGCCTCAACACCTGAAACCATTCTGCTGTGACAGAAACTATGACGGAGACTAAATGATCTTTTATAATGTGGGATCCACATTATAACTGCAAAAGCAGTTGGTCTAAGCAAGAGGCTTTTATCTGTGGCTTTCTCTCTGCCTCCCTTTCTCATCTTTCTGCTGTAGATCATGTGTGTAGATCAATTTCTGTGACCTGTGAAAAAGATCAATGAAGAGGAAATTTAGAGGCCTACATAAGGATAAAAGAGGACACAAAATTATGATGATGCCCTACTAAACCATCCAGAGAGGTCATAGTGAGAAGAACAACTTTATCCTTTGAGGCTGCTTGTAGCCAAAGGAAGCTCCATTAACTCCTGACAGTGCATCATTAAATATCAGCTCTTGCGCTGTGGGATGGGTGTAGAACAGGTCCCCACCAGCAGAGACAACGGCAACAACCTCAGCACTGCCACTGGGGCTCAAAGACTCTCAAATGAATCAGCAGAATTTACAGTCACCTGGGACCATATTGGTTGCAGAGGCAGGCACAAAAGTCAGGGTTAATATCAAAGAACTGTCACAGGCAGCAAAACCCCCCGTCACTTGTAAGCATTAAGCTCAGACTCTTCACACATGCTGAATATGGCACCATTACTTATCCTGGGTTTGGAGCTCAGGACTGCCGGGACTGGCTGCTGAGGTCTTCATAACTAACTCACCAAGACCCCTCATTACAAACCCTTTGGTTTAAATGTAAGACAAAAAAGAGACTGTAACAACATCTTTTAGGAAAGGCATCACACAGGTTTCCGCCTGTAGCTGTGGCAGTTCACAACATATAATTAAATAAATTCTTATTCTGTGAGAACTGATTATCATAAACTCAACCATAACTAAAAATTTACCGAGACAAACACATCCTTGTGTGCCTGTAGGTTTCCATAAAACTCCTCCAGGGATTTTTCTGAACCTAAGATCATCCAATATTTCTGTTTAAAAACTGAACACATTAAAAATACCTCAGAACAAACTGCACAAACAGGGTACATCTAAATTACATCAATTTGTTTTGATGTTGAGCAACAACAGTTACACAGAAATCTATGTTACTGAATGTTTGTCAAGCTCTACAGGAGATGCAGGTATATTCAAATAAATTTCTTTGCAACCACTTCCTTCAAACACATCATCTGCTGGGTTCAGAACACTGGGACAGCTGTAGCAAAAAACTCATTAAATATCCTGTATCACAAACGCCTGGAGATTTTGATCATGATAACATTTTAATCACACCTCTGGTATTTTTTCCCTCATAACGTAGCTTTAAAATCATGCAGACTGTCTTGTTAGCAGGCCACAAAAGCAAAACACAATGATTTTTTGATTGGTGAAGTTTAACTGCAAATTCCATATAGGCCAGCCCTGCCTGTCTTCACAGTGGGGTATTTGTCACATGTCTCCTTTCAAACATTTCCCATTGACAATCATCTTTGCCATATATGGGCTCAAGAACTAAAACAGTACTTCAGAAATTAAAAATTGATTTTAGCTCCAAAAAATCTGACTATGCATTTTAAAAAAAAGGGGAAAAATAAAATATCCCTATCTCTAAAGGCTGCTTTCAACATGAAAAGTGCTTGGAGCTTTTTTGGCTTGGTTGTTTTCACATTGCTTATGTCATTCGTGTTTCTCAGGATGACGATGATCACTTTTTGAGACTTGTCTCACACTGACTGCTGGGACTGGCTGCTAAGGTCTTCATAACTAAATCCCCAAGACCTCTCGATTACAAAACCTTTGGTTTAAATGTAAGACATGAAAGGAAGATAGTTAGGCAGATGCATGACAGACGTTAGCCATAGCTTATTAGAAAAATATTTTTAACAGTCTTGATAGGAATAAAGTTCATTATCTTCTAACCCACAGATGGCACAAAGCATAAAGGGTCATAACAGGACTACAACAGGCTTAGTTTTGTGTTTTTAACTGGATTCATTAAGTGTTTATGTGTGGGGTGTCAGAAAAAGATTCAAGTTAATTTTAACTTATATATTTATACTACCTGTATGTTCCCATCATGACCATTGGCAAAATGGATTGGTTGGGCTATAAAAGTTGTTTAAATTACATTTTGTGATAGAATATTAAAGAAAAATACACACCAGAAATAGGTCATTTTTGTTTATAAGTCAAACAACATCAGAAGCAGGATTTAATTAGCTATTTTTCATTTTTTATTTAAAAGGAAGAACGGAGTGATATGTTCACTCACTAATCAGGGGGCGACGTTACTACCAATCTTGCCTTATACAACTCCAGCTTTGGATTCCCCAGACCCCGACTCGGCATGAGTCCCCGCACCGTGAGGTCGCTCCAGTGACATGCAACCCAGATATCCAGTCCTTCCATGCTCTCCTTGACAGACAGCCACCGAGTTATATGAAAACAGTGATGACAAAAATTTTTAAACATCCACTAATACTAATTTTTGGAGTCTGCATTTTCTGTGTGGCAGCAAAGTGTTTCAGACTGAGCAACTAAAACTGGAGGTACCCAAAAATCACTGGATACCATCCTAAATGACTGTCTTGCATATCTGAATCTAAATCCTGCAAAGATTTTGAGTCTGCCCTCCCTTCATTTCCAACGCTGCATCTCCAGCCTCCACAGGATTTTACAAAATCCGGTACTTTCAAGCATTTCTGCCGGCGCAGGACCCAGCAGCCATGGGAAGCAGTGCTGCCTTGGCTGCTGCAGGATGCTAGTGGAGTGGGGATGCTGAGCTAGAAACCTGCAACAGATCCTTACCCACAAATACTAATTTCCTCTAACGGCTTCTTTCTTAGTTACCTATGACTTTGCCTTAGAACGTTTGTTTTCCCTTTCTTTCCAAAGGAGCTATAATGTCAGTTGAGGATTTATTGTTTATACACACTCCAGCCTATGACATTGGGACAATTATTTTTTCCTTACAGGCATTTCTTGGAAGGTACCTCTCTCCCTGAGGCTTATATGAAATCTTGTTAATACTAATAAGGCAGATGCCCTAATGGCAAAAGCAATACTACATTAGAAGATTAAGGGCACCTTTCTTTCTTTTCACTGAGCCTCTTTAAAGTCCTATTGTTCAAAAAAGCCTGCAAGAAATTCATATATCTCTCCCACAAGAATTAGTCAACAACTATTCCACTTCCATGAGAAATTTATTTTGAGTCAATGTTTTTAAAATCTATCTGTTCATCAGGCTTACTCATGCATTAAGGATGATTTTCAGCGTTCAACAGAAACTCCTGAAACAAGGAGCAATTAGAAACATCTGATTTCATGATGCATTTTCCCTCCAGCAAACCAAGCAACTGTTTCTACAAGGAAAATGTAAAGACTCTCCATCTTCCAAGCAGTTATTAAGTGTACAGCAGAAACAGCTAAATTTCAAAAGCTGAAATACAACAATAACTTGGCTTGCAGTGAAAGTTGGCAAATGAGTGAATTTAGTTGTACGACAGTAGAATAAACATAAACATTAACTTGGCTCAACTCAACTGAAAAAAAAAAAAAAAAAGAAATGGCTAACAATTCAAGCAACAGCAACCAGCCAAGAGCACAGGTCAGAAAGTCCTGGCTTTGCCCTGGAATTCTTGCCTAACTCCAGGCAAATTCTGCAATTGCTTTGCTCTGGTCCTGAAAACCAGTGATGGGGGCCCATCCCACAGAGAGAGCTTGCAACTTCGGTAGCTAAGCTCTGGGTAGTGTGAAGTAATGTGACGGCTGCTGAGTGTTATTTAAGAACGAACATTAAGAAGTTAATGGTACCTTTTACAGGTGCTAAAAATTAAGCACACATTTAAGTGTTACACTGATACAGGGACTTAGACCTGCTAGAGGCAATGGGCAGCTGCCATGAGCCCATCTTCTGCCTCTGAGCCCCTCCTGCAACTGGAGCGCAGCAGAAAAGGGAGAAACATGCAGGTATATGAGAGCTCAAACAGTGCCCTCTGGTATGGATCTAAACATAGGAAATGCCCAGTCTCGATGGCAGAAGAGCAACTGTTTGGCCTTTTTCTTTTGCAGACAACAATCAGCTCGCCAGCATGCCATAGTTTTTTAAAGATCAGAGATTAAAGGCAATTTATAAATGGCTTCTATCCCTAGCAAGAAAATAAAAGATATGTTAAATAGTACGTTCACCAGTGTTTCAGCTGGTAACAGTTAAAAAATAAGCAAAACAGATCTCAACAATATCCAGTCTTTTCTACATACCAGTTAATGGCTTCTGACACTATAATTTCTTAGACACAGTCTGTAACTAATAGTTATACGAACACAGCTTTTCTTAGTCAAATTGCACAGCACAGATGAAAGGGAGCTAATCCACAGGACTACACAGATATTATGTTGCACTTATCATTGAAACCATGAAAGATGGCCTGGCTAGGCAAAGTGAAAAATTAAACACCATGGCTTGCTTATCTGTTCTGTCTGCTTGCCATAGCAAGGAAAAAGATGCACATGGGAGAAAGGAAGCAATCTCTCATAGGGGTCTTGGAAGAGCAGTTCTTACAACTTCGCCTTTTTGGCTCTGCCACACAAACAGATGCAGAAATGTTACACCACAAAATATATTTACTTTTCCTATTTTCTCCTCCTTGTTTTCTTCTGTGATTTCATTTCATTTCTGTCTTCTCCAGATGCACAGAATTGGCCCTGTGGACACATCGAGCCAGGTAATGTTCATAGGTGAACAGTCCATCTTGCAGTAGCATGGACAAATTTTCTCGAGGGGGAAATGTCAGCACAATTCAACAGCAAGTAAACGGGGCTAACAGGCAAGGACTAAATGCAATACATGCTTCCTTCTCATCCCCACTAAGGAAAAGGGCCAGAGGAAGGTAAAATGGAAGAAGGCAACAGCCTAGGGTGCTTAAATAAATATAATACTTTAAAATAAAGAGTGGGGGGAAGAGAGGAAAAAAGAGAGAAAGTTTTTGAAATAACTAATTTGAAACAGGATTATCTTTATAGAGAATCCTGAACTGGAACGTGCTCCATCTGAACACAAGAGTAGAGTATTAAGCTTCCTAAATTTTGTCTGGAAACATTAAACAGCTCCATCAGCAGGGTGTAATTCTACAACAGTTACTGCAGTGGGAGCCGCAGGGGCAAACATCCTCATTGGCTGGTAGGTGGAAAATGAGATACTTCTCAAAGCCTCCTGTGATATGGCTACAGAGAGCATCTGTGGACTGGACTGAAGAATCCCAGAGAGGTTTTCCATTCCTGCATCCTGGGAGAGCCCAGTGCTCAACTATTCTGCACATGTAGCACCATGGTTATGCACATTTAGCATAGCATAGCAGCATCCAAAATGAACCAAGATTTTCCTTACAAAGAGGAAGAGCCCTCCCAGAGAGTTCACTATCTATACGTGTGGCTTCCCAGCATCAGCAAGGGAAGAGCCATCCACCACTCTACAGTGAACACCATCTGCCTTTCCACCTGGTATTTGCTGTTATTTCACCATATTCTTTATGTTCTGAGAAAGTCTTAATGAGCCTCAGAAGTGCCAATGCTTAATGAGCCTCAGAAGTGCCAACCCCTTAATTACTGAAAGAGGCAGAAGGGGCTATTTTGCCACTCGGATAGTGTCTTGCGTTCTATGACTAAAACACATGAACATCACCCAGAGTGCTTCCCACTTGCTTGTACTGCTTCATACATTGCTGATTGGTTTAGCACCTGGGTGTTTCACAGGAGTGTAATGAATCCGCCACTGAGTTAGGGAACCAGAAACATCTCCAAAGAGAACTGGGACACAGAAGTGTTAAATGACTGGTTTTAAGATGCATGGAAGTATGTGGCAGAAGCCCAAGACTCCTGAGTTATAGCCTTACGTGATCATACCACTACCACCATGTGACAGCAACTGAGTAATGACATCAGCAATGAGGTCATGATCTTCTAGTGGTTTTTTCCATCTCTCACATATGGAGACCCTTCCCTGCTCTAGTCTTCAGCCATTACACATATCCTCAACAACAACTGACTCTTCTGACAAGTTCCATAGAGAGAGAGTAAACAGTATTGTTAATCACTTAAAAACAAAACAAAACTAAACCACAATAATTTATTCTCACCATATCATTCTGTTGCTGTCTTGCTTAGATTCTGAAGACAGGCTCTTCAGAACTGAACCAGACAACATTTTCTCTTATTCAGCACACTGTAGGCACCAGTAGAAATGTTTAAAGCCTGTTGCAGTATTCAACCAGAGAGGAGCCACAGAAATGTAAGGGAAGTTATGCAGCTGAATGCCTTAATCATCCATTTATGCTTCCTCTCCCTCATAAATCAAAGGACAGGAAGGCAATTTAATCAGAAATAAACACAGAATTAGCAGTACAATTCAGCTCCTTACAGTCTTTCCTCATTGCTTTTGGTAAGTAGAGCCAGCAAACAAACAAAGAGTAAAAGAAAAAAAATTAATGAAAAATTACACCCCCCAGTATTATTGTGCTGTAGATTTCATGAAGTTCTATTCCAGTCTGAAATGGAATATTCATCTAGTACAGTGCAGTTTGGTTAAATAATTGAATTTTCAATTTCTTAATAAGGATTTGATAGTAGTTGTATTCCTGCAAAGCTCAGAAATCGCAGATTATACTTAAATATTTGTTTTATACAAACATACAGTCCAATCACAATGATGTGGCTGGTTGTCCTTTACCCAGCATTCTGTTCCAATGTGATATGTAAATGTGCTTGCTAAAGGACATGGCCAGGAGGTCACTGCAACATCTTACTGAAAAAGGGCAATGGCAACAAAGGGAAAAAAAAGCAAGTTAACTATAAAGAATATAGTAATTAACATGCAAAGCATTACTGAAAAGGTTAAAGACTCCACTGCCTTAGAAAATAGCGCTTCTCTGTGGTACTCCCATCTCACAAAAAATACAACCAGAAGAGAATTTGTTCCATAACTGTAAATAAAACATTTATGAGCACAGAAAGACTACAACAAAGGGTTGAAAAGATTAAAAATATTCAAAGAATAATTGATGAAAAACTAGACAAGAAATCTGTGAAAACAACAAATGCCATGAAATTAGCCCTATACCCTCACTGAAAACATAAACATCACAATAAACTAATAAGAAGTAATGTGTTCTATGGGAGTGGCAGAAGGTTTCCCACGGGATTATTTTGGGGAAGATACTGTCAGAAGACACCATAAAGGCTAAATAACTTCAGAGCATTCACAAAAGACACCACTTTCACAGAAAAACAGAAGACTAAGTAATTTGGAGCAAGCTAAAATATAGATGAGAAATTAAAAAAAAAAAATTAAAAGTATTTTACTGAATAAGCCAAATAGTAATTGCTCTGAATTAGAAGGCAACTTCCCCTCTAGGAAGATTATTCCACAGATCCTATCAGTTGGACAAACTTTCCTCTTCAGCATCTGCCAACAGTCTCAGACAAAGAAAGAGCACTATGCTGGTCTGAAACCCTCTATTTTATAGCAAGTCTTACTAATGGCCTCTGGCAATTGTACTGCTGGGTATGAAAAAATTATGAACCTGAAATGTCAGGTTTACACTAATGAGATGTAAACAACAAGCAAATACATATTTTGCAAAAGACTTGGGAAGAAGAGCGTGTGTACTGGGCTTTTGGCTGCCAACACCAGCCCAACCGGGCACGAGGGTTGGCTCCAGCACATGTGACATCTCCAGCAAACATCACTAGGAACGCTGGTCACTCCTAGAGCAGCTCTTTGCTGTCCCCAGGCTCCTGGATGCTGCTCCACGATCCCTGACAGTCAGTATCCATCACACCTGACTCTGCAGAGCCCTTTCCTGAAAATATCTTTTTACACCTAAAACACCTAAAAATTAATTAATGCTCCTCTGCAGTAAGATGCCCTAATTAAACTCTCTCTCTTTTCATTTAAGACAGAATTTAAATGAGGGCTTGATGGCACTGCAGTACAGTTTCATTCACAAAGGCAATGCTGACCCGAGACCTTTGCGGTGGATTTTGGTTACATAATTGCCGAGGGTTTCCTACAACACCAAGATTTTGGCCTTCAGCAATATGCATTTATAACCACCCTAGCCTTCAGCAATATTGGCTGAAACACATGCACAGGTAGTGATAGAGATCTCCTCAAGGAGGAAAGAGAAGTCTTCAGGACTGTTCTCCCCAAATTGAGCCTATCTCTGTCTCACACACCCTGAGCAGCGACCCAGCCTTTATGACTGACAATGGAGAAGAATAAGATGACATTTCCTGACCTTTAAGAAGTGTTCACTAATCAGCACTAACTGCACCATTTAACTCATCTTGTTACTTCCTAGCTTTGCTACAAAGAAAAATATGAAAGCTGAAATTCAGTGTATTTTGCTCTTCAAGGAACACCACAAGCGCTGTCTTGTTCTCAAGGACTTGACTATGTGTCAGCTCCCACTGTGGAGGCAGGAGGGCTGAAAGTATCTGACATCAGATAGGACATCAATGTATTTACAGTAGAAAAGTGGATTTATTAGCTAGGTTTAAATTTAAAAAGACCAGGTTTTGGTCAGAATGGACAGCATGTTTTGGGCTGGGTTTTGGGGTTTTGTTTGTTTGTCTTTAATTAAAGCCTGAATAAAACAGTAGTTAAAAGCCAATAGTCCAAGAGTAAAAAGGGTTCAGTTTGACTCCATACATGCAGTGTAAACACATCTGTGGAGTCAGCCACACTAAGAAAGTTTGTGTTCAGTGCAGTCAAAGTATGGGATTGCAGTTTAAGTGCAGTCAAAAAGATAGCTCTAAACAACCTAGTGTATGTTCTAAACACACTGTGGCCAGAGCAAGGTAAACATTATTACTGACTGTCTCTCCAGGTATTCAGCCAGGACCATAGACAAGCTGTGCCATTTGCATTAAACTCTACGTAATCACAGCTGATCACCTCCATACTCAGATCCACAGAGCTCAGTGCCTCTCAGTGCATGCACTGATTCACCTGGACATAAAGAACCATCTTGAATTCAACACCAAGAATCTCATTCAGGGCATTATTATGCATTCAACTCACTACAAAGGAGTTTTTTCTCAGTTCAAGCAAAGAAAAAAGCCTCAGAGAAAGTAAATGACTAAGTTCTTTTTCATAAAGACTTACTTCAGCTGAAGATGGAGCTGACAGGAGATTACTCCCAGCTGCTCCCAGGGAATGTCTGTTCCCACAACACTACCCTTAGGCAAGTGGGGTCTTGTGATGTGTCCTTTAACATCACCTTGGAATTCACCATGCTCTGGGCACCCTCTCAGCCCTTCTTGATACAAACAAATGAGACAGAGTTTGTACAAACTCCAAACTTTAACCCAAACCTTATCTGCATCGCCACTGCCTGCCAGTATTGTACCATGATTCAGAGCCCTGGGAATGGATTCAGCCCAAAGACAGCAATGCTTTCAGCCTTCAGGCCAGAGAAAGAGTTAGGGAGAAAAAAGGTCCAGCTGGACAGGATGGAAAAGCATGACCTCATTTTTTGATAGGAGATACTGGGGGGTGGGAAAAGGAAGCAGGAAGGTCCTCCAGTCTCCTTGTTGGGGCAGCCATGGGAATGGTGCTTCAGGGAATGCATTTTGTCTTCCGTCCCCAGCACACTAGTATATCAGGACTCCAACAAGAATAATTAGGGGTTTGTAAGAGTTCAGCTTGACCAGAATGCTCAGCTCCTTTCCCTTTCTGGTGACTACTACTACCAGTTTTCCATTATAAGCCACCTCTACAGCCATGTCATTCACCCACACATCTCTCATGGGGATGCTGCAAGTGGTTTGCAGAGACAACAATTTACACAGGTCAGAAATAAGGGGTTCAGCTATCCCAGTGTCCCTATTATTAGTTATGATACCAGGGTCATTAATTCTAAATTTTCCTCATTTTTAGGCCTTAACTACTCTACATCACACAGTTACTTCGGTATAGACAGGCTCCTATCTTTAACTTATATCATAAATTTTACATATATATACGCACATATTTTTTTTAAACATATGTCATGCACTGATATATTTAATATATCTACTGTCATATTTTAACCAAGAAGTACGGCAGGAAAATCAACACTGGTGAAAGTATTACAGTAGAGAAGCAATGTTGTGAAAAATTGAGAAATAAGATTCAACACCCAAGGAGTGGGCTGGAATACTTGGGAGTGGTATTAACAAGTACCCCTGCTCAGGAGCTCTCACAGTGGGATTATCACCTTGCAGTTAAAGATATGTTAGACAACCATACTGGAGGTTCCGCTTAAATTTGAGAAAGAACTTCTTTACACTAAGGGTGACAGAGCACTGGAACAGGCTGCCCAGGGAGGTTGTGGAGTCTCCTTCTCTGGAGACATTCAAGACCCGCCTGGACGCCTTCCTGTGCGAACTCATCTAGGTGTTCCTGCTCCGGCAGCGGGATTGGACTAGATGATCTTTCGAGGTCCCTTCCAATCCCTAATATTCTGTGATTCTGTGATTCTGTGATCTGCAACAGGAAACCCAAACCAATAACAAAATCTGGCATTTACATTTACTTTTCAGCAGTTCTGTCCTCTTTTAAAACTCTGCAGTTCATTCTTCTAAGTCTCTAAGGCCATTCCTAAGAACACCCCCTTATTCACATACTTAATGAAAACAAATTCTAATGGGATTTATTGCTGAGCAAGGGTGCAAAGTCAGTATCCTTAAGGAGCTATAACCTTCTCTGGCTGTAGCCCTGTCAGAAGAGTCTTACACATTCTGAATTGCCTTCAGCAGACACCTAGAGAGATGTGTGTGTGGGGCTATGCTGGCCTGCAAAACTCACTGGCCTCCCTGCTGAAGCTGTCAACACAACAACAACAAATAAGCGTCATTTGTGAAGGCTGTTTCAGCAACTATTCACTTGTTCATTGGGCAACAGACTGATCCAGTGAGGATTTCTCTTCCAGGTCTGTGAGAAAATCACATCTATGGATTCATCCTCTTCTCTCAGTATCATTGTTCCCTTTCTGCTTTCTTCCTTCCTCCAAAAACATATTTAATATCCTTCTCCATCTTTACCCCTTCATCTCATTAAATTCAGATGACCAAAGATTATTCTTAAACTTCTCAGGTGCACCTAACAATGCGTCATTTACAATATTTCCATTAGCTTGTGTCTTAACAAAATGGTTGGCATAGTCAAAATTGACTTTAATCAAGTTAACCAAGAAAAGAATATCTGGAAAAAATCAAGACTTTGCACTACCTCTTCAGCAGATGACTACTGCATTTGTGGCTTAATATTTACATTCACCTATTCTGTGCAGGTTTATTGGTTCTTACATGTACTGTTACTGATGACACAGGTATGTAAAAGACTGTTATTTTTCACACAATTCAGTAGCAACTCGGAGCCTAAATCAATATGGAACTAAGAGAGAAATAGTATTCCTAGTTCACAGTCTGGAAGGTAAATAAAAAATGGGATTAGCAACCTTAAAAACAAGAAGCTGGAGGTAGCATAAGTAGCACAGGTTTCTGATGGTCTCTCAGTACCCAGTACTTCACCTCTGACACCTCTCATAGTGCAGCACTCCAGAAACACAACTGATGGGAGGGAACCAGAGGAGTGCCCTGGAAACATAATGAGGGAAAATTAACAGAGAAGGGAGCAAGGAACACAGATATATACCCTGTGGAAAGGAGGGGAGATAAAACATTTATTCCCACCACCGTGATGATTACAAACCACCACCAGAGAACAAACCAAGGCAGCATAACTTTGTATTGTCACTAGCCTGGCAAAAGCAACACCAAAGCCTAGATAGCACATCTCACCTCCCATTAGTGAGTGACCAGGGCTCCTTGGCCAGCTGCCACAACCCAGCACACACCACAGCACCGGGGCAAGCTAGAATGAAGCTTCTGAAAAATTACTGAACTTCAACAGTAGAATTAAAGTTCCTATTTCTCCATTTCTTGATTTCTCATGAAGACAAAGCATTCCAATGTAATTCTACATTTATTTCCACCCTCTTTTGGGGCTTGTTTTGTTTTTTAAATAGCAACAAAGTAATTGTAACCACCAGTATCCTGAGATGAAACTTTTGCATCACACTTCTCTCTTTGACCTCCTGGCTTAGCTCAGTCTGATGGCTTTTCTCCAGCATTAGCTATTTTCCCCTCATTTTTTCTCATTCCCTTCAGGTTGTCTGTGCACAAAACTGTAAATTACTGTTTTAAAATAAACTACATTACTTTTGCCATACAGCTTGATCCCACAACTCCCCTTGAAATCACTAGGTGTACTCATTGAACAATGCACTTATTAATTAAATGAACAATGCACTTATTAATTAACTGAACAATGCACTTATTAATTCAACAAATTAATTAAACAACACACAGCCAGAGCAAGCATACCATAGTCTGCCTCATTTGATGAGTCTAATTAAAGATTTCCAAGGGGGACATGCAAACTCATTATCTCCTCTACGAACAGAGTTTCAGCGAGAGCAGAAGACGTTTAAAACTCCCGAAACTGGGCTTATTTGATCAAACATCCAAATCATGCTCCAAGTATCTTTAATTTCCTTTTTTTAAAAAATAAAAACACACATGGCTTGTATTTTATTTTATTTTATTTTTTACAAGTTGGTTATATTATTTTTAACCATCTCTTCTACATAAATATTTAAATAGAGTTTCTTATCTTCTTCCCTTAAAAAAAAAACAAACTCCACATTAAAAAGATGGCATGGTCCCTGTGTACCAAGTCAGTTCCTACATTCACTGTCAAGGGAACTTGTCTTGTCATACAATTTTTCAGCACATCCTTTTTCTTCCAAATTTTCAAGACCTGAATAAAAATGAGAGGCTATTATACAGCACAGAATAAAAAGAGATTGATCTGTAAATTTCTTAGAAATTACAGTGTTTCATGCAAATCAGCACATTTTAACAAACAGATTTGTTCTTCAGCTTCAGTGTGTATAATTTGATTCCATATCAGCTTGTGGACGTTTTTCAGATTAATCTCTTGTAATCTTTTATCTGCATCATTTCAGTATACAATAAAGATCACAGTAAAGATCAGTGGAGCCTAAGGAGTCCCATGAGGTCATGGCTCTCCCCGAAGAGCATAATCCAGATCTAATTTCAGAGGAACCAGGTAGGATTTACATTTTCTAAATGTATATATGACCAATCTGTGGCCATTCAAACTCTGCAAACTCTTCCAGCAGTGTTTTGTCCCAGGTGTGCTACAGCATCGTTATCGCCAACATATAGAAGCAATCAAAAGCAAAGTTTAGGGTTTGCACATTTTTGTTTCTTTTTTTTTAAACTCATTGTATGTATTCAACTCATTGTACATTTCTAGTGCCTTAAGGGGAAAAGAAATTTTCTCTATTCTCTTTGTCATCTGCATCTTTTTTCCTGGAGCTTCTCAAGAAGAAACATTTTCTCTGCTGGAGTAAGGACAGATGCAGTTACCGTCTCAAGAGTGCTACCTGTTTGCATGCATTACTGTAAAAGATAGCATCCCTTAAGAGAGGGGAGACTCCAGGCTATGGATCTGATGCTCTTTTAAGCAGAGGGTATCATGCCTCTGATACACACCTTGATTTCAGCTCCTTTTCCTAGACCGTATAATAAAAGAAAACCACAGCAAACCTCCAGCCTGTCAATGACAGATACATCAGTGTCCACGAAACACTGAACCGCCACTGCCTTTCTCAGCTGCTACATGTCACAGGAGTTGTACCGTACATATTCCTCTCCCCATGCCCAGATACATCCCTGCTACTTCCAGTCCCACATCACAGCAGCAAACTTCTGTTCTTATTTGATTGTGAAGGTCTGAAACCTTTGAGTTTTCTATTTCCTTAACTATATACCGATGAAATATTTTGACAAGGTCAAATTGAACTACAGTTCATAGGGTATGGTAAATTTGATCTTGATTCCATCACTGAACTCTCAAAAATTAATTTTCTTATCTCTAAACTACAGAAATATGAATTAAACAGGTTGTGGAGCATTTCTCTTACGTCAAGACAAACTAGCAGTCTGAGCAACAATCTTTCTTCATTTGCTGCTAACACACAAAAAGAAATCTGTTGACCTGGTATTTAGAGCTTTCTTCGTTTTCTACCCGCCAGTCACAGCATTCCTCGGAGACTCTATTTGTCATTATCATTGAAAAGTGATTTAAAAAAAAATCTGGAAAAAATGCCTGTGCAAAATCCACATTGATGCAGTGATTCAATACACATAGTTTATCGCACAAAAGTAAAAATTTTACTTGTTTGTCATCATTCAGTTTCAATCAAGACTTTTTCAGGAGGCTGAATGAAGCCATTTTCTGTCAAACTGTTTTTTGCACCTCCTTTTTAACAAAAGTTTTGCATGACAATATATTCAAATATCACTGAAAATGCTGTATTTTATTAGGACTAGACTTTCAAAATTACGCTTAAGCATAGGCTTCCAGGGAGTAGTAGGAGAGGGATGTTATGCACTTTCATTAACACCTTCCAGTACAACACATCAAGACATATGAAAGTGTATGAGAGTGTAGTTGTGCAGGCACATCACCATTGCACAGATAAATTACTCCTGCTAAAAATGCAGAACTCCAGACACCTAGTCAAGTTATGGATGCAATACCCACCTGCTACATATTTGCATGCATGGATAAATCTGCATAAAATGCATTTTAATAAAATCTTCCCATTAGATTTGCTGCCAGAGAGCTGCAATGTGGCTGCACTGCAGCCAGCTGCTCACACAGATGCCATCACTCTGATGCTGATGGTTTCATCGCAGAATTTCTAAGGCAGGAAGGCACCTCTTTATCATGTAGACCAACCTCCTGTTCAAAGCAGGGTCAGCTACAGTGGGTTACTCAGAACTGTGTTCAGTCAGGTTGTGAGCATCTCCAAGGGTCTCGGTCTCTCTGGGAGACCTGTTCCAGTGTTGACCACATTTACAGTAAAAAAGGTTTTTCTTGCGTTTAAGTGGAAGCGCATGGAATTTCCTATATTTCAATTTGTGCACATTGTTTCTTCTCCTGTCACAAGACAAGAATGAGAAGAGCCTGGCTTCATCTCCTTTGCACCTTCCCTTCAGGTATTTATGCACATTGATGAGATTCCCCCCCTGAGCCTTCTCTTCTCCAGGCTGAACAGTCCCAGCTCTCTCAGCCTCTCTTCACATGTCAGATGCTCCAATGCCCTTATCATCTTTGTGGCCCTTCACAGGACCTCCAGGATCTTTTCTACAAGCTGTTTGTTCATTCATGCAGGTCTGCTGCCACCTTTGCTTGATTTCCTGCTTGTCAGGATGGACCACTCTTAAGCTCGGAAGTGATCCTTGAAAAATCAACCAGCTCTCCTGGACTGCATTCCACAGGTTATTAATGCCAGCACTAGTTCAGATCCACCTACTTCCCTGACCAAATCACATACCACATTAGCAGCAAAGACTGGCCTGCTATAAGTGCTCTTAGAATGGTGTCAAACTCAAGGTCCAACTCTGAGGGGTCTTCATCACACAGCTAGAACAAGTCATCAAGCTTCAGTTGTCCTGAGGTATTCTGAGAAAGCTGACAGGAAAACTGTTAAGAAACTTATCCCACAGTTACCATGAAACTCACATAAGGTTATTTGAAGCCCAGATAATCTAAAATGAATCATGTATGATGGGAGGCTATCCATTATTGCCATAGAAACTGTAATTGCTGTATTGCTTGATGCAGCTCTGCACCTGAACTGTTAATTTTCACATTGGACACAGTGCTAGCTGGACTCATGGTCAGACTTTGTATAAAGACAGTTACACCGAGTCAGACACGAAGCCTATTTAGCCTTGTATCTTCTCTTTGGCAGTCAGCAGTAGATACTGAAAGAACATGAGAATATTCTGTACACGTCCCAGTTCTTCCTGGAGAAGTTCTTCCCATTTCCTGCAGTCGGTACCTCAGAACCTTCCTACAACCATGCTCTTGAGAAGCAACGAATGATTGCTTGCCTTCTCCGCCCCTTCAATGGTCCATAGATTTCTTCCTTAGTTTCTTTACAAGTTGAAGTTCTAATCCAGCTAGTCTCCCCTTAAGAAGAAGCAATACAATGCCCTAGGTCATTCCTGTTTCCCTTTCCTGCATCCTCCCCTAGCTCAGCTAATTATCTTTTTAGGAAAAGCAATATTCAAGATATAAGGGCAGCATGTGTTTATACAGTGGCAAAAAGAGATTTCCTCTTCAGTTCTGACCTTTGTAATTAATTTATAACACTGGAAAGCACTGGGTTGGTGTTCTAAGAAAGCTGTTCAAAATAATTATTAGCAATTAAAGCCTGTAATTGTCTAGGTACAGTGTAGATGTTTTTCCCTCACTTGTATTACTTGGCATTTAGTGACCTGGAGCTTCATCAGTCATCAGCACTTCTCAACTTTGCCCATGATCTGGCGATCCTGACTGACCATATTCACCTGTTCTTACAAAAATACCTTGTGAGGGGTTTCCAAGTTATTGTAGCTGCATGCTTGATGTCCACTAGCACTGGGGAAGTAACTGTCCATTTTCATCCATCTCCAGATAACAATTGCCTCTTTACTATAGCCTCGGCTAGTTGGAGGAGACAACCACCAGGTTTGGAATGCTCTGGTTCACCATGGAAATCACTCAATACCCACAGCTGAACGAGAATTATAGGGAGCACATGACTTAGCAAAAATCAGTCTGATATGACTTGTCCCCATTACAGTATGGGAGATTCCTCAGCCAGGTTTGAGGATCCATACTGTGTGCTGAGCTGTATCTTTTCACAGACGCTGAGCCACCAGAAAGCCAGAGCTGAATTAAGTGGAAGATCATAAATATTATTCCTCCACTACTGCAGCAGCAATTTATTTCCCAAGTGTTTTTATATGTCTTGTGTGCACTTTAAAATATATATACCTTTTCCTTTTTTGTTGTTTTTTGGGGTTTTTTGTGTGTGTGGGGGTGAAAGTTTTCTATATTTTCTAGAGCTCAGCAGATCTTCATTAATCTCATACTACCTCATGTTGCCCTATAGATTCCCCAAGTTACCTGCCCTATTTAATGAAGGATTTTCACAAAGAGGCTCTGGGAATACAAGTTCAGCCTCTTCACAGGCAGTCATTGCAAAACCTGAGATACACCTTCACCCTCACAGACATACATGCACCTATGCACAACCATCACTATACAACTACAGTGCTATATATACCTAACTATGAAGCCAGGGCTAAAAAGTTTAGTGTTTAAAAATACATTATTGGCTGCACATCTCTTCTAAGATTGCCCTATGGAATGCAATTCTAAATTATCTGAACACAAAGGGAATATCGCCAAGATTTCTTCCACTTTCCCTTTCTCTTAACCAATTAAGAAAATTCCATTAATGAAGATTTTTTTTTCATGTTTTTTTCAGCAAAACGAGATTGCATGGACTGCCGTTTATTTGAAATCTGCTAAGACCAGCAAGAAGTTTTCCCCCTAGAGCTATCATGAAAAAAACTACCTCCATATGAGGAATTTCATGGTTTTGTGGGCTCATAAAAAGTACAATATTTAGTCTTGTACTAAATAACATTTACTCTTGCTTTAATTTTTTGCCCAAGTTTAAAATACTGGTTTTGACATTTTACCTCAAGAAAGTGTTGCTTAGTCTGCCAAAAGGGAACCAGCATGAGCTCAGGTTTTACTGAGGAGGTGAAATTTTGTTGTGTTTCTCCCACATTTAAAAAGTTCTGTGTTGCAAAATCTGGCATGGAACACGTTATTGTATATTCCAAATTCCATATGTACCTGGCAAGCTTACCTAAGACAATGCAGACCAGGTAGACTTGTAAGCAAAAACTACTCCCAGAGCAAAATCTAACAGGTCTGCACAGCTGGAATAGGTTTAAGCTCTGGCTCTAAAGTATTTTGGAGAGCTTTTGTCTCTCCATATGGACTCTAAGAACAGAAATTCTCTGGAGCTGATGTAAACTTTCAAGACTGGATCCCTGAAAATTCAGCAAAGAGGGTAAGAGCTAACAGCAAGAGTCCACAGCGAAAGGAGTTCCGTGGGACTCCTTTGAGATGCATGTATATATACACATATACAGATGTCCCCATACCCATGAGTATGTGAAAGTTGTATTCAGAATGGAATTTGTGGCCATTGCTTGTGGTTTGTATCATTGAGTTTGTTGTCTACAGCTAGAGCCCTAAAATCTATGCCTGTACCTAACCAGCTTTCTTCAGACAAATGTCTCTCATCATTTACTCTATATCCCTGAGCATTTTACATCACTTACTGTCTTTTGTAATGTATTTGTTTACTATTGTGTAAACCTCTTACACTGTTTTTCTGCAAAAACAACTAGAGCCCTCCTGATTGTTTTGTGGCTAATGTAGCAAAAATAGCTCTTATGAAGCTTAGGAGATTTCACAATGCAACTGTGCAACCTGTATTAACACCACTGGGACCCTCTTTTTTTTGTTCAAGGTAAAAATCCACCCCCTCATTAATGCACATTTTATTGTCTCTGAATATGTGTTTCATGTTCTATAATATATAGAACTATAAAATACAAAGCTGTGAAAATCTGTAACCTGTAAGACTGCAGATCCATGTTGCTCTCTCTTTTTGCACGCACTCCCTTGGCCTTCCCAGCATGCCATCTTCTGTGCTAACCCTTCCAGCTGTCAAGGAGAAAACATGGGGTGGAAAGCCTGTTGTGTTTCACTGTCTCCCCAGGTGACACATTACTCCTTAGGAAAACAGCACCTTTAAGAAATACATTTCTTCAGAGAGCCTTGCAAAAATAATCAGTAGTGTTGGAGTTTATCTGTGCAATCAGACTGTAACCTGGGTCAAAATTGGCAGCCTTTAAATGGTAGGGCTCCTTTTCTCCTATGAAAATTGTTGGCCTTCCATTCAAGAGTTAGAACATTTCAGATCTAAAGGGCTTACTGTAAATGCTTCTCAAAAACTTCAGTTTGGGTGCCCAATGCTCCTCCGCTCCTACACCAACAGTATCTTTGGGTCTAACCAACACTCCAGACAGACACGAACCTCCCACGAGGGCCCCATGGCCAAGGTGCTGCATGGGAAATAAAGTCCTGTTGGTTACTTCCACCTCTAGAGGAGACCGCAGAGTGCTACAACCAATGGGAAGTATCACAGCTTTCGGCCAACGCCGGTTTCAACAGAGCATTTTTAACCCATCATATGGGGAGAGCTGAGCCCTGCTGCCTTGCTGAGGCAAGCAACTTTGTTGACTCACCCTAAGCAGCTAATACATGAGAAAACCTTTCTCGAGTGATAAATCTAGAGCCTGCAGCTGCTCAGTACCTGCTGTGGAACATCTGCAAGAGCTGTGCTAAGGCAAACGCTGGGAACAACAACAAGACAGCTTACAACACAAGGGCACCCACAGTGGCAGCCCTCCAACAGTACAGAGTTAATGGAAAGCTGTTATATGCCGCTTATGTCTCTTTTTTGGCAGTCCCCCAAATTCATAATTAAGAGCGATGCAAGTGTGATTAGAATATTCATCAAAATCTAAATAGTTTATGGTTTCTCTTAAGTTATTTCCCATGAAACCAAAGAGCTCATAAGATCATTCTGAATAATAAAATAAGTTATTCTTATAGGGACAAGGTATCATTATCTAATATTCATCATGACAGAATATAGTCATCTTACAATTTATGCTGCAGTATCCAAGATACTATCCATTATCAGCTGTGTCTTCAATTGCCTATATTACATTTATTTAAAGAAACTGAGACAGGTGAGATGTTCCACAAAGATGCCATTTTCAAACAAGCAAATGGGAAAAAAAGGCATTGACTGCTATAAATGTAATAAACTACTGATGTCTCAAACTCATTACAGTTCACTAAAAATTATAAAAGCTGATTACTATGATTAAAGAAATAGAGAGAAATAGCTTCCTTTCCTTTATGGGAAAGGCAGTATGGTATCTAGTCTTCATTGCGCCAATCCACCTGACTGTTACTCTTGGCATCTGCCCAACATCTTTCCCATCCTTTTTGTTAATGCTACATTCATGAAATAACCCTTTTTTCTCCCTATTTTGTAATGCCAGGCTTTGAAAACAATTTAAGATATAAGAGATGCAATTTGCAGAGCTATATTTACTATTTCTAGGGAAGTAATTTAACTGATTATTTCTTTTTCAAGTCCAAAAAGTTAAAGAAGTGACACAGTACAGCTGATATGCCAGTTCCTTCCTCTGGCTTACTGATAATAAGATGCCAACAAGATTAAATTTAGCTTCATGCAACTAGGCAACTGGGTGCCAACCAGGTTTTAAAATATTTAATCCTGATGAAAACTGTGAATAGAAATATAAAATTCACCAGGTATGTAAATGAGTGGTAGAAGAGCTAGATTATTCTCCTGAATAATGCTCTCAACAGAAACTAGTACTAGCCAAAACCACATGGCTTGTTTCCGCTGCTGAAAAAAAAAAAAAAAAATAAAGTTATTTTGGAATAACGACAGTTAATATCTGCCAGATAAAACAGACAGGATCCTGAAGTCAGAATAGGTATCTGGAAAATATTTTTTTGTGGTGACTTTTCCCATGTTTTGTCCTTTGCACATCAACAGGATCTGGCCTGAAATTTTCATAGCCACATTATTGCCAATGATGTTAGAAAGACAAAGTCAAACTTGGCAGCACACAAGGGAGGGTGAGGTTTCCCCAGAGCCTGCAAGGGGCTGGGGCAATTATTCTCCGGAGTCGGCTGTAGGTGAGCTTCAGCACTGGTACCGGGGTGGGCAAAGCAGGCAGAGAGGCTGAGCCCTCCCTCCTTTCTCTTCTCTCTATCCCAAAATCCCTCTGCTGCCACTCTAAAGCTTAATTTGCCAGCAATGCCAAAATGCCTGAAGAGCATACAGGGCAGATGTCCCAAGCCGAGTGCATTTATTCAGATTAAGTCTTTCTGGTTTTGGTTTGGTTTTTTTTTTAATTACTGAACAGCAGAATGCAGTAAGTGAAAAGGGACCCTGATATACTGCTGCTCTCAGCCATCATTGGCTTGTTTCCCTCAAAGCCAAATACACAGCTTGATAATATATAATGCTGGTATCAATCAATTAATAATTTGATACACAAATTATCATTTGGTTATTTAAAGATTAATTTTCCTTTCTTTGATCCCAGTTTGATGGTGAGATATGTGCAGCAGGTCCTTCTTAATCTCTAGTCACAGCCATATTAGAAAAAGATTTTCTAGCCAGATAAGACTTTTTTTCCTAGGATTTTTCTAAGCCAGAGCATATGGAGTCAAGGACCTAAGACACAGATGACAGTGCATCTCAGAGTAGCCTTATCTGAAACATTAGCCTTTTAGCCTTCTGCACTTAGACTAAGAAAAAGAAAGTAATAATAAAAAATAAAACATAAAAATAATTTTTAAACAAATCACAAAAATTCAAGAACATGGAAGTGATTTGAAGCACTTCATCCCCTTAAATTTATCACAATGGAATACATCCATGTGGTTTTATCGATGCACCTCAAGCCTGGCAATAAATGGTCCAGAGGAAACATAGGACTGAATTCTTGAAGTGGGTGTGAAAACCTTCACTTGTCTATATTTTCCCCTACAGAAAACTAGCATAGTAAAGCAAGGGTCTACATACATGGCACACGCAGTCAGTTTACCCACCTGTGTGACACTGCCCAGTCAGTGGTGCCCAAATGGTTCTGCTGGTGGCCTGGCAGCTCATGGGAGGTCTTGTCCAGCTCGCACCCCATCTGCAGCAGGTGCCTTAGGAGGAGACCCACCACTGTGGGCTCAGGGCTGCTGAAGGGCTGGGAGGTCAAAGGCAGATCTCCATGGCTCCTGCCCTGCCTGCTGCCTTCTCGCATGGTTTCCAGGGCAGCCCTACTAACTGCTGCCAGTCCCACACAGAAAGGGGCAATTGCTTCAAAACTGCTCACTCCAAAAGGCTCCTGGCAGTGACCCAAAACCAGTACCCTGGAAAGGCCGAGGGCTGCTGGGCTGCCAGCGCCACCAGTGCCCCAAGCGCTCTGAAGTGGGCATGGTCCATCACTGCTTCTGAGAGCCATCACCAGGTATGGGGAGCAACAAAAATGCTGGTTCTGCTCGTCCATGGTGTAAGGCTTTGTGTATCTCGCTGAACCACAGAGAAAAAAACACTACTGAGGGCACAAAGGAAGGCCTCAGCCCCACAGTATTTTGCACAGTGGAAGTCCTCTGTGCCAGCAGCACAACTTAAAGGTCTGGGGTCAAATCCATTTAAAGAATCCCTTTATCCATTAATTCAAGCCTTTTCAGTGCTGTTTGCAATTAAGGGATAACACATTTAATTGCTAATTGCACCAATCAGTCTTGACTTCCAAAAAGCCAAGGGAAAGTTACTTTCCCTGAATTCCACTCACATAATTGGCAGAAACAAACCAGTGTGCAGACTAAAATAGCAGAAGCAGTGGGTTCAATTGTTGGAGCCTATATGCTTCTTCAATTCCAGGCTGCTTTGATGACAACAATTCTGGCTGGATTTCTGGTTTCTTACTGCACAGTAGTTCTATACTGAAAAAAAAAAAAAAAACCAACATAAAAACAGAGAAAATTTTGCAAAGCAAATTCTTCTTTTATGAAGATACCATCCTATATTTATCCTATATTGAAAAGAGGAAGAAAAAAAAAAAAGAGAGAAAAACAAACATGTAAAAGAAAAGGAAAAAATGTTCAAGGTCTTAAACACAAGAACAAATACCCAAATCCTAGGTCTGTACGTTGTTTTGAAAATATGTGATGTAGTTCAAGTCTGGCTATAGCACAGGAAGCTAGTGAGTCTTGAGGAGAGATGCCAACGATTTTTGCAGTGAGCAATGTCATTCAAGTCTTCTGAGTGAGATGCAATCCTGACAAAAAAGCCTCACGGAGGTTCTGAGCTGTTGTTATTATTAGGCAATAGCATATGTAAGCATCCTTGACACATTGAGTTTGTCAACGCATTTCAGTCTCAGGAGGAGTCTAAATAAAATCTTTGCCTTGCATGTTCAATAATGTTCTCAAGAGGCAAGAGGAAAGGGGAGGGCAAGATTGCAGCATACAAGCTGTGGAGATCTTGGATTTTGAGTCACCCAAAGCAATAAGAATCAGCAGTGGCTTGCTTAATCTTTTATTTCCTTTCTGTAATGAGCCTGCCTCTATGAATACAGTTCTCTTGCCTCTCAGCTGTTATCTGACACCTCATAAAGCAAACACAGCTTCTAATTTTCTAATTCTAGTTTTCTTGTTAGTCTTTGTTCTGAAACCAACTCTCCTGTTGATCTAAAAAGCCAGCAGCTCTCAGCCCCATTCTGTCCTGATTATGGTCTTGTCTTTCCAGTGCAAAGACTTTCTTCAACTTGTTATGTTTTTTTCAATGCTTTATCTTCCACTCTACAAACCAGAGCATCTCTACTAAACCCTACCACATTTGCCATTCTCCCTTTTCCTTAATAAGGGAAACCTAAACTAGAAATACTGCAGGATAGTAACACTGCATCCTACAAATTGTTTGGTCTAGAGCTGATTGGGAATTTTCTTGCCAAAACTTTAAATGTAAAAAATTTTGCAGTGCAAGGACAGCCAGTAACAAATTCCACTGGCCATTGAAAACACCCACAGCAAAATTGCTTGCTGCTTCTTTTAAACAGCTTCTGGGGAAAGATACATTTTGGGAGTTGTTTCTTAAAGTCTTCAGCATACGAGCAACATTAGCTAGGTTTGTAATATCTTGTTGGAACAGCTATATTTAATAAGAACAGCCACTCTGGGTCTGACAGAGGAGCCTGTATACCCCACATCCAGGCTCCCACAGTGACAAGCAGCAGATGCCTTCAATACAGAACACGAACTGGGGAAGTACGCCATGATACCTCCCCCAGTGCAGCTTCCTTGCTTCAAACTGCCTGAAGTTTGGGCAGATCCTCAAACAAAAATATGATCTGCTGCTTAGCAGCCAAAGGAGTTTTCTTCTTTTTCTATGTTTTTGGGCACAGATAAGCCTTTGGGAATAAAGCCTTCTGTAACAGTGATTTGTACTGTTGGCTAGAAGCTGTGCAAGGAAGGACCTCTTTTGGTTCATTTGCAGCCTTCACAGATCAGTTCAAAACTGTTATTTCTTGTAGTATTTTCATAGACTCACAGAATCATTTGGTTGGAAAAGACTTTTGAGATCATCTAGTCCAACTGTACCTGTCCACTACTAAACCATATCTCTGACCACCTCATCTAACTGGCTTTTAAATACCTCCAGGGATGGTGACTCAACCACTTCCCTAGATAGCCTGTTACTGATAACCCTTTCAGTGAAGAAATTGTCCTGTTTTTCAGCTGGAACTGAGCTGGGTTTCTTTTTAGTAGCTAAAATAGTGCTGCATATTTCTTTCAGCCTGGGACTTGTTATGAGAGACGCTGGTAACACACCAGTGTTTGCATTTTTGTTGCTGGAAGTGAAGGATTTTGTGTTCTGCCAGTCTACAAGCACAAGATCTAAGGAGGTGAGGAATATTTTAATTAATGAGCTAAATTGGCATTTGGACTGCCAATGGGATATTCCATATCATATCCCATCATGTCCAGTATATTAGTGAGGGGCTTTTCCTCTTTTGTCTCTCTGGCTTTCGCTCGGGCTCTCACTCTTCCGGGGTTGCGGTTTCAGTTCGGGATTGTCGCTCCTCCGGGATCGTGATCTGGGAGCGGGTCGGGCTCGGTCAGTGGGTGGTGAGCAGTTGCACTGGGTGTCACTCATTGGCAGATTTTGTTACTACTAGCATTATCACTATTATTTTAATATTAGTATTATTTTAAGTTTTCTTTTATTTCTATTATTAAATTGTTCTTATCTCAACCTACAAGCCCCCTTATCCTTGCCTCCCAATCCTCTCCCCTATCCCATGGGGGTGTGGGCGAATGGGTGAATGGCGGTGTTGGCTGCTGGCCAAGGGCTACCTCAGTAAAACTGTTACAGAATTTTTTCCTGATATCCAATCTGAACCTCACCTGGTCCCCCATCGCCTCTCCTTCCTTGCCTATCCTGCCTGATGAGTTTATAGCCAGCCATGGCAGCACTCCAGTTATGCAAGTCGTCCCACCACCTCTCCATGATGGCAATTATATCAGAGTTTTCTTGCTGCACAATGGCTTCTAATTCTTCCTTGTTGCCCATGCTGTGTGCATTGGTGTAGATGCACTTCAGTTGGGTTACTGCTCCTGATATTCTTCTGAGTGGGATAGTCTTAGTTCCTAGGTGACTACTTGCTGTCGTTTCTAACGCATCAACCTTTGCATCTTTGCTGCCACTTGGAGGAATATCCCCCACTTCCTCTGAGGTGGCAGATGGCACAGCCTCATTAGCACACTGTCCCTCAGACACTGGAGGCCCATCCCCAGGCCTATTTCTAGCAATCCTGGTTTCATCCCCTTCCCCCATCGTTTCATCTAGTTCAAAGCTTTTTTGTGAGCCCCACTGACTTCGTGGAGTGCATCCTTTTGCCCCTTGGAGTCAGATATACTCCATCATTTGCCAGTAGGCCTGGTGCTGTGTAGGGCAACCCATGGTCAAAAACCCCAGTATTTTGCTCCTCACACCAGGCTCAGAGCCAAGTATTTATCTCCTGGCTCTTCCTATTCTTCCCCTCATCATTCCCTGTAAGAAGAATGACAAAGACCACTACCTGTGCACCCAATCCCTTCACCATTCACACCAAGGCCCTGAAGTCCCTCTTAATTGCTCTCAGGCTTCTTGTTAGGGTTTCAGTACTACCTACTTGGAAAATCAATAGTGGATAATAATCTGTGGGCCTTATCAGAGTTGGAAGTTTTCTCTCCACATCTTTAACCCAGGCCCCAGGTATGCAGCAGGCTTCCCTATGAAAAGGGTCTGGTCTGCATATCAAGCCTTCTGTTCCCTTCAGAAGGGAGTCCCCTATGACAATGACCCATCTTTTCTTCTCTACATAAGAAAGTTGAAGGGCCCTAGATTTTCCTAACAATGGCAAACTATGATGTGCAGTCAGTTTCCAACTTCATCAAATTGATGAGTAGTTTCATTTATATTCAAATCTTTCATTTTCTTTTTTGGGGGGGAATATATAGGAGGAAGTAGATTAAGTTATTTATAATACTAAACCCCCCCCCCCCTTATTTTCTTTTAAAATCTTTTTACTTAGATAAACTTCAGGATTCTAGCTGAGGAGTGAGGAATTCGAGAACGACCTAAATAGAAGTATTTTAGCACTGGTGGGTGGCCACGTACTTTAATGCAGATCTGCTCAAGTGCAAAGACCACCATGCAAAAGCTTTCTAGCCATTGCTCATTAAACAAAGCAGATGCTGATGTGGGCCAGCAGCTCTTCCATACATCATCTCTTCTACAGAACCTCAGACTGCAGTATTGGGCCTGCTCCAGACAGAGTCACATGTGTGGAAATGAAGGGAACATAAGAACATATGGAAAAATCGCATTTAAATGTGGCAAAGTAGTCCAGGGTGCATTGTAGACATTTAAGAAACCTAAGAAGTTTGTTAAGGGCACTAGGGTATTATGTAAACCCCAGAAAACACTACACTACATACACTCAGAAGGCTCTAGACTGTCCAGGGTTGTAGGCTGAAGTAAGGAGATGCAAACAGATCAAGCCAACAGCCTTACACGTCTAAAAGGCTACAGTCTAGGGAATTTCCTTTATCATCTGTTGCTCTTTGTCTGAAGCAAAACCAGAAAGGTGTTGGCTAGATTTAATTAACTGAAAAACACCTTAATATTCAATACATGTCACCTCAGCCTTCACGCAACACTAAATATCCCAGCAGACTGCCTTTGCTATCACTGTCCTTGTCCAAAACCTGGAGATTCCAATCGATTATCCCAAAATATCTGTCAAAGTACAGTTATACTTTGTTGTTGATCCCAGCAGTCATACTGAGAAACCTTAGGTGAACCCAGCAATACAGCAAATCCCACGTGCAGATGGAACAAGCCACAATGACACAAACACAAGAGACAGAACAAGCTTAACACGCAGACTTACACGTCTACACTTGGGATTTGCTTTTTACCTTCGGGCAAAATCCCAGAGAAGGCAGAGCCAAGTGTCACTCTTCCCTTGCTTCCCAGGTCAGTCAGCATACGCATGGCAGCACGTTGGAGTCAAACAACCTTACTCCCTAACACACTTGTCTCTATGGTTGCTACTAGCTCCAAGCAACTGTCACTAAAGCAAGGTTAATAATGCATGTAGCCCATTTCTGAACATACACTCTGCAAAATGCTTCAAACACAACATCACTTGTTCACTTTGGAGTGAAATAAGCAGCACCATGCCAACTACTCCATTTGGTCATGCAAGCACACAGGAAGAGACAGGAAAAAGATGTTAAGAAAATGCTCCTAACTCAAGGATCTGATATTTCCCAGTAAATGGCATTTGGACTTCAAAACAGAGAAGCAAAAAAAGCCCTGAATTAAATAGTGTTAACTTCAGTAACGTTTGGTAGAGCAGTGTGGCAAAAAATACTGGAGACATTCCAATATTTGCAGACCCAACTTTCTCCCTTTAAATTAACAAGTTAAAAAGAAAGGTAAAACACAAAGTGCAAAAACTTATTATAAATATCACATAGCAAGACTGATCAAAACTGAATCATGACTTGGTTAAATTCACTCATAATAGTTCAAACTGTAAAGCTTGTACTAGAGTGACCCAAGCCTGGGATCTCCTTCCTAACAGTACAGCAAGAAACAGTTAAAAAGCACTCCATAGCAAAGCTAATCAAAAGGAAAAAAGCTTTGCAGTGGCATAGGAGGGGTATTCAAAGGGGGGGATTACTGCTTACAGTCTTAATACGTAAGGGGCTATTTTGAGTGGCACTATCTGCTCCCTCTCTTCTCCCTCATTGTTCTCATCATGAGCAGCACAACTGAACTTAACAAGGTAGATCCAGACAAACTTGTTCATTACCTGAGAAGCCCCTTGGTCCAGCAGATCGGTCTGTCCCCTCCTGATGCACTTTCACAGTCGGGTGAAGATGATCTAAACCCATGTTGTCACCAGAAGGGTAGAGCTTCCCCCTGCCCCGTGCCAGCGTCCTGCTCCCACACACCATCTGGCTGGCCAGAACCATGAGCTGACGTACAGTTGAAAGTTAACCCTCAAAAATAAGGTTGCTGGCTAACTGGAAACAGATTAAACTCACTGCACAGCTGCCTGTAAGTCAATGCTGGCACAGAGAAAGGAACAGAAAAAAATAGGCAGGCAAAGTGCAGAAGTGATCATTTCAGAGGTGGCACAGACCTAGATGAACTTAACCTGTCACCAAACTACACCCTGAAATCAATTGCTTGTGAGGCCCTGTCTCCCAGGTGTGTTGGTTTGTGACATGTTTTGCATCAAAATGTGGTTTTGGAACAACCAGAGGCACCTACCCAAGGAAGTGGAAGACAAAGCTCCATCTTCCACCTGAATATCCCCTCAAGAAGACCTACTCAATCTCCTCTGCTCCATGCCCCATCCACACATTGCAATGATACTTAAAATTACCTGGATCCCTATTGATTAGCACTTGAAATAATTCACTGGTTTTCAACTTCTCAGACTACACAAAAGCATGAATCCTCCCTTTTTTCTGGTGCAGCTTCTCTTGAGGACATTTGAGACCACATTTAGTGGGAAGAGTCAAAGTTTTCCTTGCTCTTCATATTCTGCCTTCTCTGATTTACTTGATTTGATGTAACTGGGACATTAGGCACAGGCTACACAAGTATGTAAGACTGATGTCAGAAGGATAAATTAAATGTGAAAAATTATTATCTGAGTTGCATTTATTATCAAAAGACTATAGTTCAGTCATCAGCTAATTAACTAATGAAAGCAATGTATTGGTCCTTATGTGAAGGCAGTAGATAGAGAAGATGCAAATTAAGTTTAAGATTATACTTTTATCACACTTCAAGGCTGTAAGATTTCCACACAATGAGGTCCACAAGACATGCACAGCAGACAATTCAAACAAAAAGACAGAGAAATATTATACTTCCCCATTTCTGAAAATAAAAATAATCAGAGAACAATTATCAAAGTTTGAGCTACTTTTTCATTTTGAAAATAGAACAAAGCAAGAGTTGATGAGTGAGTTGTAAAAATGAATGATTCAAGCTATAACATGCCTCAGAGGAGGTAAACTTGAATTTAAAGCAGTTTTAGAAAAAAAGGCCACGAAGTTGCCAGCCAACCAGTAAGAGAGGTTTTGCCTCTTATTTGATTACTGAAAGTCACTAAATCTCAACTCTCCTGATGAATCACTGAGAGTGGGTTAACATAAGCCACCACTCCACAGTTTTTGTTTCTTCAAAGTTATATATTACGGTCGATAAACAAATTTTTTCTTGAGTCATCAAATAGTCAGCTGTCAGCATTAGATTTATTCTCATGTGCTGAAAAGAGAAAGAGCCACTGTCACTTAAGCCAAACAACTTAGTCCATTTTTGCCAAAGTAGACAAGAAATCTAACTTTTTCTAACAATGGAAAAGGGAAAATTTTTTAAGAGGTCATACAACACGGTTGCTTATGGTAAAAAAAAAATAAATCAATAAACCAAGATCTTTTTCAAGTACCTCATTCTCACAGCTTCCGAGAAAGCAGTAAATCATCGACACATCTGGATATCAGAGTCTGAATCTGAAGGAATCCATTTCCTTGATGATATGATTTATAGCCATTTATTACCACAGCTGGTTATCTACACCTGTTTGTCTGTGCCATCCATAGCAGTACCTAATGGACCAACAGCATCTATACAGATTCAGTTCTACAGGGGATTTTTGACAGCTGTCAATATGCTATATGGCAACAGCATTTCAAAATAAGCAAATCCTAGACAGAAGCTATCACTAGGCCCTTGCTGGGAGGGAGAGGTAGCTGTTAAACATCAAACCAGCTGCCACACAACCTGAAATACAAGAAAAAAATTATAAACATATTTACAGAAAATGTCAGTAGGGAAAAAAACCAAACCACAATCAATGGCTCAAGGCTAATGGCAACCACAGTTTTTCAAACTACATTCATATGCAATAAACAGCCTTCACAAGTGACAGCACCTGCTCTCTGGCCTTTCACAGTTTAAAAGGAAAGTAGGTCTTTCAGAGGGAATCAAGGCAAAGAGCAGAAACATCTCATAAAAGGAATAGAACAGCTTGTAGCTAACACTCTGTTAATCACTACTACACTTAAGTAGGAAAAGTTAAAAACTAGCTCTTTTGCTCCTGATACACTGACTACACCAGAACCACTTTTACCAGAACATACAATTTGACACAAGAAGTACACAACCACCCTGGGACCCAGTTCTCAAAGGTGAAAATGCATTTTCATGCAAGATGCATGTCAATGGGAACCAGGTGTGTTCAGCACCTTTCAGGCTTGGGAGCCTGACCACAGTCAGACAAGAATTATTTCTCTCTCCCACTTCTCCTTTCATCCAATTTACTCTGTAGGCGCTCTGTCAGAACTCAGCCTTGGTAGGAAACGTTCTTTCCCACAGATGATCAGCTCTTTGCAGATATTACCACCTTTGCATTGGCCTATTCTACCACTGCTCACGGAAAGAAAGGGCTCTATTCAGAAGAGCTACAAGTGAGGGAGGTCACGGAGCCTACCTCCTTGGAGATATTAAAAATTCATCTGGACAAGGCTCTGGGCAAATGGCTCCAGGTGGCCCTGCCCGAGCAGGGGTTGGACCAGATGACCTGCAGAGGTCCCTTCCAACCTCAACTGCTCTGTGATTCTGCGACATGCAACCTCCTCTCAGGCACTTGGAGAGGGATCTGTAGTTCTGAGTTAAAGAAAAAAGCTCCTGGCACCAAGTTAACTTCAGAATGGCAGTCAGAACATTTGAGGGACCCACCTGAGGTACACAGCAAGGAAATACTGCGTTCAGCCCCAGTCTTTCCCATGGCTTAAATACTGTATCAGTTTGGGATTCACAGGTTTTCTAGGTCACAGAAGATTATTTCTGAAGCAGAGCAGAAGCCATTTCAGACCTCACCTGTGAGCAGCAACAGCCTCTAATCTTTGTAGAGTAGCAACACTACCTAAGCATCTTGTCTGCGCTGCAAGACTTCCATGCACCTGACAGTCAGAGAACACTCAAATCCATACCATCCCAGTTCCTAAAGGTACTGGGATTTTGCAGTTGTTTAGGGGGAGGAAGCCTACCAGAAGCCACATCGTTGGACCAGAGTTGTGCTTGTTCTCATGGATGAAAGAAACCAGCAATGTTTTTGCATAGACAGGAAGAGCCGTTCCCACTTCAGCGTCATTAGAGCACCGTGCTGAGGAGGAGATGGATGTCTGGTTCATGTCAGGTCTCTCATTTCACATAGATAAATGTCATAATGACCAACCAATCCCACAGCCTTGGGGACAGGATACCACATGAATTAGAAAAGATGAGAATGAAAACAGAATATTATTAAACAAGCAATAGTAATACAGGAGAATACGAATTACGTAACACATAGTTTGTTAACTACTTACAGGCAAACCTACTGAAAAAGACATGAAAAATGTTAAACAATGGTATGTTTTTGCAATTTCTAAACTCTACATTTAAAATTCACCTAAATGCAAGCCAAATACAATCTCCTCAATGTATCAAATCCTAAGTTTGTCACTAATAATGAACAGTATAAATTAAATCTTGACTCCATAAAATGTTCATTCTTTTATTTAGCAATGGCCATAAAGAAACATCGTGCTACTAAAGGTAGCAAGATTTATTTTTGAGGATGGTAATACAAAGATGCTGCTCTAGAAGCAATTGTAACATTTACCAAAGGCGCCCATAGATTTTTATTTCCAGACAGGAAGATTATGACTATGTAGTCAGGGCTGCTATGAAGCACCAATGACAGACAAAACAATGTCTGCATCAAAGCCCTAGATTCCTGTTCAGACACTGTCTTACTTTTAGAGGGCTGTCTTGATTTACAGTTTTTATATCACATTGCTACATTCTTGTGTGACACAATGGCTATTAGCCCTTTCTGTTAAATATGAATGAATATAAATAAACAGTGTGCATAAACAGTGTGTTGGTGTATACATATACGTGGATTGTGAAAATGTCTATGAATTCAGAAGTCTTGCATCTTTGAGGAGAATCAATTTTGCTTACACTGAAAGCCTACTTGAAGACTCCTCCTCTTCTTCCCCCTCAATGAACAAATCAAACCCAAACTTCTTGTTACCTGTTTGCAAGGATCTTATCATCTGGGCCAATATTCTGATTTCAATTTCTTTGTAAAAGCTGGATCACATCTTCAGAACATGGGCTCAGCCCAAGTCCTGGATAAATACGCCTCCATTAGGGTACTGTACCTCATAAATCAGCATTTTCATTGCCATTAAGACATCTGTGAAACCTTAGAGGACAGAAAAAGATTTATTTCCTAGAAATGTAACTGCAGAATCAGTCTTTGCCTGGCTATGGCAAGAATTTACACTGAAACAGCAGTAATCTTGCCACAAGTGGACTAGGTGTGGGCTTAGGGCTCCAAGTAACATCCTTTGGGTTGGACCACGAGCTGCATTTAAACTCCCGGCTTTCCAGAACTGAAGGTGAGATCAGTCTTCATGTACAGGTATGGTGGGTTAGCCCTGACTAACAGCCAAACACCCATACAGCTGCTTGTTCCCTCCCTCCCCACAACAGAACCTATTTACAGGGGAGCAAGACAAAAAAAGACACTGAAACAACACTTTTCCTCCCCCGTTCCCACACTCAGCCTCCTTTCTTCCCTCCTGCCTCCGTGACCCACCCCAAGTGGCACAGGAGTAGATGAGGATGGGGGATTACAGTCAGTACACAGCAGTTGTTCTTGGCTGCTCCTTCCTCCTCACGTCTTTCTTTTGCTCTGGCATGGGCTCTCCATGGGCTGCAGTTCCTGACAGGAAAGTATACTCCAGCATAGGCCCTCCACAGGCTGTGGTCAGTATCTGCTCCGACACCTGGAGCACTCCCTCCTCCAGCCTTGGTGTTTCCTCTGTTGTTTGTCACTCTTCTTCTTCCTTCCTTCTCTGCTTGTCCAGCATTTTCTGACCTTTCTTGAATAAGAGGCTCCACCAGCTTGGCCAGTGGGCTCAGCTGTGTCCTGACACTGGTCCATTCGAACCAGCTGTTTCCAGCATGGCACAGCCCCTGGCCCCTTCTCATGGAGGCCACCCCTGAAGCCCCCAGATGCCAACAAATTTGTCACAGACACCCAATACACCAGGAGGCACCAGCACACCAATACTAAATGGCACATGTCGCATCTGCACAACATGGTCCCACCCAGCACGGAGAAACGAGAGCAGCGGAGCCAGCAGCACCCTTGCAGCAGCACGGGGCAGAGGGAGGCAGCACCACACTGCCGGTTTTTGCACCAGCTGCCTGTAAACACATGTTTTTGGGTGTTTTGGTACATACCAGTTCAAGCATTTGTTTCTGAGATCTGTCATTTGTGAGGAACTGCAAACATGGGCAGAGCATGAGGGTTTACTACAGAAAGCCTTCTAGGAAAGAGATGAGTGAGAACAAAGAGATCAGGTTTGTTGTTATTTGGACAGAACATCCTTGCTGGTTTCAAAAACCTGTAACTCAGAGAAACCCAGCCTGTGCAGACAGCAGAAAAACAGAAATGAGCTGGTGAATCTGTAGTCAGGAAGGGGAGGAAATATTGTTTCAAAAAATATAAAGCATCTTACAAGAGTTTTAATACAGTCTTTGCAAACTTATTTGCACTTCAGTAGAGAACATGCAAGGATTTCATTTTAATGCACTTTAATGCTTTTGAAGTGACACAGGGTGGAGCCACCAGGAATGCCTGTCACCACACTGAAAGCAGATGCCTAATTGTGCAAATTACATTTATCATCAGTACGTGGAATAAACCCCCTTTCAGTATCATCTGTCATAAGGAACACGGAGCTCCACTGAAGCTTTTGAAGGCATCAGTGCTTCACCAGGCAAAACTTGGTGAAGCACTGATGCCTTCACTGATGGTGAAGCTATATACAGCATCTACTTGATGGGAAACCCTCTCTTCTTGAGATGGTCAAATATTCTGCATCACAGCAAAAGAAAAATCTCCAAAACTGAGAAACAAGTTTGAGATGAAGGAGACTGATGGAAGGACAGCTCTGTATCCTAGAGGATTAGACAACACGCTTCTTAGAGAATTTTCTTAGTCACAAGAAAATACCAAACAATAAGCTTAAGTCCACCCTGCTTTTCAATATTATGCAACATCTGGGGACATTTCAGGCAGCCAACTTGTGAAATGAAATAAAAAGGAAGAATTACTGGTCCAGGATTGAATCATTAACATGTTTGCAGCTGGAATCCAAATGATTACTCTGATCACCTTGAGCACCTTTGTAGGACTTGAGCAAAAGTCAGGCCACAAAATTCTGCACTTCTGAAGACTGGGCAATTTTCAAAAGTATAAAAATACTCAGGGAAAAATAATCTGTTCAGTTGTCCACAGGCAAACTATGATTTGGTAATCTTAAAACAAATAAACAAGCAAAACTCTCAAAAAAACCCAAACAAAAAAGGCCCCCTCCATTTTCTAGCTGTATTCACTCTCTCTCAAGAAAATCCAAACGAGATATTCTTGCACCAGTTGCCTGGAAGGCATTATCACTTGCTCTGCCCTACTTTCCCCCCCGGCCCTCTCAAACAATGCCCCCAGGTTTTTCTTCTTTATTCACATTATGATTTTGTTCAGCAGGGCTACTACTGCTCCAGCAAATTCAAATAGCACTCTTGTTCCTCAGTCAAAACTGATAAAGTATCTAATTAATTTAAGCTCAAGGAAAACTGAATAATCAGTGTCAGTGATGTTCTGGAGAGCACCCAAGCAGGAGGTCATCTAAATCCAGTCATACAGAATATAACCCTTCTAGTCCTCCTCACTGCAACTCCCTACTGATCGGTGTTCATGGAAACACGGACACATCTTCTTCCACTGTACAGCCTGATGGGAACCAAAGACACCCAACACTTGGATCACTGACTTCTATCAGCACTGAAATATAATTTCAAGAAAAAACACACAGAACCCCATAACATTTACTTCTAAATACTTTTTCTTTACTATCTGGCTGGAAGTCACAGTGAACTTTCTTTCTTCTTCATTTTTAAATCATCAGTAGTATAAGCAAGCAGCTTCACAGCTTTGGGCTCAGCAAGAACAGGATGAGCACTGGATACAATTTCAGGCTCTTTGTGGCATATATTTAATCCTCGATATGTAGGTCTTGGCATCCAAAGTCAAACAACTTTTCTGAAATTAGGCCCTGGAGAGAAGGAGCCAAAGAGCAAGACAGAACAAGCTGAAGGTTTCATCAGCACAAAACCAGTGGTGGGTGAAGGTGGGGTTTTGAGCAGTGTGCTATTTTCTTCTAAACATCTGCTAAGACTGAGGGCACTGATTGAACACAACTGTGTTTGAATGGCTGCTCTGACTACGTAATTAGTCCTACAGTTGCTGCATGCAGGTGTTTCATTAGCAAGGTCCCGCTAGCTACATGTTTTTATTAGACTGGCTTTTTCCTTCCGTGGCCTTTCACTGATGTGCGTTCACACTTGATGGGGATGGTACCCTTGAGAGAGTTTATTTTTGATCTTCAAGCTTTAATTCAGCCACCCAAAGCAAGTGGAGTGAAACACAAGCAGTCACAGGCACACAGGCGCCCCGGGCTGAGCGCTCCGATGAGAGCAAACAGACCGTGCAAAGGACGGTAACTCCCTAGGGCACGTCCTGAGGGAGACGGGGATCCCCTTTAACTCCTGTCTCCCATCACCTTGAACCAGGCAAGCCAAGATCAGGAATACAATTCTCACCCATTCAGGGCAGCACCTAAACCATGTGCACTCTGCCATTTAAAAGCCATTTCAAAAATTTAGTTTTAATTTCACTTTCAATTGAAACCTCCAGAAGGACAAACTACACCAAAAAAATCTTTGCTAGTCCCCATACAAGCAGCTTAAACATACAATCCTTTGTTTTACTGCTTTAAACAGTCTCTTGAGTGTCTTTAAAAATCTTGGAGTTCCTTAAACAACCATTTGCAGTCAGCTTCACATTTCTTTGCAGGAAGCACAAAATCCCTGTTTCTGTGTTGTGAATAAAACAATCTTCATGCTGAGACTGACAACTAATGGTTAAAGACTGGCAGAACCATCTTCACTTTCACAGCAAAAATAACCAATTGTTTATGTGGTTTGTTCCTCTCTCCTCAGGAAGGCAGGTGATCAGAAAGAAACAGAGCTTAGATTTGGGCCAATGGAGTAAGCAATATTCTTAAATGCTTCTGCAAATGAAATCCAATGTTCACTAGCATCTGTTATGGCTCTTTATTTGCCCATCTCTCCTTCCTTATTTTGTACAAATGCTGCCAGTGACCACAATGGAATTTCTGAGAGCCTTCCTCAGGGATTTATTCCCAAGACCAGCAGCAGCGCGCTTCCCTGAAGACAGCACTAAACCCATCACTTCCATCAGAAGTACAACACACATTTTATAAAGACATTTTAGTCTGTCCTTAAATGATGGCAGATCCATCACATCCAACAGTAAATTGTCTCCTTAATTACCTTCACTGTTAATCTTGTGGCTTAATCTTGTGCCACACACACAGTCCCAAAAATCTAATGCAAGAAATGGCACCTCAGCATGATGTTATCCCCTGAACCAGCCCCCTCACTGCTACAGGCTGAATGCTAAACTTCAGTCCCAGCAATCTCCTCCTTCTGCACAGATTCGGCAAAATTGAGCACCAGTCTGGTAAGAAGCATTCAAGCTCTTCCACAGTTTGCAAGCTGGCCAAACAGCTATTCCTGCTCTCCCACGTGAAGGCAACAGATCAGGTGGAAAAGCCCAATGGATCAGATCTGGCTCATAGATGCTCCTGCTCACCTCCATAAAGAAGGGACAGAATAAAGTAGCTATCTTGCTGCTGGAGATGCCACTGGTGTGACCATTCCCACAGGGGAAATACCACAAGGAGCAAGATGTCCCCTGAGCACATCAGACACTAATGCTGACACTCAGCTTGCCCTTCCCCACCTTTAAAAGCATTTACAGTTACACACTCTTCTTACCATGTGGACAAGAACACTGGAGACATTTTTATCAAAGGAAGGCTCTTAGTCAAGACTAGCTCTTTATCTAAAGGATGTGACTTAATCAAATCAGTGGGAATTAATCCACGGAAGCCTTACAAACTGAGCTATAGAGGAAGCCAGACCTGCCAACTTGGTGCCTCTGTCACTGGTGTGAAGTTGGACACAGAGCTCTGAGCACCTGAAGCCTGTGATGGATGGACACCTTACCTACACCCCATCCCCACTGCTGGCAGCTTCAGGGTGTCCTGGGATGCCAGACACAGAAGGCTCTTCTCCTGGCTGCCATGGTTTGGCGCTCAGAGTTCTCAGGTAGAGATGGTTAAGGAAAGCTGGGGTGTAAGTCTCCTCTCAACAGCCATGACATTGTATCCAAAAGCTGTTCACTCAAAATCTTCTGCTAGAACTATCCTAACCATAAAATAAACAAACCCCACAAATTTGTGTATAGTGCTGGCTTTACAAAACTGCAGCAGAAGCACTGAAGGCTGCAGCTTTTGTTGTACTCCAGCAACACACGAACATCACCTGCTGCCAGAAAGGGCAGCGTACCTGTGCATGATTACTCCCATGAGGCTAAACCATATGCTGCCACAGGTTTGCTCCACCCTTGCTACCCAAATTTGCAGACATACACAAGATATATATGAAATGCATTTGTAGAAATGTCAGGATTAATTCCACAGAGTGCACATGAGTAGTGTTGGGTTTACAGCTCAGAGGAGCCCAGAAAGTACTTTGTGTCTCCTCTTGTTTCAGTGCCAGCCTTTGCCCTCAGAGGGATGTCCAGGCAGAGTCATCGACCAGAGGAGTGTGCTTGCAGAGGTCCAAAATAGGAGGCCCTTACACCACCCCTGTACCCAGAGAGCATAAGCTGTCCACAGACAAGACTGAGAGCGGCATCAGACACAATGTGCCTGAAATTGCGTTCTGTTGCAATAAGCTGCACAAGAAGAGATCTGCCCATGGAGTACAGCAGGAAATCTGAGCTATCAAAGGGCTGAGCAAGGCTCACCCAGACGACCTCTCATCCATGTATGTGGTCGCTTTCTTAATGTAAGGATTTTATGTGACCTCCATCTCTCCCAATGAAAGCAACATCTCTATCCACAAAGCAAGACCCTTGTTTTTGTTCATCAAGATTTCAGAAACAAAAATACAGGTCTGAGCAATTATCCTTGGAGAAAAAGCAACAGCAAAACTGGAATGCATTAGCCATAAATGAGGCAATTAAGTCTACCCTTGGCTAACCTGGCAGGTCAATGGTACAAACAGTATGCCAGGAGTTATTTGGGTCCTATAGATGCCCTTTAAAAAGCCAATTATCTGGAAATGAGTGATTCTGTCAGATGACAATATATCAGTCCTTCAGAAAGTGCTGGGAGGGCACTGGTGGGGCCGGGGCGGGGGGGTGGTCTCTCTGCCTGGCCCGCATGCAGCTTTCCAGTATAATTGAACAGCTCTCACTGTTCAGAGGAAGGCAAAGGATTCTTTCAGTGGAAGGTCTTTAGAATTAATTACACTGGCTTTTATCAGGGAACGGTAAGGCACGTCTGCTTGGATGCTACGTCAACATACACGTAGGTTTTTAAGAGGTATGAAAAAAGTATAAAATCAAAACAAAAAAGAGAGGGGATGCAGCAAGCTGAATAAGAGTGCCAATTCTTTCAAAAATGCCAGGAGGAAATGAAACACAACTAACTGAGCTTGAGTTACTAAAAAAAGCAAGCACTGAGACAGCTGCCAGGGCACATACACAGACCATGGCTACAAAGCAGGAAGGACAGGCATGCCCATCCTTGGACAGGTGGGGAGGGGGAAAGGAGGGCCTTGATTGCAGTTTGGCTTTCAAAACTAAACAGGCTATTTCAGAAAGAGCCAACACATTAATCCCACCCCAGGGACCTCTCCAGGTGACATGGCTGGCCTCACAGCAGGTGTCTTCACCAAGAGATTCCAGGTCCAAATATAAAATTGGGCTCAATCATTTTACCTCAGTCCTATTTTTTTTTTCCTTTCTAAGTATGTGAAACAAACTAAACCCAGGGAAGTGTTACAAATTATGGTTCAGCTACAGCTCTGACCCAAAACTACACTGCTCCTCTCAGACACAGCAAGGGGGAACCAGGAAAACCTGAAATGAAGGCAAGGAAGGATGTTTACCTCCCATCTTGTATCATGTCTACTGCTCTCTTCTCTCCCTCCTGTCCAACTTACTCCTGTCTTGCCCTATTGCCTTGAGCATCCATCCCATTTGTCCTTCACTTTCACTTTCCAGTATCCTTAAGCAAAAGAGGCTGTAAAAGTGTACCAGGAAGAATGACGATGAAATGCAACCACCAGCAAGAAAGGAGCAGGACAAAATCACTACCTGCAGCCCGTGCCAGCAGGAAGTGAAACCCTGGAGATGAACCAAAGCTTCACAGAGAGAGCCTTTTAAAGCTCAGCCTTCAGGCTGGCCTGGCCAAATGCTCTGGAAGGCAGACCTCTAAATATTACATCTGTGAATCGAGATAAGCCCTAGGGCCCACCCAGGCAATTTCCACTGAACTGATGGGGTTGCTCACAGTCATAAGCACCATAGTTATTCACACTGTGCTGGCCACCTTCCTGCACCTTCCCAGCTCCAAAGGGTGAGCAGTCTGTAGTCTACAATCTCTGCCAGGGATTCATCCCTGCTGCTCTGATTACATCACTGTAATGCATAAAATCAGCACTATTTTTAACCAGTGCAATACAAAAGGGATCTGCAAATGAGCAGTATGGATACTACCTGCAGGACACAGGCTACTTCAATGCAGTATGCAAGCACTGCAGGAACAGCAATATCTTCTGCACAGTCAGGAATGACACTGCTAATCAATCCAGGAAAGGCCACAAGGATGATCCGAGGGCTGGAGCACCTCTCCTATGAGGACAGGCTGAGAGAGTTGGGGCTGTTCAGCCTGGAGAAGAGAAGGCTCCGGGGAGATCTTATAGCGGCCTTCCAGTACCTGAAGGGGCTACAGGAAAGCTGCGGAGGGACTTTTTACAAAGGCTGGTAGTTGTAGAACAAGGGGCAATGGCTTTAAACTGGAAGAGGGGAGGTTTAGATTGGATGTTAGGAAGAAATTCTTCAATGTGAGGGTGGTGAGACACTGGAACAGGTTGCCCAGAGAAGCTGTGGCTGCCCCTCCCTGGAAGTGTTCAAGGCCAGGCTGGATGAGGCTTTGAGCAACCTGGTCTAGAGGAAGGTGTCCCTGCTGATGGCAGGGGGGTTGGAACTAGGTGATCTTTAAGGTCCCCTCCAACCCCAACCATTCTGTGATTCTATGATTCTATGACACTGTCTGCACTAGCACCAGGATGCAGGCCAGCTGGACCGCAGCACACATCCGTAGGATATTGCGGCTGCTTGTTCTGAGGCAGGCCCTGACTACCTGCACTGCTCTTGAAGACTCATCTTCTCCAGACCACTTCGTCAATTTGTGCAGAATGACAGGTTGGTTCACTCTGGCTCTAGTGACACACAAGATCCACAGCACATGAAAAGCCACTGATGCAGGAAGAACATGATGCTATCTGGGGTTAGGAAACTAAGTACAAAAGCACTGTTGCTAGTGTTGGCTCCTGCCCTTGTGTGTACTTGTCTTCACAGTCCAACAAGAGAGAATATGAAAATCCATAAAACATCAGCAGAGAGCAGGGAGCAATTGGAAAACATGAGATCATAAAACAGTGAAGTACTGCAAAATCATTATATGCTTAACTCTGACACACAGGCTCCAGCTTTGGAAAACAAAACGTGACTGTCACAGCACCCAATGAAAGCAAAACAAGCAGCAAAACTAACCACATCCAGCAGCTCTGTAACTATCCCACACACCCCCACTCCCCAAAACCCTTTAATTAAGATTTATTAGTTTCTCACCCCAAATTTAGATCTGCAACAGCAGACTATTTTCTCCCAGGCATCCTTTACAGCACACTTCACTCACCCCCCAACAGCCACTGGTCTGTAAGAGCAGCTGCTCTGTATGCCAGCCTGTTACACAGGTGAGCTGAAGAAAAAGCATCTCCTGGGGTGCTGCACATTTGATGAGCTGGGATCTCTTAACAGAAGTAAATTTACAAATTTTATATTTATTAGAGCTCTCAATATAAGCAAGTGAAATGCATGGACCATTAGTTAAGCTGCTTTTTTGGTTGATTACTCTATGTTATCAGAACTCCCTATGGTGATCTGACGACACATTACCCGATGTTTAATGGAGTAACTGTTGGTGTACTTGATCTGACAATCCTAGAGCTTTTCTTTTCTAAGAAAAAATATCTTGAGAATAAGTGACCCTGTGGTCCTTTCAATGAATTGTAATACAAAGAGTACACTGAGTTCTTCTCAGCAACACCAGTCTGCTCTGTTATTAACTTCCCACTCAGTTCACTTAATGTGTGCCCCACTGACGCTGGACCTAGCAGCTTGTTTCTTACAAGTGCTTAAACAAAGTCCTACTAATTCATCTCTGTTCCTATTGCTATCTTTTTTCCATTTCATTAACTGCTTAGGTCTGGTTTTCCTCCCCATTTATGTTATCGCGGTGGTAGTTTTCATATACCTCAAGCCACCTCCTGTTCAATAATCACCAAGTCTCAATGCTGCTACCGGCTCCATGTTGACTCAGTCCTGCTGAGACAGCCCAGAACTGGGTCTGTTCACACTACAGCCTGGATGCGTGCTGCCACCGACTTATAATGGGAAAAGCATCAGTACAGAGTAAAAAACTTACGATCTCTACTTAGCACTTTTGAAATCAATAAGAGCTCTTGCTTAGATCTGACCTTTAGCCAAGCAACACAGGACAACAACAAAACAATCCCAAAGCCCTCAGATTACTAACAAGCAGTGCTAGTAAATCTCAAAAGCCTAAGAGACACTTTTCAGAAAATGAAAGCAAATGTGGAGGGTAGATCCAGCCTAAGTCTTTGGCATCAGTATAACACTGCACTGCAAGCTCAGCCAAGCAGACTTGCTTATTTGCAGATGACATCTTGTAAGTCAGCTCCTTCTGCCATTTAAGCTTTACCCGTTTCATGGAACTGACTGAAGCTGGAAGCCTGAGATAAAAGGAAGAAGGGGTTTTCCTTGGAAAATAAAAGTTGTGTTTGATTCTACCTCAAATTTGTGACTTCTTCAGCACCTGGGAATAAATCCTGTCCTCCTAAAGTCATAGCAAGAGTTTCACTGACAAGCACCAGAAAGATGGCATTCACAGGGCTGTCTTCACACACTTGTCTTGTAGTCTGAGATTTCTCCTCTCCATTCTGCATTCAGTTCAGCTTCACTTTGTGTGGCAAAAGTGACCACAACAGTTCAGACACACCAGTGGTCTTGTGGTTGCACGTTAGTGTCCAGCCACAGTTCTCACTAGATATTGTACAGAGATAAGCTTGATCTCTGCTTCTTCCAAAGACTAACTTTTCAGCCCTCCTACCACCGATTCCTGAAATCAATCTTTGCCCGCAGTGCATGCCTCCACTCCTATTTTTCCAGGGCTTCACTTGATGTTCAGGACCCTGCGGACCTCCAGCATCATCTCTCTCTGCTGATTCTACCCACACACGGCCAGTGCCTGCTGCCTCCTCTTTCAGAGCCTGGAGAAGTCATCCTTCTCAGAGACATTTCTTCAGCACCACTGTCTGTCTAAACTTACCATCTCATGTTTAACTATCTGAATTCTCTCAAAACATCCTCTATGCTGCTCTTTCTTACAATCCACCATAAATGTTTTTCTCCCATTTTGTCCAGTTCCTTAGTCTTGCCTGCACAGGCACCTGACCATATCTACACTGACCATACAGTCTTTCACACTAATTTAATCGATTCTCTCTGCATATTGTTCTTTCACAGTTCATTTATCCTATTTCTATGTTTTTAACCTCTGGTTCCGGCCATTATCAATCCAAATAATTTTTTCCCCTCCTTTCAACAGTTTAAAATATTGTTTGTTGATTAATTACACGTTGTTCTCAGTTGCTTTTGGCCAAAGACTCAACAGGTCAGAATCAGCACATTGTAATATCATAGCCTACCCCCTCTTTCCTAGCTAATTAACAGGACTTCTTGCCACCGCCCTTTCAGTGTACCAATGCCATTCTCCATGGCAATTAATGCTTATTTGTGAAGAACTCCTACTGCTTAAACTTCAGGAGGATCGTGTGTGCAGTCAGCACAAGTGAATCCTTCAGTCCACCATACAAATATGCCAGAAGGTACAAGGACATTGGTGTTAAACACATCCACAAGCAAACAGGTTCAACCTCTCCCTGGAAATCCCACAGCTTCAGGAGAACAGGTACCAAGCATTCCAGTCACCCTAAAGCGTTAAAGACATCACAGCGATGGGTAGCAGGATGTACCTCAAGTACCAGGAGGGAGAAAACTGTGGGAAAGAGGAACAGCATCAAACATAGAAACCACTTTATCTGAAAGACTCTTAATCAAAGCAACTCTGAAGAGTAAACCCCACAAACCACAATGTTCCTTCAATATAATGACCCTGGTAACAATTAGACTAAAGGGAAATTCTTGATACAACATTCGAGTTTGGAACTGTAACGAACATTTGCACTTAGGTCTGTGCTAACCCAGGTTGCTTGCGTTCATACAGAAAAAGTAATCAAGGAATTACTCCTATTCATCTGTTTGGGTTATTCTTGTCTCACAGTGCTGGAACAGACATCGAATTCCCTATTCATTTTTTCACAACCAAATGATTGCCAGTTTGTTTCCACACTCAAACCGGAAATAAAAACAAGGAACCCACACACACCCTGTGCAGTCTCTACAAAGTCACTCTTTTTCTCAGAAGAAGTTACAGTAACATGGACCTTCGGAGGCAGAGACTCAGCAAACAAAAAAAGCAAGGATTATGATCTCCTTTCTATTTGATGTCCTGGAAAGGCAGTCCAAAGGGTTTGTTTTGTTCACTGTAAGACTTCTTTTGTTTAGCACTTCTGTCAGCAAAATTTAGTGATGTCAGAAATGTTCCAACTTTTCCTCAAAATAGCCCAGAAATACCATATAGGAAACCAGGTTCTGAATGTTTAGCAGCTTTTCTTCCGTTTGCCAGCATTTTAAGATAAATCTATTTCGTAGACAACCTACAAAAGAGAACTATAAATAGCCTTAAAAGAACCATGCTGCCCCTGCTAACTAGGTTCATTTGCTTAGAATGTATGAACCTACTAGTACTCTGGTCCTTCATTAAAAATGGGGTAGGCAAGATTGCTTTCATATTTCAAAATTAACAGAAGCCAAAATTCTAGATGTCATTCTAATACATCTTAGAAGAGTAACAAAATGTCCAACACTTTTGCCCTTTTGCAAATGATTACATCAGTCACTTAGGAGCTGCACCAGCATTTCCAAATGCCTTCTCTACAACTGGAAGTTTCAATTAAATTAGTTATTAAACCAAATTAATTAAAGTTGCACAATTTCTATACAGATACACTTGGTTTTGTTCAAAGGAGTCTTACTTGCTTTCAGTCTTCTTTCTAATCAACCTAAGCAAAATCAATATGAGAGTTGATAAAGCCTGTTGGTAGTTGAAGGATGAATTCCAAGTCATTTAGTTACAGTTAATTTGGAAAAACTTGCTCTACTACACATAGGCTACCCAAAGTGCCATTTGCTCTTATCTGAGAATCGATCGTTTGATCCCTTCACTCTGCAGTATTAAATGACTAATTAATGTTTTCCAGGTATCATTTTAAGTGATAAAAAGGAGAACTCAGACCATAACAACTTGACAGAGCTTGAGGAAAACCTCTTGTCACACAAAATGGCCACAGATGTTAAGCCACTGCTGTAAGCTGTCATGAGCTGCTCCATACAAGGCCTAACACGAAAAGCTTTGCTGTAGTTTTGACTCATTCTCCTTCTCTTCCCACCCACATCTCACTAGCTTTTCTAAGTGTTTTTCATTTAGTTCTTCCATTCAACAGTTCCTTCAGGTTTTTCTTGTGTCTCCTACATTCACTCCTTATCTCCTTCAAATCCTCTCTTGTCCTTGTCTCCCTTTGTCTCCTGCCTTCTCACAGTTCCCTCCCCATTTTTTCCTCTCCAAGACCATTCCCAGGCACTTTTAAATGTGACTGCTCAGTAGTCAAGCAGAAAGGGAAAATCCATGCATCAAGGGAACCTTACTGCTTAGGCCTAACGTGAAATAAGAGTGACATGGGAGCAATTAGAATGCAATTTTATGTAATAAGATGATTTATTCATTAGTACAAGGCAGGGATAAAAGCTTACAGCTGATGAGAGAAGGTTTGTTACAGCTGTCAGTTCCACCAGCAAAATGTATTAGTCATTTAATTTCTTTTTTTTTTTTTTTTTAGACACCAAAAGCATCTTATAATTACGTGTATGTGCACTGCCTTATAGAAGGAGGCTTTGCACAGAGTTCTTTATTTTCATAATGAAACAGCAACAATTAAAGTGTCATGAGATGATTGGCCTGTCAGTGAGTTTGATTGACCCACGTATTACCAAAAACCATATATTTTTTAAAAAACATAATAGTAAGATCTTGGACTCAAAATATCTATCTACTTCTCCATAGTAGGAAGGTTAATAAGCACCAGGTACTTCAAGCACACTCTTAGCCAAGAGATCTATACAAAAATTCAGATGGTTTCTTTCCAAGGACAACAGCATTAACTTCTCATTTATTTCGTGCTTTCAAAGCAATTTCAACATAAAAGTCTGAGTGACAACATCTAAAGCACTTTTAAAGTTGTCCTTCCAACCAACATAAGTTCCAGCAAAGGATCACCATAAATAACATCTGCACCACTGATGGCATGTGGACCAGAATGAGAACCTCAAGGCTTTAGTTCATCATCTCATACACCAGCCACAAAGCCTGAGACGCTGTAGAAAGTAAAGAGCACTCAGCTCTATCTCAGTGATCATGACAGGAGAGCACAGTTCCCTCTTCGCTGTAGCTCCTACGTAGAATTCACGTTGCATGGGAGCACTGAAAGCCTGCCCCATTCCTATCTGCTGGAGAACAACAGGAACATTTGGACCTCAGCAAAACCATACCTGAACACACAGACTCGGCACACACTGGGACTGAACTGGCAGGAAAAATGGGCAGAAAGGACCCTTGCCCAGTATTATGTCTCCTGGGTCATTCTACGCTTCCCCTACTTTTTCCCACCTGCCCTCTGAGAACTTTATGTTCTTTAGAATACAAAATGATGGGCTAAGCACCAAAGGGTGCTTATCACAGCAGTGCTGGTGATGGTTCACTTTAAGCAAGATTCTCAATGTGTATAAAGCAGCCACTGTTCCTGCTATTCACCACTCAGCAGAAGAGTGGAGAGCATGAACATCACCATTTCATTGATATGGGGGGTTTTATCTGCTTTTACATGTCAAATCTCAGTAATTATATTAGCATGTGTGGTCCTGTTAACACTTCAGAGAATGAGATTAAATCCCTAGGCCCCAACCTGCAATGGAAAGGAAGCAAACAGTGATTTGTGGAATAGACTAAAGCTGTTGGGAAAGACAACATACAATGAAAAGCATGAGGCCTCAGACAAAAAAAAAAGCAAGGAAAACCAAGGAAGACTACGTTCTATTTGTGGATTTTTCAGTACAAGAAGGCCAAGTTGGTAACCTCATGTTGGATGTGTTTTGGACTGCTTTGTTGTCCGACCTAAATAAATTGTTAAGAACATAATCTCACCTTCAAAAGAAGAGTGTGAAGTCTAACTCGATCAGCAGAGCAGGAGCTGCATTTGCAAAGAGAGCTGTGATAGGTGGGTTATAGTAAAAAAAAAAAAAAAAAAAAAAGACAAACAACTTAAACATCTTAATTCTGTTTAAAACAACTCAAATTATCAGATTCTATCCTTAAACATGCTTTCTCCATGCTCCTTTTGTGAAAGAAAGGTGTCAGAAAAAGCAACTCTAAAAAGAAAATACTACTATGTTGCTTCTGCTACAAATCCCATTCACAGCACCCTGTTCTGCAAGGAGACCTCATCCCACACTGGAAGGAAATAATCCACCACTGTAACACTGACCTTCCGACACTGTTCGAGCAGAAGGTACACACAGTGGTGGAAGGGACACCTGCCTCTATGTCAAATACAGAAGTATTTGAAGTAATACAGAAGTAATACATAGAAAGAAATAGTGAGGACTAGTCATAAAGCACACAAGACACTTTGTTCTGTACTTTATGAGAAAGCACCAATTAAAGAAGGGAAGGCAGGAGTGCAACATGGGAACAGACCAATGCTTTGCACAGACCACAATGAGCAATGTGACCAACAGCCCAGGTGGTCTACAGGGAAGAGATTTCTCAGAAAAATTGCCACTTTCATTTCAGTTTGGAACTACCTTTCATCACGGCTGACTCCACTCATCACTTAGAACAGCACATCCAGTACGTCCTTACAGGGCAGTGTGCTATTTAGAGATGGAAAAGTGTTCACTCACATAGCTGACTAGAGGCTTTGTCCTGACACAGTGACACTACCTAGAAGTTCATCCAGGCACATCCTAAAACCTCGTGCCAATGCACGGCTGACACTCCCCTTGCAGCAGCTGTGTCAGGTGTCTTCCACTCTTCTGTGCAGACTCTACAGCAGTCTCCCAGTTACAATGAAAACAGTGGCTCCTTCTCAGTAAAACTGTGATGAGATTTTAACTTTAAAATAATAGCAAGTCTGCCCTCACTTTCAACAGTACAGCTACTTGCTTACACTCTCTAACCAGCTTTAATCTCTCATTTTTCCTCCTATTTGCTTGGTTTTAGCTTACAGTGACATATCTTTCTAAACAATTCCCAGATATATTTTCTAGTTCCTACATTCTTCTCCAAAAACCTCTATTTGACACTAAGTCTCACAGTGCCCTGGCCAGGACATAATACAAGCACTCAGAAGTGATTACACAAGACCATATCCCTCAAATACTAAATGGCAGGTTTGTACCTTAATTTCACTTTCAGATCCTCCTTCTGGAGAGGAAAGAGCCAGGGATGTGTGCAAGCTGGAGGAGCGGACCAGGCTCTCCACCCGAAAGCACCAACTGATGGCTGTAAAAACATATTAGAGAAAATCTAAGTGGGAAGGATCTGCTCCACTGCCTCAGCGCCCAGCAAAGGGAATATTCAATGGACCTAAGGCTAGAACCTCAGAAGCTGTAAAAAGCAGACACTTTTCTCCATCCAATCTCAGCTGTTACCAAAGATAACTGAAGACAGATACAGTATTAGACACAACTCCCAGTGAGCTGAAAACCAGGAATTAAGTGCCTGCTGTTACCACAACTCCTGAACAAGTTTCATTAGGATGCCATGGGATTCTCATTCCACAAACAGTTATGACTTTGTGGGGTTTTTTTGGTTCCCCTTAAGAGCAGGGTCCTAGAACCAAGATTTGTCACACAAGACCTGAATATCTCAACTGGAAGCCAGTGCGTTTCCATTGGTTTGGCACAGAAATGAGATATGCCTCCAAAGCAGCCCCTTTGGCAAAAGCACCTGGCTCTCAAAATATTTCAGAAACCATCATCTGCTCTGTGAGATGCAAAGCATCTGGCTTCTAAGTCAGCAGGTTCTGTGGCAATAAACTGACAAAACAAGTCATCTCAGGGTCAGCAGTGCTGGTGCCTTTCTGCAGAGATTAGCTGTGCATGCCTGATGGTGTCATAACTAAGGACAATTAGTGAGTTTACAGCAGCCTGCAGCATGTTAGCCTGAAGAGACAGATGCATGAGTCATAAACAGGTTCTTTCAGGAAAACATCAGTACAAACATTTCTGCTGTCTATATAAAAAGCACTATTGTTTAAAGGTTTAAGATACTGATAGGCACCTTAAGAAGTGATGAAACACTGCATTGAGGGTATACTGTAAGAAACAAAAAAGATGCTCTGCAAACCTTTGTGCTGAAACATTCAAAAAAATAAAAAATACAACAAAAACCATGTCCCGCTGGTTCCATAAACAAATTACTAAAGAGAATTCAGTGATATTCACCTCTGGACACTTGAGAGACTTGGCTTATTACGAATCTTTGTTCCAGGTTAGTGAATTAGCCTGAAAAATTTATCTCCACCTCTCTCACAGGTGGTAGAATCCAGCATGAAAGCAAACACTGTTCCTGAAGCAAACAGGTGACATCCTGAGTTGCACTAAGAATAAACAGCCTCCTCCTGCCAGCAGGCAGGGCTACTGTGCAGTTACTGGTTTGACCGCACAGAGGTTTCCAGTACCTGTGCAGCAGGTAAGGTACTGCCCGGACTGCAGCATCATCCAGAGGCTCCTCTCAGGCTCTGGGCTTCATTATGCCACAGGATTTCACACTCAAAAACCTTCTGCAGTGATTTTCTAAACCAGGTGAAATAAAGGGGTAAAAAGCAATAAGCAAAGGGACTGACCAAAAACAAGAGATATGTGATTGCAGGGTCTTACTGTTATGTAAGGCAACAGCAGCTCCAGACTGGACTTAAAATGCACACATTGAGCCCATTATCTGTAGCTGCTGCTCAGTCTGGCCATTAGCCTAATTTCTCATGGATATCACAGAACGTTACTGTAAATCTCTGCAGATTCATTACAAGCACCCAAACCTCTCACTGAAATGCCCACATCAGTGCCCATGTATCATTCCTTGTCATTCAAGTGACAAAAGACTTTCCTTTCAGTTTAAGTACATCGAGTATGTTTAGACTCTTGCCACCGCCAGTGCCATAGCCTGCAGTTACCAAAATCACATCATGTGCACAAGTAAAGTACTTACATACCCACATGGCTCTGCAGGTGGACAGTGGTGCATTCAAACACCTCGTCCTAGGCATCTCGTCAGCAACCTTCCCTTTACTGGGGCAGGAGGAGAGGGACCTGCTCGTGCCGGCTGAAAGACCATTTCCAGCAAGTCGAGGGAGATGATCCTTCCCCTCTATTCAGCACCACTGAGTTCTCTGGAGTACTGGGTCCAGTTTTGGGCTCCCCAGTACAAAAGGGACATGGACATATTAGAGCAAGTGAAGCAAAGAGTCATGAAGACAGCTACATGGACTGGGGCCACACAAGGAGAGGCTGAGAGCTCAGCCTGAGAGCAGAAGGCTCAGGGGTGATCTTATCAAAGTATATAAATAATTGATGAGAAGGTGTAAAGAAGATTGAACCAGGCTCTTCTCAGTGGTGCCAAATGAAAGGACAAGAAACAAAGAGCACAAACTGAAATACAGGAAATTCAGTTCAAACATAAGAAGCGGCTTTTTTTATTGTAATGATGGTCAAAAACTGGAACAGATTACCTGGAGAGATTTGCTGTCTCTTTCAGTGGAGATAATTGAACACCCAATTGGCCATGAGCCTAAGCAACCTGCTTTGAGCAGGATTCTGGACTAGACAATCTCCAGAGGCCCTTTCCAACCTCATTCACTCTCTGATTCTGTGACATGCTGGTTCTAAGTGCCTGTTGTTACTCTCATATTCAAACAAGCAAGCAGAGTCTAAATCAGGGAGAGTAAGCACACAAATGGATATGCAGGCTAAAGTAATTTATCACTTTTTTTTTCTTTTCACAGCATGCATACATCACATACCTGTGTACCCACACACCTGTGCCAGTTGTGAGGTCTGCTCTGGCATGCTCCGAGTTGTTCACATCATCTTGGGGAATATTAAATTGTCAGCTTTCAGATTAGGTACATTTGAGTGCCTTTCTGTAACTTTGTCAGCAGCAGAGTTAGGAGACTAAGATCTTGGATGCAACCAGGCTTTGCCCTCACATTTACTGTCTCCTGGAGAAGAGCAACCAAGTTGAGTCACAGCACAAAAAAGAAGTGAACGCAAGCACGCTCAGACACACACACACACATCCATACACGTGTTTTTTGATCATCATCCCCAAGAGACTGCACTTACTTCACACAGCAACACTTTGAAAAATATGAGGATGCAAACCCCTCCTCCTGCAGGAAAATCAACAACTACAAATACAGTTTCCAAGAGGCATTTCACACACTTGTAGAAAAAATGTAAAAGGCATCAGCATCTGGAGAAACTGAATCTCTGGCAAATGGTGCAGGTGAACCATGGATCCAGGTGGCAAGCTAAAGGCCCAATGCTGTAATGAGAACGTTCTGCATTCTTTAAGTGACCTGTTAAAGAAAGTAAGGTTTGAGTAGACCCTGAAGATGAATAGAGAAGCCTTCTGGGCTGCTAGGTAGTGTATGAAGTGATGCAGCCCTGTAAAGCTGCACTCAAAGGAAAAATATCCAAAAGACATGTAGTGGGGAAAAGGGATTCAGTGCAGAAGACAAGATTAAGTAAGACAAGATACACATATTGCAGACTGAAAATCAGATTGAGATGAATCATTACATTAATGAAAGTGGAACAACTCCTTTTCCACTCTGCTCCTGCTCGGGGCTGAACGTTCCTTGGCATGGAAGAAACTGCACAGTTGATATGAAATGACCCATTAACTTCATCTGAAGAAGACATTGATCCAAAATATGTCCATGTCAGTGGTCCATTAAGTTCTGCTTTCAAAAAGAGCAAACTCTCAGAAATTTGCCCCAAATTAAACACTAGCTTCATGTTTCTTTTTTCCCTTTGATCTTACATGCATTTCTGCAAATGCTTGGCTTATCACAAAAGATCTTTTTTGACACTGTGTAATACAGACCTCCTCTACGGCCTGATGAAGGTTGTCCTACATCAACATGTACCACACAGTAAAAGTTAGATCAGTAGTAACTTTAGAGTAGAAGACTTTCAGCCCTAAGCATGATGCCACCTGCCTCTCACTCCAAACACATACTTTTCTTCCTGTTTTCCATTAATGGTATATAAATTTCCATCATCATTTCAGTTAAACTTTTTTTAAAAGACTACAAGAAACTTTATAAGAATACTATTTCAGTTTTAGTGCCCACCAAGAAACACTTCGCGACTAACAAAAAGCCACCAAATTCACAACAGATATTGCCCAGATATGTCTATACTAGACCTACATCTTTCCTATGTATTCAGGAGAAAATTATTTTAATATTTTCCAGGAAATGACAAAGTCTTTCTTGTGCATATGTAATTTTGGAATTACTACAGGAGCTATATGTTAGTGCTGTAGCCTAAAAGAAAACACACATGCTTTCATCCATACTGGTCCACTGTTGGTCAGCAACACAACATGCATGTCATTCCCATGTAGAAATCAAAACACAACACCTTTATCCTCAACCAAACTTATGCATTCTAGGTCAATACACTGATTTAAAAAGCAGAAGAACAGAAGTTAGCTAGGCATTAGACCTCACCACCACACAGGAGTTGCAAAGCATTGAGTACACAGCAGGGGAAAACAGCGACACGATCCAAGTTCACCAAACCACTGGAGACAGCTGTTCCAATCCACCTCTGTTCAACAAAGCATTTAGACAGACTTAAACACTTTCTTGATGCAAAATCTTTCTGACGAGATGGGAAAATACTGCACATTCAGAAACAGAGAGCTGGGAGACATGGGAGGGATTAGTCTACACCTTGAGCTCACTGCCTGCGGTGGACTTGGAGCAGTGGCACATACTCTAACAAAAAACTCTTCCAAGATAAACACTACTCTGAGTGCAGTGAACAGAATGCTCACTGCCAAGACTGTCTCAACAAGCAAACTGCGAGAGAAGGAAGACTTCAGTTTCCATTTACTCAGTCTAACTGGTACAGAGTGGGGTGGGTTTCTTCACCTTCTCCTGGTTCAGGATTCCTCCTCAGCAGCTGATTTGAAGGCTTCCTAAGAAAGAGGCTAATACCAAAAATTCAGTATGAGCTAATGGTCTAAAACTTTCTATCAACTGAACTTCTCTGGAATGCTTGGCACATCACTCCCTTTAAAAAACAGATCTGCTTGCATCATAGTCTGTGTATTATTATTATTTTTTTAAAACTACTCCTACCAAGGACAGCTGAACAAAACCAGGAGGTGTATTTCTCAGAAGTTCACCTCCTTCTGCTGCTTACTCCTCTGCCTGAAGGCAATGGTGATTGGATGATCATAGCTATCTCTGCAGCAGATATGCCAAACAAGCACAGCAGATGGGGAACCAACAGCAGATGATGACCTGTACAGAAAGAGATGCCATCGCCATCATCAGGTACCATTTATAAAAAAAATAAGAGGTATAAAAAACAAGGATACGATTTTGGTAACCTCTCTCAAGAGACAAAGTCAGTCCAACTTTGAAGCAGAGTTTTTGGGAGGCAGGAGAGCTGGTCCCATATGAATACTGATGTAAATGCAGCTTCCTGCCCAGCCCAACCACAATTTACCAGTGGGCGGTGTGTTATCTGGCAATTCTTCCCCAATGGCAGATTAGACATACAGGCAGCATACTCTAAATAAAGTGTTTCCTGACAGGAGGAGACATCCATGGGTTTTTTCAGCCTTGTTCCCAAAACTCAGTATCTTACTAACCACATATCCATAACATTCTGGCCACAAAAGACAGTTACTGCTTGCAGCAATGCATTTAACAACTAGCTAAGGACACAGACTTCTGTATAAAATAAATTTAACTGTTTTGAAACTGATTTAGACATGTATTGAACAAGACTCTGCAATTGATATAGTCTTTGCTGAAGTCATCCTTGCAGGCAGAACCTATTACTTTGAATGCTGCAGGTCTCTGCAAATGTCAAACTGCCTTTGGTACAGAGCAAGCCATGTGTACAGCCTACAATAAAGAGAAAAGGGCAGCCAATGTTTAAGCTTCCTAGGACTGGAACCGCAGATGCATCTTGATTGCACGCAGTTAACCTAGGTCCCCTTTCCCTACCATCTGCAAAAGAGAGATTCAGACCCAGCTTTCTACATTTTAATTTACCCAATTCAAGGGACAACAAGTTAACAGATTTTTTCTTGATAAAACCAACCTACCTAATGGTGACAGCTTAAGGCAAAGCAATACATTTAAAAAAACAAACAAAAAAAACAAACAAAAACACCACTAAATTATACTACAAAAGACAGAGCCAAGTCGAACAGCAAAAGCACTGTCCAGCTCATCCTCTACCCCATACATATCTGTGTCATTCCTGCCAGATAGTTGCCTTCACTTTCTACAGTACTAGAGGCTTCAAGCCTCCCTAAGCCACACATTCCAGTGCTTAACTGCTGAATTAGAATGTTTCCTTCTCTAATGTCTGACTTTAACTTCCTTTGCTGTAAAACTCAACCCATGAATCCCCAAAGGACAGAAGTAGTAAAAACTCCATTTTGTTCATCTCTGTTCTAGGCTTTTACCTCTTTGAAGAGTTAAAACATACCCTTCCTTTCATCAAGTCTTTTTTTCTACCTCATAGTCCTGGTTTGTAGACCTTCGACTTTCATACTCTTTCCATAACCATCTCTGATGAGTTTTTACTCTTCCTTGATATGCGATGACCAAGTCTGGAAAGAGTACTTCAGCCAAGAAAAAGGTATCAAGGAATCCCCATTATTTTACTGAAAAGACTGACAGCAGCACTGAGGTCACTGGAGATATTTTAAGTCTCCAAAAATCCTGTCTTCTCCAATTGATTTACTCTGAAGTTGTTTGGCATTTACCTTGCTAAAGCTAGCTTAACTTGCTTTTGAGGCTACTAGGATAACCAGTACATGGTCAAAAGACATGACTTGAGACATTCTTTAGAAATGATCCAATCTTGCAAAGCAACTTATACAAATGAACGTGAGTTACCATACTAAGATTTATCAAAACAACTGAAAAAGGAGAAATACTACACAGTGACTGACAGTTCATGGATCATTCCAGAATTACACAGCTCTTGTTAATGGCACTTATTCACAGAGCCCCTCAGGAAACAGACAGGAGTGAATGAAATGAAAGCTGGGAAGCAGTAGTCCTAGAGGAATCTATATACCAACACCAGAATGCATACAGGTATGCATACATGTACAGGAATAGTTTCACCTGCCCTGAACATTGGAGAGATGTGGCAGAAGGGGATTCTGCAAGCATTTTATAAAAACAAGGTTTGTTTCAGTGAAAAGCACTACCTCTTAGTGGCATACTATGACTACATCATTACTTAGTCAAGCCTGCATCTAGAGCACCCCAGCACTTTAAGCTTATAAGACATTTACCTTAGTATAAGCTTGGAAGCTTAACAAAAACTGAGGATACTGATTTTATACTTGTCCCCAAACTACCACAATACTGAATGACCATGGGTACAAAGATGTTGAGGAGGAACAAGTTATATGCCCATAACTTGTTTCTCCTCAACACACTCATTCCTGAAAAAGCAATAAACATTCCTAGAGCAAATTCACTCTCCTGAATAATGCAAATTCCGATTTAGTCATGTATTGCTACCTACCTATCTATATAAAGATAGACCTTTTCTGTAGGGCTTTTCAAACTTCAAAATGAAGTTAGTAGGTGGCAGGTAGTCGCTGGCACAGCACCTAAAAAGAGGGGACATTCCAAAACAAATCATGACAATTGAGGATTTTAAACTGAAAGTGAACCCAGCAGAAAGTAATGAAAAGGTTCCATTTTCTCTAATTAAATTAGAGACATCAACCACTCAAGGGCCTGATGGTACTTCTGCAGTAGCACTGATTTAACATTAAGCAAATGCTGATTGCTTCCTGCTCAAGTCAGGCCAGGATCATTCTTTAAGCAGCTGTGCACTGATCTGTGGCAGCAGGTCACCTTCAGCAGATGAACAAATGCATTTCAAAACAATTTGAACAAAGTATAAATTTTGGGTTGAGGTAGCGGTCATCTGATAATCTGAATGGCTTAATCAGCAGGTGCTCCACAAGAAGTTTGTTTCACAGCTTTACGAGGTCAGAGGGACAGATTTACTATGTATACAAGTAGGAACAATCAAACTTGCATTCTCTCCTACGACCAAGGTAAGACAAGACAATTCTGCCACCTTACTGTTGAGCTATTTATCTGATGACACACTAAAAAAAAAAAAAATGAATAGACTTATGAATCATAAAATGATACTAACTGCAGCAGATGATGAAATTCATGACTCAGGCTACTAAGATTACCATGTTCCAAATTATACAACTTGCATTTCTTTTATGTATTCCTTTGCAGCTAGTACAATTTGTAGTTAACCATCAATTAAATGACAGTCATAAATGAAGCTCCTAAAAGATAAAAATGAATTGTGATGCTGAGCCAAAAATTAAGTAAAAATGTCAAAAGATTAACTTTACAAATGCCCTGAGGCACAGTAATAAGATATTAACACAGCGTGCTGGTATGACTAGAAAATGTTTTACATTTTCAATAAACCAAGCTCACCATTCTGGCAGTAACAGGTTGTTTTCTGCCACTTTATAAAGGACTTGCAAAGGACTAAAGCCATAACTTCTTGTAGAGTTGGGACCACCAAGAAATAATACTGCCACCTACACTTTGAAATAGCATATGGGTGGTACATATAGACACTATGAAGTACTCTTCAGATGTACTGGTTAGAACAAGTTTCAGTGCACATTCCTTAATCCTATCAAAATGTGTCTTTTTTTTTAGAGACTTTTACCAAAACAGAAATACCTAGGAAAGAAAAAGTGGTGTTCAAAACTTTTCAAGGTTCCTTCCAACCCAAACCATTCTACGATAACTTGGAAAGTACCCAGATGCTACAAAATTCAATATGCAAGTACAAGAATTTATCATTTAAAAAAAAAATTCACACAAAGGTGCAGAGAAAATAGGTAGCCACGGTTTCCAGTCCTTAGGCCAACGGAGAAGTTAAAAACAGACAAACAAAAGGTTGTAACTTGGTTTACAATAACAAAAAGAAAGAAAAAGACAACTTTACAGAGCAAAGATGACAGTAGGAAGAACAAATTAACAACAGCTCCACCCCTTGCTGGCAAGAACAGAGGATAAAAATTACAGGCAGACTGATGAACTTACGAGAACTACACACCTGCAACATGAACAAGGCAACAAGCAGCCTTCAAAAAGAGGCTGGTATTGCTTTTGTGGAATCATCATTTTGACAGTTATCTTAAATAAGGAGAAAAAAGAAAAGTTGCTATGGAATAGATCTGCATTTCCCAACAGCAGACTTCAACTCTAAACAAAGTCCTATGAGGAAAAAAATTTTTAAAATAAAACCATTTCCAATTCCACCAGCCTCCACCTGCATCTCCTGATACCGTGGTCAACAGGCTTTTACTTTGGAGTATTCAACCAGCTTTTTCATCACAGCAGCTGGACAAAAGCATCTTCGATCTCTTTGCTCCAAAGGAACATTCCTAGTTTCTCTCTTGAGGAAGACTGTATCAATTCCGTAAATTGAAAGTGGGATACTTGTACACAAAAAAATCCTCTGAGTTGTGGTAGCTTGATACACGTAGGTTGGATGTGACTTTTCCACTGCAGGAGTCTACTGGCATGTTTGTTTAGTGTTACAGCTGGTAGGACTTGCACAGCCTGCAATTTACCAGTTCATGCAAACACAGCATAAAACTTGACATGTGCTAATTACCACTTAAAATCCTTCTACTGAAGCTTCAGACACCTGAAAAACCATCTACTGGGTACATAACTCATATTTTCCTTCCAGAATTGCCCCTGTGTCTACTCTACTCCTGCCTTGGCAGGGTAAGGTGGGGGAGCAGGCAATAACTTACCCACGATAGAGTATATAAGACAACACTACCAAGAACTCACATTTCACTGATTTTTCAGGTTCCAGTAACACCACAATAGACTGCCTTTGAGAACAACAGATAACCCTATTACCAGAGTGAGGGCAGGGAACAGAAGAAAAGTTCTCAAGAAGTTAGTCAGAAAAAGAAGCTGCAGCAATGCATGGATGACTCCGTAAGTGACGGAGAGGACATTGTGTATGTTCTCTCAGCCTTTGGAACTAACTACATGCAACCATGTACTGACTGCAAGTCCACAACATGCACTTTTAACAGCACAAGCATCCCAGGACACATCTAGGAGAACAGAAAATCCAAGACACAGCTGGTAATGGCAAAACCTACTGTTGAGTTATCTAGAGGAAAAATATCTTGCATCTCAAAGCCCCAGAGCTCACATGCACCATCTTCCTCCACTTCAAACAAGGACTCCTTCTCCAGAGCTGTCAAGTCTGCCAGCATCCAGTACACTGATCCCAGGCAACACACAAACGCCAGGCCACAGCGTTGGAAAACGAGGTCACAAAGCCAGAGGGCTGCTAAACTGACAGATTAAACTCAAGTAGTTTTAACTTATGAAGATGCTTCTATAAGGTGTGATCTTTATGTATTGTGGCCCCTGAATCTAAAGTTGCCAAAACCCAATTCCAATACTCGAGTCCATGTGCTCCCCACACAATGCAGGCTGGCACTAATGGAACACAATTCCATACCATAACTGCAGATCTGCCCGCAATTCTAAAGGACAGGACAGTTTGACAATTGTTTTCAGTCTATCTAACCATGTCATGTCTACTGTGAAAAACATGGGCTTCAAGCCAACTGCTGCAGGAGCTGCAAGCGTGGCATGGTGCATGATCTCAGCCTGTCAGCACACACCCAGTAATCGGAGGAAAGTTTTCACCAGTGTTTTAAATTATATGAATGAAGATCTGGCTCTCAAACACACACCATGGTCCAGAAAGTCATCAACTTGCAAGCTACTAGAGTAATGATTTGCAATCAGGATGAATTCGTACCAGTTTCCATGTAAGTTGGAGAATGAAGTGACTGCAGATGAAATACATCTTTCCGCTTTAAGGGAAGTCCTTGAGGCAGTCTCCTGTGAAGGAATATAATTTAACCTGCTACGTAAACTTACAGACACCATCAGGGAAAAAAAATATTTTAAAATACCAGTGAGTGCTGATAAGAAGGACTCTGTATGAGCGGAAAGCTATGTTGAAGTACAAAAACGCTCCACCCTTCTCTAAACTACACAGGCAGAAGTGTTACATACCAATGGAGCAAGCAGCAAACTCATGTGGAAAGATGTGGTAACGTATTATGGGTGTTAGCGTGGGCATGAGGATTAAGAGCCAGTGAAAAGAATAGTAGGGAGTCTCCAGAAGTGACAGGATGTAGAACATTCAGAAAGGAAGAGTAGTTCTCACAGCTCCACTCAAATCATGGAGATAAGAAATGCTGATGTTCTCCCAGTCTGCTGAAAGAACTCCTCTTCCCAGAGAACACCAACCCTATCCCAGGTCTGCAGGCTAGGTTAGGGATAGCCAGAGGAAGTAGTTGGTTGTTGCAGGTGCCTGAAGAAAGCATTTTCTCTTAGGTGACTTTGTTACCAGACCTACAGCCTAGAAGGTGATTGTAGTAGTTGACATCAAGTACAATGTCCTGAGCAAAAGCTGAGACTGACAGTGACACAGAACTGGTGGTCACCAAGATGAGGAGTGCAGAGAGAACCCAAGTCTGAACAAGTAACAAAGGTACCAGTCCTCAAGAAAGCTGTCAGCACCAGGACCTGGAACTGCAGGCTTAACATTAGAGGCCACAAGATATGAATGTCTGGAGTCCATGACAAACTCCTTACTTTCCAGTGAAGCAATATGCAAGCACCTGAAGATCCTCCACATATCAGGTCTGTGCAGACACTGCTCAAAACTGCAGAATGCTGATACCAAGGAAGAGTGAGGTAAGGCTTGTTTGGGCTTCTCAGAAGCAACAAATGAGTCAGGAGACAGACCATTTCTACAGGATCATTTCAATGTCCCTTCTCTATCCTCTAAGCACCAATCTTCCAGCCGGAAGAGATGCAGTTGAAAAAGGTCTCAAACTAAACAGCAGGCAGTGCATTACCATGGATTAGTATCTAGCTTTGGCAGGATAGCTCTGCAACATGACCCTGAACCAACTTATTTTCTTAAGGCCTCCGGCAAGTAAGAAATGAAAAGAAAGCCAGAGCTACAAAATTACCATAGAAAAGGTCAAAGTACAAACAAAGGGAACTGGTGACACTAAAACTGCAATCAACATTTAATTCAAATGGAAAGGCTGTCTCAGGCCCTGACACTCATATGTATCAGAAGGTTCCAAAAGTTTTATTGCTGTTTTCAGAAATAGGTTCCACATGTAAAAACCACATTACTTAGAGCTGGTGAAGAGATTCTGAAGAGATTTTTTTATTTTTTTTTAAATCACGCATACACAGAGACTTCTGGTTTCAGAAAATCAAGAATGTTGGCAATTTGGAGATTTCAGAAGTACACTTTAGTTTGCATAGACTCTGGCGCAGAAAAAATGGGCAAAAATTTATTCTAATATACACGACACAGCACAACACAAACCATCAGGTTAGTCTTCTAACCTCTATTCAGTGTTTAATTAAAATTAAAGTTAGCCTTTTATCAACAGTGAAAGACTGCAATCAGCATTTGGAAAGCATCTCACAAAATTGCTAAATTGTTTCTATTCATTGACAAAAACCAAGGTACTATTCTTTTGTGATTTCTGTAGTGAAGATATTTATCACATGAACCAAAAATTCTACATAAAAATATTTTTAACAAAGGTTTTGCTATCATTGGTTATATAAATATTACAGAAATTTTTTAAAAAATTATAATTTATTGAAAAAAAAGGATGAAGCATCTTACATGCTATTCCATATAAAAAAACTAACTGGTTTAAGGATGAAAAAACAAGTCTAATTAATCAGAGGTGGATCTGCCAAGGTGGTATCTTCTGTCCACTGTGGACTGTATTACTGTACCTGAGGGCTCCCCAACTCCCCTGGTGCTGCTCCTTGCCCATTACACGCTGCATTTTTTCATTCTTGATCAGACGACATGCAGCTTCAATAATTCCTCTACAAAATACTACGTCTGCCAACATCACTGTCCAAGAGCAACACCCAGAGGCTAAATACATTGCTACAGCAACTCTGCACATTTTGGCCATTTGGAAGATAAGCAACAATGTCCTGTAAAAATAAAGAACTGACAAAAGTATTTCAATGGTAACGATAACAGCAAAGTGTTGCAGGCAAACCAACCTGCTCATGAAAATTACACTTTTATAGCCATCATGAACAACATTTAAGAACAGATGATACAAACACACACTTGCGTAGAGCCAGTAAGCAGTGGTTTTTGCAAATGCATGTGTATAGTTTTTTGGTTGGCAGCAGCACTTCAAAGGAGCAACTAGAAGGATGTCTGCTCTCTAAAAAGCCAACTGCATTTTTCAAATACAGAAAGACAGAAGAGGCAGGCTGCTCTCCGCTTCCTTTACCAGTTGTCAAGGCAGTACTTTTTCTTTTTCCCCTCGCTCCTAAATCTTGAAGGCAGTTGCTGAAGGAACAACTTGTCTATGCAGCAACCTCCAGCAAAAAGGTAATACTCTTGACCGTCTTTAAGAGGAACATGTTATCCTGAATCACAGTAAGAAGATGGATACAGAACTGGATACAAAAACAAGTCACTAAAGCTTCCACTTAAAGATCTCTGGCATCTAACAAGACTATTCTCTGTAAATTTAAAGCCTATGTAATGGACAAAGAAAAAGGCTGACAAACTAAGAACACAATCAGTAACACCACACTTATACCCCCAAACACTTATTTAGAATAAAATGTATTTAAAATAAAATGCTGAGAAGACTGTGTAATCACAAAACATGACTGCACCTGCGAGACCTTTTCTATTTTGAGATTTTAGGTTAGAACAATGACAGAAGTATCAAACACCTCATGGAAAAGTTCCTCATCTATTGAGTACAGTTTGGTCCATTCTCCTCAGTTTATCACTTAAAAAAAAAATCTGTCTTCTCAGGCTCATGCTCTTCACCTGGCTCATGCTCTTCACCTGGTTGTGGTGAAACTGGAATTGCATCAGCTGCAAGGAAGCAATCATCCCTCAGCACCTGCTCAGCTGTCAGTCTGTTACAGCAGAACAAATTCAGGAGAAGACGTTTAACTTTATCATCCTACAAAGAGAGGGAGAAAGATTTCATCAGTAAGCAAAAAACTCAATTACAAATAACAAATCTTTTAAGTGTTTGGGGCCCAAAGCTCTCACAAAAGGTTGTACCACAGCATTCCCAATGGTCAGCAACACTTGACAGTCATAGCACTTAATAACAACAAAATAAAAGCATTCAGCACTAGGTCTGTCAGCCTGGTGCCAGCACATTTCACAGAAAAGCGTGAGTTACTGTATTTTAAAATAGCCATTTACTGAACTATTATAAATTAGAGAAATACTGAGGTTAGTCTTTCTACTGAGAAGGACCACCACAGGTGTCATTCACCTTCTACAACTTCATCTTTTCACTTTTGTCATACTGCTTTACCTGTCTGTAAGAGCACAGGAATAAAAAGAAAACCAAAGTAATGGGTTCTAAATCAACAGCAGCTATTTTGCTATTAACCCATCATTTACATTTCGGCTCTTTGGATTTATCAGAAGGGATTACATGCATATATGCTTAGCACATTAGCAGTGCTGGACTCCATACACACAACAAAGCCACAGCTGCTACACAAATACATAAACATCAGCTCCTGAGGGAGGAAGAGCACACATTGGATTTGGACAACGGGACTGCAAGAAAGACAATCTCCAATGCTGATCTATAAATCTAGATTACCAAAACTCAATGGGAACAGAATCTTTCCATAAGAATGCTTGCTTGCCTGTTCACAGTCTTCAAGCCAGCAACACATCTGATGAGGGTCAATAAACAGCAAAGCACAAGATACCTGCACATCTCTCACCCCTATCCATTTCACCCAGACAGAAGAATCGCCGTGATGCAAAAGAATATACACAAGTAGTCAAAAACTTGGAGACAGAAACAAGCAGACCATTTCCAGCTCTTCTACTAATTACGAGCCTGACTTTGGAGAATTAGTCACTCCCCAAATAATCTGAAATCTGGGTGAAAAGATGAGGACCTGAAAACTGTTGATCTTGCAAGCATAAAGGATTGTTAAATTAAGAGCATGGTGGAACGGATCGCTAAACCCCTCTCTATCATCTCTGAAAGGTCTTGAAGAACAGGAGAGGTGCCTGAAGACTGGAGGAAAGCCAGTGCCACTCCAGTCTTCAAAAAGGGCAAGGAGGATTCCAGCAACTACAGGCCAGTCAGCCTCACCTCCATCCCTGGGAAGGTGATGGAATGGCTCATTCTTGATACCATCTCTAAGCAGTTGGAAGAAGAGAAGGTTATCAGAAGTAGTCAGCATGGTTTCACTAAGGGGAAATCATGCTTGACCATCTGGCAGCCTTCTATGATGTCATCACCAACTGGGTAGATGAGGGGAAAGCAGTGGATGTTGTCTACCTTGATTTCAGCAAGGCTTTTGATACTGTCACCCACAACATCATTGCAGTAAAGCTTAGAAGGTATGGGATAGATGAGTGGACAGTGAGATGGATTGAGAACTGGCTGACTGGCAGAGCTCAGAAGGTTGTGATCAGTGGCGCAGAATCTAGTTGGAGGCCTGTAACTAGCGGTGTTCCCCAGGGTTCAGTACTGGGTCTGGTTTTGATTAACATCTTCATCAATGACCTGAATGTAGAAATAAGAGTCCTCCCTCAGCAAGTTTGCTGATGACACAAAGTTGGGAGGAGTGGCTGACACACCAGAAGGCTGTGCTGCCATTCAACAAGACCTGGACACACTGGAGAGTTGGGCAGGAAGGAACCTGATGAGATTCAACAAGAGCAAGTGCAGAGTCCTTCACCTGGGGAGGAATAACCACATGCACCAGTACAGGTTGGGGGCTGACCTGCTGGAGAGGAGCCCTGTGGAAAAGGACCTGGGTGTGCTGGTGGGCAGCAGGCTGGCCATGAGCCAGCAGTGTGCCCTTGGGGCCAGGAAGGCCAACAGTATCCCAGGGTGCATTAAAAAGAGCGTGGCCAGCAGGTCAAGGGAGGTTCTCCTCCCCCTCTACTCTGCCCTGGTGAGGCCACATCTGGAATACTGTGTCCAGTTCTGGGCTCTGCCATTCAAGAGGGACAGGGATCTTCTGGAGAGAGTCCAGCAGAGGCCACAAAGATGATGAGGGGCCTGGAGCATCTGCCTGGCGAGGAGAGGCTGAGAGAGCTGGGACTGTTCAGCCTGGAGAAGAGAAGACTGAGGGGGGATATCATCAATGTCTATAAATACCTGAAGTGCCAGGGCAAAATGGATGGGGCCGGGCTCTTTTTGGTGGTGCCCAGTGACAGCAAAAGAGGCAACGGGCAAAAACCGGAACACCAGAAGTTCCAGACAAACTTAAGGAAAAATTTCTTTACTGTGGGGGTGACAGAGCCCTGGGACAGGCCGCCCAGAGAGGTTGCGGAGTCTCCATCTCTGGAGATGTTCAAAACCCGCCTGGATGCTTTCCCGTGCAACCTGGTGTAGGGAACCTGCTTTGGCAGGGGGGTTGGACTAGATGATCTCCTGAGGTCCCTTCCAAACCCTATGATTCTGTGATTTTGTGTGAAATATTTATAAAAAGGAAAAACCTCTACTTAAGGAAGTCTGAGCATTAAAAGAGCTTGAAAAGCTCTTCATACTTGTATATTTCCATTTCATGGCACTATCAAATGTCTGTCAACAACCAATATCCCCTTCTCACCATCTTATTGCACTAAGGAAACTGAAAATTGATTCCACGAGGAATACTGCTGTAGAACAACATTTCATGGTGTTTAATCCATTTCATTGTTTTAAAGCTGTTTTAAAGCTTAATGTCCTTTTTCCTGTGGCAATTTCACATTTTGCTGAAAACAACAAAAATGTTACTCGTTGCAAGTGTGCAATTCCTCTGGGTACAAGACTGAGATGGGAGGTAAATTACCAGCCTGTCAAGAGGCTGCAGATGGGCATGGAGATTAATTCTGAATAAGCTGATTACAGACAAGGCACTTAAAAGCAAAACAGATTTTCCCCAAGAACTGGGACAAGGATTAAGAGCCAGAGGTCTAACAGATTCCCCAAGAAGCAGCTGAAAGATATTTATTAGTATTAGATTTCTTAGTAAAACCCTCATGTGTGTTCTGTGCACTGCAGGCAGTACAGACTGCTTTCCAGAGGACTCTGGTGGTTGGTGCACAGGCATGCACACGCATGCAGGATGAATCCTTAAAAACTGCCAACAATGATATATTGATTAGGATTGTATCACCTAACAAGGTCAAAATCAAATTCTGCTTCTTTTCATCAGGAAGAAACTTGCTCTTATTAAAAGCTATAAAATGAATTTATCCCTGCTAAGAACAATAACAGCTAAATTCATTCACTGTCCCTGAGATAAAGGTAGCTGCTTGTACTTCAGAAGACACTTGATACAGAAGAACACAGAAGTATAATAACCTGAAACTGAACACTTAAACTTTGATTTGCACACTTTAGACCTTATTTGTAAAACATTGTCACAGCAGAAGTTTTATGGAAAACAGAAGCTAACCAACTCCTATTTTTAACATTGCAATAAATCTTTTCTACTTCCTTTATCAATTACATTTCCCTTATGCATGAGAGAAAGTCAAGTTTTCCAGTACCTAAGGATCATTACGCACAATCCTGAATGACATACTGGGCACACAGCTCTGTACAAGTTTTGTGGAATACATTTAAAAAACACTAGTTAGCCCTAATGGCAAATCATTAAGTTCTGAATCTTCTTTCCTATAGAATTGTGTGTTTCATGAGATTCACTCAATTTTTAGTAAGAAACCGAGCAACTATAACGAGTGATAAGAAACATTTGTTACAGGATTACCTCCCTGCTCAAATGCTGCATGTTTTATTCTTTTGTTTTCCATGGTTGTGTCACACTGGAAACAATTTTGCAGAGGGATCTGGTAGATAGTCCCATGCTTTATCAATACTTTCATCACTGGAGAACATTGTTGAAATGAAGTTTTTAAAAGACATACCAGAGGATGTGGATAGAGGAGGACAGAGGTAGAGGATAAGAGTCATGTAATAAAACAAGAGTATTTACAGTACTGCGTTACGCAGCGATACACAAGCTACCCTGCCTGGACACTGAACCACTACAGCTGTGTTAGTCTGGTACTGTATCACCACAGTTTCTTAACCTAAACACAGTAAACAGGATACACTAAGCGCATAATTAACACAATTCTAGTAATTCAGCCCCATGCTTTAATAGTTATCTCTGCAAAGCAGGAAAATAATCAGTACACAAGTATAACCAATAAAGAGGGATTTATTATTCAGGTTTCTTTTTCCCTTGATAAAAACAACCCAAATTTATCTGACCAACAGCAACTCCACTGCTTTGTTTTCTACTTTCCCATTTAAAGTATTTTTCTACTTTTCTGGAAAATATGGGGATTGACCTCTAACGCTTCCCTACATTCCTTAGAAAATTCTATCCATAACCTAAGTAGTCCATACGGATTAAAAAACACAAGGGCAATCCACTCAAGGGAGATGGGAGGGACCCAGGACAAGAACAAAGCACTCACTAACTATACAGGCAGAAGCACGGCAAAAAGTATGAAGCAGAAACCAGTCTGGGAAGGCTAAGGATTCATAAAATGTCTACAAACCTCCCAGTGAATTTCTTTAAACTATATAGGGTGACATGCCTTTTGTTATTACGACTTGTATAAGGAGGAAAAGGAATCCCTTGTAGCAAAGGCAGAAGAGGTTGAAAGCAGGCAAGAAAAAAGGTCTAACTCCTGGCCAGAAGGCTGAAAGATTATGTGAAACAGAGTTACACAAGAAAATAAGCCTAAGGGAAGACAAGCTCTCAGTGAGTAAGGCACGCAGAGAGAAGGCCATGAAATTATCTGCTTATGATTAACATCCAAGACATAGATAAATTAGTGAAGGATCTACTTCAAAGTTGGCAACGTGAAGGTGCACAGGTCTACTTCTTATTCTCAACGAGTCACTGGGCAAGGATAAACTTTAAAAAACTGAAAACAGAGTTCAAGGTGACAATAGCTGCTGGCATACAGCAGACAGAACAACAGTTAAGAGTAGAAAGAATTAAATTAGCAACACAAATCCCTATCATGCAGGGTCCACTTCTGTGCATTTGTTTCAGAGACACAAGGAAGTTTGTGTTTCACGCAAAAAAAAAAAAAAAATCAAAGCATAAAGGGCACAATACACTTTTACAGCTGCATTTAAGTGAGTAAAATTGAATTTGGCTGTTTTATTAACGCTCAAGCACTGTGCAATCATCATGTAGGAAAGACAGATGAATAAAGTCAACTTCCCTGACTTCAGAAAAGAAAGGTTCCTAATTCAAATACCTCCTTTGAGGCTGAATCTCAGTAACTTATTCCTCAAGTCTGCAACTTGGTGTCATTCAATTAAGAGTTACCCGTGAGGAAGTTTCTTCTCCTGAGGTCAGAGTTAAATACTAAGAAAACTCTGGGGTTTCTCACCTTCTCAAACATCATTTTATTTGTGCATATTATTTAGAATTATTCAAATAGTCAATTAAGAACATCTTCTCAACCCACCACTTACAATGAAAAGTTTTGCTTAATTAATTAATTAACTGCTGCTGAACAAGAGCAGTCTAATCTTCCTCTGCTGACAATTAACATACCATGACAACCATATCCACCTCAGGTGTTCCATCTTCTTTTATGCCAAACTCCTGGTTTTGAACACAAAGCTGCAAATGAAAAGATACATAATGCATAACACTGGTGTTTTTTTCCCTTTAGTTTAACAAAACCAAATATCAATCAACGAGATTCAAGGTTTCAGGTGAAAATGGACTGTTATGGGAAAATGGCAGGGAAAGGCTTTTTTCCTCATTTCACAGTAGGGTAAAACATGCAAGGGGCTCAAGTTCCCCTTACACAGAAACAAGTGGGGAAAAAAAATAGTATCAGAAGAAACTTTTAGAGGTCAAAAGAAAGTGAGTTTTAAAAATATGAGTCGAAGTCCATTCCTACGCTGTGTGTTTAATTATATGATCCTCTTTAAGAAATGCTGAGGGGTAAGTGCACTCTATCAGACAAATGTGAACCCTTTACTCATAAACACAGCAAAATTTCTCCAGCCTTTACTATTGCCTAGAAGCTGCCCAAGTACAGCACTTTTCAAAACCCTGCCTGCCCGTTCAGCTGCAAATGCCTCTATTCTGAACAACTACACAGACAGCAAAAGGAAGCACAGGTTTAGTCAGCGCTGGGCTCTAGTGACACAGATCAGCAGAGAATTCAGAAACCCACTATCTCAATTTTAGAAGTGGCATTGCCGTTTACTGAGGAATGACACGATTTCAGATGCCAAATGTGCAACTGGCAACTGCTGAACATATTACTAACACTTGAGATAGAATTTTCCATCAAATGATCAATACAACACCAAATCTGATCTGAAGATTAGTTACATGTGGATTAAACTAGATATTCTCTTCAAGCAGAGCCAGCCATTTGCAAAACTTTGGGGTATTTTGGGATTTTTTACTTCTAATTGTAAAAAACTTTTTCTAGAACAGATTAAGATCTGAATAGTGGTACTGAAAGTGTTCTAATTAAACCATAACACGTTAAAAAAGCATTTATGATATTAAGCTACACTTTAGTTATCTATTTCAGTAGAAAAATTACTTCATTTGAAGCAACTGTTACCTAAACTGGGAATAAAACATAGTGAACAATGACTTCTATATGAACCAGCTTCATCTTCTCAGTACAGGAAATTAACAGTGGCTACTTGTCAATTTGCAGTTTACATCTCTGTTAGGAAGTGGTTTTAAGATGCTACAGCACGGAAAGGATCACTGAAGCCATCACTGGGTAGCTGATGGAACTGCCAGTGTTTCCCAGGAAGACTCTCATGTAGCTGGAGCTCCAACTGGTACTCAGTGAACCAGTTCCAATATATCAAGTGCTCATGCAAAATCACTGCCTGGATAGCTTGTGGCTTTTCAAGTTTGGGAGATTTGAGGTTTTCCCATTCAGAACACATGGCACTAACACCTTGAGTAGGGGAGGCACCAATACAGTGCCAGAAGACAAAAGAGAGGTGGAGAAGATGCTGTGCAACAAACCACCTAACACAGGAAAGTAGATTGCTTTCTCCTCCCTGGCACAATATGCACTAAGGAACAAAACACCTATCTAAGCACTGTTGCCAGCAACAAAACATACGACAGTCCCATCCTTGTCTTCATCTTCCCTCTCTTCTGATTTGGGTAATTTCTCAGGAACAAGGTCAGAAAAAAGAAGAAAAAAGGGCTCACAAGGAATGAACAGGAAGTACAGTAAGACCTGTCAATCCACAGCAGGAGGAACATAAGCATAATTTTTGTTCATATTACTACACAAATTACATTGTATATTTTACATAAAAATGCACTGTCTTCTGCCCATAATTTTAACTCCCACTGATCCCATACTTACCAGTTAGATGAAAATATCAACACTTATTTCACCAAAATAGTTCAAAGCAGAAGTTGGAGATAACATTTATTGTTCCTTATAAGCCTACTACAGTTCCATATTACTAGAAACTCTCCCACAGGCCATAACATACCCAGAACAGAAGGCAGCCATAAGCATACATGTCAGAGGCTGGAGAAGCTGGCTGTCCCATTTTCAGTTCAGGAGAAACTAAGCTCAGGGTGCTGACAACCATAGTGTTTGCAGCAGCACGTTGTTCCTATGGGGAAAAAAAAACTGTACCTGTAATTTCAAGCAAGACTGACAGCACATGGAAGCAGGTGTATCTCCCTCTCCCTTTTAGTGTGTCAAGACAACTTGACCAGAGTTCTGTGTTAACCCAGACGGAAATGCAAAATCCTCCTTTACTGATCAAAAAAAAAAGTGGTGTGTAAAGGAAAAAAACGTCACATATGTATCACCTGTAACTGTAATAGAAGAATAGGGATGGCAGATTTTACTCCACACTGGAACTAATAAAGCTCATAACGTGTTAAGGAATACAAATTGCAAAACTTCTCAGATTAAAAAAAATCAAATATTAAAAGACATTCAGCACTATTGGGAGAGCTTTAGTTCTAAAGTTCAGTTCTGACAGCTTTCCTATGTTTTCTTCTCTGCCTTTGTCATCTTCATCTGAAACTAGCTGCTTCTTCCTTCCTGGTTTCCAGCATATTTTAGGACTGTCTACTGAAAAAATAAGAGCTAGAACCTGAGTTTCTATGTCCCTCCATGACAGCAGCCAGCACCAGCTACAGCCAGCCTGGAGAAGACTAGTATCCAGATCGCAAAGAGTACTTGGTAACACACCAGCTACCCGCTTCACTCGTGCATTTCTGATCAATACAAGCCCTGAGCAGTACTGCTCACTTCAGCACAGCCCATATCTGCCAGGAGGAGTGAAAACTGGGGTAGTCTTCCTCAGCTCTTGCAATTTTCACAATGACCTTTCAGAAAATTCATTTGCCAAAAATTTTTAAAGCATCTCTCTTTAGCATGTTGAAAACTGAAATTTATTTCAAGGGAAGCACACCTTGCTCTCCAAACATCTGACACCCTTTATAAGATTAACAGATAATGCATTTCCAAAGCAGAAATAAAGGTTCTCAATGAAACTTATTTATATGTTTATTCTATTAATACAATGACATATTATTATAATATATATTAGTATTTTTTAAATTTAATAAGCATGAAGTAGACCTCTAGCACAAAAATGCTTTAGCTCAAACAACTTGAGTTTAGAAAGTCAAAAGGTGACTACAGAAGAGATACCATTACTGGAGACTTTGCTATGCAAACACAATAAATAGTAAGAAAATAGCTTGTGTCCTTAAAGAATATTAGATTTTCCCCAAAAACTACTAAGAAATTATTTACTACAAAACTGAGGACTAAATCATAAGTACATATAAATACAGGTATATGTAGGCAATATGTAAAATCCTGTAAAACTACCAAATACCACAACAGATTAAAACACATACTGAAACTTCATCACCTATTAAACAGAAAGGCAAAGACTTCAGATGAGATTGATTAGCACTTCTTCGAACATGAGTTCTTTCTCTCACTTCCGATGATGCTGATTACCATTAAATATATAAGACAGACAGCCAACAAACTACAACTTCTTTTTCGTTCCACTTTTCTGCTTAACCAGAGCCCACACTCAGTAATTCTTTTTTTCCTCTCCAAGATTAGACTGTGTTCACAAATATTTCAACCAGACTCAAACTGACCAACTCTATTCAGGATATGAAACCTGAGTCTCACTGCTACACACAATGTTTATCAATAAATCTTTTAAATTGCAAACACAGTTGCCAGTTTTGATACATAATCTTGACTAAAAGTCACTAAAGGATTTTTTTTTTTTTACCTCTGATTTTGTGAAATCAAAGTCTCCAACAATTCCTTGTTTTCGATTCACAGCAAAAACATTATTTCCATGAAGAGATCCATGTACTATATTAGCTCCATGCAATGTCTGTAGACCTTGGGCCACTCCTTTCATCACTTTTAATGCTTCCTGATGATTTAGTTTGTGTGTTTATTACAAAGATAGATATGGGAAAAACACAACACAGTATCAAGTTAGTTTATATTCAGAACTAAAGACTATTTTTTTTTAAAGGTTTGTACACATTCAGAGTTCATGCCAGTTCTGTTCTGTGAAGTATGGATTAATTCCCAGTAAGATTATTCCAACTTGCACAGCCAGGCAGGGGAAAAAAAAAAAATGCAGTCACTGATTAACAAATCACTAATGTGATGACATATACATGTAGGGGGTGGGGAACATGAAACTTGGACCATTACAAGTAGATCCAAGTCAGCAAAAAGAAGCTTCAAGTCATGAGACTGTATTGGTTTCTACCTACTACTTCTTTGAGGAGTGACTATCCAAACTATCCATACACTGTGTGGGGAAGAGGGAAAGGAAAAGGAGCAGGATGAAGTGAGGGAGAAGAGGAAAAAAAAAAATTACACACACAGGAGTACTCTAAAATTTCAATAGAGAAATGCCTGCCCCTGAATAGCCAACAAGTTCAATTCTAGTACTTTCAAAATGTACTAGTAATACACCTGAAGCATTAATTTAAATAAAAGAGAAAAGTGTATTAAAGCAAAATCTTTTTTAGAAAGTTATAAACTATGGTTTGACCAGCTGCTAAGAATGCCAGTCAAGCTATTCTGTGCAAATCTGTACAGTCACTCAGCCATCAAAGGAAGTACACTGGTGAAACACCATCAGCATCATAAGATACAGTAAAACAGTAAGAGTTCAGTTCAAAACCATACAAAATAAAAAGCTGGTAGTCTAAGTAGTTATACTTACTTCTAAAGTTAAAGGTGTATCAGCCTGTAAAGCTTCCAGACTTGCTCCTGGGTAGTACGGGACCATTAAATATACTAAAGGATCAGACTTCAATAACAACAAACAAACAAAAGGAAAAATAGATTGTTTCAAATATCGGTAATATTGGGAAGTTTAAATAACTTTAGTTTAACATGCACTAGATGTGTGATAAATCAATTCATTATGTTTACTAAGTAGACAGTTTATCTCAACTCAGAAAGGAAATATTTTTCTGATTCAGTGCTCATTTTAACTTAAAATGTTAAAAGATTCAAGGTCAAACTGCAAGTCTTTCAGCTTAAACCAGAAATCAAAATCATCAATTTTAATCTTGCCTTGCAGAAAAGAAGGAACAACAGTTGCAATAATCCAGATTTCTCCTTCTGCTGATCACACGCTCTGTGATACTTGGCAACTCTTTCTATTACTTTGGCTTCTGAGCTGACATCTACAGAGTATCCCTTAAAAACAAAACAGATACCCAAGCTATTACTCCTGATGCCTGGAACAATACTGCATTAAACTTCCTTTTCTAATTTAAAAATTCATATTGTCAGATGCCATCAAATAACTTCCTCTTCTACTTAACACAAAACTCAGTTCCAACTGTAATAGACTGTTCCCATATTTTCTTATTAACTCTTAGTAAGTCTGTACCAACAAAACAGGGAGCATGTCTCTAATTTGAGATTTAAATAAGCCAAGTCAAAAGCAAGAATATTTACAACTATGTCTCTCATAATACTACATCCCCTGGTTTCCTAACTGCTAGCAGATTGGTAAAGAAGCAGAACAAGAGAAAAGCAGCAGTTCCTGAAATTTCTCAGTGAAATCATCAGGAAGACAAATCAGCATCCACAAAAAGAGACAGGAGTAATGAACAGGAAAAGAAGTCCGCTTGGCACCAGAAAGAACAGACAGTAGAGGGGAAGCACTGTTTGCTACAGCAGTCCTCAAAGGAAGAAAAAAAAACAAACAAAACAACAACAAAAAAACAGTTAGCAACATGAAAACACTCCAGAGGGAAAACAATGCTTCGTGTACTACAGGCCCTGACAAAAATATCCGCTCTCAGAAAAGGGCTGTTAAACACAGGGATGTGACAGGAACAGCAGAGCTCGTTCAGAATCAGCACGTTAATAAGCCAAGGCCTCACCTGCAGCGCTAACTGAAAGCCAGTGCCAACATTACCTTTAAAAGAACCTTCTGGCCCCGAATTTCTGAACACACTAAAGGTCGCTTCGTGCTCAGTTCCTTCATGGGCTCAGCATCCAAAAGCTCTCGCTCCAGGCTGCATGTCAGAAGTCCACCAGAGTTCTGAAGTACGTGCACATGCAGATATTCAGGGTAAGCACATGACATTTAACAGCTGGTCAGATTCAGAGACTTCAACTACCTCTCCTCTTCCCCAATCAACTTAGCAAAGCACAAAGCCAGTTAGGACATGTTAAAAAGAGCATCTGTTACCAAGATACTGGCCATGATGTAGCAGCTAATGAAATGCATTCCCTGAACTTCCCCCAGAAGAGGGGGAGAAGGAGGAAGACCACAACAAGCAATGCTCCATGCAGTTCATTATTGGTGCAGGGTCTTTTTAGTGCCTGAAACAAAAACTGACAGTGCATTCAGATACAGTCTTGGCTTACCATATAGTTTAGAATTCCTGCTTCTGGATAAAGAAGTGGTAACTCAGGGAACCATTTCTGTACCAAATATGTAAGCTTCTCCTAAACAAAGGAAAGAAGGTCCACAGCTTCAGGTCACTAGTTTCTGATACATACAAATATAGACTGACACTTGTAATGTATACTCAGGACATTCAAATGTACATTGACCATGACTGTACCTCCTTCAACAACATCATTCAACACAACACTGCCATTTGCTTTAAAAAAAACCCACAAAAAACCCCCCAAAAAAACCCAAACTCCAACACGCACAATATGAATACAGCAGTTCAATACAGACAGATTTCTGAAAGCTCTGAGAGTGGTTAGTGTTAAGACCTCAAACAGCTCATGCACTCTCACAAAAAAAAAAACATTTCATCTTTTCTACAAGAGGCTTTAGTAGGCCTAAACAAAGGAAAATAACTTCACTATAGGTAAGTGGAGGAAGACAGCAATCAAGTAGTAACACAGACCAGGCCAGCATTACATGCACCTCCAGACCCTGCAGAGCTGTAATGCTGCAAGGTAACTATTACACACAAATGCTATGTCTGCAGAGGGAGGTATACCACCAGCACAAATCCTGGTTCCCTTCTACTCACTCACAAGGCAATGGTTTCTGATTCCTCCTTTCATACAGAGGACTTAGAGAAAGGGTGATTTCCTTCACTTCATGATAAAAGCCTGTTTTAACCTAGTCATAAGGAACTTTGACCTGTAGCTCTTCTGTGTTCAGAACTACAGCTCACATTTTTCTCTCAGTTCACCCCCTGATGGAGAGGGGAAGGAGTGGAAGGTCTGAAGAAACTATGTTCAAATAGAGATAAAACTGATTAGCCTCCATGCCTTCTCCCATAGGTTTCACCAAAAAAAGGGCCATCTTAACATTCAACACTTAAAGTCACATTTTTTATTTTACCTAGAGCACACATTAAAGCAACTGAAGTGCAGATGTGCCTCATACAGTTTTAGTTGCCTAAGTAGTTTAATACTTACATACTCTTCTTGTTCCTTGGATATTTCCTGAAGAATCCTGTTTCGCAGATCAGCAATTTCCTCTTTTATTCTTGTCATTTCAAAGTCACTGTAATCATCAGACTGCATTAGGAATAAGAAAGTTAGTGTACGATTCTCGTTCTGCTACTATACTGAACAACAGTAACCTACTACATTAGGATTAAAAAACAGCTTCCATATCAGAGTTTTGGAGTTGAACATATTCTCAAACGTGTGTTTTACTCAGTCTTCTTCCTGGAAACCCAAGAGAATCTCTTAAAACCTATCACTGAGAAAAGTGTTCCCTTTATTTATGTGACAGAATAAATGTTCTAGCCCTTTACCTACTTGTTTCCTAAGTCAAAGAGCATTTTTGTTTTTTCAAATAGCTGCTCACATACAATCATAACAGCAACATCATTTGTCAATCAGCAATGCCAGGTTCCGTAATTCATTCACTTTTTTTCTCCCATAAGCAGGAACTTTCTTCACCTCATTATTCAAGAGTCCTTTTCCCAATGGGTTTCATTAGTGTGCCTCATTTTAAATCCCTCTTGGAAGCCTACTGCCCCTTTACAATGCTACACCTGCAGGTTCTTTTTTTCTCTTAAGTATCACCAGCATAATTAATGCACAATCAAACAAACAGCACCGAAGCTGGAGTAACGTTTACATTCTTTGGACTTCTCTGAGGGGTAGTGGGGAACCCTGAAAACTAGAACAGACACTGACTTCTGTCACCAAAGGGGAGGTACATGCATTATTAACAAAGTAAAAACTTAAAGTAATCACACAACTAGCACAGTAAAAAGAGCTGGACAAAACTGCTCATGCTGTGAACAGCGACTGTCACCAGAGGGACTTTGTTAGAAGCACAGTGCCATGGCCGGGGACCGGAACAGAAAAGTGGCTACGTACCAATTTTATTTATTTTTTTTTTTAGGACATTCAGGCTTGGTCTCAGGGGCTTGTAAAACTTCCACAGTTAAAGGCAAAATTCAGGTCAGAAAATAAACTGTTCTATATAGTTACCACTTACCCGGAATAGACAAAATTAATGTTTCTAAACATTAATTCTTTAAAAACAAATACACAAAACCACCAACACCATAACATTTTCATACTTCCTCAAAGTTGTTTTTTTCAACCAGCTTCCATCTTAACTGGGCCTTTAAGTTTTTCACAGTTTTCTTAATTGATAGTAAGTTGCTAATATCAGGTCTTTTATTCAGCCATTTCCTAGCCTGTTTTTTGAACTAGGAGGAAAAAAAAAAAAAAGGAGAAAATCAGAAAGTGTTCAAGCATTCTATCTTAATATGCTTTAGTCCAACACATTATTTTCTTGTAAAAAGATAAGAAGACATCTTTCAAAAATAAATTATGTCAGAAAGGGTTACTAGTATAGATCAGTGTGACAGAAATACACATGGCAAAAAACTCACTTCAACACTGGCCAAGTATCTGTTTTGTATGACAGTGATCACACTTTGCTCCTGACGAACGTTATATATAACTTTATGGTAAGCACTCATAATTATTTCCTTCTCTGCTTCATCATGCTCCTGGATCAAATTACACACAGGGAGATTAAAGATTGAGAGTTGTTCTTCATTTATACACAACAATGTTTAAGATGCAAAACCTTTATTGAGAAATTTCATTGTTAATGGAAAAAATAATTTATCAGATTTCTCTCTCTCTTCTTAAAGAAATTCTAAAATGGAAGTTATCAAATCTAGGAGGTCATCTAATAATTTAAATAGAATAAAACTGACTTCTGTTCTGAAGTCCAATTTCATATTCCACATGCTATGAAATAATTTAAGGACAGCATGGTTAAGTAGATAGGAAGCATTAAAGCACGTAACCATTCTTCTAAAAGAGAGTCACTGGTTCTTTCAGAAAGAGCAGCCACAAGTAGACTAAATTACTGGTTTGTTGTCAGTATAATGCTACAACACAACCACTCAGTAGGGACTCTCACTGCAGAGAAAATGCAAGTACTTCAAAGAGTTAGCAAAACAGAATGAAGGAAATGCTTATCAGAAAAGGCAAATAACAGGGGAAAAGGCTAACATAACCATAGAAAAATACTACCAGTAAGGCAAGAACACTTGTCCCATGCAAAATGAAAGTGAGGAAAAACTACTCACTGGAAAAAGTAAATTTATCCATACACATTCACTCAGAGAGGCAACCCCTTAAGCAGAAACTTACTTTTCATCACCTGTATTTTCAACACAAGCACCAGAACTCAGTACAGCTCAAAGAAAGTTTCTCTACACGCAGAGAGGGAAGAACCAGTTTTCCTAGTATTTCTCAGTTAAACCAGTCGTACATACAGCTAAGTTCTTGTAACCCAAAGCTGTCCTCTGCCTGTTGCCTGAAAAACACATTCTCTCCTCTCTGAGAAGCAACCTGAATGACTTCATCACAATTCCAGAAAAAAAAGATGGCTGCCTTGTAGTGAATAAACTCACCTAACACGTTAAGAAAAGCTTTAAACTGAAATCAAAGATGTATAAAATATATAGAAGTTGTGACACAGCAGGCATGATTAGAACTTACATTTAAGTCAGTATCTAGTTCTTCACAAACAGCCAGCTCAGCCTTTTTGAGAATTTCATCCACACTGCCAACCACTTTCTCTAAATCTGAAGATGCTTCTGACATCAGGTCAAAACACTTCAAAAGAAAAAAAAAAAAAAAAAAAAAAAAAAAAAGAACAGCCTTGGAACTGAATTAAGTTAGCAAGCAATCAGCAAAAACAAGCAAGAAATACAGAGTTATAGCACTACTGGAAATCTGATCAGCATTTGTGTCAGAGTTCACTTTTAACTGCCTCACACTGGAGTGACAGAACAACTTCTAGAACTAACAGTTAAGATTCATCAGGCAAGAAGAAAGTTGATTCTTGCCTTGGTCAGGTTTTATTTTCCTAATCGCATTTTGATTTTTACCAAAAATGAAACAGTAGAAGAATCCAAATCCTTCTCCTATTGAGTTTCACATCAAAAAGCAACATGTGTGCTGCCCACACAGTGATACATAAGATGTTCAATATGGCAGTTTAGCTATCAAGTGGGCTTTCCATTCCTGTATAGTACTATCTGAGATAAATAAACTGTGAAATAGATCCCAGGATGTGTATCAAGTGTGAAATATGGTTAAAGACTTCACCAGGGAACTCTGTTTTCACAGAAGTCAGAAATAAACTTAGCTTCCAGATATAAGACATAGAAGGTGCCAGACAAAAATCAGTACCATCAGCTTATAATTCCATTAATGTTGTTTTCAGCAAATTTTTGTTACTCACATCTGCAGAAGAAGATACATTACACTGGCAACCAGAACTAAAATGAAAACATGGTCTTGTATTTAATATGCAATATATGTAGCCATAATAGAAACCTGCAAACTCCACCTCATTTGTTTACCTATCAAGCATGTGTATTCCACTAAAGATTGTAAAAATCTTTTATTGATTTAGCCTTAAAGGAACTGAAAATAAAAACTTTAACAATATAAGTTCAAACAGTATCTTGGTCCTCAAAGCCTGGAGCTGCATAATGGAAAGGAGCCATCCAGTCTCTGAAAGTTTCCTTGTTCGTCACTGATTCATTTCCTGTTGTGGATTCTGATTGATGCTACACAAGATTAATTTGGATTCAGAAAGAGAGGAAGAGGAGTACCTATTTAAAAAAGGGGAAGGGAAACACTTCAAAGAAGCATTTGCTCTACACAACTGGTGACACTTTTTTTTTTAAAGGAGTTAGAAGTTAAATTGCAACAGAATAATTGCATATCAAAAGCTGAAATTATTAAGATGGATAAATGAAAACTTCATCCTTGGTCTACCTACCAGTGCTTTACCAACACATGTCAAAAATCTATGCCTATTCCACATCTCTAACTGTGTGCAGCAAAGTTCAGATTTTACACTAACAAACTTTAGTCACTTTCATACGTGCAGAATAGCACTCTAAATTGCACCCAGCAAGCACAGAAACCCACCTGCAGGTTTGTTTGCCCCCTCTAATAACTCATATAATTATAAACATCTGCAAGTAATTATAATCATTAACATTATACTGTACATGTCATGCACCAAGTCTACACTGCTGCTGAACAGCATTTATTGTCAGGTCAAGGAACTGTTACTCATAACAGCATCTGGCCCCAGTAAATGGTCTGGGCACAATGAAACGAAAGGGCAGAAAACCTGTTCACTATGAAAAGGTACAACTCTTGTGGATTATGTACAATTCACAGGGGCAGGAAGGTTATGCTGACACAAGCTGAGAACATTTACAAACAAGTGCAACAAGAAGGACAGCAATGAAGCTGGACCTGCAGGAATGGAGGAAGAGTACTTTACAGTCTTCCCAGGAAGATGAAGAGTCCTAAACTGAGCAAGAACATAGATATTAAGCACAGAGACAGAAAATCAACCAAGTTACCTTCCTACTTTGCACTTTCTTTGCAAGCAGAACTCAAGGGATGGCAACCCAATTCCACTATCTCCTTTTAAGACAAACAACATGCACTCAACTTCAATGCTCCAAGCCTCCTACTCCTGAGACTGAGATACAGCATCATAATGGTATTGCAGAAAATACTGCAGGACATGCAAACAGAAGTGGACAATTTATTTGCATAAATTCTCCACACTCAGTGTTTCAATGAGGAAAAAAAATTCTGTTCTATATTTGTCTGCAACCTGTACCTAAATCATGTCAAGTCAGACTGGGTTCTTTGCAGTGATCTTTTATCACCTCTTTCAGTAGCACTTGTGAAATACAACCTTTTAAAATCTGAGGTCTTTCTATCCAAAAGCCACTTGAAAGGACTAATTAAAGCCTTTCAGTCACACAATGAACAGATAGACACACCCATACAAAAGTTATACTTGCACAGAAGTACTGATCTTTGTACAAAAGATGTCTTTTCATAAGAAAGTATAAGCTCTGACTCACCACAAAGGTACACTAAGAATAAAGGTAAATTAACAGTTCGTTCTGTCATTTACTGACATTGCTCATATGCACAATCTCCCTGCCATAGGTAGTTGCCCCTATTAATGCCTACTCCTCACAGGCTTGGTTAGACAGTGTCATACTTACATCTTTTTCACCAACAGGAAAGGTTGACTGTCCACCTTACCTTTAAGGTGCCACTGAACCAGTCAGCTAGAATTTGCAAAGCTGTGTCCGTATCATTTCTGACGCAAATTAATTTCTTCATTTTAGCATTCTTCCACTTAAAGAACTGTTGAAATACCTCCTTGCAGTCATCTGCTTCAGAACCTTGACCATACACCATCTCCAGAGAAGCAGACAGTTCCTGTGCATCAAGTGAATCAAACAAAAACAGGTCTGCAAACCAGAAGAATTTTCTGACAGTAAACTACCTAGAAAAATCAAGTCATTTAACACAGAAGAATTTAACACTACCTGCTGGCATAAAATTATTTCTGCTATAAAGGCCTCTTCCAATATCCAATGAAGTAGATTTTATATTCCACTTTCCTCTCAGACCAAATGGCAGTATGTCTACCAGAAAATGCAACGCAGAAAAGGTTCTCGCACAGATATCAGAGTTTGATTTTCCTTTTCAAAATACAGAATGAAAAGACACTACAAAAAGCTTAACAGCTGATGTCACTTGTGTTCTAGTTTTTTCTCCCCTATAGATTGGATTTTAAACTCATACTCAAAGAAAGAGCAAAACGGGGTTCAATTTATAATGTTCCTCAAAGAACTGCTCAAATTCAGAAAACAAAGGGAACTTGTATTAAGAAACAAGGTGAGCAGCCAGACACCCAAGGAATATTTCTGGACTTATCCTTCTATTCAAAAGTCATTAGTCAGACTATTTCTGATGCACCTTTGCAGTCACACTGATTCCCAGATGGAACAGCCATTACCTAGGTGCCTGACAACTGAAGGTCCTCTGAAATAAGTTTTACAGGAAACCTCTATTTCCCTCTAAAAGCCAAGTATTCTCCAAGTATATGAAGCAGAGTCCATCTCCTTTTGACTTGCATTGGAAAACAAAATTAAGTGCTACATGTAAGGGAAAGGCATCAAGGCTAAAGCTCAGGGCAAACAGAAACCACTTTTAAACAAAGGGTAGTCTGTCAAAGGACCTGAAGAACAAGCAGGGTCAGGTAGGAATGCATCCATGAATTATCAGTTGAGACAACATCCTGTCAGAAAGCAGTCTTCCTTGCACCTGGGTGGAAAATCCCACACTGAAATACACTTGAGACCTACACTGCTGTTTGCAGGCAATTTCTTGTAGTTCAAAAGAGAAAATTCTTCCTGAACAGTGGGATTTGACTGAATAAACCTGCGCTTTTGTAATAAATAGCATCCTTCAGCTTTCAAAATCCACCATTTTACTTATCCACACCATTCCTGACAAGATGACTAAAGAAACCCTGAGAAAGGCTACTGACCGTTTGCTTCTATACGGTGTTTCACTTTTTTTCTTTTCTCAGATCCCAGAACACGAGTTAAAATGACACACACCTTCCCAAACAACGTCTAGGTCATGCAAATGAAGAAACACAAAACACCTCTCTCCTCCTCTTGAGAGAGGTTTTCATCTTTGCATTCCTTCAGACTCAACAGCCAATACTACAGAAAAAACAGTATGACAGAAGTTAAAGTCACTTGTCAGGAGCCTTTCAGACACTCGAAACACAGAGGTCACATGAGCAACCAAACACAACAGGAGTAAAACAGACTCTATCACAACAGGCCAGCACCTGGCAGCAATGAACTCCCCTTGCTGAGGACTGCAGGTCCTCAAGGTCCTCAAGTGATCTTGATCAAATCTGTAGAACTACACAATGATGCCACAATCAGGCCCCGGCTCCACAGACACAGTACAGAAGTTCAAACTGGTGCCAAAAGCACAAGAATTTCCTCACATTACAACTAACTGAACACGGTGACCACCAAAAAAAACTAAACCAAAACTCCCACCACCAAACACACAACCTAACACAAAATCCCCCAGAAAACCCAAAACAGTAAGAAGCCACACCACCAAACAGTTTTTTTATAAAATTCTAAAACTAATTTCATAACAACCATTACTGTAATGAACAGCATTCATTTAGTACAAGAGTGTTTAAAACAGCAATTTCCAAGTGATCCAGATTATGAGCTTTATACAAATATGCTTGTCTATAAGGAAATACAAAAAGTAGGTTTGTGCTAAATTTATGGAGGGTATTTAGATCACCCAGGTGCACAACAGAATTTTCTCATATTCTTTTTTCAACAGCTACATTTTAATACACCAGGATACACACAGATAGAAAATGGCATAGCAAGGGAGAAAGCCAGGTTCAAATGGACCAGTCTGAAGGACTGAGAGAAAAAAAATCAGCCTATTTAACAGCAGCCAAAAGTGGGCAACAGAACTGAGAAAAGTGCTCAGTAAGAGTTTCATACCCAATATCGCATCCTGTTTACAAAAACAGCAGCACTAGTTACACCAGAGGAGTATCTGCATGCGATTCCATCAGACTGTCCTCAAGGAGAGTCCAGTAAGTTACAGCCTATTTCTACCCATTTATTTTTCATACTATAAACACACTTCCTAAAACACTAGGAACTTCACCAGCATATGGATACAGAAAGACTCCAGAAGGGTACAAAGTCACAGTACGAAGATGTCCCAGTGGCCTACAGGCACGTGCTGTACACCCAGCTGCTATCTCTAAGCGTGGTAACTCACAGAACAAGCTACTACACACTATGCAAGGGCCAGAGGAAACGTGCTTACAGACAGCTAACAACTGTTCAGATCATATCCTAGCTTGCTTAGAGTAACTTAGGTGTATGCCCACACTCTCAGTCTTCCTCTTAACCAATGGAGTATTATCACATGGAAAGCACGGAGCTCACCAACTGCTTATTTCAGTCCTAGGCAGTCTGACCCAGCTGTGCCTGAAGCTCTTTGAATTTGTCTGTAGTTCAGGCCAGCAACAGTTCTCAAAGGAAGGTCTAAAACATAAGTCAGAAGAGATGTGTGATGCAGAAGCGAGGTTTGGGATACACAGCCTCACTGACAGCAGCATTAGCTCCCACACTCCTGTTCTTCTGAGACACTGGAAAAATACCGGTTTCTCTAGGACAGGACAGCATGATCTCTTCAGCTCTGTACAACTGCAATCAACCATCTCACTGATATTTGGTAAAAGCTTATTTCTGTTTCCCTACTTAGGAAAACTATTTTGATCTTCTAGCTCCTAATACAAGAGAGAACCATCAACACAGTTAAGCTAAAGCCCAAAATTCACTTAACACACCTAGCAGCATTTTAGTGCCCCTTCAAATATTTTCAAAAAACTTAAAATTTCACTGCAGTACCATTATCTAGAATATGCTTAATGCCTACCACCTAGTGGATTAGCACAGCATAACCTTTAAACACACACACAAAAAAAAAGCCACAAAAGTGAAAAACCCCACACAACAACACATCACAACTTTCCTCTGCCTGAAGGAGCAGGATCCAGACAGGGCCTTCAGTGACAGAAAGCCATGAAACGCTACCAAACCAGTATCTTTTCTAATTAAACACCAATCTGCATATCAGACTAGAACTGCACTGAAAAAATAATTCCATTAGAAACTGAGTAAGTAATTCCATGAAAATTTGAATGCTTCAATTTGTTAATACTGCTCCAACCTCATACAAACTTACATGCAGCCTATAATCTTGGTGATTTTTCATAAGAACCCAATCTCATACACATGTGGACAAATATATCTCTGGAATTTGTACAGGCAAGCTGTCAAACTATTGCCAACCTTTTTTCTCTCTCCACACATACATCTGTGCAGTCAAAATAAAAGCAAGTAATGAAAATAAATTATTTCTAATAGCAAAGGCCAGAAATATTACCACCAGCTTGGTAATATTTCTATTGGTAAAGTCCTCTTCAAAAGTTCATAGTGCATCTTCAGAGCCTATTTCCATGTCTACTTCCCACTAATGTTGTTGCTTTGGTTAGAAAAAAGTTTGGCTCACCTTAAAAAAAAAATAAATAAAAAAAGCAGCAGCTTTAAATATTTTATATTTTGCTACACTAGTCCAAACTACAGAGCAATCTTAACAGTAAGGGATAGGAAAGTATACTATCCAACCACAAAATCCACTGCTACAATTTGCAGGATACCTGCAATGACTGTTTAATTGTAGGTTCTCTCATTAACACCTGCCTTCTACCAAACATTCTGTGCTTTGTGAAGTCTCATTAGTCACCAAACACAGTACCATAAGAGAAAAGCTGTTGCTCAAATCCAGGATCTAGATAATAATTTGTCTCTAGAAACAAAACATCTGGGAGACTCGGATCACAAGTAACACTGAGAACGACAGGTGTCAGATGTACAACTTAACCCAGAAGCATTATCTGAAGCTTCATCTGCTGCTGTTGAGGTCTCCTACTATAAAACATTAACTTTTAAGAAATACACTCCACAAGTTCTCAGTGTTTCAGAATCAATAGTGATAAAAGCAACCTCCTTACCTGTAGTGTTCTTGAGCGCTCAGAGAGGGGCATTTGATCCACTTCCAAAATAAAATCTTCCACTGCTGAATACAAGCTCTGCTGCACCTTATCTCTCTTGGTAATCAATTCATCTCTTTCATCCTATGCAGAAGGAAAAGCAAGTCAGCCACTCAAGCCCAAACACCACATACACAATGTGGAAAGTGATACCAAAAAGCATTAAACCCTGCAAAGTATGAATAGTACAATATATGCCTGACTAGGAATGAGTGAAAAAGTAAATTTTTTAACTTCTACTCCTGTGACATGACCACCTTGCATAAATACAGCAACCTTTATGGTGTAAAAATATGACTACATTATCAGACAACTAAAGAAACAGTTACCAGAGCTGAGGTTGTTTAGGCTCTACAACTACCTGAAAGGAGGTTGTAGAGAGGTGGGTGTTGGTCTCTCCTCCCAGGTAACAGAATGAGAGGGAATGGCCACAAGTTGCACCAGGGGAGGTTTAGGTTAGGTATTAGGAAAAATTTCTTCACAGAAAGGGTAGTCATATATTGGAACAGGCTGCCCAGGGAGGTGGTGGAGTCACCATCCTTGGCAGTATTTAAAAGACGGGCAGATGAGGTGCTTAGGGACATGGTTTAGAGATGGGATTGGTAGTGATAGGTTAATGGTTGGACTTGATGATCTTGAGGGTCTTTTCCAACCACTATGGTTCTATGTTCTATGTTGGTAACAGTGTCCTAACTGCCACTGTAAACTTAACATGTCCTAGTCGTCCTCCAGTTTTTTACTGTACTACAGAAATTAGGATTTGTACTATCAGCACTTCCATACATGACAAATTACATCCACAAAGTCAGACTGCAAAAGATTTCTTGCTGGAGAAGAATACTCTAAAATCAAAAAAATCCTTTTACCAATTTTTTCCTTGCCTTCTAGTAGGAAAGACAGGTGACCTGCAAACTCTCTGCTGATTATCTGCAGTGAGATCATTAAACTAATTTTCCAGAAACAAGAATAAAGTTTCCCTTGGATGACCGGCAGGATTAGTTGTGCTAATGGGATACGAACCCCACATTCATCAGACAAGGTACCTAACAGACTGACCAAACCCAAACCTTCTGGAATGGATGAGGCAAGTTACTCAGAAGCATGTTGGCAGTGTTCTTTTCGCAGTGATTTAACCCAACATGCCCCCAGAAATATGAAAACATATATGAACATGGAAAACCAAACTATAGCTTTAGAGACCTGCTGTGAAGATTTGCTATTCCCTTCCACATTCATCTCTAAAATTAAAAAATAAGTAAAGTTACTCAAGTAATGAGACTGTCCTGAACTGCGTTCCCTCCCCCATTCTGGAAGAGGGCGGGGAGAATCTTTGCAAGTCTTAATGCAGAAGGTAATTAGTAAAGAAACAGAAAACAACAGAAGAGTTAACAATGGCACTAATACCAGCTGCACATGGAGCCAAATGAACACCTCCTACTAACAAGCAATACATCATTTAAATATATCTGTAATATAAATATGTACACACAAACACAGGCTCTCAGTTTTTAAATTTAGTTTATCCAGTGAAAGTTTAGAACTTGACGTAATCAGGAGTTTGTAAGTATCCACAGAGGGTAAGACTAGAAACCCTCTGCCTTTAACAGACAAGTGCAGAATGAGATCCAATGGTTAGAAATTGAAAAATGGACCAACTCCAACTAAAAATAAAACCCCAAGTTGCAGCATACACTGCTTTAAAACTTAATTAGCAATTAAACAGATGTTGTAATTCAGCCAGACATTAGTGGACTGGATAATAAAACTCAGTGGATTAAGTTCTACTACAAAAGGTGAACACAACATATTGCTTCAGCACTTTAAAATATGAAACAACAAAAAGATTAAATAGGCACTTCTGAAATTTTGGGCATCTCTGGAAACCAAAGGCACACACAATATTTACAGACTTCCTGCTGTTTTTCGTGCATGAGACTGGAGCTAGTTTGTAAAATACTGTAACACACTGCATGAAAAGTGTTCTTTATGGCAAGGGGTCCTTATTCCTTTCTAAAACAAGATTTCTGCAGAATATTGCTCCAAAAACTAGAGCAGTGGAGCCTTAATGTAGCAGAAGATTCAACCAGGCAACCAAACTCCAATTAATACCAGTTGAAGCACTAGAGTATTTTTAACTGTCTACACATGACTAAATGACAATCCAGGAACTCAGAGGGCTCCAGAGCCACAGGACAAATCTCCTTCTAGTACGTGCCGTTTAACCGCGCACACGCGACAGTCCATGGCTCGCAGAGCAGTAAGAACACAGACAGTATTTTAACAGTCTGCTTTACAAAGACATAAGCTCATCACAACAGCAAACAGTACAATTCAATTCCTTTGGAAGAGGCTAAAGGCTTCCCAAACTACAAAATTCAGTTTATTTTGTGTCTAGTCCATCTTAATACCTCTCTCTCAAAATAAACCAAACAAACCAAACCCAAAACAACTGCACAAACAACCCCACACAAGCAGTCACCAGACTGGGTCACACCAAGCGCCAAGCCAGCTTACCATCTTGTTTCTGATAACCACAGCCACACTTACGGAAGTCCGTAAGAACAGGATAAGTATAGTGCGACTGCCTCATCAATGCAATCTTGCTTTAGTGTGATTTAATGACCTCATAAGCAAGAGAAAAAAAAATAATCCCCCTCCATGGATAAATTCTAATCCATTTTTAGAGATTATTTTTACTTTTGGGCCCAGTTTTTGGCACCCTTTAGTTCAAGTAACTACTCTGCAGTATATGGAATAGCTAAAACTAGCTCTGGCATCAGCACCCTCCTCAAACAGCTCTATTTATCCCACCTTCCCCCAGATTTTTTTTTTTTTTTTTAAATGAGCAACTGAACAGTTCCCCTTTTTTTAAACATTGGCATTATTATTTTTTCACCCTTCCCACAAAAATGCTGAATATGTACACTACAGTCTCTACAGGTTTCTAAACTGAAATCGTGAATCAAGCAACACATCCACGAAACACTACCTACAATGTCTGAAAAGTCAGAATTTGTATTACACCCTATTACCACGAGTATCCGCGCCTACATTGCAACCAGGGGAACTTCTAACTACCCCTGTTTTCTCATCTGTAAAGCTGCCATCCTCTCAGTAACCTTTCATAAGCACCACCACCTTCCTATTTCGACAAAGAATTTACATCAAATTCTATTATTAGTTTTGAATATATTTTTAAGCATCCAGAAGAACCACCTTTGTCATTTTCATACACACCATGCCCCAGATTATCATTTTACATTTCCAAGACACACATTACATAAATATCCTATTAACAAGAAATGTTCCAGTCACCCATCTTCCTTTATGGGAGAGTATCCAGGAGAGACCCAGTTAAACCAGCATAAACCAACTAAGAAAGCATAGACAATGAAAACCAAAAAAATGTAATTTACTCTGCACTCAAACTTTATTGTGTTTACTCATGCCTGTGATATTTAAGATGCAATAGGTTTCCCTCAAAGCCAAACAAGATGTTCACTCACAAGAGCTTACAAACAAATAAGGCTTGTGACAGTGAGAGAGGGCATCAGCACTCCAAAGAGGCTAAAGGAAGAGCACACTGCTTAGGCAACTGAATAGCAAGATTTAACTTAGAGAAACCAATTCTGACAGCTAGGTTGACAGATCAAGCAAACAGAGTTAAACAGTCTGCTATAGTTTAATAGCCAGCTACTTCATCCATCTGTTTGGGTTCACAGGGCTTCTTGTACACTGGATTTACATGTACCTCATCTTAAGTGAACAGGAAACAAAGTTAGTGACATACATGATAGCACTATCAAAAAGATTTGTTAGCCTACCTACAGTCACTACAATTTAAGTAGGGATGACATGCAGAATAACAAGCACACCATTTTACTGGGTGCATCCTGGACACTTCTTGTATTTGAAAATACAGTAGCCAAGGTTCTCGGGCATGTTACAGCACATAAAATAGGTCTTCAAAATTATTCTCAGGGAATAGAAAAGAAAAAGTTAAGTCACTATACTGTGCACTAAAAACAGGACAAACTTTGTGGTACCATAGCTCTAGCATGATGCCACAAAACTCGTTCTGTACCCTACACCTACCAAAGTCTTCAAAATACTTAATCTCCCCCCGCAGTTGGTCCTGGCACCGCCCCCGCCGCGTCAGCCCCGCTCCTGAGAGGACTCACCACCACCTCAACAGGATCACAGAATGTCAGGGATTGGAAGGGACCTCGAAAGATCATCCAGTCCAATCCCTGCCGGAGCAGAACACCTAGATGAGTTCACACAGGAAGGCGTCCAGGTGGGTCTTGAATGTCTCCAGAGAAGGAGACTCCACAACCTCCCTGGGCAGCCTGTTCCAGTGCTCTGTCACCCTCACAGTAAAGAAGTTCTTTCTCAAATTTAAGCGGAACCTCCTGTGTTCCAGCTTACACCCATTACCCCTTGTCCTATCATCGGTCGTTACTGTGAAGAGCCTGGCTCCATCCTCCTGACACTCACCCTTCAAATATTTATAAACATTAATCAGGTCCCCCCTCAGCCTCCTCTTCTCCAAGCTAAAGAGCCCCAGCTCCCTCAGCCTTTCCTCATCAGGGAGATGCTCCACTCCCTTAATCATCTTGGTGGCTCTGTGCTGGACACTCTCAAGCAGCTCCCTGTCCTTCTTGAACTGTGGGGCCCAGAACTGGACACAATATTCCAGATGTGGCCTCACCAGGGCAGAGTAGAGGGGAAGGAGAACCTCTCTTGACCTACTGACTACACCCCTTCTAATGCACCCCAGGATGCCATTGGCCTTCCTGGCCACAAGGGCACAGTGCTGGCTCATGGTCATCCTGCTGTCCACCAGGACTCCCAGATCCCTTTCCCCTACACTGCTCTCTAATAGATCATTCCCCAACCTATACTGGAACCTGGGGTTGTTCCTGCCCAGGTGCAACACCCTACACTTGCCCTTACTATATTTCATCAAGTTTTTCCCCACCCAGCCTGTCTAGGTCTCTCTGGATGGCAAATTCCACAAGTCTTGAGATGTCCTGCTTCCAGTTGCTACCAATTCATCTTGAAAATTAAATTAATTCTTCAAGGAACTCTACACTTCCATACACATTCCCACTTGCATACCTTCTGCAGCACTCAGGCACTCTAGCAGAATCCCTGTCTTCTTTGTTTTCCCCTGTTTAAAATACTGGTGACGCTACCATGACAACTTCTCCTCTTCAGACAGCAGATTTTTATTTTAATTTTTTTTTTTAGCAACAACTATGTGCTCTAGAAACTCACAAGATTTCATGCCACCACACATGTACATGTAGCTTAGGCAAGCAGGAACAACATCAGAATGGGCACGGGGAAATTAGGGGGTGTTGATGATTTCAGAACAAAATTAGTTTTCAAGTCATGTGTGAGGCCACACCTTGTCAACACAGAACACAGGACTACACAAACACATCTGGAGCTACCAGAAGCAGCACAGTGCTGTAAGCTCATTTCAGCACTATTTCAAATATTTTGGCAGTGTAACACACTACAGTGCATCATGCAGACATTACTTCATTGTTGGCTGTTCACAACTGAACCGGGTGACAATGTCCAGACTGTCTAACATATTCCAACAAATTAGACCATCAGAAAAACCCCAAGCACTCTTCAAGAGTGAAACCTCTTTTCATGATGTTTCTCATGGAAGAATGCTGCTTGCTGGGGTTGACAACTCAAAAAAAAACAAAAACAAACCCAAAACCAACAACAAAACCCAACTGCCACCTGAATGACAACAAAGCAACCATCTCCTCTGTTGAATAAACACTTTGAGACTACCCGGTCACACCACTGTATCTGCATCTGTCCTAACTCTTGTCCATGTTACAAGTTTTCTTTCCCTCTAGCCTCAGTCCAATTGGGTCAAAGCAAAACTGGACAAGGCGGGCAAAAACAAGTTCAAAGACAGCTTTGCTTTACTTGTCTGTTTGCTCAACAAGGCCTACAGACCCGCTTAAGCTCAACCATCCCAAGTAATCTCCAGAAAACTGCAACTGCTACTATTTCATGTGGGATCAGGAATTTATCCAAGGCAAGCGAATCCCTAAGAAGCCCTGTCTCCTGGGTACCTCGCAGCCTAGCTATTCTTCCACACATTGCTCCCCTATACAAGATGCAACACTAAAATGTCATCTGCTTATTAATGCTTATTTTCATACTGTCAAGTTTAAACATTTGACTTTCTTTTGTCAAACAGCAATCCAATGTATGCCATGTCATAGATGTTTTAATACTTTCCCCTGCACAAGCAACAACAGAACTTACTTGTGTCCTCTTCATGGCTCATTATTTTCTAGTCCATTCCATGAGCTCTTAAATTCAGCACAATGCAGCAATACTTCTTAAGCACACATGTTTAAAATGTTTAAGGTTACACTTGGAAACAGTCACAACACATTTGCAACAGTTCTGCCAGATGCACAACCACCATCCCTTCCCTGCCTTACCACCACGCCTGTCGCAGAGCTGGGAACCCTCCCGTTCCCAAAAGCAGCATCGCCTCACTAGAGAGACGCAGTGCATAACTACCCTTACCAACACAGCCCCGCCTGCATAACCAGGAGGCTTCTTCAGATCTGTGCTTGCAGAGAAGTTGCACTAGATGGCAGCTTCCCCCTACACAAGTCCATCTTCCTATACAGTGGTATTTGCATACAGCTCTCCCTATGCCCCCCATCAGAGGGAAGCATATACTAAGCAGTGGCATGCTGCTTTAACAAAAGGTTTTAAAGACAGACACTGCAGTTGGATAGCCGAAGTGCCTTCTAGCTATTTCAGAACAGAAACCTTTTAGCTACCATGTTCTGATTTCCTTGTATTTCTTTACAAAATCAAGGGTGTCAAAAAGTCTAGGTTTAACACACACAAAAAAAACCATCTCCACAAATACATCAGCTGCGGCAAAGTCAGCAAAGCCTCCGATGTCATCTAGCAAAGGACAGATGTTTCCATGCTGTGCTCGCGACCCAGCTACACTTATAAGACTAAAATACTCCATCAACAGCTGTTAAATTATAGCTCTTGAGAAGAAAATAATTCCAACCTACCACATTTCTGCATAACTGAATCCTCTCTTGAGCCAAGTCATACTCTGCCCAAATCTTCTGCAATTTTTCCAAGGAACACGGAACAGTGAGACATCCTTCTGTAACCACTTCTATGGCTTGGGAGAGCTGCTCCCCAAAATGACTGTCCTTATGTGTGTGCCTAAGTTGTAAGGAGCAAACAACATTTTACCAGAATTTTTTTTTTCAAGAACTCAAGGAGTTTAAAAAGCAATGCTATTCAGATACCTCGAACATATGAATTTTGAGATCGTACCTGCCACGCTAATAACTTAGTTTCTTTCAAAAGGTAGCAGCAGCAATTTGTCTCATTCAGCTGTTAAAAGATTTTTTTGAGGAAGGAAGAAGGACCAAGAATACACTCATTATATCTCAGTATTGTTGAGGTTGTACAAGGAAACTCTCTCCTGCTTTTAATTTTTCCTTTTTCCTCTTTTTTCCCTTTTTTTGTTTGTTTTTGGTTTTTTAAAACTTATCTTCCACAAACACATACACCAATATATATGTATTCCCTCCTAAAGGAGCTGATGGTCATTTCTATTTCAGGTCTTCTTCCCACTGCAGTTTTGTCTCTTCTTTCAAAAGTAGAAGGGTAATTTAGGCTATCCAAAGAGATACACCTCTCACAGCAATACAGATACCCAAGGAACTGACCACCCAGGTACTCTGAACAACTACTTGCATTTACTAATTAGCATCTTCTTTGAAGATGGAATTGGAAGTTCTTCTTGCAACAGCTATGGTAAAGGACCAGAAGTGAACCAAAGTCATCAGATAAACACCAAGAAACGGGCAATCCAAGTTCCAACGTGAGCTTCCAAAAAGCTCAGGTTTCAGCCTTGCTTTTGGGAAATACTCCCCTGTGTATGCAACACTACATTTTTCTTAGAAAATTAACATAACAAAACTTGCAGAAAACAAAAAAGTATACATGACTAACAGATAAACAAGGCAAGGATAAATACTACTATTTTAGAAAAAAAAAAATTACATACCTAGCTTCTTTCAATACCTTCACCTTAGCAGCCAAATTTCTCATTTTTGTTCCAATATAAGTACGTAGGTTTTCCTCAAAACTTTCAGCAGTTTTCCTGGATGCTTCCTTCTCTCTCTGAAGGATTTATTATTTTTGGAGCAGTGTTTCAACAGAGAAAGATAAAGATGGATCAACAGTCACAACAGTCACCCATGGTTACTAACATGCAGACTATAAACTTTTGAAAACTACAGATAAACACACACATGCACACACACAGAGCTGGCCCTCTTCAAAACACTAACAAAGTCCCTAGAAAGACATATAAACCAATGAGAATATTTTTATTTTCTTTAATAGTTTCTTAAAGGTTAATGGTTCATTTCCTTCCTCTCATTTCAGTAGTGATGTGTTCAAGTGCATTTCTTCAATTACTCCCCATTTGCTAGAAAATCTGCAGACAACATGAAACTTTCTTTCCTTGCTAAAAAATTACAACCCATTAGTTCAGGGAAATCAAGTCCAGGACCTCATTAAACTCCTTACTCTCATCACTACCACACCTCAAAATGGTGCAGCAAAACAAGAACCGTCGTTGTACGTACAACCATCCTGACCTTTCCACAAGGAATATTCAGACTATATTCCCCAAGGGGCAATCTAAACTTAAAAGCTCTCGATCTCGTACCACAGAGATGCTTTTATAAACTCCACTTTAAGTAATGACACACGGTCTTTAAACGCTGTCAGCTTTTCAGACTTGCTACATATGATATTAAAAAAAACCCAAACAAAAAACATCAACAAAAAATAAAAATAGAAAGATTTAAATAGTTTCGTGCTTGCAGACAAGCACACAAAGTCTCATGACAGCAGGATGGTTTTTTTTAAGTACAAAAGCCACCACACATTACCCTTCTAGAACAAATCACTGCCTACCATAGTGTTTTTAGCAGGAAGCAAGTATTTCCTTACTTAAAAGAATATCCACAACATTTTCTTTTAAAGCAGTTAACTGGCATTCAACACAAAAAGTAATTAAAATTTGTAGAAAACAGTTAAAAAAAATAATCAGACTATAGATAAGAAACGCTCCTAGGAATTTCTTGCATTTAACTACTTTTTCAGAAGTGCACAAACAACATATCTTCAGTTGATGGAGAGTCTGTGCAACGACAGGTTAGTACATGTAGAAACACAGGTGTTCTAGGCAGAGGTAACCAAGCAGCAAAGCTTGTTATGGGTAGCTTTGTTCCCCAAGAAACAGCTGTGTGCAAGTTCAGGTTTGGGGGCAAAGGGCTTTAAACAGCAGATTTTCCTTTCATATCTGTAGAGATAAGTTTGCACGACATTTTTCTGAATTTACACAAACATAACGTCCTTTCACACAGTCTCTTCTTACTACTGCTGTTTATCACACTTACAACCATTCACACCATTTTTAAGCCTATCAGTAACTGTGACTAAGTACTGTGCTTCTCAGACAGTTACAGGAACCTTCCCTGGAAAGAAACATAAGCATTTTTTCTATTAAGCAGCAATTAAGGAAATAATCGTTTTTATGCAATTCTAAGATTCCTCAACTGCTATGAATCTGTGACACTCAAGAATTTTCAGCCCAACGCACAGAAAGCTGTTTTTTCCTCTGAGGAAAAAAAAAAAAGGCAAGGATTACACACATACCCAAATCATGCTTTTAATCACAAAGTGCAAAACCCCACATTCAAACTGAACACCTACATCCAAGCCAGCAGTTGCATCAAGCACAGAGGCAAGCCAGTACGAACACCAAGGGCAACCTGGGCTGCAAACCACATGCTGACACAGACGGACACCACCCACCTGCATCAGGGCAAGACAAGCGTTCACCCAACCAGTTCAATCTTTCTGTATTCCAAAGAACAGTGCACAGCTGAACTGCGGTACAGAAGCATTGTCAGAAACACTCCCAATGAGACAAGCATCTTCTTCACATTTCCACATACCTTCAGTTCACGTTTCAGGTGTTGAACCTGCAGTTCTAGTTCCTTCTGCCTCTTGAAGAGATTTACATTCTCCCTTTGGAGAATTTCTTCCTCTTCGGACAGCTTCTGATCTGGTCCTATCTGTGCCAAGCTGGTGCCTGGCACTGAGGTAGAAGCTAGCACTCTTCCCCTTTTAAAAATGAATTAGGAGGTATTAATTAGGAAAAAAAAAAAATCCACCAAGAAGAACATGCATTCTTTCATGCTATTGTAATTTCAGTAATGACTACAACATGCCTCATCAAAGACTACAGAAGCACCTACACAATCATGCTTTACTTCTCCAGAACTTTTATCCCTCTCCACATCAGCCTTTAGAGAGATGGTTACACAGCACAGAGGAAAAAAATACATCATCTGAAGGCAATTCTTTATAAGTTTGCACAGTCCCTAACTCATATTAGTATTTGTTAACGGCATCAACTTGCCTAAATGACCTAACTGTGAAACAGATTTGGATACCATGGTGGTTATGGGGAGGGTGTACCTTCAGATGACTTACTAAAATGTTCAAGAAGCTTAAATTACAAAACATTTGAAAATTCTAAACAAGTTATTTTGGTGAACATTACTTCTCATACCATCTCAACTTTCTGAATGACAAGTACCATCTTTCCTACGCACAAACATTCTTCTCAGCAGTCTGTTGCCACGGCAATCCAAGAAACTGTAGGATAAGTCTCTTTAAAAAGATTTCTGACAACTGTAACTGCCAATCTACCACCACCTCTTCTCAATGTAATTACAAGTTGCAAAGACACCATCGTCCCCTAAAGCTTACTTCAGACTGTGATTGCTGGCTTTATTTCTTATAAGCACACATTGTTACATTCCTACACAAATAAATCACCAAAATATGTTGTCCTGCTAGGTAAGTGTATTTCTACATTCCACATTTGTGTCCAGTAAGTTTTTAATAGAGAGAAATAAATAGGGGATAGCTATAAGAAGTCTCAAGGACAAGCCTATGGAAATTATACAGATGCTAAAACAAACATCACTGCATTGTCTATCACTGCAAAACCTGCTAGAGGCCTCATGTCTTAAAACCTTTACTTTCAGCTAAGCTTTCCAGTATCTTCTCCTCTGCGTACCAGCTGTTACCTCTTCCTTCTTTTTCAAAATCATGCAGTAAGAAACATAAGAACACTTTGTGTCTGGAAATACAATAAGGAAGAACAAGCTGTCCAACCAGCAACAACACTAATGAACAAGTTTTCTACAGATTAATATCCTAATTCCCACCGTCACTGTACGCACACACACAGAGACTCACATACACTTCCCTCCCACTGAGTACCAGTACTACCTGATGCTGGAAAGACAGAAATGGAACTCTGTAATTTAGATACTCACTTCCCCCCTCCATCTTCTCATACACGCCCATCCCAGCAACTAAGCCAACCAGGTCACTCACACCAAGTTTTCAATGACTTCCCACTGCCTTACTTCAAGGCAAACATGTGGCCTCTAGGAGAATTCTGATTCCTTGCACTGGGAGCTACTCGGTCAAAGCGCCCTCTTGGGATGCTGCACAGCGTGTGATCAGACCTGTTTACCCACAGTGGAACTGAAGCTTTTTTCTTCCAGCGTTGGTTTTGCATGACATCCACTTTTTTCTCTTCCACATCTTTAGTGTTTCCTGGAGACATGCATTTTTCAGCAAACCTCGCCTTGGCCACCTCTTCTCCAATATCTATCTTTTCATATTCTGCCTGGGCAAGAATGGTACCATCTTCACGCTTGGCCTTGTGACGTATTTTTATTTCTTTTTCAAAAACTAGGCTGCTCAAGAACTTCTTCCCCTGTAAAATAAAAATATGCTGAAGTTGTGTACTGGACACAAAATACTTTTAGCTGAAATCAGCCATCTTTCTCCTAGGAAAAAGAGGTCATGTTTAAGACCAAAACCCAGAGAGCTGCACAGGTAAAGCTTATGTTGAACACGTTTATTCTGAAACAATGCTGTAACTGATCAGCTAAAACTGTAACTGATCTAATAACTGTCAGTGTCAAACTGGACTTCCACACCAATAGTTCTCAACGTTCAGCTATGAAGAATTTAGTATCATTTATAAGTGAGGGAAGTCCAAAGCCCCATCAACTCTCAACAGAAGCTGGCAACCAGGCTATCCAAGTCTTTCAGAGGATACTAGCCCAACTATTTAACAGTATTATACAAAATAACATTAAAAAATATTTTCATTATTACAATTAAATTAGCTCCACCACTTCTGAAAATAAGTTGGTTTGCTGAAAATTAAGAATGGAAGGGGTGGGGACGAAAAGCATCCCAATAGCAAATAAAGCTTTACCTCAAACAACAAGAACTGTTTTTTAAAAAAAAAACAAACAACAAAACACAACAAAAAACAGACAAACAAAACAAAACTCCAGGGAACTGAGAACAGAGATTTTTTTCACCTGTCTTAAGTAATCACATTAAGCAATGTCAATAGGACCGCAGGTATGAGACCATACACAAGGGGTCTCCAGATTTCCTCTAAATTATAGAGGGATAGGAGGAGGCAAGCAGGAGAGCTGTCTCCTGCCTCCTCCTCCAGCAGCTGCTGCTCCCAAGCCAGTGGCTGCTGAAGCACAGGCAGTGCCAGTGGCAAGCCCTGAAGAAGCATGCCATTAAGACTGTTACGTGGCGATCCAAAAAGGAAACTGCCACTAGTAAAACTCAACCAACAGTCACCTGTGCCACTCAAGAGGGCTCAAAGCTTTTACCAGTCCTGTTAGCACCAGCTCCTTTCACATCCATTGCTGTCCAAAAATGACAGGGTTCCTATTACCACTCACATTCACCTCCTATTCTCCCTGCTGACCACAGGTCTGTACAGTACCTAGGCACACAGCATTCAAGCAGCTCACAGACACAAGTGAATTTATCGCAGGGTCTATGACCAAGGGAGGTATTTTTCCCTCTGAAGGGAGAGAAACAGAGGTACTTTGTTTCTTCAGTGCCAGAAAGAACTTGGATCAGTCAGAAATAGACCTGGAGCTCTCAAGATGGCAAAAATGTACTCTAAAAATCACACCTGATGCCAATCTCAACCGTTTTGACAAAATCATTTTAGTTTCTAGGGTACGTTTAGGACAAAAGATCAGACAGTGCTTCCCAGCATGGCCTGCCTTCACAGTTAAACATCTAGCTCTTACAAGACTTCTCCTGGTGACACTGTGGTATGCAGCAGCCTCTGTTAGAGATCTCATCACCTAAACACTTCAAAATCTGCTACTCACCTGGTCAAACATGTTTAAGTTCTGATCAGTTGGTATCTGCAGTCCCCAGAGCCTGTACTTCTTGGCAACGCTCGGACACTGAAATTTTGGTGGAATTTCAACTATGTCTGATCTATTCAGAACCTCAGAATTTCCATAATCAATGTACAATACTTGACACTGCAACAGTAACACAAAACACAAGTCAGCCGAGGGTACACAAACCTCCTCCAGAAATATGTGCTGACAACGACTAGAATGTAAGCGTTTTAACACACATATATGTTGCAGTACTACATCAGAAGCAGAGATCAGAATCTTCCATACTAAGCCTAGACACCCTTCAGAGGAAAGAATTAAGATAGAAAACTCGTATGTTGGCACCTGTCTAAAAGCTTAGCGACAAAAAGTTAAGTAACAAAAAAGATCCTTTCTGGCAATTTTTTTTTTTCCTCTCAGAGAAAGACTTAAGAAGCAACACAGAAGACTTTCTTCAATGGACGGATATGCAATCTAATGTTTCCAAGCCAATCAGCTTGTCTGGAAATTATAATTTTAAATAGGAACTACGAGCTCTCTGTATCAGTCACCTAAAGATGATTAACATCAGGTCACTTGCATCAGTGCTAACATGTCACACAAAGGCTGCCATTTGCACCACGCAGAAGTTTCGAAATTAAATTACACTGCTTAACAACATTAACTACCACTTGTGAATCTCTTTATCAAAAGATACAAATATCACTTTGTAAGGATGTCCTGTTTTGCCAGTCTTTTCATGAGCATTTTTCAAAATTACAGGTCACCTGAATTTCTGTCCCATGTGTACATTCACTGTTTTTAAATGCATTCACACAGCAAGTCGCAAAAAAAGGAGTTACATTTATTCCTATCATCCTGCATGTAGGAGAGAAATACAATTAAAGACTTGAAAAAAATGGTTCCTGCCTTTTCATTGTTGATCACTTGCTGTACCATACATCTGTACCAACATCTATCTTCAGAAAAACATCCACCATAAATCTGAAAATTAGGAAAACAAGATAAAAAATGGCATTCTGAAAATATAATCATACCTCAAAATGGTATTTTAATGCATTACAAATCTTGTTTTCACACTCTCCCATAATTATGCAAAGAGCAGTATGAAAACAAAGTAATGCACCTGATATCCTATCTCTCATAACAATATATGCTAATGCTTCAAAAACATAATCCTCTACTCCAGAAACAATAGCTCAAATAAAATTTTGCAACTAAAAAACGCCAGCATTTTACACAACAGATTTCCATGGCTTTCCTGTTAATGTGGTGCTACATTTACTGACACTTGACAGCTCAGCGTGCCCACGAAAGGAACAAACCAGTCACGCCACAAACATGTTGGGTTTGCTTTTGGTGCATTTTCTTCCTTTTCAAAAGGAATGCAGAAAGTCATTTACCTGCAAACACAAACAGTTCAGACAAATCGTTTTATTTAAACTTTATTTTGCAATAAGTGGTCAGTAGTTCACACGCAAAAACAGAAGTTGCTATCACTCTGTGTATGCTTGTCACAGAACTGCTATTAAATACGTTCTTGTTACCTCCTTAACAGTACTTTGTCCAGTGCATTTAACATTATAGGTTTTTGTGAGATCATCCGCACTTCTCGAAATGGAGCAAAGAATCACTTCTCTGAAAAGGCACTGCTCTCTTGTTAAAGATAACCCATAACATATATTGGACAACGGAAGAGAATTCACTGTTCTGTTTATTACCTTCTTTAGTACTTCCTGAGCGTTACAAAAAACCCTATTGTTGCATCATTTCACTGAAGTCTGAAGTGCAGAAAGATTTAAACTTGCTCATATGAAATAAGCACTTTCTTTAGGAAAGCCAGCAGTTCTTAAAGAGATCTTAAGAGAATATAACCCACAACACAAAGATCAAGAAAATACCTAAGAAAATGGTTGCACAGAATTAAGGCTTTTACATCCAGGTGAAAAAAAAACTCCACATATACACAATCTACTTACCTTACCAAAATCGGGTTTGCCAAAAACTGCATTAGCCTGAGGACAAGCTTCTGCCAGCGCACAACTTAATTTCAAGAGGTCATTACATCTACTGACATTCTAAGAAGCGTGGAGAGAGGGTACGAGTTATTAACTGTCACTTTTAATAGATGCTTGATGGCTTATAACAGCTAAAAATTAAGTCAAAACAGTTGCACTGCTGTCGAGACAAGTAGCTCCATCTTAAGCTTTCAATCTTCATGATTTTAGTTGTACTTGTAAGCCTGCTCTCACTTTCTTCTAAAAATTAATGAAACTGATCAGGGGCAAGTAATGTACACCAGAGACATAGTCTGCAACAAGCATCTTTAACAGTTTAATTACCAGCTTCTGTGAACAGCATGCAGATTCGGCTTACCAATTCTGTCTCACAAATTTTAGCACGTATTTGCTGTTCTTTTTGTTCTTTTTTCTTTCTCTCCTTAATAAAAGTAGACAACAACTCTGTCATAATCCTCTTTCTCCTTACATCCAAGACTAGTGTTTTGGTTTGGCTGAGAGAAGCAGAGCCTTTACAGTTACAACTTGGTATCTGAACCACTGTAAGACGGCATTTATTAGACAACATTCTACTCATAATTCAAAGGAAAGGATTCAGAGGCCAGAGCAGGAAAGAAAACACTAGTGCAACTAAACAACGTGTTAACCTTAGAAGTACACTCTTAACTTTTGTACCTTACAATATTAAATAAAACAATGTGACCTGAGTCTCAGAATGCCAGAGTAAGAACCTAAAAGACAACTACTATTAAATCTAACAATCCCTTTATTAGAAGAAGCTATTCCATAAAGAGAATGAGTAAAGTTTGGTCCCCCTCCCCAAATTCCTATTAGGGACATGACAAGCAGCATTGTTTCCTCCAACTGGCTCAAACTTACACAGATGTTGACTAATGTGTACATACCAATTAGCCCGTAGACCAAATAGAAAAGGCAAACTTCGGTACCCCTTCTCAATTCTCCCCTCTCCTTGCTGCACTCCCTACATCAATGAAATCTTCTTGTTTTGGGTTTTTACTTTTCCTCACTCCCCTAGTCCAGCATCTTCCTACCCATCCATATAAAACTTGAAAGGACCTAGCATCTTTGAACCATCTCCATGTCAAGCTTCACTGAAACTGCCCCACAGGCTCAGCTGTTGGAGGGCAGGGGAGGCACCCCCAGCAGAGATATTCTTCAGTCAACAGCAATTATATTAACCCTCAATTTACTATTTGTTTGTTTGTTTTTTTACATAGGGTCTACTAAATACTCAAGAAAACCCAGCTACAATTCAAATGGATGGGTGAGCAATTACTTTTGACATTTCAGAAAAGAATAACTCTTTTCAGTTTAAAAGGGCACAGTACTACTTGCAATTCTGAAATCTAAAGGGTTTTTGGTGGGGTTTTTTTTCCAACATCAAATGCTATCATTTATTCTCACTTACTACAGAAACTTGCTGGGGGGAGGGGGGGAGATAAGAGTAAACATCTAGTTAAAATCAAAGAGTTCTCTGAATTCACCTGTGCCCAAAACGTTACAGCATCTTCAACGTGGCAGCCCACAACATCTTCAACTGCAGGCAGGGGAAAGGATTAAAAAAAAATAATAGTAAATTACGCTCAAGTGTAAGATTATGTGTTTGTTTTAAAAACCACCTCACATTACCTTCATCATACTCTGTGTCTCCATCCATGGCAACCGCTTCTGAAACGGCACAAGACAGGGGCAGTTAAGAGCGAAACGAAGGTGTTTCCTCCAGAGGCGCGTGCCGGTAGGTGCCCCCGCCGCGCAGGCCCGTCCCTGCCCGGACCGCTCGGCGGGCTCCTGCGGGGCGGTCCCCGGCTCTCCCGCCGCCTCACCCCGCGCTCCCCCAGCCCGTCCCCGCCCAGGCAGAGGCGCCCATTTCATCACAGAAAAACGCTTTTCAACGCCAGGAAGCGGCACAAGGCCGCCACGGCCGCGATCTCCCGCCAACAGCGCAGGGCCCCGGCTCACCGCGCAGCCCCACGCCCCCGCGAGGCCCCGGGAGCTGCCGGCCTCCCCACGGCGGGGCGACCCCAGCGTTACCTAAGGCGGCCGGAACGGCTCCGACCGACGGGCCCTGCCGTAGCTCCACGTGCTCCCGCGGCCACCGCCCGCAACGCCCGCCGCCGGCCGTGCGCATGCGGCTGCCACGCCCGCCCAGCCCCCGGCCGGTCGCCGCGGCCCGGCCCGCGGCTGCCTGACCACCTTCCGCTGTGGAGGGAGGGCGGCCGCAGTCGGGCGATGGGTCTTCCCTGTGCCTGCGCGGGGAAAGGGCCGCTGCTCCCAAAGGGCCGCTGCTCCCGCCGGCGGGCAGCCCCTCGTCTCAGACGGAACACCCCGTCTCGGCGCCGGGGCGGCGGGTGCTCGGGAGCTTGCAGGCGGCAGGTTTTTCTAGAGGTCCATCGTTGTGTGCCCAGGCGCGCCCCTCACCGCCCCGTCCATGTGAGCCCGGTGGTGAAGCACGGCCGCAGCTGCAGCAGCGAGGAGGGATGATCCGCCCTTGATAAGACCCCCGCCGCCGGCCTCGGCCCGCTCTTTGAACGGGATCGTCTGATTCCCCTTGCGCGACGTGCCCGCACTCATCTTCTGGTTTCACGTACAGCGATTTGCGATATTCCTGCCTTATGGAATACAAGAATGAAAACTGATGACGCCATTAGCGAGGCAGAGGTGCCAGTGCGGCGCAGGCGACATGCTACGGCCGGGCCTGGGAGTTTCCATCGGGAGGGAACTGAAGGAGCACATGGGCTTAGTGGCCGGGCAGGGCCGGCAGGCATGGAAAAGCAGAGCAAAAACCAATAACGGATTCCTCTGCCAGAAGACAAATGCTAAGGGCTCCAAAGCAGGAGTAGGCTTCTCGGCAAAAGTAGTATCTTTTGTTATGAAAAAACAAACAAACAAAAACCCAAAACAAACCAGCTACACCTGTGCAAGGTCGTTCAGACTGGAAAACCTTTGTTTCTGTTTCCAGCTATATTTGTGCTAAGAAAAAATCCTATCATATATAAGGAAAGAGACAAGTATATTGTCTCTTTCCTTAGGCTACAGGGCTACAACAAAACTACCACTAGAGACTCCAGGGACACAGAGACACAAGACCTGCAAACTGTTTAATATGCACAACATGCTGTGAAGGCACTGACAACCTGACAGAGTAAGTCTGCACGGATGCCGCTAGTGCCTGCGAATTCACACATCACACTGGGCTTCCTCCCAGCCCTGCCACAGGCAGACGCGCCTTATATTGAGTGTCAGCAGCACAGAAGGGGAAGGAGCCCCTTGCCCTCCGCTGACCAGTCTCTGCCATCATACATAACCAAGGCACCTCTAGGCCTTCTCATAGGATAATTGAAACCAGTGAAAAAAAAAATGTTCTAGACTTTAGGAGTGTTACAATAACGGTGAAATAATGGATTTGAAAGCCAGCTATTTAAAAAATGAGAAGTGATTCAGCATTGCCTAGGACCTATGCAATTAAGCTTTACCAGCTCAGAGCACCCTGTGTATGTACAAACCATTTCTCCTGTGCCAGATTCCTTGGATTAGAGTCAGAAACAGTTAATGTGTCTAGCTGAATGACAGATACATGCCCACAAATAAATCATACAGATGAACAGATAACTTATCTGTCCCATGATATTATGTTCAAAGTTCATGAGTGGTCTCAGGAAAACAAACCATCAACAAGCACACGTCAAACTGAGCTCTTTACTTAATGACTACTGTTAATGGCAAACATACCAGCATTTGGTCTCTGCTTTTACCTTTACAAAATTTTCTTAATAGAAGTGTGAAGAGATTTTTCAATCGAATTGGGGGTTGCCATTTTGATCCTACAAAATTATGAAATTTTTTAGGATGAAAATAAGAGTAATTCCAGTTAAGTGCAAATTTCACGTATGACATCAGTGTCCAGTTTTCATAGCCAGCAACATTATGAGATACACTATACCTGATTTTTCATGTATAGGTATGAATTAAAATCCTATAAAAATGTACTACATGAATACCAAGGAGTCAAAACTATGCCTTCTAGGGAGGAAAGTGAGTTTCTTTTACTTGGATGTCATCAACATGGGTGAAAAGTGGTCATAACTCTTAAGCAATATTTAATGCAGTTGCTATGTTTATGATTCCACCTTTTCCAACTAAAAAGAAATACCATTAAATAAATGTAATAACTTTTTAGTATCATTTAAGTGTAAATTTTAAATAACTTTAAGCACAGAATATTTTTTTTTAATTTACTTTGATAAAACCAGTTCATGATGATCAAAGTACAGTTTAGTAAGACTGAATTTGGCAGAGCAAACATTTAAAAATGACAAGTATTTTTAACTCAAAATATCAACAGAAGCACAATATATTGTTTCCTAAAAGGAAAAAGTTATTAGTATTAAAAGAAACACAAAATACAGGGGTTTTTGTAACTATTAAAACCTCTGTTTGTAACAGTATTTTGCTGTGAGAAACCTCATCTCTGAAATACAGGCATACATTTCTGGAACCACATTCCCTGTTGGGTATAGCCACAGTGATAAATATGGAAGCAGAATAAACTTCCGCTATTAAGCTTGTAATAATCTCTCTGAAGACAGAGATAAAAGTATTTTTTCTATATTTTTATTTAACTTTTTTTACCTATGTTATTTACATTTGTTTATTTCTTGTAATTCTGTTGTGAAATCCCTGGTTACTCGTGAAACTGAGTATCTGTAGAAATTATTGTATATTAGGACCAGAAGAGGGAGCTCAAATTAATATTTTTATTTCTTAAGTTAAAGCAGTATGTTACAGTGTAGAATTTAAAAGTAATGGTATACTTTGATATATTATGCATTTAAATTAAAGTAACAGATTAGCCTCTCTGATTGGCATCTGCAGTAATGGCAGTATAGCTCGGAGTTACAGTAAATGGCCTTTTTAATCTTTCCATTTGGGCAACTGAGCCTTCCATTCCCTTCTCACTCAGATTCCAGCCACCTCCACCAGTCACTGTACAACCTGCACGCACTCCCAAGAACTCCTCTCCCACAGCTGATCTCTGAAGAAAAAAGCAAACTGCCTTACACCAAATGCATTCAACATCACCTCTTTTCCTATGCGGATCAGGCACGCAGGGGGCATTCTCCCTGATGGGAATCAGAGCTTTGTAAGCTTCTTCCAGCTCTTGCTATAAAGTCTCAATACACACCTACCACCTGAAAACTCTTCAGTCCAAGAGATACCTTCAAGTATTTTTAAGGACAAACTGACTTACACCTCTCTGTTTTCAAAGGAGACTAATAAAGTTAGCTCAGGCTCTGGTTTTACCTCTTAAACTGCAGCCTCTGCCAGTTCCTCTGTACCAAGTTCTTGCTGTGCTGCTTCACAGATTTAAACCACCACACAAAGTTACCAAATTTTAAATTTTAAATATGCTGCCACAGCTGTGAACATGGACAAAGAATACAAAAGCACATCCCCCTTCTTAAGGGACCTGCTCGGTGTTGGATAGACATGATGAAAGAGTATCTGTTGGATAACTAAGTTTATATCAAACACAATATAATTATTTGTTTACATGCAACAAAAAGCATATCCATTTCCACTTAATGTTTTGAGAAGTTTAGTATAACAGAACCGTTGTTATGGACAGTATCAGACAGAATCAGGAAAATGGTACTGCTAGAGAGATCGGGGATAAAGTGAACAAGCACGATCCCTTCACGTAGCTAGTAAGTATGTGTGGGGGTGGGTTTAAATAATACAGAATTTCACATGTAAAAAATATTTATATGTAGGCAAGAACAGAGCCTAGAGAAGTGCAAGAGAATAAGGGTATGTTTGAATACTATGTAAAGGCAATGAAACCAACACAAAGGGAAAAAAATATTTAAAGAAAAGATTAAAGTGTCAATACTAACAGAACAAATGCCACCAAGTAAAAATCCATTAACGAGATGAGTTTTAAGGACTCTGAAAATAAAGAAATTGCATCATAATAGTCTAAGAATAGGACATACATTTTCCTTGTCCTACCACAATGTAATACTTAAATACATGCTATTCTCTCAGATCTTAAATAACAGTTCTGTATGTCTCTAAATGTGTTTTTCTGTTCTCAGAGGAATATCTGTGTAACAATAGCGGAGATTAGAAATGCATTGATTAAAGTACCAATTTTAATACCACAAGATAATTTTAAATTAATTTCAGCAATAGACCAAAACAGCAGAATAAAGAAATGAAGAAATACAAGCATGCAGGTAGGCATAGTGAAAAAAACTCGTCAGTACAACAATGAACACTGTGCCACATAATTAATATTTCTTTATTCATCTCATGGTTTCTCTGATGGTGCTGGACTTTTATCTTTCCGTTTAGCAGCCTTTCCCTTTTTCAGCTGCAACAAAGACAGACATCAACAGTGGTTCAAGCACTAATTTGCAAGTCAGCTAGTAATACAATACTAAATCTCTACATCCAGTCATAAATTTACCAGAGTGATACATGCAATGGAGAGAGCTACAGATCATTACTAGCCCAACCCAGCATTGCTTACTTTTGCATCATAGGACAAAGGAGCACTTCCATAGCTCTGCAGCTCCTCCCCTATTTAAACCAGGGCTGCCTTTATCTCTGATAATGGCAATCTAAGTATTTACGTATCGCTTGAGGCCAAAGTGCCTCACAAATGTTGACAGATTTATCTTTATGGCAATGAAAGGTAAGTAAGTTTTATTACAGACGTACAACAGACACAGTTAGACAAACCAGCATGCACAAAGTCACACAAGAAGTTTGAGCTGCGGAATCAAACCTTACAACTCGTAGAGAGTTACAAAGCAGGTATGTTTCATTTGCCAGTGGCCTTATCAATTTTGTGGCTGAGGTAGATGCCAAACCTCCATCTCAGTGTCACCTCACTGACCCACGAGGTCATGTCTTCCTCTCGTAAGATTTTTCTACACAGTAGGCTTTTACAGCCTGGTATGATTTACCAACACACATAATTTAACTCTGCCATTTTGTGGTAAGACTATTAATCCAAACAAATATATCTGTTGTTTTTAGAAGCAATAGTTGTTCTCAAGTATCGTTACATTAGTGAATTAAATTATACTTAGAGCAATTATATAAAAGGGATGCATGGACTTTTCCATCTTGTCTAACATAAGATACATGTTGCTATCAAAAATGCAAGGAAAAATAAAATACTATTTTAACATGCTTTTATTCCCCATAAAATAGTGTAAAATGGAAGCAAGGACCCAGTTCAGATTTGAATGTCTACAAAGCAAAGCAGTCCTGTTATTAGTCTACATAGGAATTAATTTTAAAACATTTTTCCACATTTGGAGGCTTGAGGTTTGCATCTGAAATTCCTACTACCTTTTGCAAAGAAAATAAAATCTTAGGGGGAAAAAGGAATTTAGCAATTTGGATTTGATAGTAACACGGTTTGTCCTATAAACTGATACTATATTTGTAACATCTTACCATATTTTGTGATGAGTTCCAAAATAAAGAAAATAATTTTAAATTTCACAAAGCTTTCTCATTAACAAACACCTTGTTGCAAGCAGTGAGCATAACAGCACTTAAGATTTTTAAAGTTAATTATGCAATATTGCCTTAAAAAGAATTCATAAACAGTCAAGACATACTTCCAGTGGAGATGGTGGAGCTAAGGAACTAATGTGGAGAAAGAATAAGGATTTAAGCATCTAAGTAACCTACACCCCAGGGCATTTAAATTTATGATACTGTCAGTGGGGTGGAGGAAGCACCTCTAAGGAGGTGATTCAGATTCTGTAAGAAAGACACACCACATTTAGCCCGACTACACAGACATTCATAAGGAAAAGAACATCATAAAGTTTTATAAATGAGGTAGCAAACACACATTCTTAAATGTCACAGCTGACTTTCTGTGAGTCTCCTTTGTTGTTTCTTTTTGTTACATAGTAAAATATTTTGGTTTTCTGTAATGGGGAGTTACCTCAATAAAAATCTGCCCAGTTAAGGTAAATACCATCCCAGACATGACTGACTTCTGAAACCCTGCAATAACTCATAATTGTATTTAAAACTTTAAGAAGCTAGTGTTTCCTCAGGAAGAGAACAAAGGATATAATGCATTTATATGTCACTTAAATAATTCATCTTTTTTAAATATCCTCTTATGAAAATATATTTGAATTAAGCAATAAGTGTAGTAACTTGCCTGTTCTTGATGACGTTTTTCAAAGTAAGCCATGTCATCATCTTCTGAATGTCTTCCATGAGAAACTTGCTTTGTGGCACTAGAACCCCCTAAAGAAAAAAACCAAAGAAGCAAAAAACCAAACTTTTTTGTTAATGATACTTGCTATTCCATTAGTTATGTTCTATATTTGGCAAAACACAGTTAAAATGAGAACTCACCTTTATAAGCAAGTAACAAAACCCAGCAACTGGGACCAAAGAGTAGTCTCTTTAGTCTAGGCTAGCAGCTATTGTAAATAGTCTTTGAGGAGTTCGAGAGTTCTATTAATTGCTAAATTCTTATACTAAATAAGGGACATAAAATAAGCATAACCAATCCATAAATCCATGCAGAAAAGACTTTCTGGCAGAAAGCAGTTTCGCAGGATTGCACTGAGTATGTGCAATCCATTCAGATAGGATGAGATCCTAGTAGGAATTAAAAATTTTAAAAACTGATCCAATGAAAAAGTGACACCATTAATGGGGAAGATACCACATGCTAGAAAAAAAACATTGAAGTTAAAAAGCACATCATGACTAAAAATAACAACCAGTAACAAAACTGTTTTTCTAAGCACTTTAAGTACATGAATGTTGTATTATTAATTTTTCATATAACAAGGCTTCAATACTCATTTTAATTTTTAACTTTGATTTTAGCCCTAAGCGCCCTTGAACTCATAAATAAAACCAATTAATTTTATAGTAAATATTTTTTGTAAAACAGTCATTACTAATATAGCACCTGCTGTCTGTGAGATGGTTTGAGCAGAACTAGAAGGTCCCTGAAATGCTTTCAGAAATGGATGATCCATGCTGGTAACAGGAGATTCTAGAAGTTCAGCAGAAGGACTCCCTGTTAGAAAACAAGTTGAATGAGAACAAAAATTAACATCAAAAGTTATATTAAGAACATACATGATGGGATCAAAACAAGGCTACAGATTAATACCTACAATGCCCAGTGCAGACCCAACAAACACAAGTTTAAAAAAGAAAAAAAAGGCTTCAAAACAAATGTAAAGCTTTTTTTCAGTAATTACTACAGCTATGTGATAGTTTCTAAACTTCAGACAAATCCAATAAGCCAGATCAGAATTTTAAAAATAAATAATGAGAACATGGCAATAATACATAAAACAGTATTTCAGGACAAAATGTGCCCATTACTCAATGACACAAAATCACAGAGCAGCAGAGGTATTAAAGCCAATGACCTCTTTTTTTTTTATGCTGAACAGCTATTAACCTTTGAGTTTGGGAAAAAAAAAGCTGTAACTGTGTAACCAAGAAATACCTGGGCAGCATTAGGCTAAAGGATTAAAACAAATAAAACATGGAAGTATTAGGCTAAAGGATTAACATAAATATAACATGGAAGTATTAAGAGAAAGACAGAAGTTACAGAGTTCTTTCTAAAAAGTATGCTCCACTTCAACCAGAAGCTTCTAGGCTGAACACCAGAATTATTGATAAAGATTTTTTTTTATCAGTTCACTACAGGAAGTTAGACAAGATGGCCATAGTGGTCTCTGCACACCTAAGGACTGCTAAAAAAAATCAATCTCTCTTAAGTCCTACTCCTCTTGCTACAGTTTGCCTTCAAACTTTGTTAGCCTATGTTGAATTGCTACTTTTCAAAACTACTTAGTTGGAGTATTAAAATTTCATCTCAGGTCAGGTGTACTTACCTATTCCACTGGGATCGAGTCTCATGTAGCCTTCTGCTAGCGAGCTGAAACCAGTCAGTCCTCCCATAGCCGCGTAAGGAACATCCCGCCCCACAGGCCTTCCTTGGGCTAAGCGCTCTTGTTTAGTTTCCACGACTGTTTCATGAGCGTATGTTGGCTGACCACATGCACAGGTAAAGCAGCTGTGAAAGCCTGAACACTTGGAACCTAATTAACAAATAAATAAGTGCCATGAGTGAGATTACAATGGAATCTATACTTCGTTGCAGACAAAACGGTGTTTCCCTAAACTGATCTTGTCAAAGACTGGAGTTCCTTCACTGCAAAAGCATCCAGCTATGCTTTCTATTTGGAAGCACACATACGACTTGGGGCAATCAGCTATCTTTGTTGAAACCTTTTACAGCCTCTTTTCATCATTATATGGAAATACCGTATAAAACAGCATAAAGGATGAATGTGGGGATTAGATCATCGCCATCGTCCAGTCTCAGGGTCTCATTCAGTCAGGTTCTGAGTACCTCTGAGGATGGAGATTCCACTTCTCTGAGCAGCCTGGACCAACGCTGGTCTTCCCTTGGAGCAGGTATTTCTTTCCTAATATCTAATTGGATATTTTTTCCAACTTGTGCTCATTGCCATTAGCAACACCCTTCTCTATCCCTCTTGACAAAAAATAAAAAAGAGAAAAAATTCTGTCACTGGGTAAAGAAGACAACCTGCCAGCATTTTGGCAGTATTATCTCCAAAGGTGTACAGCACATGCCAATGTTGCAGGGCCAGAAAACTTCAAATGGCAATTTATGACACAAATCAAAATTTAAATGTCTTTTTAAATTAGCAAAATTATCTGCGTAGAAAATGCATGCTGTGGCAACAGCAAAATAGGTTCTACATCAGAATACCATCAGACTGACTTTCAGGGGGGGGTTTAAGCTTACATAGCCCACAGGATGTAACTGAAATAGTTATACAAATAACATGTGACGTTAAAAACACAGAGTGAAGTGGCATAGCTGCCCTAACTACACCTAAGACTGTCATCGAAGCCCTCCTGGAGCAATGAGGTGGACAAGAAATTGAGGAACTGATTTTGCAAATGTTTCATTATACAAATTACCCTGCTTCCTACTCCCAGTTACAGTTCATTTTGCAGAGCACCAAGAAAGTTTTTTTAAGTCTTGTGTAATATGTTCAAGGATCACATTCTTGTAAATGTTACAGAGTTTTTCATATCATTTTGAGCACTCCTCAGTAATGGAGCTCTTACTGTGTGTTTGGACACAGAAGAAAGTATGTACAATATATAATGTGCAACAGCAATCTTTTTTTTCAATTATAAAGAGAGCACATCTCTCATTCATCTGTCACATTAGATTTACACAGCACTGGGCTGCACTAATACCAGCACATTAAAACAATGCAAGTCCAAAATAGAAGCAAATCTTGGCACTTCTCTGTGTAATCTTTGAAGCCCTCAGAAGTGTCAGGTATTTTTGAGAAACATTAGGAAAAGTGCATAATGTCAATGATTATTAAAAACACTGTGTTCTGAGGATTCAGTCTGAATCATCCAATTGCACATTTAAGACTTTCACATTACTTAGAGCAAATTCTTGAAAGGCTGTCATACAAATATTTTATGTTTTATTCTGGGGGATATGATTCTTATTCAGCAAAAGCTGTTTATGATTTTTCCTGTACAAATCAGATAAACTTAATGAAAGAAATTTACTAACAGTATCGAACTCTAATAAAATATCCTCAGCTTATGTAATCTGAGGTTTCAAATATCTTTATGCATTATTTAGTTTGTATGGTTAATAATTACTACTGTTTTACTACAATAACCTCGATCAACTGAAGCTTCCTCTTAATGCCTTCTCAAACCCTTCACTTGAAACTCCATTCCTGTTTGCATTTGTGGACTCACAATCTGTGTGCTCTGGAATTGCTTTGCTGGAGTGCTAACAATAGTACTATTTGGGAACAGAGTGCTACTTCCTATTGAGTTGAGAAAAGATATAAAATACATTCATGTTATATTCAACCAAGCAACAGAGGAACAGAGATCAACACTTCTCTCTCTCGAGCTACCAAGTTCAAGTAGAAAAGTCATGTGCAGGCAGAAGTGGAAATGACAAACTGCAAACGAGGTGCTTTCGTACTGCCTAACTTTAGGTGGCTGTCTCCATATGTACCTAACCAAATCATTCAAAAACTTATGCTCCTTCACAGAACTCGGGGAGGCTAAAGATGTTCTAAACCCTCCTGTGCAAAAGGCAATGTCTTCCTTCCCATTTCCCATCCTTCTGCAAGGAGCAAATACACGCCAGCGACAAGCGCAGCACATACCCAATACTCTGGGTATGTGTACATACCAGAGAACACAGATCTCTCACATGCTGTTCCCGTTAGGTTTCCTAGCAAAGAACGCTGGAAGCCCATCAGTAACTTACAAGAGTTACATGAAAATCCAGGTGCTGCACTGTGCTCGTCAGCAAAGTGTTTGCATCTACAGCGGATGGGCTGCGTGCCATTTAAAGGGACATAGTGATAGGACTGGCACGGGCAACGGCTCGCTCTACAAGGCACAGAAATAGGACGGTCTTCGGGGATCACTTCATAGTCCGTTTTGTGCTGCTTATACCTAAAACAGGCAAAATAATAACTTTGATAACTTTGTTAGTGTTCATCAGAAAACTAGCTGAAAGGCTTAGAATTTATCTTACAAGTTCTGTTTTGAAGTATCTTTAATAATAACTTGTGCCTTAAAGCTGAATTTATTGAAAACTACAAAATCATTTTGGTCTCCAAAAAAATGTATTGAGATTTAGATTTAAGAATAGTTCTTATTATTTAAAACCTAATTTTCTCAACTCTTGGACCTTAAATTAACTTTCCTATACTGTACTGTAATGTATCTGGAAACATTTTACATTTCCCCGATTTTAAAAAATGCAGCAGCTCAAAAAAAAGAAAAGATTCCTACCGGTGAGTACAAAAGCATAACGTCTCCGGTCCCACAAGCTTACAGTCCATGCCAGTTGGTGATCTCCAGCTCACATACAACCTGTTCTGTAACCGAATTGGTAATACTTTTCTTTTGTACTCTTCATATTCCTCAGGGGTAAAGAGCTTCCCACCATCATCATCACCTACAATACTGTAAGCATGTAATAAAAAAATTTGTAAGAAAATGAAGACAATAAAAGTAAGTTTCTCAAGATTTTTTTCCCAATCAATATATAGCAATACTTTTGCTGTAAATGCAAAAATAAATCTTAGCTTTCATAATATCATTCTAGTGATACACGTTTAACAGAACTATAGCTGAATTTTAGAGAAATGTTGTGAATAATGCTCTTTTAAAAAATTTGCTCTAGTGGACTGAAAAACAGGGTTGTAAGAGAGAAGAAAAAAAATAATAAGGCAAACTACCAAGATCCTTTTCGTACAGCAGTAAAAGCAACGGGCATCAAGGGTTGTGTAACCAGCCAGCTCTGCCTCAGACTTCTTGAAGGACCTCTGGCAAGTCACTTCACCCATCTACACCTAACTGTACTGCAGACTTGTATCAGGTTATCCAACCTTAGTCGTCTGAGTAAGATTGTTCAACTGCAAGTAGGTAACCACACTGCCATCAAAGTAACAAACAACACATCTAAGCTGTCTTCTGCTTTGCAAGAAGACTACGCTAGTTTCTGTACAACAGCAGCTGTATCCCACACCTCAGACAGGGCCATTTGTTCAAACTATCACTACATTCAAATTCAGTCACCAAACAGCTGGAACTCTGTAGCAGCATCCAAATTCTACATTTATGGAGACAACTGAAGACAGTAAGTAAAATCTGTAAAATACAATTTAGAATTAATTGCAGCACTTAACTATGCTGAAGGTTATTTTATTAATGTCTGTAAATATTTCAGTTATTATTTGTTGGGTGTGCTAAAATATACTGAATGAGTGATTCTTTGTCAAATATTCTATGGCTACATTGCCAGTACTGTACAGCATGAGAATAATGTGTCAACACATCACTGTCATTTGCACGTCAATCCAGCTGACACCCACTGAATCAGTGCATAACTACTGTGCCAGTTTTTTAGGATAGAGTTTTCTTCTTAGTAGCTAGTATGGGGCTATGGTTTTGATTTATGCTGAAAACAGTGTTGAAAACCAGGGATATTTTAGTTATTGCTGAGCAGTGCTTACACAGGATCAAGGCCCTTTCTGCTTCTCACACTGCCCCATCAGCGAGTAGGCTGGAGGTGCACAAGAAGTTGGGAGGGGACACAGCTGGGACAGCTGACCCCAGCTGACCACAGGGATATTCCAGACCATATGATGTCATGCTCAGCATATAAAGCTGGGGGAAGAAGAAAGAAGGGGGGGACAGAGTGATGGTGTTTTTCTTCCCAAGTAATGGTTACGTGTGATGGAGCCCTGCTTTCCTGGGGATGTTTGAACACCTGCCTGTTGATGGGAAGGAGTGAATGGATTCCTTGTTTTGCTTTCTGCATTAAACTGTCTTTATCTCCACCCATGAGTTTTCTCACTTTTACTCTTGTGATTCTCTCCCCCGTCCCACCGTGATGGGGAAGGGAAGTGAGTGAGCGGCTGTGCCGTGCTTAGTTGCTGGCTGCGGTTAAACCACAGCACTGCTTATGTAAGAAATACCACTGCGCCTACTACCACTGATGTTTTACTCACCATTTTCCTAAGCTAAATTAAGACCACATTTCAGTATAATGACTGAGTTTGTGTTTATTTTTGCTGAAGATCAACTCTTCAAAAGGCACAGTGATGAGATTAGCAAAGACAGGCACGTGGGAGTATAAGGGCCCATGTTTATACACTGCAAAAATTAATTCACGAAAGCCTGTGTTTCCCGAGGAGTAGTTCCGTTGGCAGGTCACCCTCCTCCGCTGCATCCCACAGAGGCTCTGCCTGAGGTTTCTCTGGGGAGAAGCGGTGCGGTACTGCGCTTGCGGACAGCCCGCATTCACAACGTGCCTCCGGACCGGGTCGCGGCCCAGGGCCGGCCTCCTCCCCGCAGCTGCCTCAGGCCGCGGAGATCCCCCTCTCCGCCCGCAGTCGCTCCCGGGCACCTCGGCGGGGTCGTTCGGGACACTTCCGATACGCCGACAAATGGCTGGGGGCGGGGTGTGACACAACAAACCCGCCGCAGTCCCTGAGGAGGCGGCTGCAGGGCGGCTGGAGGCGAGCGAAGCGGAGCTGCGCCCGGGCCGGCAGGCTCTCCTCAGGGGAAACGTGAGGGCAGGGCGCGGGGGAGCGGAAACCGCCCCAGGCCCGACAGCACGGAGCAGGCCGCCAACCGCCGCCCCAGCTGCCCCCACCCCACCGCGCAGCCCCTCTCCCCTCCCCAGCGACGGCGGGCGAGGCCCGGGCTGGCCCTCCCCTCACCGCCGGTACTCCGCGTACTCCTCCAGGGCCGCCGCGTCCACCTGCAGCCGCTCCATGCCGGCCCTGCAGCGCTGGGCGCCGAGAGAGGACGGGGAACGGCAGGCGAGAGCCCGGCGGGGCGGCTGCGCGGCCGGTGGATGGGGTGCGCGGTGCGGCACGTCCCGCACCGCCACCGCAGGCGAGCGGCTGGGAGCGCGCGGGTACCGAGGAGCTCTGTGCCCGCCTGCGTGGGCACGGCAAACCCCGCCTCGGCGTACGCGCGGGCACTCAGACGGCCCCCGCGGGGTGTGAGGGGGTGCTGGCACCTCGCACCCCGCTGTGAGAGCGGGTCCGGACACCCTCGATGGAGTGCAGCGCTTGGGCACGGACACGCGGGCACGTACCGGTGTGGGGCCTCAGAACGGGCCCTGACACGGCCCGCGACAAAACCAACCACCCCACAAATGGCCGCGCCCCACCCCTCCTAGTCTCTGCCCCCACACTCGCGCTGTCCTCAGCGGCTGTTAGTGCTCAGACCTTCCCTCACCACGTTCCTGGTGGGTTCTTGTCAGGTCACTGATGCCTGGGCAGATGTAAGGGAGGGAAACCTCAGGAACGCTCAGGCCGGAGCTGGGGAGAGCTCAGGACCTCCTGTCTCAAGGGGAAGGGGTGGTAGGTCCCTCTGCGTACACCCTGAAACCACACCTGTGCTGCTGGCTTGGCCTTTGCTCAAGAAGCACAGTTGTGATGATCTCTTAATTGCTCTGAGTACGGCTCCTGTGTAAGGATGTGCCAGTACTTCTGAACAACACGGTGTACACAAGCCTTGTTTTTCTCTGCAGTGCCAGGCAGTATATTGCTATACACACACTGTATATGTATCTGTTCAGCTACTACATGTTAGCTCAGAGGCACAAGTTTTCAGTAACAGTGACATTAAGCATGTTAACCCTATGATTCTAGTAGTAGGGTGAATTTCCTCTTTTTAGTTACTCCTTTTAGCTGTACATCAACAGCAAGCCTACCCTGCATCTTCCTCGAAGGGAAGTGGACTGCCATCAATTCAGTCCCACTAGGAGTAATTAGAGTGTGTTGGTAAGGCTTACTCCGGCTCCAGTTTCTGCCACAGTCTTGTTTAACCTTTAAATTCCCATTCAAGCTAAATAAACAAGCCATGTAAGTTACTAATTTTCACAAGTCACATGCTCCAGACAATACACATCCCTATTTGCTTCCAATTATGCTGGTGTGCACTGCAAACAAATAAAAGATGCTGGGAATGTACTACATAAAAGAAACACTAGCAAAATCATGTATGACTTGGGTTTCACTCCTTATTCAAGCAACATAATGAAAGTCAACAATATCATTCTGTTTATTAGGGGTAAAAGGACAGGGTGTGGTTTGTAACTATGTTGAAGAGCTATAACCACGTTGACTGTTGCCAGGTGGTAAGTCTTCCCTTTATTGTAGATTATGTGTTTAGTTTTGCAAAGTTTATTGAGAAGAGGTAACATCTTTTGTTAGATTAACTGATACAATAGGAAAAACAGACAAGCTTCATGGCAAACAAGCCTTTCTTCAGTTTTAGCTTTGACAGACAATGTCCTACTGCAGAAGGAAGGTTCTTCAGTTTTTACAGATTGAGTTGATAGCAAAGATGCCAGCAAAAACAAAAGCACTAATTCAAATGTTAAATTATTTTCCTGTCTTAAAATTCTAGTGTTCAGTTTGTGAACTAGACAAAAATTGTACACCAAAGAGAACTTACAGCCTTTGTATAATGCTTACTTGAAAAGACATGTCTGAAAACACAATTTTGGCATAAGCTTGACCATTTCTCTGTGTTTTTTTCCCTATTCCAAACATTTTTAACTTCTAGTTTGAGTAAAATGAAGTGACTGTAAAGAAATCCATTCCAAATACTTACTTTTCAACAAACAGTTTAAATATTTAACATTTTGAGGCAAGTCTAAAGAACATAAACAGCAATGTCTATTTAATTATTGATGTTTAGCATCAATATAATGCATTATGTTACTTGTTACTTATCCCATAACATATACATTTAACAAAGGAACCACTTCCCCTGCATTTCCCACCTGCCAACCCTTCACTTGTTGTCATAGATTTTGAATGTCTAAGTTGCTTCAGTGGGTAAGTTTATACCTATGGAGAGCTTGAAGAAATCTGCAGAGAATGTGAAAAACATGGCCCAGTTACAGCATCCAGAAACTCAATTGTAAAACTCTCCAAAGCAGAGACAGTCCCTAACTTTGTGTTTTAGAGAGAATCCAGAACTGTTGATCCTAAAAAAAATTAAAAATAATTTAAAAAATGAAAATACTGTTGCCATTTATCTAGAAAAACTGTAAAGATTTAATTAATCTAGAACACGAAAGCTGCTTCTTGATATAAATCTTACGTCAGACTCACTGATGGTCTTTGAAAGCTCTTCCATTATAAATTCTGTTTTGTTCATAGTTGAAGACAAAAGGAGGCCGACTTTGTGAAACTCTCATAACCAAAGATGGTTCTTAGACTGGCAACTTGCAATTCCCAATTCCTTTCCATGTGCCACAAGCAACGCCAACATGTTGAAACAACTCCTCCAACGCGTTTGAAGCCTGTGGTAGACTACAAGCTGCTATTTCTGATGCTGCACTATCTGTGCAAATTGACTGCTTCCTCTTGATACAAACTTGGGTCACAAAATGACTGACTATGGGAGAAAAAGACATAGTGTGTTTTTCTCAACTGAGCTTTAGGAAATTGATACATAAATTGTGCCCTGCATGTTAGCATGAGCTACGAGCCCTCAGATTGTAAAAACGAGACCCAAGAGGGTAGGCTTTTTCCATACAATAAAATGGCAGGTGCCTGTCGAAAAGCATACAGCAATTGAAGGAAATCTCCAGATTGTCTTGCACTGGGCAAGCCACCAGCAATGAAGCAGAAGGTGAAGAGAGATGTCACAAGGACCAAGGCAGCGTTTTGCCAAAACATCCCCCAGAGAGAGAAGAAACAACAGGGAGACTCCCAAGTTTCCAGCAGCAGCTAAATAAGGCGATGGGGCATATGGTCTGGGCATTTGTCCTGTGGCTACGCCACGTGTATCAGAAATTTCATCAGAGCAGCCAGCACTGCAATTCAACACGCATGTCCTGTCACACTGAGATCTCAACACCAACAGGTCCCTCTTAAAGGCAGGAAAGATAGGGAAGCAAATCCTCTCTGCAGTCAATACATCTTCAAGTAAGCTAGCAGAGGAAAACAAAATCATACAAAAAAGTCAGCATTGTTTCTCCAGGTCTCCTGTGACCAAAACTTCGAAAAATAAACAGATGAGGAAAGGGGACCTTGAAAATAGGACAAGCAGCTTTGCAGAGAGGGAATCTGAACGTACTGAGGAACACACTACTGTACAGGAGCTGCACAAAACTGAAGATCTTTGAGATACCTGATCTGTATGCAAATTTCACTGGTGCCAGAGATCCCAGCACTGCCAATAAAATCCAGGGAGAGGTCTGGCAGGCCTGGTTCACACAGAATGAGCAGAGCTCCTGTGTCATGGGTTGATGTACCTCATCTGTGCAAGACCTTTGTTAAGAAAAAAAATAAATAGGTTGGGTTTGGAGAGCAGAGCCATGTTTCTGAATTAGGCAGCTTTTGGTGAGTGCTAGAAATGTTAGTCTATATTGTACTTTAGTGTCAGATTACTTGTGAAACAGTCAGTGTGAAGGTGTTGAGAGTAGGAAATAAAAAGTATTTTTTTGCAGGCACTTCTCCTGTGAACTACCTACCATCTTAAAAATTGAGGATTTATTCACAGATTTGTTCATAGCAAGTGTTCTCTGCAATAAAGAGACAGTGCTCAGCTTGTTAGCACCCCAGCATCCGCTTGGATCCAAATTTGTGGTCATAGACTTACTTGGGAACAGATATAAAGGGTGAATGATACTTTGTAATTAAGAAATTGAATTCTTAGCTAATAAAGATATTTCAAGCACCCACTGTTTTAGTCATAGCATGAGTATTGGAATATAATTTTGGATTCAGAAAACTGTCTCCTGTCTCCCATCCCTTCTAAGAGATTGTTAATGGACATCTGAAATGATATTCATTAAAGACTTGAGTCAACCCAGATTTTCTATGGTAAACTATTGAATAATTTTGAATAGCAGGGAAAAAAACCAACAACACAACTTTCTGCTACTGTAAAGAGGCCATGCCACAAGGTGAGTAAAAGGAATAGAAATCCAGATGGCATGTTTTACCTCCTATGGCTGTGATATAGCATACGGATGGCCCGTATGCTGCTGGCCCAAGATCTCTGAACACATCAAAGTGGGTTGAACATATGGACGCTCACAGTACAGCTCTGTGAGACCTAAGGTGCTGCCTACATATCAAAGGCAACAGCTTAATGCTGTGTAGGGTGTTGACAGTCTCTCTCAACACCCTCTGTTAACAATCAAATGTGTGACCCTTTACATTTTTTAATCCTTACAAGTTTGACAAGTGCTTTAAAATTCATCTGTGAAATACCTATGTAAATTGAAGATAGCCACTTTATTAATGCAAGAATAAATAATTTAGAAGTAACTTTTAATATTTTAGATCTTGAGTCATCATTTTGAAGTAGTAGTCACTCTATTTCTATGCATTTGGTCAATGACTATCTCTGATTAGCTATTCTGAAAACGAGAAGAATTGAAGTGGCATAAAGAATAATGGAAACAGTTTCCATCAAATTGTTTTCTCCCTCCACATTTGTTATCAATGTTCTGATATATGTAAAAGCAAATGCAAGCTGCATTCACTTAGAAATTTCTAACCATGACCATAAATTATGCTACAATAAAAATTAGTTTGCATATTAATAGACCTAGTTTACAAGCATTTAAAAATGTCAACATGTTGCTCTTCAGTTTTGCTATCAGAGAAACAGAACATGAATAGACATCTACTGAACAGAGTAAGTTGATGAATGCCACAGGAAATATATAAACTCATATGCAAGCAAGGGCCAATTAATAGGGAAAGGTTTTTGCTAGAAGTACTGACAAACATAGTTGGGAAATTTGTAGTAATTAAGATCACTTACAGATAAGATAATTCAGTAGCATGTTATGCCACTGGTGCTTAAATGATGTGATCTCATATATGTATGCAATGGGAACCTTTTTTCTTTACCGTGAGCCTCATTTTAATAACCTAAATGATATTTTTAAGCAGATACAAATGCACATGTGCATCATCCCAGACAAACTGAGATTTAGTGAAATAGCAATTCGATAACAGTCTATTCCACATGACAAACACTGCAAAAAGTGTAAGTCACCTTCTTAGCTGCTATAGAAAGAACTCTCCAATTTCACCCTTGACTTTGAAAAAGTATTTTACATACTGTCAAATATGTTAAATTGAACCCAACAGATAGCAGATGGCATTGTTTTATGAAGCACAAACTAATGAAGGAACACAATCCCACATAAGGAGGGTATATTTGGGTTGTTAACGATTTCAATGGACTCTACATTAACTTTAAAAAATCTCACCAATTAAGTAAAAACATTTTAGAGATTTAGCTCATACTATTAATTTGAGTATTTTGAGGAAATATTTTAGAACCTTTCTGAAAGGTTTTAAAGAAAACATAATAAACTGGGAACTTAAATTTCATGTAGTTATTTTTCTAAATAAACTTATTGTAGAGGTTCCCAAATTTACACTGCTTCTGCATTCCCATGAACAAAGACCTCAACAGCAGCGATTACCCCCAGAATACGTACCTGAGCAGGAGGCACTCCGTCACTTAGGCAACTTGCACACATCACAGACACGATGCAGTTCGGAATTCTCTGCATTAGCAAATATTTTAAATCAGAATTTAGATCTCTCTAGCCAGCCTCTTTAAACAATTGTGTTAATGAAAACCAAGTATTTAGCAGTTACTTGGAAAAAAGGACAACTGTACAGTGTGTTAGGCATGTTGATGCCGATGTTTCACCACACTGATTACAAGAACCTCTACATCCTTGTGCTGTGTTTCTGTATTTTTAAGTAATTTCATTAAAAACAGGCCAGCAAACTTCTGTGACCCTAACAGCGGATAAGCAGCTTATTAACAGCTGTCTCACTGCATTTTAGTGGAGCATCTCTCTGTCGGTCCATTCATCCCAAAGGTTCTTTAGTGTGGGACCGCTCAGCACTTTCTTCTTCACACACAACTGTGAGATAATGCTTGGATATCTTAATTACATTAAGATTACTATGGTGAGATTAAAAAATTATTTATTTAGATGAGGAAAGCAACGAAAAACTAGAGAATCAAGACAATCTTCTCTAAGATGCTTGTCTGCCAATTGTTTGGTTGTGGAACTCAAAGCTGGCCTGTGGTGCTTCCAGCTGTTTAGAGAGCAATCAATATACTCTTTTCTTTTCATCTGTATTCATTAGAACTTTTTTTGGGAGTCGATCTTGAACATTTTTTCTACCTACATTAAAGAGTCATTCACAGGCAGAAAATTACCTAGTGAAATCAGCTGGTAAACACACCTGAGGCAAATTATATCTGTGAAAATTCAAGTCTCATAATTTACCAAAAGATTTAAAGAACAAAATTAAAACACACAACACCCCCTGAATCAGGAGTTCTTTAACTAAGGGAAGTGATATGCCTCTCTGCTCTCCAAAGAAAACGGAAAGAAAAAAAAAACCCAAAAAACCCAAATCCAATCTAGCCTAAGAACCAGCCAACCTTAAGGAGACTCCATATTTCACAAAACCTGAAGCAGGTCACTTTGGGGGGATTTGTGACGTCATCTGAAATGGGAAATACGTAGGTGCATCATACAAACTGCACCACAGCAGAAATACTATTTTTTCCCCCTTAAATTTCTTTTTTTCAATGTTTGGCAACACAATCAAAAGCTGTGATACTATCAGGCATTCTGGACCTGGGGCGAGTTGCAGGCTCTCTCTTGCTTCTTCTTCACAAGCCATTGGATTCTTACACAACCAGGACTGCCACACCTCTCAAAGTGCTGATACCAAGAAAGCAGCAAAGAAAACTCTCCAAGTCTGTTTCTGCAGTCTTAGAAAGCAGGTATTCTTTATTGCAGTGCTGAACACACACGGAGATCACTCCCCAAGGTGTGTGTATCTGACATTGCTTCAGCACACATTATATTGACCTAATACATGCATATTCATTGAACTTCCAATAAATTATCTACATATTCAAAACATTTTCCATAACTATTCAGCGTATGTAAACCAAAATCCTCCATGCTTGCGCAGTAAAATGAGTCGGCGTTCTTCGACAGCCTTCTTCGCTGTGTCTGCTGATGGCACTCCTCTGACTGTGCAGTGGTGTCTCTCTTACACGCTGGGGCCAGTACTCCTTGAAGAATGTTTGGTCATTAGTCTTTATCTATATGTCCTTCCTCAGGCTTAAGCACTTCTGATAGTTTTATGTTAGAACATTCACAAAAGGTCCTAAGGTTATCAAATTCTCAGGGGGCTGAGGAGAACAGATGTGAGTTTGCACAACTAAATGATCTAAGCAAGCGGATACATGTGAAACTACTAGGTGATAAAACATTCCCTTCAAGGTTGTTTGCAATCTAAGAGGACTTAATCACAGCTGGATGATTTCTAAATCTTCTACTACCTAAGGATCTTGTTAAGTTTTACAACACAACTAAGTAATTAACAGATGCGAGTGAAGGAACTAAGTGATTTATAAATCTTCTAACTTCTAAGGGTTTAACTCTTTCAATATCCTATGAAGGAGGCTGCAGGGTAGAACATGCAGATGCGTTCTTGCTACGGTTGTTGATAGAAAAGGCAGTTGAGATCTTCCCCTTATCCATTCCTTACCTTCTTTTCCTTAGTCCACGCACTTGAAGTTTAGTTTTCCCACTCTGAAAAATGCTGTCATCTCAGCAAAAAGGATGAAGCTTGGCTCCCATCCTCTGCACTGCTGGAGCACAGAAATCATGGAAGTAGCACCGTGCTAGGTAGTTGGTGAAAGGAGGACGCAAGTGAGAGGCGCAGCACGGTGATACAGCACAGAATAAAAGTGGCCACAAAAAGAGGGGCAAGATGTATCACAGACTGATGTATGGCTGTATCAACCCCTAATAATGCTGGCTTCGTGTAAAATTTGATGTAGGATGCCACTAGATTACTTTTAAACGTGCTTCTTGATAAACAGATGTTTCAACTATATTCATAGTGCCAGAAGATACAGGTAGTTTACAGTTGTCCCTATATATTTATGAAGTACAAGCTGATTCCAGTGAGCCATTGTACTACTGAAACCTGAGAGAAAAGCAACTACTTGCTAATGGCACCATGAATTACTACAAGGAGAACATAACTACATGTAAATTTGTGTATCAGTCCCCAAAATCACTGCATAAAACAAGCTGTGTGTGCATGTAGTGCCAAATATTTACCTTGCAACTTCTGTTATGCTTGTTTAACAATCCTCAGTAACTTTAAGACTTCACATACCCTTGCAAGAGAAGAAAAAAATTCACTACTCATATTACTGTTCATAGCACAAAGGGACACCACCCACCAAGGTTTTGGTTGGTACCAATCAAGTCCTCATGGAATAAAAAGCATAGATAGATAGGTATAAAATCTTATATTTACACTGTCAATAGAGACTTGCAGATTAAAAAGAAGTTACGCATCTTCTTTACTCTTAAAGAGTGTGGTCTTCACCACTAAAGATCTAAACCAGTCATTTTCTCTGAATTTCTTTCTCCCCTCACCTCTAACCTGAGAAAAATTTCAGGGCATTAGAATTTCAAGAACAAAAGAACTCAGTGATCAACCAGAAAGAATACCAGATAAACTACTACTAAACTTCAGAGACGTATAATTTTCCAATCCAGAAACACCTAGAGCACATGTAGAAAGAATAACACCACTGTTTTGTTTTTTTTTTTTTTTAAAAAAAGCCAACCAAAAAACAGGAGCCTTTATAAGTACAATTTAAAATTTATTTTTCTCTTTCTGCATTGAGTGAGTACATGTTTACACACGATGTGACAGAAAAAAAAAATCTGGATATTAACTGAAGTTGTAACCGTATTTTTCCTTTATAAGATTCCAGAATATCAGCAGAGAAACAGAAGAAAAACCACATAACTTTGCATGGTATACCATCCAGCACCACCAGTTTTACTGGTGGATTTTTTTCCTTAATGTAGGATTAGACCACCCGCACCCACCCCCAAAAACCCCACTCACAGCACAGTTTTGGCAAAAGTCCCTGAACAATAGCCCTCCCTCCCCGCCCCAAACATTCAGTACATTTTAAAAAACAGGCTCAGTGGCACTTTCTCTTTAATATGACTTCAGTAACATTTTAAAATACAGTGCATCCACACTGCAATTCACTTTGCTGTAAGGCTAACTTAGACATAAGGCAAACACGGCCTTCGCTCTCAAATATTCCATGATAAAACACCCCTAGTACATACACCTCTGTTAAGCACAGAGATGCCTCGTTTCCCTTCACTGCTTGTCCTCCTGATCAAAAAAGCAATTCAGGAAGATGGTGTGCTATACTCATCACAAACTGCAAGGTACTAAAAAGTTAAAAATAAACAGTAATGAATAAAAACAAACAGTATTCACATATTCAAACTTATTTCTATCACTTAAATAATTTTATCTGCAATTACAAAATACATACACTTAAATATCTTTGTAAGAAATAATCATCTAAGATATCACAGATTACGATTTGCTTTTGATAATCTAACTGCCCTAACTCCGGCATAAAGATACACCCGGACAGTGTTTCTACCTAGGATGTTTTCCTATTATAATTAATTTTCTTAAATATACAGTAAATTCTCTCTAGCTATTCTGACAGATAGTGCAAATAAAGACATTCTTTGGGTCACAATTTTAAAATATTACCGCCAATGCTAGCCTCAATTTAATATTGTTTTAGTAAATGAGTAGCAAAATATTACAAGTATACACATTTTCTAACACCTGTTTTAACAACGCGTTTTCCTCAGCTACCTCAGCTTAACGCAGATCACAAAAAACGAAGAAGCTACAATGCTGCTCACCTACCCAAAAGATATGTTATATTTATACTTAAATAAATATATTTAGAAACCTACCTACAAGTTCTCCATTGCTTTCCATTTCTTGTTAATATCCAATGGCATACTACATCAAATCATGATATCAAAATATCTTTAAAGACAACAAAGATCACTTCAGCAGTACTGCTCAGGGGCAATGACATAATGCTTTGAGAACCTACGCACATAGGTTAGGCCTACATAGCTCCAGCACATTGTATAATAGAAGAGTTTACGTTTCTTTTAGAGTCAACTACTGCTTTGCCCCAGGCCAGTGATAAAAAGCATATCTTAAACATTATCCATCATAGATGTAGCAACACAAAGTGGCCCTGTTTGCTATCTAATGTTGCCTGCTGGTTTTACACGTTTATTTGAAGTTACTGGCACCTGATTGCTAGTTCCATTAGTGGTATTTGTTGCTGAGCCATTCACAACAATGTAATCAACTTTGTTTTCCAATTTCACCAGGCGTTGTAAGATGTCATCCAGAAGAACAGCAATTGTTCTCTTAAGATCAGCTGAAGACAATGGGAAAAAGCAAATTAGATCCTATTATTTACTCTGTGTGGAAAAGAACTGCTATTTCAACATATTCACATCTTAAGACTTGCTATCCTTCCTACTATACTTTTTGTGAAAGAGTACAGATTAGTACACAAATATAGAATTAAATATATTAAATACAAATAGCTGCTTGATTTTTCTTTAATACCATTTCTTTGTTATTTTAGGCAAGGAAAATACCAGCATAATAGTGAACTGTGAACGAATCCAATTAAATATTCAGGTGTAAGAACAAAACCACTAGCTGAAGCATTAGACTAGTAACAACTCAAAGGCAGTATTTCACATTTCATCCAGGCAACAGCACTGGGATACCTAGCTATGACACATTTTAACCCTGGACAGCAACATGTATGTACAAGTATGTATTTAAATACTTTCCAGTGTTTAAAAGGTTGTTCTTAATAGCTTTCCCCTAAATAACTGATCTATCCCACAGACAAACTGCTATGAGAAAATATCCTATCTCTTCTTACAAAATTAAAACACTAGCAGTAAATGAAAAAACCCAAAATCCCAGGTCAGTCTCTCCCTCTAAAATTAACTAGTTCTTGTTTAGTAATGTCATAGTTGGAAAAAAAAAAAATTGCTTTACAATTCAAGCCCAGGTCTGCTGCCAATGGCATGCTGTGGGTCATGTCCTCTCTAGTATCATCCCATGCTCAACAGCCTGGGGGAAGAAACTGTCTACTCAAGTTGTGAAGTCTGACGATCAGCATGTAGATCAAGAGTTGACTTAATTATTTTATTAAACTTCAGACAAAAATCTCAGAAGGTAAATCTCATTTGGAAATATAAGACTTATATAGCAATAGATAGCTGTAGTACACAAAGGTTTTTTAAAACAAATTACACAGAAAATAAATTGCACAGTAAAGGCAGACCAAAAAAAAGGAGGGGGTGAAAAGGGGGAAGAAAAGAAGTAGTCTCTTACTATGGTAAAAATTTTAACTTAATGAATAAAAGAATCAAGGGCTAAGACATTTTGATACTGTCCTCCTCTTCAGTTGCTTCCTGCTCATTTTGTCATCAGACCTGCCTCCTTGTTCCTGAGCAGCAGCAAAGAGTTTAGACACATCTTTGCTGTGTGTACTCTTACCAGAGTGCCTATGAAGGGCATCCTAAGGACTGGCAGAGCCCACTCTTTTAAAGATTCTTTAAGAGGATCAAAAAAATATATACGTGAAGATTTATGTTAAAGTATTTCTTTTTAAGCCTTGTACTACCCTTGTTTTCACAGATAGATTTTTTCCTTTATGACACAACACAGGTAGTTTTTTCAAACCTCATCCCTAGAGCTCATGGCAGCCTTCCCTCAAGAGACGCTAAAAGGGACGAAAGAGTTAAAATTATGACATTTTTATAGCTTTGCTAAAAAGATCTCAAAACTGTAGTCTCAAAACTACCTTTTCTGCATTTCAGAAGACAGGCACAGGCTCCAGTAATGTATTACCAGTGAGTATTGGAAACACATTCATCAAGTTAACAGGTAAATCAGACGGAGAGATATGATGCAGCAAGTATCAAAGCTCTAGAGAGAAAGGATCTTATCTCTAATGGCTGCTTCTAAAGCAAGGGGAGATTTTGCTAAATTCACAATTGCCTTGCAGTCCCAGGACTGCAAACTCAACTAGTATGCTGCTCTCCACTGCTTTTTTACTACTTAAAGAGAAGAAAATTAAAGAAATAAAAGCAGAAAGTTAGCAACGAGGCAGCACAAGAAGAATCTGGAATGCTGAAGTGACTTAATCTCAAACTTCATCCCCTTACCAAGCATGTGCTCATTCCTCAATAGCTTAAAGATTCAGAAAAAGCACAATGTTCCTGTTAATCCTTTAAGTAACACTAATCATACACCTGGAGAGATCTAAAAAAATCCTGGAAAACAAACATCTCATGCCTCATGCTTGATTTTACATCACATCTTAATATTCAACTTCAGTGAATAAACTAAAATAAAATCGCTTAGTACAGAGAGTTTTTTCTATTAAAGAGCAGGATATATTACTTTGTAAAAGAAAAAAAAAGGGTAACTCTACAGCTTTCAGGAAAAAAAAAAGATATTTTAATAAGTAGTACGGGTTTTTTTTTTTCCCTCTTACCATATCCTGCCATAGACACTCCACCACCACCATTCATTAAATTTTTATTCTCTTCTGCCAGCGCTTTGACGTATCTTTTACTTAGATCCAGTATCTGTCCACGCAACTCGGCACTGCTTTGGCGTCTTGGATACTGAAAAGTGTAGCGCAGCAACATCAAACCCCAAATGATTCCAAAAACTAGTAAAAACATACTCAGTTTCTGGGACATGTTTTTTCTTGAAAATGTTAGAAACATTTCTGATGAAGGCCACAGGTGTGTCTTAATTTCAAGATAAGTAACTGAACTTGGCTTTGTCAAATTAAATTACATATTAAACAAAAATACGACTCCTATGAATTGAAAAATCTTCTGGCTGAATCATCTTGAATACATCTTCTCATGTTTTAGTTGTTCTTGATTCCTGAAATTTGTAAAATATCACATGGTTATTCAAAACTGCCACAGTTGTTGAGATAAAGGACAAATATCAGTTTCCAAATGCAATATTATTGCATAATCTAGCAAACAAAACTATCTGCTTAGAGGTGCAGTCATCCTTCTATCTCACCTGTTGCTTACAAGGTTTCCTCTTCTTATGTTTACCAATGTTTACTCTTTAAAAATCAAAACTTCTATGCTTCTAGGAGTCACTTTAAATATTTAAATACCATAATATGAACTGACATTAAACTCAAATGCATTTGAAACAAAATACAATAAAAACACTTAGACACAACATTTTGATGAGTTATACACATATATCTACACACAAGAAAAAGATCTTGTGAAACATTCACTTGATTCTTATTCCTCACCCAGAAGCATAGGGCAAGTATAAACAGACAAAATACAGAACAAAGGTTCTTTGTTAGTTCGAAGTTGAGCATCTTCTCTTCTGGTTTTGGATAGCAGTAAGATTTTTTTGTGTGTGTGTGTGCGTGTCTTGCTAATAAATAAAGAAATAAAACCAAACTGGCACATTGCACCCACTTTTAGCATTTTACTACCATATTTTTAAAAAATCTTACCATAGCAGCCAATTCTGATCCCTCAACAGATCAAGGCTTCAGGAGAAAATCAAATGGCAGGAAAGCTTCAGCAGTTAAACAGCAAATGTCCAGACAGTTGGAAGCAGTATGAGCCAGACATCTTCAGGGAGCTCTGTATTGGGGAGGGGTGGGATTGAACAAAACAAAGTACAGGACTAAAGAGACCTTCATTTTCATGTGGAGTGGTTGAAGCTGAGGGCTTCAAGCCACCTGCTTTTAAAACAGAAATATTTTTCAACCTCACTTGAGGTAACTGTTAGAGAAAAACATAGAATCCATTTCCATTTTTTAATAAATGCATACACACACAAATGCCCAATAACTGGTTTCAACATACTTTGAAAAAACCCCACAACTTGTTACGAATCTTACTGAAATGTGTCCCTCCTCTTGTGTTACAAGACCATAAGAGCAAACGTTCCAGATTCATCACGTATGTATATACACACTTATTTACATATGTATCGTTCTCTTACCAATTTTTCCCCCTCAAACAAATCCGATCTTTTCAGCCTCTTTACATGTGTACACCTCATATTTCTCTTTTTCCAACCACCTCTGAAACTTCTCCAATTATTCAACACTTTTTTGACAAGGAGTTTCTGTTGTGTAACATAGTCTGGATAAAGCTACTCATTTTACATAACGATTATGTTTTCCCTGTTACTCCCCACATGACACGAACGCTTTTCAGGCTGGTTACACATTTAATACAGAGTTCTCCACCAGACTTTCTATAGTGGCACTTCAGAATCTGTTTTTCTTAGAATACAAAAACCAAATTTCTTACCCTACTAAGCATTCATCTAAACTTAACTCTGTCTCCATGGTATTTTTCATCGCCTCTGCTGACCACTTCGACCAGCCTTAAGCCGACACACCATGGTCTGCAGCAAGCACAAGCGTCACTGCCAGCAGGGTTCTGAGCTGTGCTGGCCGTGTCCCCTTCACCCTCGCTCTGCAGATGATCCTCTCCACAGGCAGGCCAACATGACTGATTCAAGTGGCAAATTTTCAAAGTGCTCCAAAATCAGCGTGCATATCCAAATTATTCTGAATATAATCAGAATAAGGGGGGCGATATTAAGACCTGGACACCAAAGTTGCTGTAAAGTAACAAGTTATTGCACGTAAAATGCCCCACAGTAACAGCCAGTACATGAAACCTTACTCTTACTGTTGGGTGTACTAATGTAAGTAGCAATCACAAGTCATTTAATGAGGAATACCTTACTTCACCTTAACTGTAGGATATGACTGTGCACAGGAACACATAGCCAACACGCAACAATTTGAAATCCCACTGTGAATTCAGTGGGATGTACTTTGTTCAAAGAACGTGCTTATCTCCCAAAAAATGTTTTTAAGATACAAATTTCTCTTAAGTACATAAGAGAGAAAACAATAAAAACTTATATTCTACAGTATCAGCACAAATATTTGGAATTGTGTGGTTAAAGATTTCCTGAAACAGATCCTCCCTAAACATGAGCTAACCAAAACTACTTTTCCCTAGCTCTTTGCCAAACCCATGGCTCTGCACTCAGACTTTAAAGCATAAACTGAACCTACATCATTATACACCTACATAACCCCAGAACGGTATCAAACATGATGGAAAATATTCATACATATGAGGTCCAGGAGTAGGGTATTCATGTGATAGCTCAGAAGACCAAATAGTATTTCTCAAGGAGAGAAAAGTTTCAACCCCCATTCCCAAAAGTCTGTATTTTATATTATTAAAAAAAAAAAAGCCTGAAAATGACAGATAGCTCTTGCAGAATTTGAATAAGTTCAGCTCTCCATAGATCCCCAGCCATATCTTATCCCGAAGCATTTAGACAATATCACTACAGAGCTTTGGAGTGGAAATAACTCTGCCATCATGCTGCAAATAAGACCACAAGCCAAGATAAGAGTCCTAGCCAAGAGGAACAGATTGAATAAATTCTCGCCAAGGAGCAGTAGGAATTGCAGACTGGGTCTTTGCCATGTACATTTGATTCACAGTGCACATGCTGACTACTGCAACTAACAGAAATCGAGGACTTAAGCTGGCTGGGCAAATGCCATAATACCCACACACTAAAATAGTTTCCAAAGGGAATTATTTGTACTTTTTTCCTATGCATTTTTAGGGGCCATTCTCCCTTAATGAATGCCAGTGTAATTTCAAAGGTCTGTAGATTTGGTCTCCTCTTTCTCCCTGAAGCACTTCTAGTGATCCATAACACACTCCCTGCAAAGACCCTTCCAAGGTTACACAGTGTGGAGTAACAAAAAACCAACCAAACAAAAAAAGCAAGCAAGCTTACACTCGTATGATTTGCAAGTAGGAAAAAAGGGTACTGGAGCAGCAGCTGCACATATTGGTAAGAAAACAGCACAAAAAGTAAGATTGTGGATTGCAATATTCTTTTACCTCTTGTTGCCCTAGAGGGTCACACGAACATTATAGTTTAAACAAAATTTGTCCTCAGAATGGACCTTTGTTTTCAGTAATTCGGAGATAATATCCTGTGAGATAACAGCATACATGTAAGAAGAAACACTGTCTCTTGTGATCTTTCTTCTCTCTCATTCCCTCAACTCCTCCTTACCCACCACTCCCTGAGCAGGGGAAAAAGGAAGCTGAGACATCCTTCTTCACACTGACTTAGCCTGCGCAGGAGCTCAGGCTTACCACTCTCTCCACCACAGATGAAGGGCTTTTGTGGCAAAGGAGGTCAAAGCACTGCAGAGAGCAAGAGGAAAAAAGGGCACATCAGAGCTATACCTTGCTGGAATTCCTACCATCCCTAGTCCTGGAGACCGAGACAAAAGGAATATGACCAGGAAGATGGAGGAGTACAGCCCGGACAAAATTTGAAAATCTGAGGAGGGAAAGGAAAGACAAAACCCAAACCAATCCAACAAACAAAACAAAAAACCCAAACCCAAATAAAACAAAACTCCTGACCTGACTGTGCAGGTAAAATGACAATCCAAGAATCCATGAAGAAGAGAGTATCCTCCAGATAATCCTCTCAATAGGCAGCCTGAAGTGACCGATTCAAACGGCAGTTTTTCAAAGTTATTTAAAATCAACATGCACGTCTAAATCATTCTGAAATGACAAGCCCAAGCCAGGGGCAACATTAGAACTTGGAACTAACAAGCAATTCCTGAACAGAAGATCTGAGACTAGGTTTGCCTTTCACAGATGTATAAAGAGTTTGGTTTTCTTCCCTGTTGCCACTGCTGGTTGTCTAAGAAATGTATTGCCAAGGCCTGCCAATGTGGATTTCACATTGTCCAGCAGTACCACAACAAACACTGACACACATCTGGCAACAAAAGCAATGAACTAAGGCACTCATCCTCTCCAAAATAAAATCATGTCTCTATCCTCTGAGCTGTGTTCCAGAATCAGTCATATATAAATTACATTGAGTGCATGAAACAAAAGCCAAAGAAAAAGCAAGAGAAAAACCATTACGTGTTCTGTAATAAAGCAAAGTTCTAGTATCTCTGATGCTACTTAACTAAGCAGCAGCATCACACTTCAGTTTGAACACCGACCCTTCTCCATAGAAACCAGCCCATACTTGCAAAACATCATGCATGAATTTTGTTGCCAAGCCTTCCTCAGATTCTGCTTTACTTATTGCCAGCAAAATCCAGAGATTATATTCATGTACAACACAAAAAGTACAACAGTCTGTCAGGCAAAGGAATGCTCATCCTCTGAAACAATCTGAGTATCACGAAAACAAGGCATACCCAAATCCTTAAAAGGTTACGGCACACGTTACAGCACGGTCAGTTCTGCTACTCAGTCAGCTCATGAAAGATTGGTCCATATCTGTCATCATTTTTCTAGTCTGGCTGAGAGATCCCAGCCTTCCTAAACCACTGGAAGTAGTTATCACCATCAGTAAGGCAAATTTAAAACAGTGCTGCAGAGATGGTGTGTACCTTCTAGTTTTGAAAAACATACAGGAGAGGTTAAGATTATTATTTACAAGAGAAAAAGAAAGCAGCAGGCCCATTAGCTATTTTTGGTAGTTATTAGTAAGCAGCTTTAGCAAAAAACTAACAAAACAGAGTCAACAAGAGATGAAGAGTAGATGAAACTGAAGCCTAAAAATCCAGTTACACTCAAGGATAAAAGAGACTTTAAGGATAAAGCCAAGAAAAATGCCCCGAAAATAGTATTGTTAACACATAGTCCAATAAAGTCACCCCTTTGGTTATGTATTTTGTAAGAATGCAAAATACTGAGGCAGTAGGTCCTCAGTGATACACTAGAGAACGATACAGGTCTCTAATTAAATAACATATTAAAAAAGTAGCCTTGATAAGTGGGAATTTTACTCAATCTATTACTTACTACTATAATACTTATTTGTTCCTCACTGCCAAATCATGATCAACAACAACGTGACACGGTGAATTCAAAAGCAAGTCTGGCTTTGCAACCAATTATTATTATTAACTACATAAACACAAGAAGTGATTTATCAAGTCAGAGATAAGAAAAAAAGCCATATATAGTCATAGGAAACTGCACACAACTACAGGGGGAGGGGGAAAAAAAAAAATCTTGTAACAGAAGAGACAGCAAACAGAAATTAGGACAGTACAAATAAAAGCTGTGTGTTGGGGGTGGGGGTGCAGGACAGCAGTGTTTTTGGTAGTGGGGAAAGGGCCACCTTGTGAGAGCAACAGCTCCCCTGGCTCCAAGGCAGAGACCCCCAGCCCAGGCTGGGCCAGTGAGCACTAGAGAAACACCTCTGCCAATCCATACTGGTGAGGGGAAGGACTGTCCTGAAAAGAAGGTGTGGTACCTGGAGAGGCCACGGACCTGAACAAAAGCCAACCATTGGCCTAAACAAAGAGAGAGCTTCGTTGCCAGGAAAGAGGAGGAGGAGAGGGAGGACAGAGAAACTTGGTATACATACCAAGTTCAACTGCATGGAGTAGGTCAGGGGAGTCCCTGCAGCCCATGGAAGTTCAACAGCGGAGCAGAGACCCATGTGTAGGCCATGGAGCTGAGAAGTTGAGCCTGAGGGCAAGTGTGACTGGAACTGGGACCTCGAGAGTCACTTGCTGCCAGAGCTAGGGGGTGAGGAGGATCGGAGGCCTGTCTGCAGCCCATGGATGTGCCCGTGCTGGAGCCGGGAACTGAGCCTGAAGAGGTCCATGATTCCACGGGAAGCTGCTTTGGAACATCTTGGTCCTGGACTTCCATGCCTGGAAGAGCGGCAGAGGTGAATTGACTGAACCCCCATTCCCTGTCCCCTGTGCTGCTGGTTGGGGAGAAAGTAGAGAAATTGGGAGCAAAGTGATTTGAGCCCGGGAAGAAGGGAGGGGTGGGGGAAGGTGTTGTAAGGTGTGGTTGTTATGTCCAGTCAGATGAATGGCAACAAGTTAAATTGATTTTTCTTCCCCAAGTTTGAGTCTGTTTTGCCCGTGACCATAACTGGTGAGTGAGCCCTCCCTGTCCTTCATTCCTAATCCCGTGCCCCCTTTGCTGTGTCTCCCACCCCATCTCACAGGGTGGGGGGAGTGAGTGCAGGACCACATGGTCCTACTGTGGGTCAAACTACCACAAGCTGACATTAAAAATGACTATAAAATAATTGTACAGTACAAAATTAGAATTTATTACAATCCCAGTGAGAGCACAGTTTATTAAATTATTAAGTACTTAAAATTAACATACTAAAATTATGTCTACACAAGAAATTTCTATTCAGTTCATGGCAGTAAACATCTCTGAGTACAGTGAGGACACTGCATCAGTACACAATAAGCTGTGGTGTAAACAGGAATGATGATACCTCACCGCAACAGCCAAAAAATGTTTTAGAAAGACAAAAAATTACAGAATACCAAGAAGTATTTCCACAGTTCAATCAGCTCTATCCTACTAGTTTTCTTTTTTCCATCTACTTAGAATGTGCTTCCTGCAACCCATTTACTTTTGTGACCTCCAAAACAGTTTGTTTTCTGATTTTCCAACAAAAAACTTTGAGCATCACTGTCACTCAGTTGAGAGACATTGTGCTGACCATTCTGAGAGCAGACGCCTAGCTCTGTGTTATCTGGAAACTTATCAGCCCAGCCACTGTGCAGCAATGAAAATGGGAAGTCTAAGGAAAGACTGACACACACACAAAAAAAAAGCACAGAACATATTCACCAACCAATTAATCTTTGAAGACAGGGACAATGAAATAAGCACCTAGAAGCCTAGGAGCTACATGCTGAGACTTTTTGGAACATCAAAAATGATGTTTGCATTCCGGTAATTTGCAGTCTTAGATAGCCACTGGTTTGGCAGTAGGAGAAAAATCTTCATGAGGTGCAGCTGACAAACACATGCCCAAAGTAAAGTACATCCTTTTCTACAGGACCATGACTCCTGGCAATACACAAACTTCAGTTCTCCTTTCCTACACGTAACACAAACTTCCTTTAACAAATCATCTTATCCACATTATTCATATTTAAAACTGGTGCCCAAGGAAGAATCACATTCTTCCTACTTTTAAGAGCATACGAGTTCTCTAACGATGCCAATAAAACCATTTTCCTGTCCTGGCACATCCATACTGGTGACTTTTGCAGACCAACACTGCCCTTTGGTTCCCAGGTTCATTACCAGGTTCACTCAGACAGCTGCACAGCACCACAAAAGAGCAGAATATTCAACTCAGAAGCAAGCAATTAACAGCAATGCATGTCCCCAGATGAGTGAAATCATGTTTGAGCTGTCTTTTGACAAGATCAACTCTAAGCACATTAAGTATTCCTGTTGCTGCAAAATTTGGTCAACAGAATAACATCACCAGCAGAGAGAGGAAAAGAAACTGACATTTACTATGGTCAAAACCCCATCAGAGTTTTGGGGTCAAAACCCACAACAGAGCCCATCGAAACACTACACCTGTGCGCAGATGAGACTTGAGAGTCTTTTGAGACTGATCATAGATCAGCTGATAGAAGAGAATTAATATTAACACTTGCTAGGCTCAAGTGAAAAGAACAGCACTGTATAACACACTGCCATCTTAAGACTAGGTAAGAAGGCGTATTTCCACCAAAAAAAAAAAAAAGGCTGCCCCATCAATGAGAGCTGCTGGACTGCAGGTTTTAGCAGTTCTGTACCACTACTGCAATGCACTGCCAAAGGAATGTGCCCAGTGCTTGGTGTCTTTTCCAAGACAACTATCTTCATACCTTCTTCCATAGCACATGTTTCTTCATTCCCTGCCTTTGCATGCCCTAGACTTGCAATTACCAAGGAATGCTGTGGGGGGGAAGTGTCCCTTTGCCTTATTGCTACTTGTCTTTTGGGGAATGACTTTAATGCATATTCCAAGTGAAAACATAGAAAGACATGAGGTTTAAGGGAATAGTAAAATATCAAGAATACCTATTCTCCAGCGCTGCAACATAGAAAGAAGAAAATCTTGCATGCTCCTGACAGGTCCTGTCTCTCAATGCAGCCAAGGGATATGAGGGTCAACAAAAGTCACAGCTCACCAAGCAGAGATACTGTCACTCCTGATGAGCTGTTGGAACTACCTCAAAACGTATCTTAAACCAGGAACAGTTTTACTTCAGGCTTCCAAGAACAGGACACAACCAATCTGTTTTGTAGCTGGACTTAGAATTGAAAGCAAAACTGTATCACTTTAGCCTTGAAAACCCACACATTAAGTGTACAGGGGCTCTGCTATAAAATTACCTGAGTGCCCAAACCCTGGATTACCTTTTGTATGTCAATATTTTAGAAATAGTGGTGAGTTGTTTCTATTTTGAATGCATGTAGCCCTATTTGCATTGTTTTTATTTTACATCTACTGACAACAATTGTTTTTATTTTGCATTATGTCCAAGGTGTCTGCTTAAGTACTTTTTGGTACCTTGAAGTCTCCTGGCTTTTTTGCAGTGCCCTCCCCCCCTGCACTTTATTTCACCTACTACTTTCAGTGAATGCTTTTAGAATAAACCAACTATTTAAAAACAGAAATTCTTTGTTCCTTGCCTGTGGGCAGTCAGCCAAGACTGAAGATTTTAAGAGAGGAAATGACTTGGCAAGGGTTGTGAAGAAAATAAAAGAAAGCAGTTATCAATGAGGACAATACATTATACTTGCTGAAGTTCCCCTCCTTCCACTGTGTCCATCTGGGCCTCAAAACATTTCTACATCTCTGAATCAGCTTCTCAAAAAAAACCACCTCAATTTCATTTGGTCTGAGACACTTTTCTTCATTTTTTTTTCTTTATGCCTCACTGATGCCATTCAGGTCACAGTAGGACCTTTGCTCACAAGAACCACAGCTACTACAGAGCATGAGGTACCTTCTTAGCTTCCCACTTCCCTGATAAGATTGTCATAATTTTTCCATTGCAGGTGAACACCAGGCTCTGTCAAGTACTCCCTTGCAAAGTCCTAACTAGTACCTCTCATCCCTTGTGACATTTCACAGCTGTGTTTGCACCACTCTTTCCAAAACTCCTGTGACTCCAAAACTTTCTTCTAAGATTATAATGTTTAGCCATTTTTAGCCAGTTTTACAGAGACCCATACCTGCAAGATCATGAATGTAGGCTACTGAAAAGATAGGGATTTTCACTGAACATTTTAAAGAGAACTAAAAGGAAGGAGGGGGGGGGGGGGGGGGTCATTAAGAAGAATTAAAAGGGGAGGGGGGAAGGAGGGGGGAGGGAGGGGGGAGTCAACTAACAAAGGGAGGGCTGCAGTATGGGAAGAGACTGCCACTGCAGAACTGGTCATACACGGACACACTGCAGCATCCACACAAACACTACTGCTCTTGTAGAACAGTAACGAAAAAGGACTTGTACCACTAGGGAGAGAGGAAGAATTCAACTGGCCTGGTTTCATTTCCAGAAACCTGCAGAATTCAAAGCTAGTATGGATTTGTGCAAGGTGTCTACCCAAAGAATGTTTCAATGGTAAAACTACAATGCAGACCGGGGCCTCAGATTCACACTCCTTCCCAGGAGGCTGATCCAGCTGATGACTTTAGAAAAACAGCACTGGAGGCAATGTCGAAGGCAGACAGGTAGTTTCCTTCTACATCTTTTATTATTTCTAGACTGACTTGTCAGTTTATCTTAGCATAGCAAGGGCTGTGACAGTAGCTAACCACAGCACCACGGTCCTGTGCGCTGCAAAATATTTTATTGTTAAAACTAAGTAGAAGGTGCTCAGAAATTTAACTGGATTATTTATATCATGGTAGCCTCTTATTTCTTTGTTATTACTGAAGAGACCAATTTCAGTAGAATAAGCTTTAAGTCCTCTTTTCTAGGCCCTGTTTTACATAGACAAAGTACCCACTTAGTTCTGAGCAATCCAAAATTAATCTTTTAAATTACATAGGCAAATGGTAATAGAAATATTTTTTTGCAAATTTGACAATCATAAAAGAAAATTTAGGAGACTATTAATAATTCTCAGTTGAGGAAACCCAGCCCACCTAATGATGCAAGATTTCAATCATAGGTGAAAGAGCTTGTCAAATAACAAATACCATATAAAGTACATTTTAGCAGTATACTTGTGCCAGGACAAAACGCATTCATTTCAATGACTGAGCTCCACCAATTTTTGACAGCTACTAGAAACAATTTAATGGCTATTTTGGACAATTACTAGTCTTCAGATATGTTAACTGCACAGCTGACAATTTAAGCTGACAGCATGCATTTATCCTACTTACAGCTGGGGCCAAGATGCAAGAAGTAATGCCCTTACCTATTCCTGGAAAAGGTACAAGTGGTCACGAACTCCAGGGGAAATATTTTACTTTTAGCAGTTAAATGACATCCAGTCTCCAAGCTAAATCATAATACGTGATTAGCTAATATCAATGCCTCCTTCAAGAAGCTAAAAGCTTTAAGAAAAAAGACCTATTTACCAGACAAAGGAATTCCAGCAAAATTGCCTAATCCTCTGGAGTTCTCAAGTACCTGAAATTAATTCTTAAACAATTATATATTGTAACACATAAAATAACAAAAATAGGCCAGAATAATTTAGGCTTTATACACATGGGAATCTCTAGCAGTCAAAATGGGAACAAAGGTAGCAATAAATTTCCACATTTGATCTAAAACTGCAATCGCTCCTCTTCTGACACTACAAGATGCTACTTACAATATATTATCATCTTCATACTGTCTCCTTTCTTCGATATTCCCTTGAGTGAAACAGTAATCCGTGATGTTTCCTCCAAAATAAACACTGCATTACAACCAGAACAAATCAGATGCATGCTTAGCTATTATGTTCAGCATGTTCATATTCTGAAGGTTCTGTTCAAAAAAAAAAAAAAAATCACAGTTCCTACAAAACTCACTTTTCACAGTGAAAACCTGTCCCCCCAATTCACTCACTGATGGATCGAAACAACACCACCACGAAAACAAACCAACAAACAACCCCAGTTGTTAACCTGATCTAAACTGCACTAAAGAAACTCCACATCATGTCACAGGACATAATAAAAATCCTCTCTGCTTTGATTTGTGGCACACAAACACAGAAATTACACTCCATTCTAGCTGTTAGTAGCTTTTAGATGACAAGATACATAAAAGAGAATTTACTGGATGCTACCGTGTTAGATTAGGAAACTGAAAAGAGAGTTCATTAATAATGAATTATTGAGGGAGCTACAGAAATAAAGTGGAAATAACAGTATGTTATAAATATTTACAGAAATAAATTTACCAGAAGATTGAAAATGGAGTGAGAATATCAACGTATGTTATATATAAAAGCAGTTTTACTACCTTGTAAGAAGGAAGCATTATTCCACAAAAATTGCTGTCAGGAAGTTTTGTATTTTATAATATCCTAGTATTAAGACAAGTGTTTTGCCCGTTATTTTCTTAATGCAAACTAGTTAGTTAAGATCACATAACCCAATGTTCTTAAGGATCCTGCCTTTGCTTTAACATAGATGAAACAAACATGACTTTTCTTCCTCCTAAGTCCCACCACATCACTGTAAGCAGGCTTTGTCCCTCTGGAAGTTGGGTCCTTACAGAATGAGACACCAGTCCTGCGGAGTCACTGCAGTCACGCCTTCCGACAGGCCGGCCGCCCACCGCACACGCGGGAAGAAAACAGAATCCCCTCGTTTCCTTCACTCCTTCCTTCCTCACCACCCAAGCGGGCTGCAGCACCGCCCCGGCACACGGCTGTCCGGCCGAAGGGAAACGCTTAGGCGGGGCGGGCGGCTGAGCAGGCACCCCGGCACCCGCGGAAACACGGCTACGAGCCAGCGCAAGAGCCGCGCTGCTGCCCGCACCCACAGCCCGCGGGCAGGAAAGAGACCGGCCCGCCAGCAGCGCCCAGCGCTCAGCCCACACCCGCTGCGGAAGGACCAAGCGGGGAGGGAGGGAAAGCGGCAGGACGACGCTGCACAAAGGCGGCGGGGGAAGCAGGAGCACGGCCCAGGCCAGAAGGGAGACAAACCTGTCCCGAGGCCGAGCAAGCCCGAGGGGGAGCACAAGGCGGGGCGCTCAGGCGACGCGGAAACCTGGGCTTGCCCGGCGGGCGCGGCCAGGCGGCCGCCACGCAGCTCCCGCCCTCGCCAGCCCCGGCCGAGCCCTGCGGTGCACCCCGCTCCCGCCCGGCGGGACCGCCCCGTCTCCCACACGGACTGCCGGCCCCCGCCGCCCTCACACCGCCCGCGCTCAGCGGCAGGCCCTGCCTCGCCCCTTCCCCAACGCCGGGGCACAGCCCCCCTACGCCCGGCCCCGCCCTGCTGCCCGCACGGCGCCGCTGGAGGACGGGGCAGCCCATGGCGAAGCTCCCCCGGCCGGCCCGCGGTACCTTCGCTCCGGGCCCGCAACCGCCTGACAGGCGCCGCTCGCTCCGCTTCCGCCCGCCTACGACGCGACGCGCCAGCCGAGGCCCCGCCCCTTCCCCGCCAGCCCGTCCCGCTGGGCGGCTGCCGCAGCGCTCCCTCCGCACTGCCTGCGGCGCGTGCGCGGCCGGCGCCACCGCCTTCCCGCCCGATGGGGGCGGGGCGCGGAGAGGCGGGAGCGGTAGCCGCCGCTGCCTCTGCGGTGCGGGGTCTGCTTCGAGGGCCTGGCCGCAGGACCGCCACCAGGCTGACGGGGAGAGCCGCAGCGTTGTTGGGGAATGGGGCAGGCTGTGAGGGGGCCGGCAGGGCGGTACAGCACTGCCGACCTAGTCGTCGTTCCCGGTGCCGGGCTCCACGTAGGAGCCGCGGGGAAGCCGGAAAGCTGGGTGGCCGCGGATGTCAGTTCCCGCTGAGGTCCCTGGGGCAGGGGCACCTCCAGAAATCCAGGGCAGGAGAGGTGGCGGTTCTGCCCTCTAACGGCGTCAGTGAGCTCTGACAGCGGCCTCGGCAGTGAGCGCTGCCCCGGGGCTCCGGTGCGGGGTCACTTCCCTCCTCCGTACTCGCTCTGGTAACCTGCAGCCGCATAACCTGGACTACTGGTGGCTTGGACAGCACTTAAACTCCCACCGCAACAGTCACGTAAATAAAATCCATCGTGGGTGTAGGACTGTGCTAGCAAGTTCGGCTTTTCCTGCAAGGTGATATTTAAAGGGAGTGCGTGTCACTTAACAAAAGGCGAGCACAAGGGCAGGTTCAACAGCAGCAGTGTTGCCAGTATTCAGGAGCAGCTGTTGATCCATCCCTTCAGGATTGTTCCTACCTAGACAAGCTGAGGTAGCAGTTACAAGTCAGGTGTTGCAGGTGGGTGTATGGGAAAGTGTTGCTCGCAACACTGCATCCTCTGTAAAACAAACACAGTTACAGCAAGCGTTTTCCTGGCAGCTTGCTGATCCCACCACCACTTCACCTCCCCATCGGTACCCCTGCGCTGCAGCTTTCCCTCCCTTCCAGCGCGTGACAGAGGCTACCTGGCTCCTCTCTGGTTTTCAACCTTTTTTTTCTGCACAGATTTGTTATAAGTAAATTTGACTCAAAGTCCAATAATAAATTTAAAAGTAATTTATTGAGTAGGAATAGGTGAGTAAAAGCAGCGCTGGGCGGCCGGGGAGTCTCCGCTCCACCAACGACTCGCAAATTAGATAGGCACAGCAGTCCCTTTTTATCTTGGCTCTTCTTGGGGGTTGCATCCTCTTTGCTGATAACAAAAAATGCTCGAATTGTCGCCAACGCCCTCCGGAGTCTCTGTTATGGTGGCAGTTTTCGGTTAGTATCTTTCACAGTCTCTGGGATCTCTTCCTTAGTTGAGATACCAAGTTTCCTTTGTTTGCTACTTAGCCCATCATGATGGGCCTGCAAATCCCTTTACTACATGCCTTATAAGTACATTTTGGGCTTAATCCTTGGTCAATTAACAGGATGTTTGAGCACGAAGACAACATTGCATAAGCTTTAAACCTTTAGCTAAATAACAGGGTATACCGATGCTATGGTAACCTACCATCGCTGTTCAATATTTCAAAAATTGTATTGCTTGATTAGCAAATTGCCTTTATATGCCTATTACAGATTAGATGCAGGAAAATTCAGCATTTAAATCTGTTGCTCTAATAGGAAAAGGGGTATTGATACATCAGAGCGGTTAGTGGCCTAGAACTAAGTAGGCAGACAAAACTGCTGGCAGGTGGTACCATGTCAGCCAGTGAATCAGTTGCATATAAAACTTTTCTAATGTCAACTAGTTCACAGTCCCTTATTTCAGAGTCTTGTGAAACTTCTCTTGGAAAAGTTGGGGTTTTTTTCTTGCTGGTCTGGAAAATATTGGTGTTCACTTGAGAGTTAATTTCAATTTGAGAAAATCAGGCAATTGTTTAACTAAATAGAAGGCTGTATTCCCATAGAGAATTCAGAAAAAGCTGCATTAAAGCAATTATATATTTGTTTGATTATGCAATCCATGCCACAGACAAAAGTCTTTTGCTAAATTATACAATGTTGAATGAGGACAGGCAAAAAAAGCCCTAACTGAAATATTTGATATGTAAACTTTTGAATGAACAGACAGTATATTATGCAACACCAATAAAATTGTTGCTATTTGTTTTTATTGTTGCTTTAAGTATTTTTTAAAGCAGAATCACCTCATCACTTTCTGTGAGTATTTCTCTTAAAGATTTCCTCTTGAAAAGATCAAAAACAGATGATCTGAAATGGACTTAACAAACGTACTACAGCTATTTACTGCCATTTATTACTGTACTATTTGTTCAGTGATTAATCCTTTATTTTCACAGATGTGCAGTGAACAGCTGTAATGCCTTTGCAAATATAATTTATATGGTATTTAGAGCTTACTAGGGAGAAAAAGGGAAATCTGTCAATGGTGTAATCACAGCAAGATTTGCTTGTGGAGGTCACAAAATTGTATCGGGAAATCTGTCTCTATGATAAATGTGCCCTCTGTTGACAGGAACTCTCAAATATTAATAACTTTCTTAATTCCTATTGCCTGAAGGCATTTGCATTTGTATTTGGTCATCTTTCATGAATGTGCATCTCATAATATTATATGATACTTTTTCCCCTCATCCAAGATGTGTGGTAAAAACTATATCACAAAATACTATCAAGCTCCTTGTTTCTCCTCAGTGACATACGAAAATCAAATCTTAGCAGTGTTTACATGGTCCTCATATTTGTGAGTAATAACATTCAGGATCATTTCAAGGGATAGATAAAAGCCCAGGATTGCAGGAGTAAAAACCTGTTAAACTGCAGTGTTCTGTATTATTTTTCAAAATCCAAAAAAGCAAAAATAGGTGGTTGTTACAATGTTATCTTTGTTCCTTTCCCATGCCGTTCACTATCTGTGGACTGTCCTGATATCTGTTCTGATATTAATTTGCATAACTATTGCTCTATCCTTTTCAAATACGTATTAAGAATTTCCTCTCTCATTATATGTTTAAACTGCTTAACAGTAATGGCTAGAGAACGGCACTCTGATTAATATGCTTTTTGATTAGTGTACATGCTACAGGATCACAGAATGGTGGGGTTGGAAGGAACCTCAGGAGATCATCTAGTCCAACCCCCCTGCCAAAGCAGGTTCCCTACACCAGGCTGCAGAGGAAAATGCCCAGGCAGGTTTTGAACATCTCCAGAGATGGAGACTCCACAACCTCTCTGGGCAGCCTGTCCCAGGGCTCTGTCACCCCCACAATAAAGGAGTTTTTCCTTAAGTTTGTCTGGAACGTCTGGTGTTCTGGTTTTTGCCCAGTGCCCCTTGTCCTGCCACTGGGCACCACCGAAAAGAGCCCAGCACCATCCATTTGGTCCCCACATTTCAGGCATTTATAGACATTGATAAGATCACCTCTCAGTCTTCTCTAGGCTGAAGAGTCCCAGCTCTCTCAGCCTTTCCTCATACGGGAGATGCTCCAGGCCCCTCATCATCTTTGTGGCCTCTGCTGGACTCTCTCCAGAAGATCCCTGTCCCTCTTGAACTGGGGAGCCCAGGACTGGACACAGTATTCCAGATGTGGCCTCACCAGGGCAGAATAGAGGGGGAGGAGAACCTCCCTTGACCTGCTGGCCACGCTCTTTTTAATGCACCCGGGATACTGTTGGCCTTCCTGTTGGCCCCAAGGGCACACTGCTGGCTCCTGGCCATCTGCTGTCCACCAGGACTCCCACTTCTTTCTCCTAGGGTTGCACTGATCTTGGGCTTCGAGGAAGTGGTGCTTGAGTGTTAACCAACTCTGTTGGGCTCCCTTACTTTCCAATACTCTAGTCCATGGGATACCCCCAAGTAGGTCCTTGAAGAGGTTGAAGTTGGCTTTCCTGAAGTCCAGGGTTGCAACCCTACTTATTGGCTTGCACCTTCCACAAGAGATCCTGAACTCCACCATCTCATGGTCACTGCAACCCAGGCTGCCCCTAACCTTCACATCCCCAGATAGCCCTTCCTTGTTAGTAAGAACAAGGTCCAGAAGCACACCTCTCCTTGCTGGCTCTTCCACCACCTGTGTCAGAAAGTTATCCTCCACACATTGCAGAAACCTCTTGGACTACCTTCTTACTTAACCAATTAATCCTCTCATCTGTCTATGTAGATAGGAACATACACAACCTGATGCTTTCCTTACTGACACTCCTACTTTTCTCTCTTTCTGATCCTTTACTGGTAGTTTATACCCTTTCACTTTAGGGAATGGGCCTGATCTGGGCCCATCTTTCCCCCAAAAGTGCATTTTTCCCCCCAAACTGTAAATACTGTATTCTCACTACTGCACTAAAGTAGTATATTACAACATATATTACAGCAATATTGCTTGAAAAAGCATAAGGCATGCTTGAAATACATACAATTATGTCATGTTAGTGTACCTTTAGGCCATCTGTAGCTGTTTTCTGTGTTTGAACCATCTTCCATTTAGCAGAGAGGCTCCCAAAGATGCAGATCAACTTTGCAGTCTTACCAACTAATCAATAGTGAAAGTTGAAATGTAACTTCAAATAATTATTGTCTTTATACTCCAGGAAACTACAGTGAAGTTATTGTAGAGAAAAGTGAGGGCAGAAGAGTTATGGAAAAAATGTTGAAGAGAGTTTGTAGTTTTCAATTTAAAATGCAAACTTGATTAGACTTTTTAAAAATAGGTACTTGTATCAGTGACTGCCATTTTTTTTAAGTTTAATTGACAGTACTTTTTAGGATCAAAATAACGAAAAAACCCTGCTGGAATAATGCAAACATCATAATAACCCCTGCCCTATATTCTCCTGACCTTTTCCTTCTCTTCCCTGCTTGTTTGTTTTTTGGGGGTTTTTTTGAGTGTAACCTTTTTGTATTTCTGATAGGTTCTTCACATTCAATTTTTGTAGTGATCCACCTTATGGTAGAAGACTGATAAGAATTTTCATCTCAAAATTTAAGCATGTCCTTCATGCTTGTTCCCTTTTGTTCCTGGAGTTAGATTATGAGCAACATCAGCTAGAGTCAGAATCAGATTACACCAGAACAGTATGTGATCTTGCAGTAGAATAAGTGCTTTATTAATAAAGTTGTGCTTGAAAAGGGAGATGAGCAAATCTATCTACTGGAGCTGAATGGAGTAGAGCTGGTATAAAAGACAGATTGAGACATGGATTCTGAATGGCTTCTGGAAACTGAGCCACCAGCAGAGGCTAAAACTCAGGCCAGCCTCCTAGGAATGGAAATTTAACTGTAATTGAACAAGAACTAGCTAAGGAGTTGACTAAAACTTTTGAAGTGACATGCAAGAAACTTAGAGCCAAAATGAAATACTTTGCAAGCCTAGAGGACCAGGAAGATCTTTCCCTGATACTGCCACCTTTACCATTGTGAGACAATTTAGTCTTTAATTGATTGTTTACTTCTGATTCACCAAGCAAAAAGAGGAAAGGCTGGCATGTACAGTTCCAGCCCTCCATCTACAACAGTTGCAAGAAATAATCAGGATCATTTGTAGTGCAGGTTGGAGGCAATACCAACCATTTCTGTAATGATGAGCCTATGTCAAGGTCTGTTAGAACCTCAAGCTGTGGGTCAAACTGCGTGTGGATGAGCAGCATGAACATGGTTTCTCCACTGGGACACCTTGCCACTGGGGCTGTGCTACCTCAGGAGCCGTTGTAAACCCAATGTGGAAGGAGAAGCAACCAGTGCTGAGGAGGTGGCCGTTGCCTAAAGCCCCCAGGAGTGTGCTTCACGTAGCAAAGGCACTTGATTTCTAGGGAAACATCTCTTGCTTGTGAATCACCTTCTGAGCTCCTCATTCCATTTTGGGAATACTCAACACCATCACTCAGTTAGGCTGGTGATTCCTTGATTACAACCGCAGTGAACTGAAGCTAATCAGCCTCAGGTAGCACAGGATATTTGGGCAGAACAGCTTCTCAACCACAAAGAGAATCTCCTGCCCCTCCTGGAGAAGTGCAGGGAAGACACAGAGCTGGGGCAGAAGCAGCAGCTGAGCTTCCTGTTGCCACTGTTGCTACCAAGAGGCTGGGAAAGCAGGCAGAGTGCTGCTCGTGGAATCTTCAGCTGCAGCGCTGGGCTGGCCACACGTCTTGACCTGCTTTCCCAACTTTCTGGTGCAGGCAGAGCCAGCCGGGCTCTTTTGTCATTTGGGAATTTTCTGACCTAAGGAACCACCTGCCTGGCCTCGGTGCTGAGCCTCTGCTGCCTGCAAGGGACGAGCTGCTGTAGCTACTGCTGTGCTGAAGGAAAAAGTGACAAAAACGCGCGGGGTGGAGGAACAGGAAAGCCCTCGTGATGGAGCTGAGCAGAAAGGATACATCTTTCAGTAAAATCCTGGTTAAAAGGAAATTCTCAAGACTGCCAGTGCAAATGTGGGCCTTTGTTCCCCATAAGTATTCAAAGCAACTGAATCACGTAGGTTCATTTTCAAATTCGTGTAACAGAAGCGACCTCCCAGCCGTGCACGTTAAACGACCTTTTGCCACAGCACAACGCCGCTGCTAACGGGGACCTAAGCGTGTTAACTGTCAACGTTCTCTCCCGCGGTGCAGGGCAGAACCCCGCAGAGCGCGCCGGGGAGAGGCGATGAGAAGCCAGGCTAACTTCACGGCGTGCAGGAGCAGAAGCCGGGACGAACGAGGCTGCCGCTGTATGGGAAGCGGCGGGAAGCAGCCCCCGCACACCGGAGTGGACCGCAGAGGTCCGGAGACCCTCCATGAGGAAGCGGGGCACCTCCTGTCGCTTGGGGACGGGGGGGGAAGGAGGGAACTGCGCATGCACCGCCCCGAAGCTCGTCGCAGCCGCGCTCGTTGTCCCGCCGGCGGCGGCGCCTCCTTTGTGACAGGCGGGCCGAGCCGCGCCCCGCCCCCCGCGCGGTGTCGGGCGCAGACGGAGCGGAGGCGCCATTTTGCGCTGCTGCGGGAGACGGTTTGGGAGCATCTGGCGGGAGGGAGGTGGCGGCAGTACCGGTAGCGATAATAACAACAGCAGCAATAATAGCAGTAGCGGTCGTGGGTGCGGTTGCTGCTCGGGACTAGCGTCCCCGTTCGCCTAGCCCCGTAGCCAGGACTCTGCCGACATGAGCGACGTGGAGGAGAACAACTTCGAGGGGAGGGTGAGTGGCCGTCCCTGCTCGGGCCGTGCTGAGAGGGGGTGAGCCGACCCGGGGGAGGTGGGCGGGGACGCTCTTCTTCCTCCGGCCCGGTCGGGGTGGGGGCAACGCAGCTTGTCTCTAAAATGGCTCCTTCAGGCGCCCGAGTCGTGACTGGGCCGTGGGCGACTCACATCCCTCTCCTCTCCCTCCTTTTTTGTGCCGACCTGACGGTGAGGAACTGGCCCAGCGCTGAGCTGAGCTCCGCTGTCTTAACCCTCACAGGCTTCATTCTCTCATCAAGTCTCTCCGTCGCCATCCCCCTCCGTCGGGCCGCGGGCCTAGAGCTGGGGTGCTGCGGGTTCGCCCCCACCGTGCTAGCGCCGGTGTTTCTTTACCAACAGCAGGGCTTAGGGCGCTGCTGTAGCCCGCCCTTTCTTCCCGCTTCTCAATGCCCTTCTTCCCAATGCCCTTCCTGCCCGTGATCCCGAGCCGCCCTGCTGTCCCGGCCCTCGGCTTCGGGGTCCTTGCGCTTCCCCGTCCGCCTCTGCCTGCGGGCAGTGCCGCTCGCCAGGTCGTGGCGGGGAGAGCGCGGCCCCGCGCTGTGCAGTCGAGGCCTCCGCCCGTAAAAGAGGAGGGACTGGGTCCTTTTGTGAGAGGTGCGCTGCCTCTCCTGGCTGCTGGCCCGCAAACAGCAGCTTCTTCGGGCCAGGCCTCCTGAGGCCACCGGGGAGGTACGGCCTTCGTTGTTAAACGATTGGAGCTCATTGATCACGCAGCTAAATACTTTCTCTCAACAAGCTGCTGTGGATTTGTAACCTCGTTAGGCCTGTTTCTTCTCTCTTCCCTCTGCTGCGGTTTTTCGTGTACACGTATGACTGGTCCCTTCCATATTCAATGTTTGGTGGTTTTGTTGGGTTTTTTTTCCTGCCTTAGTGATGATCAAGGCAAGCAGGACTTAGAAGCTGCTTGAAACAGGAATTAAAGATGTTCTTTGTCCTCACTCCATCACTATTTACTCTTTTTAATTTTGCTGATTTTTTTATTGTTGTTGTTCGCTCTTAAAGAGATGCTTATAGGAACACCTGAGCATCCTTTTGGTGGCTTTCTGTGATGACCCAGTGACAGCAGCTTTACAGTTAGATAGGATTACTACCAGGGGAAACCAGCAGTGAAATTTTGGAAGACCAGTGTCATGTTCCAATAATTATTTTTACACTAATATTACTCTGTTGTAGTGTTAATCTAAAAAAAGAAAAATCACACACCCCACCCTCCACTTCCCCCCCCTGCCCACCCAAACATTCCCTAGGCTGAGAGTGCTGTACCTGGCTGTGCAGTGAATGCTGCTGATTCCTCAGGTGAAGTAAACAAAATCTGTTCTTGTGTTGATTGCTTGGACAAAGATGACTATACAGCTAAGCTCTTTTCAGGTAAATAAACTGAAGGGAACACCAACTGTGTCTGAGAAAGCTGAGCAACAACTATGCTTTGTTTTTAATTAAAAACAAAACAAAACAAACAAACAACCTTCAATCTCCCATTTTCCAGTAAGATTTATATTTTAAAAAAATATTTTCTTGTCTATATTCCCACTGCTGTTTATTGCTAGGAATTATTTATATTAGGTTGATCCACAGAACACTTATGAGGTTCCTTGATGGATCTTTGTTCCTGTTAAAAAGCTGATACAGCTGTGTGGTTTCAGTATTTCTGCTTGCCACCTTATGCCCAATGCAGAAGTAAAATAATGTTTTGAGAGTATGTGAAGTCTGAAATGTCCTACATAGCAGTTTCTGTGACTGTTACTTCATAGTTGACTTGTTCTTTTTTTTTTTTTGTGGTTGAAAATTTAACTGTTGGAAAGAGCTGCTGACCATCTTGAATCTTCATTTGGAAAACTTACATACTTTTATCTCCCTAACACTGAAATTTCTCAGTCAATCTGTCAGTGTCTTGTCTACTGGTATTTTTTTATAACTGAACACAATGGCAGGTACTTCATTCATTTATAGTTTTGTTTTTTTGTTCTACGAATGAAGAACATTGTAAGCAGTTGTCTTTTCCAGTAATAAAGAACCTGCTTTCCTGGAAGTTGCCACAAATAAGAATTCTGAGTACCCTTTCAGTTCCTCCCCCACTTTTCAGTTTAAATTCTAAACAATGTGATGTGCTTTTAAAAAACTAAATCCCAAAGGAGTGAGGGAGTCTTAAGTTTAGTTTGAGTTCCTTCCTATTTTCTCTGTGTAGATGCATACTGTCCCAAAAACACTTAAATGAAAGTTCTTGCAAGTAGTGATGAAGTCTGATACCAAGATGAAGGTACTTATGGACATGTATGAAGTTTTGTCTTAAAGAGAGATTAATTAGAAAGTGCTTTACTGCATTGCTACTTTGTGAAGAAAAAATGTTCACGTATAAATAATAATAATTCGGTTATTTTTTTTTTAATTTTCCCACAATATGATAAGGAATTTTACTTTTTAAAAAAAAAAACACTCTTATTTTTAGCAGCATTAAGATACTGTCCATGTATATACTTTGCCTCTAAATTATGATTTAAAAAATCATAAAGTTAATTAATCTGAACAGGAAATTTATAATAATAATAGAAATAACTTTTCAATGAGATTGCATAATATGCACTATTTGAAAACTTGCATTTCTAAAGTGTTGAGTAAAATAATTGTTGACATTGTAGAGGTTTTTTTTTCATTCTTGAGCTCACTCATTTCTTTATGGGCTTTCTTTTAAAGCAAATGTTAAATAAATATGCTCAGACTAATTAACATCTGCTCTGGTTTTTGTGTCATTTTGTTTCAACTTAAGCAAGTTCTGTGTTAAGAATGTGGCTGGTTGAACAGAAGAAATCCCTCCCTCAAGCAAGCATGGTGGTTTAATGGAAAGAAATTGACAGAAGAATTTGAAATACAGTGGATGTGCTAGATCTAAGTTTATGGACATTGAGAAGAAAAAGACGTTTTAAGTCATGCTTCTTGTCAGTGACTTGAATTTTGTAAAAATCATAGGACTTTATCACCATTGAATGTTCTTTGTGAGCAGCTTAGATGAATGGGGCTTTTTTGTCTTTTATTACTGTCAGCCGACAGGCAACTCTTATTTCCTTTCATATTTGTTGTTATTTCTAATAACACATGCATTCTTTGATGCAGCTTTATTAAGATGTTTCCCAGAGCAGTGAACAAGTTGGAGTCTGAACAAACCTGCACTGCAGAAGCTCCACTTGAAACTTTGATCAGGTTTTTTTTTTGAGCTTCTAATAACGTTTGACTTCTGTAATCTTAAAGTTTAGTAGTTTTCTACCAATATTAATGTGCTGTTTTTCTAAATAGTTAAAACTTTTTATCAGAACAAAGATAGAACTCCATTTTAGAACTCCACATCAGTTCTCTTTCATTCTCGTGAGGCCTCTTCCTGCTCTGTGCAGAATCTTGCAGCGATCTCGGTCTCATAAAGCACTTGGAGAAATTCCTGATTTTGCACGTGAGCTGTCTTGTTGAAGGAAGTGTGCATAGTTCATATGTGTGCCAGCGGCTTTTGGATTGGCTTAACTGTGAATGTGTCTTGTATTTACTTCATGAAGCTTGTATGAAAAAGACAGTTTTATATATGTTCTAATGTTAGTTACCTAAATCTGATCAACTTTGAGATCATTTATTTGGCAAAAAATAAACAATGGGGGGGAAGCCTGTGTGGCTATTGTATTCAGCCTCTCTTGTAGTGGCAATCTGCCACCTGCGTGGAGAAAAAAACCCCACGTTTCTGAAATACAGGCATGGTGGTCTGCTGATGCTCAGGAGAGTGCCGTGATCACCCTGTGGTTTCTAATGACCAGTGTGGGAAAGGAGACTTTTTCTGGAAGTCAATTTTTTAAAAAGATCAAGTCTAATAAATTCTAGATCGTTCTGGACCATGACTGCTCTTTTTGAAAACAAATCCCTTTTCCTATCTTATGTATGTGATAAAGGAGTGCCTACAGAAGCCTCCCGCAAGAGGCATATTTTCCAACCTCACTGAGAAGATTAACTTGTAATTTCAAAAAGTTTATTGCTGAAGCTTCCTCTTCTTTTTTTTAATTGAGAAACGCATAAAGTTTGCTGATGTTGGTAACTTTTAAAATATGCATGTCTTCAAGATAGCACTTATTAGTTGCCTTTTTTACAGAAGCTTATTACATATATTATTGAAATACTTTGAGGAGAACAGCTAATTAAGGGATCAGTTATTTTTAGTATAGAGTGACAGAACATAGAATGAAGCAAAAATTATTTAGCTTCTCTTGTGAGTTGCAGGGAAAGTTGGTAGACTCCCGTTAAAACAGTTGTCCTTTCTCATTAATCGGATGCTGGCAGTTTTACCAAGTGAATGTAGGCTGCTGCTAAATTTATTTCTTTTTTGACTGCTTATATTTTTCTATCCCCTTATTAAGTTGGACTTAATTTATTTTTTGAGTATGGACAGGAATTTTTAGAAGGATTTTTGTGAAGTCTGAACTATTATTTTGCTGGCTTAATGGTCTTGCTAGACTACTGGGGGTGCTGTCCTTTTTTTTTTTTTTTTTCACCCCATGTGTATTTCTTCTTAACAAGGTCAGATGAATTTCAACTGAAATTTCTGTGATTTAATGATTTTTTTTTTCTTCACATTTCACTTACCATGCTTTGCTATACAGAGACTATTTTAAACGTGCTTAGTTCTTTTTATTTAGAATCTCACTTTAAATTTTGATAGCCTTTTTGTTGTACTCTGAAATGTTAAGATGTGAGGTGAGGTAGGACATGACAGTTCAGGACAGAAGAGTGGTCTAAAAGAAAGAACCATTTTGTCTTCCTCGCCCCACCCCCATGTTCTTTCTCATAGCACCTATCCTGATAGGTGAAAAACTGAAAGAATACCTCTTAAAGACTTTTGAAATTCTGCTTTGCATAGAAGTGTTTCAAATGCTTTTAAAATAGTAATTATATTGGAAAGTAGCATTTATTTTGAAGGATGTGAGGTAGATGTAACTTGTGTCAGTTACGTGGTTTAAGGGATTGCACCAGTACCATGAAATGCATTAACATGGCAGACATCTTGATCAGCCAGATCATCTAAAGTTGTTGATAGTTGTTTGAAGATTGGGTTTATGTGATCATGAGGTAATGGGGGAGGAGTTATCCTTTCCATATCACTTTGTTTTGTGGTGTTCTTTCTGCGAAGAGAGAAGGTAGAAAGAATGAAAAATACTCTTCAGTGCTCTCTTTAAATGCTTCTAGCTGTGCATCTACTTATCCAGAGAATCAGTAACTGAAGCTGCAGTCTTTAGATTTTGTGTTTAGCTACAGTAATTTATTTGGCCCCAAGTTCTACTTCTTAGTGAATCATTAATCCCATTTCCTGGTATGTACTTGAGGAAGCCACCACATCTGATTCTGAGGAAGCACGCTCTTACATCTGAGATTTAAAAAATTTATTTTAGGTGGCTTTTTTGGTGTGGGGTTTTTGGCAGTTGTTGGGGGGTGGGGAGTGGGGGTGTTGGTATTTTTTGTTTTAGTTTGGCCCTGGGAAAAGTGTTGCAGACAGATGGAGCATTTGTTTTGGAAGAGTAGTCTGATTTGAAGAGTATCAGGAAGTTAGCTGTCTCTTCCTACAGGCTGTAGTGACAGCGGATCTAGATAGTTTGACATGGTCACAGTGAGTGTCTGCCTATAAGTTTGTAAGGGTGAAAGCAGTGACTGGACAGTTGCATAATAAAGCAGAAGACATTAAAATACAAACTGTTTTGAAAGATAGTTGTGGGATGGAAGGTTGAGTTTAAGAAATGCAGTCTTCTCTGTGGCCCTTAAATCACTGAGGATTTTGGAACAGAAAGATAAGAAAATGTTGAGGATCCAGAAAGAAATTTTAGTATCTTCTCTCTTAAGCAGTATTTAAATTAACTTCCATAGCAACAGTGGAGCTAAGATCGGAATGCATAGATTGCTTAAAGACTAGTACAGAATTGAGATATTTTAATACTTTGCATAATAGAGGTATCTATTTTCTCTTGGTAAAGATGATGTACTAAGAAAGTTAACTATTTAATTTTCTCATATTGAAGAATGGATACAAGTTGTTTATGCAGAACAATTGAGTCTGTCTGTGATATGGACTAAGATATAGCTTGCTAATTTTTTCCTTAGAGTGGGAAGTAGAGGAAGTATTTTAAATCTCCTTTTGTGACCTCTTGAAGCTTTGAAACTCTTAATCCTTGCCTGTGGTCTTGCTGATGTAAATCTTATTGGGAACTTTTTCAGTATCATCCTTAAGTCCTTAAACTCTTGCAGATTATTGTGGTTCCCTTAGTCTTTCTTTTTGAAGCACTGTAGGAAGATATAACTAGGTGATCTATGTTGCATCTGAAGATGAGCTGTAATTGCCTGCCAGTGACAGAAGTAGTGTGCAGCTGCTAACAGGTAATCTCTCTTTAGCTGCAGTTTAGGGTTACTTTGAGGAAGTTGAAAACGTGAGAATTTATGCTGTCACCTCTGTCACTCCAGTTTTGAAGTTAGATGTTTGTGCTTGTGGCCCCTAAAGGTCTTAAAAAGTTCCCAAAGGGCTTAACCAACATGAAATAACACAACATTTGCTTTTGGGAACTTAATACAGATTCATTGTCATAACTGATACTAGTGGAAACTCTGTGGACGGTGTTATAAGATGCTTCAGTTGAACAGATACGGACACTAAGCCAACTTTTACATTGTATATGAGTGATTGAGTCCTTAGTATTTTTGGCACCTCCCAACACTTCCAGATTGTGCACTATCTGGTTTTGGGGTTTTTGTTTGTTTGTTTTATTTTATTTCCAAAGTTCTTGTTATTCAAGAATTGATCTTTCAAAGGCAAAAAGTATGGAAAACACAGTATCCTCATGAAGGAGTGACTGAGGAGGGTGAATTCTTTGTCTTTTTATTGAAACATGTTTTCTAAATCTGAATGATATTACATTAAATGTTTTTCTGTATTACTGATCACTTTTACTAGGTAGGGAAGTGGAAATAATTCCCAGAGAAATTGGTAATTGTTGCAGGGGGATGACATGTAAAGGGAAGAATTAAGGAGGCTATCAAACAATGAAGAATACAAAAATAGAGGCGAGGTAATTAACAAGCATGTTAGTGGCTCTGAAAGGAAATGTATTTTTTTTTTATAGTGAACAGTGGATTTCAAATGTAAAAATAAAAGCCCCAAATAAAATTTGGTAATATTTAAGTGCACTTACATCCTTTTATTTCAGTAAAAGTCATGTAGCTAAATCAACAGATAGTCATCTTAATAAGGGTAACCTGTAATGCAGATATGATTTTATGGCCCATATGTCAGAGCCAGGCTTTGAATTTGGCCTTCATTGGTAAATTTGATAGGCCTGTCATCCCAATAGGTGACATTCTCCTGTGTCCTTTGTCCTTTTTATTGAGGTAAAGGGCAAGGTAGTGTAGCTGTAATGTATGTTAGTAAGGAGTCTCTCTGGTTCCATTTCTAGTGGGTTTGTTGTCTTGAAATGTGAGGAGAACATCCGTTGAAAAGAACTTCAGCTGAAGAATTTAACTGGGAAAAAAAAAAAAAAAAAGCAATTCTGGACATAGGTGGAGTAAGAAATAAATTGAGGAAAACATTGTGAGAACAGTCAGGAGGAGAAATTCTGCAGAAAAATGTGAAATGTAACGCTTTGGTAGGGGAACTTGCTATGCATTTTTTCATTAAGGATTTTGCACATTTTTTGTGAAGTTACAGATACATATGCCATACTGTTCTGTAGTGATTTTTATAGCTGAGCTTCCTAGAAATGCTGTACACTATAAAATGTGAGGAAATTCTAACCTGCTCTTTGTTTGCTTGTTTTCCTAGTTTTTCTCTTGTGTGCATTATCATGCAAGAAAAAAACCCTCCTGTCTTTACTTTTATTGGATTGCTTTGAACTGTTCTATTATACATCTTGTTTTATATGGATTAAGTTGTATGCAAGGAAAACAGGATAACAATGAGGAAGAAAAAGTAGGAAGAAAAATAATTTGTCTTGCATATATCTATGTGCATGTATTGTGTGAGTAAGTATGTGCATAGATAGGTTTTGACTGGAAATCTTTGGTCATTCTGTTGAACTGAGAGTGTTTTAGTAATAATGTGTAGGAGTAGAATTTGGAATATTCGCTACTGAGAAGTACATAGTTACTATTTTAGCGGGGAATTCACAGTTATTTATATCAATACTTTAATATATTTATGCTAATTAGTTTTTAGTGTATTGGTATCTTACAAAAATCTGAAAGGGGAGGAGGGTAGCTTTGAAAATATAGTAAAACACTGAGAACTCAGTAAGCTCATTGTTAGAACGTAGACACTTATACAGTTTTAAAGAATTTTTTTTAAAGTTGTTTTATAAAATAGTTTCTTGCACTTTACCTGCTGGCTTTTCAATTTGGTAGATAACATCTGAACTCCAGCAGAGTTTTATAATCCCCACGTGCTTAAATATACTAAATGTTCTTTTTCCATTAAGGTTAATGTTCGTGAAGAAATTGAAGAGTTTTTTCCAAGAATGTGGAAGATAAATCAAGATAAAAGAAGGCTAATGAAAAGTATTAAAGATCAGAAAATTAAAATTGAATGGGGGAAAAAATTGAACAGAAGATTGGTCAGATAGAAGCACTTGAATGTTTTTTTAAGGCTATAATGAATTGTTTGAATTGGGGAAGAATACACGAAGTATGAAAAATGAAAAACTCAATGAAGAATGAAGAAAAGTAGAAAGCAAGAGTGAAGTAGAATTAAAAGAATCTGGAAGAATGAATGGGTCCTAGGTTAAGTAAATGTATGGTTTATGTTCCAGTGTCTGTATGATCAAGTTGTAGATGAATTTGCATGATTACTTAGTTAATAGAGAATTGGTGATCTGGTTCAAGCAGGGACCTATTTGAGGAAAGCATACAATATTAACAGTGGGTTAGCAAAATGAAATTTGCTTTGGAGGGTATTGCCTAACCATTTGTTTTTCAGGCACAATCAATATAATAGAATTACTGTACTTTAAATGTTAGGAGTTAGGCATTTATACAACCAATACCATTTTTAATACTGTCTTTTTTGTTAGGAGTCTCGCTCCCAGTCAAAATCTCCAGCTGGGAGCCCTGCTCGAGTAAAATCGGAGAGCAGGTCAGGATCTCGCAGTCCATCGAGGGCTTCCAAACATTCTGAATCACACTCTAGGTCAAGATCAAAATCAAGGTATGTCCAGGAAGTTATTCCTGTTAATTCAGTGTCTTATGCCTGTTCTTTTGGTATGTTGATGAGATTTCTGCCCCCCCCCCCCCCCCCCCCCCCCCTTTTTTTTATAAAAACTATAAACCTGCTGGTGTGTGTTAACAAGACTGTTAATTTGCATGTTAGTGTTTACTAACTAAGGTGGACAAAGCTGGGGAAAGATACCAAGAGTAATAAGGCATGGGTGTGTGTATATAGAGAAAGTAATATAAATAAAAGTAACGTAGAAATCACAACTAAAATTTGTAGATTTATCTTTTCTAGAAGAGAGAGAAGGATTGCATCTCAATTCAGAAAGGGTGACATCTCAATTCTGTAAAAGCTTATGCCTCCTTCCCACAAAATCTTTTTGTGAGGGAAACTTTTCTGTAGACTCCTGCTTTAGGGAAACAAGTCAATCGGGAACTGCAGCAAAGGTAGTCTGAGTTAGATAAAAGGAGTAAGCTCTATAACTGTTGGAAATGTTGGAAGATGCTACTTGGGGAAGTTCTTGACATGTCTTCATTAAAAGCTTTAATATAAAAATAGAAGCTTTAAAAACAAAATCCAAAACCTGTGGCTTAAATTGGGCATGGTTAGCTGCTTGATTTATGGAAGCTTTAAGATTTAAAGTCATTTTTCAGTCCTGCACACGTAGGACTGTCTTTTTCTACCCCAAGTGTTTGTGTTTAGAGGCAAAGTTTTGTAGTTCTCAGTTCTGAGAGAACTTGCTTATGATAGAGGGGGAATGTCTGTCTTTTTTTCACTAAACATGTCATAAAATATTACCTACCCATCTTCTTCTCTCTTCCTTTGAACTATTGTACTGGTGAAAATTTGGAGTACTACTGAATCCTTTTTTTTATCTATGGAGAGAGAAACCAGAAAACAGCATTTGTACCCCTGGAAGGGGAAGAGGAATTGAATTACATAGTACTATGTTGTTCCTGGAAGAGAACAGTAATCAATGTTCCCTATTTATACGCTTCATACTAGTGCAGCTGAAAAAGAGTTGCTGTGCTCTGAATTCCCAAAGTTCAACCTAATGTTACAGGTTCTCTTGCAACGTTTAGCCAGATAACTGTTAGGATATATTGCCTGCATGAAATCATGCAACTTTGATGGGATGATGCTTTTCAAAACTGAGCTTATCATTGGCTAGATGTCTGCAAAGAAATGCTTGAGGAATTATGCAGGCTTTTTTTTGGTCTTCAGTAATTTTCAAGCCTAGATGAACTGTATTTGTAGATACTGCAGCACTGTAGTGCTGCCAGTTCTTTCAGTTTCTCAGACAAGACAGTATTTTTACAGTGTGGCCTATCTGGTTTCTGTCTCATTGTGCGAGTGTTAGCTACATGTGCAACCAAGCTAATTTAGGTTTAAACTTTGAGCTTCCTGAGAACCGTCTTGAATGTAATCCTCATTGTATGCCAAAAGTTAAAAATCATGCTCCCAAGCAGGTTAGTAGAGATCTGTACAATTTTCAGATATGCAAAGTAGAGGACACTTAACAATTTTAAAAGTAGAGAGCCTCGGGGTGGAGGGAGAAAGCATTTTTTCTAGGAAATGTCAGGCTTACAATTCAATACATTATGTGCATATGACCTAACTAAAAGCTTTCTCTTTGTTGAAGATCCAGGTCCAGAAGGCATTCGCACAGACGTTACACTCGTTCCAGATCCCATTCCCATTCTCATTCCCATAGGAGACGTTCTCGAAGCAGATCATACACCCCAGAATACCGCCGTCGAAGGAGCCGTAGTCATTCTCCAATGTCCAACAGGAGAAGGCACACTGGCAGCAGAGTATGTCACATTCATCGAGGCTGAGTATCAATGAAACAGTTGCTGCTTACGTCAGTGTAGTGCAAGATAACCTGCAGGCTGAATTTGACCTGCTGTGTTGTCAGTGAAGGTTATGGGAATTTGGGAGGGGGGTGTGGAGCAAACTCTGTCCTTACAGCTGGGTGCTTATTTTTTGGGCTTGCAACTGGCAGGACAGCTGTAGAAATTTATTGAAAAACCATTCCATTGCAAGTCAGTATATGCAGATAGAATTACATCTGTTTCCCTCTGCTCTAAAAATCAAATACTTCTGGATTTTTTTAATAGTTCTAAGTATATATACCCTTTGCAAAAATGAGACCTTTTCTATACATGCTTGCTTAAAAAAAAACCAACCCAAAAGTATTGATAAGATTGACTAGAGGAGCCAAAGTAGAAAATTCTCAAGTCTTTATTTGTTTATAACATACAGTATATTATGCTGAAGGTTTCTTTTACACCTCTGAGTAATGAATTTGGTTTAACTTGAAGAAATAAACCCATGTGTTACTAGCTAATGTGTAATCTTATAGACTAGGAACAAAAATTACAGTTATAAAAAGGATCACTCAGCCTCTGAATTTCAATGAGAAGCAACTCAGTACCTCTGTGTGGACAGGAGGAAGTATAGGTACACCAACCAAGATCTAAGATAATGATCATATGTCATTCTGAGAGATTTCTCCCAATGGCTGCTTCTGTAATCTGTTTCAGTGCCTTAGCTTCTGGTTCCAGGTTACTTCAGGCTGATCAAATGAGCACTGTTACACACAGGTCTGCCTCTTCTGTGATGAGGACTGTGATACTTTTCTGATCCTCTGAGTGTTAAGTTGCTCCAGATTTTTCACAAATCTTATCAAGAAGAGTATAGGGTTTTTTTCCAGGCTTACCTTGGTGAAGCAGCTCACCAGGACCAGATAATCCCAATGTGAGGGAGAAGACAAGAGGGTGTGGAAAAGGGCAAGACTACAGTACAGCTAGTGTACAGTGGCTTAAGCAGTTGTAAAGCAACGTTCATAGTTAGGGTTTTTATGGATTGTTGCCAGTGTTTACTCATGATGTAGTAAATATGAATCTAATATCTTGAAAAATTGGCAAGGATAACTGAACTTCAGAAGGGTTAGCAGATTTCTGGTGGAAGATGAATGAATCCACTTTACTACTTCAGGAAATATTAGAATGTTTTGCTCTGTGAAGAAGTCTGCCTTGGAAATGGCTCTGTGAAACAAAAAACTTGTTTTCACAGTGAATTCACATTATATCTGAGGAGTAGTTCTAGTAGTGTCAGAACAAAACTCAAATCAAGCAGATGTGAATCTCCTAAATAACAGGGTTCCTAAAGACACCAGGAAAATGGGTAGCAATTTTGCCACTCTGACCTTGTAGAGAGGGCTTGCATACTGTGCTTATAGGAGGCAGTGCAAAAATCTAATGCAAAAGCTGTCTTCTAGTCATCCACAGTCAGTTTAGTCCTTCCAGTGATGATGTAACTGTCACTTAGGGTGCACAGACTGTTTCTCAATACTTCTCTTGCCTCAGTAAAGGTAACAGTTTCAGTGTAAGGGAAATGTTTTTAAAAAAAACAAAAAAACAAAAAGGACAATACTGATATGTACCGTGTGGAGGGACTTGATCAAAGAACGGTTTAAAAGACAGATTTCATTGGGCTCACAAGAGTTTCAGTAATAAAAGTATAGCTGTTAATCTATCTGATAACTCAGTGGCACTGAAATGGAGTAAAAAAACCCCTAAACCTGTATAATTAAAACTTTCAAATTACAAACTGCCAGATTTTCTTCTGTTCATCTATAATAAGGAATTGTAGAAGATTCATGTCTTAAAACAAAAGCTTGAACTTTGACAAATGAGAAGAAATAAACTTGAAATGTATGAGTAGTTTAGGCATCTTGTTTTCACAATGGCTTCTTGAACAAAAGCTTTGAAGAGAACACGACAGAAGATCTGAACATGTTCATTCTTTGAATCAGGTTGAAAGGCAAGCTCGGAGGTATAAATTACTGTGTTATCAGTGGCTTTGAAAATCTGAAACTGAAATACAAATTTCAACTGTGTCAACTTCCTGTTATTACTTTAACAGAAACATTAGATCCCTACGCCTGTTGCTGCTGTTTTAAATTGCCATGTCTAGTATAGCAGGTGCCAGAAGCTTCACTGAAAAAAAATACTCATTTTGATAAAAATAATTTTTAAAGTGGAACTGGCATTAGATTAGCTGCCTGGCATGTAGAGAAACTTTGAACCTAATAATGAAATTAATTACAGTACCTTGTACAATTTCATTTTTGACTTCCTTTAGTTGAAATGGAATGTATTAAGTAGATCTGTATCCCACATCATGTTAAAGAATCAGGAGTCTTTAGAAAAGCGTGCTTGCTTTTGGTTTACAGTTTCACAGAACTGGCCTGCAGCACTTGTTACTATCTAGATGCAAGAAGCTGGTGATTTTCATCAAGCTTACAAGTGGACAGAGATAAACTTTCAAACGTAAATATTGACATTCAGTGTAGTTGGATAGGAAATGTTGAGAGGGGAGGAAGTTTTGTTAGAAGCTAAATTGTAGTTAACTGTCCATGTTTAGAAACTGAAATGCATTTACTGTGTGTGCAGCCAGGGGCAGCATGCCATCCTTAGTGCCAGAGGTGACCGTGCGAAGGGCTGAAGGTGAGAGTTGAGGCTGCCTGACCTGTTCTTAGCACAGACTTGCATATCATCTCTGCAGCTTGTTGGCGGTTCAAGTGTGCAATACTGATAAAATAGGTTCCTGTTATTCTATAGCTTTTCTGTAATCAGAATGCTTAATTTTTCTCAACGTGAAAAATTAATCTTTTTTTTTTTTCTAAAATAAAAGTCACAAAAGTATTTAGTTTTTGAAAATATATTAGAGTGGAATGATAATTATTGAAGTATTAAGCTTTGTAATAAACTGAGTTTAGTTTTCTTCAGATCCAAAATTTTTACTAATTGATAAATTTTAATGTAAAAATGTATAACTTGTTTTTTATAAACTTAATTGGAGTTGAACATTTGTCTTACCAGGCTAATCCAGATCCTAATACATGTCTTGGAGTGTTTGGTCTCAGTTTGTATACTACCGAGCGAGATTTGCGTGAAGTCTTTTCCCGTTATGGACCTTTGACTGGTGTCAATGTTGTTTATGATCAACGGACGGGACGATCAAGAGGATTTGCTTTCGTTTATTTTGAGAGAATTGACGATTCTAAAGAGGTAAATTCATGCTTTACTACATTTAACAGCCCTACGCCTTGTGTATTGTCTTAATGGATATCTCTGAAAAACAAACAACCACCACCCACCCCTCCACCCCCAAAAAACCCCACAGATGTGTTTCAGTATGTATTCACCATCAGGTTCTCACAGTGAGATTAATTTAAAATTTTGTTCCAACAACATGGCACTTTTAAACTGATGAAGCATTCTAGTTCACTGTTCAGATGCTTGGGCAAATTTTGAGTATGAGCTGCCTGTATTGAATCACTGATGAGCATTGTACTGTGATTTTAGTCTTTTACTTCAAAGTAGAAGTACATCTTTAGACAGACATAGTAGCTTCCTAGTATTTTTTAAATATTTTGAAAGTTAACTTTTCAAAGTAGTGTTCTGTATCAGAATTCTGAACATTCTCTTCACTTTTCATTTCTTTCTCTAAAAGCATGTCATCACGCATTTGAAAAATAGCATGGCTTGTCTTGATTTGTGGCTTGGTCAGCGGCTTTGGTTATATAGATAGATGTTTACAGCTGGACTGAGTTGTCATTAGAATGATTGATGTATAAAGGAAAGAATCAAATAATATAAACAGCAGCCTGTGCTACGGTTCACCACAGTAAGCAGTGCTTTTTTTTCCTATGTAAGGATACTGTGGGCTTTACTACATTTACTGGAATTTGTAGATGAAGTTGCTGTTAAAGGTGCATCCTTTTTAAAAAAATAATTATTCTTTAAGCCTTCACTGTGGGGTTATCTCTTTCTTTTGGGCAAACAGAGTCACAGACTTCAAGCAGCCTGTTTATGTATTATTAGTCTTGGGCAAATGTTTCAGATTTGCTGTTTGATCTTATTTACATTAGATAAGTATGTTCATAATGCTTGGATATGATTCTTCTCATTTAGCATTGAAGGAAGGGAAGGTGACAGCTGTGTAACTTAGCTGAAAAATTGAAATTCAGATGCTAGTTGATGTTCTAATGAGAAAAAAAAAATCATGGATGACTTGGTTGGACTAGACTCAGTTCTGATCTTTGATTTCTGGTATGATGCAACAGAGGATCGCTTTATGGGAAGAGTAGGGTTTGTAGATGTATGTGTATGTGGTTGTTGCAGGTTGTAGGGGTAAGTAAAAGGACACAAAACTTCCTTTAGTGTCACTTCTGTATTTTCCCCACTATCCCTTTGCCAGGTTGAGAGAGGAGTTAGTGGGGTGGATAGCTGTATATCCATCTTTAGTGGCCTCCTTTCTTCCAATGTTTAGCCTTGTATTTCTTTGCACTCTTGAGTTCAGTGAGATTTTGAAAGTGTGACTGTTTTGTAGAACATTTAACGTGCAAAATATATGCACAGTATTTCTTGTCACGTTCTTGTGCCAGTGTTGTCTATTTTACAACTTCATATGCCTTTAAAAGTAGGGGTTTTTTTTCCCTAGTTGCCATGGGTAATGGTCATGCATGACACCGCTCATTTCTTAAAATTTTCCGTGTAAATAGCATGAAGTCATTTGTTTAGTATAAAGCTGTTTTGGCAGATACTGTAAAACTGGAATGCAAAGCGGGGGGGGAGGATATTGTTTGCAGTCAGAAATACAGAAATAAAGATGAATACCCTAAGCAGGAACTGAAATAATTTGGAATGTAATTAAATGCATTTTTTTTCCTCCCCCATGGGCTGGTGTGTGAAGAGGGGGGAAAAGACACAAAACCTCACAACACTTGGAATTTGCATAACTGAAATGCTTTGGCAGAGAGGACAGGAGAAAAACTTGTTTATTTGACTTGATTTCATGGGCCTTGAGGACAGATTTGAAGATGGCAGTAAGTGGCAGCTAATGTAAAAGAAGGAGATACAGCTATAGGCGTGAAACACTGTGACAGGCCCTGTAGGAGAACCCTGAAGGACTTAAAGTAGTTCTCTTTGTGGAGGGTAGAGCAAATCTGAAGAGTTGAGTACGCTTAAAAGCAATGACACTTGAATTACTTCTGAGTAAATACCTTTTCTCTTAAAAAAACCCACCAACAACAACCAAAAAAACAAACCGCAAACAAAAACCCCAACACCCTAAGCTTGTGAATAAAGAGAGTATAAAACTCTAGATGAGATACTGAACTAAATTCCAGCCCTCTTAAAGTGGTGGATTAAATGCATGTAGAACTCTATTAAAAAAACCCAAGGATTTCCCATTATCTTCACTATTGTCCTTCCAAGAGAGGTAGCACTGGGAAGCCTCTTGGCTGACATGCTCTCAAACACTGTTAATATTAGAATTCCAACACCAAATGATCTCTGAGTGGTTTTGTTTAAACTTCCATAACTTCTGGTGTGCTAATGTTCTTTCTGGCGTGCTCGTTCAAAGCCTATTTGAGAAGCTTATGTATTGTCTACCTTTTTGTAGAAGAAAGGATACTCTCTTATGGATGTAGCGTTTTTCTTTTTTTGTGAAGTTATGTTGGTTTTTTGGTATTGCTTTTTTGCCCTGTGTGTTGCAGTGCCTTGTCTTATGTTGGCCACCCTTCTGCTAAGTCTTCAGAACCACATGTGCAACACTATGCAAAGGGCAAGATCTGAAAACAGCTGTTGAAGGCCTTTTCGTCAAGACTGGCATTCTTTCTTACACAGATCTCAGTATGGGCAGTGCTGGCACATAATAGTGTGGTTTTGCAGTGTTTTCGCTGAATGCTAGAGGATATTCACCTGCTCATCACACTAGGATTTTCTTCCTGTGTTTAGAGGAACACAAGCTTTTATGTACTGGGATGGGATAGGGGGGGGTTGATTATCTCAGGGTTAACAATAAATTGAGAGGGTTGTAAGTAAAAAGTGCTGGCTGTTGTAGGGAGATGAATCTTACTACATTTACCAGGGATTTCACATGCCACTCTCCAGCGTTTCAGTAACGCAGAATATGAAGTATTAGTTGCTTTTTGAAGTGAGGCTACTGTGAATGTAGCAAGAGCTCATCTGAGAAGCATTAGCTACAGCAGCTGTTGGCAATACGGAATTTTCTGTTTCCTAATGCTAGTTACATGGTCTTTATAGTTTTGACCATCTTTCAGATCCATTTTCTGAGGTAGTGTTCGTTAGCAATCAAGACAAATTTTATGCAGGCAAATTGAACTATTAACATAATTCAATTGCTAAAAACCAGAATAACAACAGGGTTTTTCATTTATATTTGCAAGGCATTAATCTGTGGTGCAAGCAGACTAGCTCAAAAGCATCATTATTGAACAAAATTTCTCTCATAGCTTGTTGAAGAAATACTCTAAGTATTGTTTGTGGTATCAAGAGGGACCCTTGGTATACCAGAAAAGAACATGAGAAGGTCTCAAATGTTTGGAATTACACGTTACAGACTTCTGCAGACTCTGAAATACCATGAAATTGCTAATACTTGTGGAAATGTATCTAATTACTCGTTCTGGTTCTCTAAAGTGATGTATTTCTTGACTCTGAAAGTATACTTTAAAGAGAATACATATAATCAATAGATTTTTAAGCTCAGAAAATTTTATGTACAAAAAGATAGTTGACAATATTCTAATGCTGTTTAAAAAAACAACAAAACCGCAAACTGAAGAATACAAATTGAGTCTTGTTTGAAGGTGAAATGGACACTTGAATTCAATTTGGCAGACTGCAGTTAAGTGTGAAAACCTGGGCTTCTTTCTTTTATCATCCCATTGTATTTTTAATTATTTTTTTTTCTTTTCAGAATGTCCTTTCAGATGTCCTTGTTACATCCGCACCTGAGCTAGTGATATCGGTGTACTGGGGGGTGGGAAATCTAACCTCTTATGTCTGTTCATCCCATGCTATACCTGGGATACAGTGGAGGTGTTGTTTTTATTGATGACATTAAGTACAATGTGAGAAGACAATATGAGAAGAAATTCAGGTAGAAAACAAACAAGAAACTGTCAAAAACCACAACAAACAAAAAAGACAGTATCTTATATAGATATTTTTAAATCATAAAAATACATTTTCAGAGTGAGTTCCAACATAAATTGCTCACATTTGACTATTCAGGTGTGTTCAGTCTGTACTTCACTACTTTGTAGAGATAGCACGTTACTAAAGTAATTGAAAGCCGCTAGACGCAGTTGAAATGAAGGTTTGATGCTTTTTTGTACAATGCAAGTCCTGAACTCCACGGTGGAAATGTGGCATCAGTTCTACCAAGTCAAGTTCTCTCCCTCACTGCTTCTTCCCCACGCCCTTCCCCCAGTGACCACAGTGCAGGTTGCAGAAATTTCCTGCGTTGTTTTCTTGTCCAAGCTGCCCTTTGTGGCGTTATCCAGACTGAAAGATGATTATTTTTTTTTCAGTTAATTGTCGATTGCTTAACTAATACCAGTTACCTGTGTAAGTTTGTGCATGCCATTAGTTCAGTGTTTCCAAACTTGTTTTACTCCACCTTAATGCTAATATGTGTAGAAAGCACCACATAATGTAATTAGTATCAAATGAAATTGAAATCCATTAAATTTGATGCTTGTTTTCTGTGTGTTTTTTGAGCCACTGGAGGCTGTGCTCCTGTAGTTTGGGAACTGCTCAGTTTGTCAGACTGACACATTAACAGATAATAGTTTGAAAGAGTTTTGTTATTGTGGATAGACTGCTGTAGGTTTAAAACTGAAATCTAAGGCTGAATTATTACCTGTGCCATTCTTATTTGCATTCTCTGTTTCCTGACTGCAAACATACAGATGTGTATTCTGGCCTTCAAAGTGATTTTTCCTTGTAATTTGCAGCCAAAGCTGATAGTACACATTTGTAGGAATCCTGTTTGCTTGCTTGCTTACTGTCATCTTGCAAAAGTCATGCAAGTCTTTTAACAACATTCAGACACTTGGAAGAAAATCCAAGTTGAAATAAAAATGGACTGTTGACAGTTAAAGGCTCCTAAGAGGGTATTGTGTGTCTTAAACCCCAATGTAATTTGATTTTCCTCTTCAAAATGTTTCATTTGATGGTTTGGAAAATACAATTCTATCTTGTAAACAGTATTTGAGAATGTCTTCTGCATTGTTAGAGCGAATGTGCAATTTTTTTCCCTGTGACATTTAAATGTTCTTAACACAGTGTTCATGTGTACACAAAAATGTCAAGAAAAACAAACTGAAATTTGTTTTGAATATGTCATACTAGTCTAATAAAATTGTAAATTCCAAAGTTTTATTATAAACTTTTAAGTTTAAAGAAAATTTTAAAATATCAGTTATTAGAATGACTAATATGTTTTTACAGCCTTTGTACAAAAGAAATACTGTTGTATCATTTGTCTGAAAACAGGTTTTCAAATAGGTCCTATTGCAGCAGTCGTTAGCTAATAATACCAACAGGAGTACTTTGTTTCAAAGGGATGTGCATGTTAAGAATGGTGCAGAGAATTTTAAAACATCTTTGGAAGGAATTTCCAGTTGCTAATGGCTGAACATGAGTGTTACTATCAATTACTGATAGATTTGTAATGGCTTATTGTGGGTTTTGGCTTTTCTGCATTTGGACATTGCAGTCAGAAGTGTAAAAGGCTTTGTTATGTCTGCACATCTACTAAAGATTGTTATTATTTTTTTTTTTTGTTGGCAGCTACTGCTGACAACTCTTGAAAGCTAAGAAAATTTAATTTTGGTATTGGGTAGGTCATTAGACGTTATGGCCAGGTTGTCAGAGTTTTACGTGGGCTGGTAACTGTGAACTGGTCTTTATCCACCAAAATGTAACACGTTCGATACTTCCAAAACAAATGATTCATTTGTCTTGCTGGTATGTTCCTCTTCTCTGTGCTGCTCCTTATGTCAAAGAACTCTTCCTCTTAAAGAGGCGTTTGTTCTTTTAACTAAATAAAACATATATACCAGATGTTCTGGATTTGGGGTGGCTTCTTGTCAGCTAAGCTTACTACTTTGCAAGTTGTTGATCGAACATAAAAATGCCACAAAGCAGAAAATTCCTTGCCTTTTGAGACACCTTGCATATTGCTGTATTACCAGAAAGGCGCTTTTCATCACAAAGGTAATTGTTCAGCCACCTATTTGCAGCCTTCATTTTTAAGTTTTTGCACACATACATTCCTAAGACGTGTGCCCAGATGTATTTTAATTTAGTTCATCCTTGTGGAACACGACTTGAAAAAAAAATTTTAAAACTCTCAAGGCTAGGAAACTAAAGCTAATGATTGTATTTTGTTCACAAAACATACTTCATTGTATGTTGAAAGACTTGAAATGCTCTTTGGTTCTGCCTTGCAGTTAGCTAAATATAATTGTGTTTTTGTATGAGAACAGAACTCGCTAGGTGGCGATATAGTATAGATGTTAACAACATTATTAAAACAAACTAAGTGTAATTAAATAGGTTAGTGATAATTCACTCTTTCCCAGATTGGGAACATCACAGTTAAATCATGTGGGTGTCAGGTTTTTGTTTCCTCCTGTATAACTTGTATGTTAATTCAGTAAGGTTCCTGTTAGAGAGGTGCAAAAAGTTATGTTTCTGAATAGTGATTTGTTTAATTATTTTAAAAATAGAAGGGAAAAAATGCTCTGCTTAGAGGCACCTTCATGTTTTGAGGTTGTGTCTTGTTCATCACAGTTTAATAATAGCAAAGTGGTTTTGTTCTTTAATTGGAGATTTAAGTGTCTCTTCTCCACATGTGAAAAAATGAAAATGATGTATATTGAGATAAGTGCTGAGCTTAGTGTCATGAATTAAGTGGTGTGTACTGGTATTTTAGAGATCCTAGAGCAGCTGATGAAAGGATCAAAAAAAATTTGCTTTGCAAATTTTAATAGCTTTTAAGTCCAGCATTAACAGTTTGTTTAAATTTTTTTGTGTGCTTTTTTTTTGAAGTTACTACTGCATGACTATAATTCTCAAAAGTACGCTGTGCTCCTTTGAAAAACGATTTTCATTATTTAGAGTTTGTGAAAGGCCATTGTATTGATTGTCAAAGAGTAGAGAAGCAGGGGCTAGAACACCCAGCGAGTGTGTGCACGGGCTGTGTGTGAGTGGGTCTGAAGGCAGAGGTTTCTCAAGCACAGACCCTTCTGTGTATCGCTTTAGCGAGCTGCTATTGTGAGCCTGAGTGGGGAGGAAGGTTGTAATTAGGTATCCATGTAGGCTGAACCCGCCATTTTACTGAGCTCTGCTGGAGTAGGTCCTTGTAAGGGAGATGGCAGGAGGCTGGGAGAGCATGAAATGGCAGCCGCCTAGCAGTAATCCGGCCATATGCACCCTACAGGAAGCCACTGCTTTGCACAGCTTTTGCATCCGCCCGTCCCCTCTGGGTCAGGCAGCAGTAGGAAAGATGCAGGTTTCAGGAAAAGCTGTTTTGACTTTCAGTTTACCCTTCTGATGGGTAAAAGACAAAGTCTAGGGAAAGTGGCTGTGTCAGTGGTTAGCACTGTGCTCTCTTGCGGAAGGATTGCGTGTCACGTTACACCGGCACCCCAGTGCGCTCTTGTAACACTGCCGGCTCACGGGCCGGGGGACAGGGATGAGCCATTCACCACAGTGGGGCACTAGTAACCGGTCTAAATAAAACAACTTGAGGCTTGTTTTTCTGGTGGAAAATAATGTGTTTTGTACATAGCCTTCCATAGTTACCAGTAGGTTGCGGGTTTCACGTCCCTGTTCCTTGTATTTCCTGCAGGCAATGGAGCATGCAAACGGTATGGAGCTGGATGGCAGGAGGATTCGGGTGGATTACTCAATCACCAAGAGAGCACATACACCCACCCCAGGCATCTACATGGGCAGGCCAACACAGTAAGGAGTTCACCCATTTCCTGTAATGGGATTAAAATTGATTTAAACTGAATGTTTGGTTGAAGAAATAGAGCTACAGATACTTTTGAAGTTTTAAGAGTTATGTCGATTGTATTTTATCACTAAGTTATTAATATAAATAGTGTGTTACTGTGGTTCATCTGTACGGTTAAATCCTACTGTAGTTTATTGTATTTTTATTTATGAAAAAATATTGAAGAATTTATTTTTTTTTAAATATATTCAGCATGGTCAGTTAATGAACTCTTAGCTTACTGAAATACTACGGTGCCCATTTGCCTTTGATTTTGATGGGAATTAGGCTCAAATCCCTGGTAGGTTTTCTGGGTTTTTTGGAAAGTGTTTAAATGTTTGTTAGATTGTTTCACGCCATAGTATTAAGTTTCTTATTTACAAGAACACTTTAAAAAATTGTTGAAGTAACTAAAATCAAGATGAAGAGTAGATGTCTAAAGTTTTGTGTTTTTTTCTTTTTCTCTAATAGCAGTGGAGGAGGTGGTGGCGGTGGAGCAGGTCGTCGCCGGGACTCATATTATGATAGGGGGTATGACAGAGGATATGACAGATATGAAGAATATGACTACAGATACAGGTACCTAATCTTTACTTTATTTCTGTAGGAACCATGGATTTGTTGAAAAAAATGAAAAGTCAGGTGACAAAAAATGTTATTCAGTTTGTAGCAAGATACAAATACATGCTTGTTATGTTAGAACCTCATTACATTAGGTTTTGGGGGATTAAAGTAGTCGTAATCTTCAGTGTTTATGTAACTCAGTTTTACAGTGAACAGTTGGGCAAGGGGTTAATTTTGTTACCTGATGGAGATAGGGCATGTGCCCTATGAATCTAGTGGGCAGATTCATGAGTTCCAGAAAGGGAACTTGTTTTTCCATGCTGTATATAGAACTAGGGACAGCTGACACACAGTGCTGTTTAAAAAGGGGTTATTTGTAGATGGGATGTTTAATGCTTGACATTTCATAACCATCTCGCTGTTTTGAAACTTATCTAGTTTCAGAGAATGTTGTTCAAGAACTATCGGCATCTGTAAAAGCACTTTGTGTGTTTGCAGGGCTAGTGAGAGTTTATTAAATCCTGCATCTGGGAATATCTCACAGTTTTAAACACATCAAATAGAGAAATATAAAAGCATTTGTTAAATAACTGTAAGCCACAGCCAAATAAAGCTGAAATCATTCATGCAGGCCAAGTCTTTCAGTGCTAAGGAAATGGTTCTGTTCTGTAGAAGTGATGTGAATAAGGCTTCTTTCATAATGGATGTTGTTGGGTTTCTTTTTTAATTTCCTTTAAAGGAGACGATCACCATCACCTTATTATAGTCGATACCGATCACGATCAAGATCTCGTTCCTATAGTCCAAGTAAGTAAATATACGTGAGTAAGTAGAATCTGGCTGTTTTAAACCTTGTAGTTACTAGTATTAATTGATCAATAGAAATTCTGAATGTGAAAGCAAAAAATCTGGGGCACGTTAAAGCTGAGTTGCTGTGTGTACAGTTAGTTTATAGTAATTGTGTTGTCTTTTTTTTTTTTTTTTTTCTTCACAGGGCGCTATTGAAGATCAGAAGAGTTACAGTTGAGGACGTGATTTTTAAATACAAAGTTCTGATCTTAGCTTCCCTACTGCTCTCCCTCACATTCTTCCCTTCCTTGTCCTCAATCCAGCTCTTTTACAAATCTTTGGTTCGTGTAGAAGATACATATTTTCAGTTGAAGTATTCCTGTTTTCCATCCCTCCTTATTGTAATACTCTTAAATATTGTAATTGTTGTAGTTTTTGTGTAGTAAAACATCTTAAGTAAAATGAAATAGAGAACCCAAAGTGCTGATACATTTTGGAAGTCACTCCTATTTCGTTTTTAAAACAATTGGACTGCTGAGTAATCAGAAGAGAGCGTTGCTATTTTTAAAGCTTGCATGTCGTATGTAATGTACACACTCAGATACTTTACAATAAACCTGCATTTCCAAGTAACTCGTTAATCCTTCTGTTAAAATGTTTACCTATTACTTTGATAAACAAGTAACAACTTTGAGCCTTTTCTGTAATGACAGATTTGCTTAGATAGTCATGAACCAGAGGTTTGGTTGTTTTTTTCTTTCTTTTTCTTTTTTTTTTTTTGGTCAGGTAGTTGCTTTGAGTGTAGACTATTTGAGCTAGAGCAAAATTTGGTATTTGACTGGGAAAATAGAACCTATCCTTGTACACTCAAAATTAAGGCTGTGTTTTATAGATAAAGTTTCTGGTTTGTGACACAGTGGATAATATTTGAAGTTAAAATTGTAAAAATCTTGGGGTTTTTATTGTACTTGCTTGAATATTTCCCCTTAATTGGTGCAGGAGAAAAAAAGTATTTATTGAACATAGCAATTAGTTGTATAATTTGCTATTCATTTAAACAACAACAAAAACCCCCAACGTTTTGGTACTGCAGGAATGATTAAGCAAGTTTTGTTTCCAGTCCTTTTTGGAGTTTTGAAAGTATGGATAGAAAAACCTACAACTACATGTAAACTTTTTTTTTTCCTCCCTCAATAAAAGTTAATTCGACTGAAATGTGATTTTTTTTGTCTTCTGTGGTTTGTGTCACCTTGGAATATAGGTTAAATAAGACTGTGGTGTGGATAATAAAGTCAGCATTTCTCTGTCTTCTCAGGAGCCTTGTCTTCCCTGGGAATCAGCATGGAGTTCTATGGGATGGCTAAGCAGGGTGGGCAGTCTGGCTTTCTCTTGTGCCATCTTTGGCACTTGCTGGAGTCGTGGTGAGATGGTTTAAGGAGAGAAACACTATTGACTTTGTTTAGATTTCTGGCAAGTTTTGTCCTCTGAAAGAACTCGCCATGCGGCTGGTTGAATGTCAGTGTTGGCACAGCAAAAAGAATAGGACTACAAAGCCCTTGGAGCAAAAATAATTTAATCCCGATTGTCAGGGAATGCCACCAAAAGAGTTTGTTGTAATTTTAAGAGGGTAAGCCTGTGAAACCTAATTTTGTTAACTATTTCTGAATGTCAGTGCCAGGAACTATTTACACGTCATTGAAAGAAACACAGGCACATCCGACTCTTGTAAAGACTTGATCCAATATGCCAGAAGAAACTGGTGACAAAACAACTCCTAATTTAATGGTTATTCCTCAATACTTTTTATCCATTATGTTTTATCCATAAATTGTAGTTGAAAACTCTTAGTAAAATGAAAGCAAAGGACCCGAAACACTGAAGTTCAACAAATAGCCTTCCGATTCTGATTATTTTACTAGTGATCCAGACAAATTGGGAAGTGTTACAAAAATTGTTCTCTGTGAACCAAAATGCTTAAGTCTGATCATGGAAAACAGTGGGTGTGTTTAAAGTGGTTTTGTTCTTTCAAAATGGAGGGGAGTGGTGTGCGGCGATAGCAAGGCAGCCGAGTGCAAACGCACGGGAAGTAGCTGCTGGGCTGGCCGGGGCAGGCATTCAGGCAAACAGGAGAGAGGTGGCTGCTTCTTGCTAGGTCATGGTATTTGTGGCCTGTAATTGTCAAGGGTTGAGCTGTCTTTAGCAGCTGGACAGCAGTACTTCCAACAGGTGGGTGCCTGGAAGCTAAAGCCAGAAAGGAGTGTCTCCACCCTTAGCTTGGAGGCTGTTTATTCCAGCAGTTAGACCTGGCAATCCTGTGAGTGCCTATTAAGCTGTAAGTAGCAACCGTGTTGCATTACACGGTGCATTTTGTGCTTCATGGTGCCTGGAGGATAATTTGTAGCTGTGTCCTCATTCACTTTTGGGTTGTGGGGTTTTTTTAAAAAATATTATTATTTTAACTGAGGTCAGTTGGGCAGAGATCTTGGTGTTTGCAGTTTTCTGTACATTCTGTGGCTGCCTTCGCCCCAAAGATGGGAGCCTGGTCTCTGCTTTGTTGTGAATGGATTTATGAACACTGTGTATATAAGCTGGTGATACTGTCTGTAAAAGAAAATACCCTGAGTAGCCGATACTGTGTCTCTAAGCACAGCTAGTTAAACATAGATACTTTCTCTAGTAATTGTTGTAATCTCTGTAGTTAAGGCATTATAAGCATAGTCGGAACTCTAATAGTGTACTATAGTTCTACAACCAGGTAAAAATAAGTGAACTGAAGTAGCAACTTAGTGTTACTTTGTGCTAGTGCGCAATAAGCTTAAGTTCACAATTGAATTTCTAGGGAACACTTAGTTTATCTAGGTTTTTGTGTAGCCTCAGTTCTAGGTTTCGGGTGTAGAATGCAAGGTAATACTTGCTCTTAAACTTTCTGTGTTCCCAAATGCTTCAAAGAAGTGGCCACAAGAAGTTCACAACAGCTGCTAACACTGGCTGAGACTGTGTCATGGAAAATTTGCACCCGATGACAACAGTTGGAGATGTAGTGGTGTGTGTGTGCTGGGTCAGAATAACTTCTGAGGATGTGTGCATGTGTATAAAGATCACATGCTTAAGGTGAAGTTTATTAAGGCTGTCATTTTGTCATTTGCCCTGTATAACTGTATCTCAAGTCTGTAATCACACGCAGAATCGCCCAGAATGGTTGGGGCTGGAAGGGACCTCAGGAGATCATCCAGTCCAACCCCCCTGCCAAAGCAGGTTCCCTACAGCAGGTTGCACGGGAAAGTGTCCAGGTGGGTTTTGAACATCTCCAGAGATGGAGACACGTTAAGCCATGTTAAGCCTTCAGTCTTGCAGTGGTAACCAATGCATGTGACTCTGGTGATGTGTGACTTGGAAGAGGTGTGACCCAGTCAGCTGAAGAATGGGTTTTGGAAAAGCACCTTCTGTTTTGTGGCTTCAGCAAAGGAAGACCAGTTTGGTGTACTTACCACCACTGCTGGCTCTTACTGTTGGTCTACTCTGTTGAGCTGCTCTAGTCCTCTAGAACTATCGTGAGTTCTCTGGACCAGAGAAGGAAAACAATCTGGGATAAACGTTTTCTATTGCTTCCTACAAAAGCAACTTTCTTGGTTGGACAAATGATGGGAACAAATTTTCCTCATGCACACAGTCAGTGCCGTTGTCTTTCAGACAGCAATGTAAAGGAGAACACAAAATGCAGACTCAAGCCACACCACCTACGCTATCTGTAGACATAATTTCTTGCATTACTTATGTTTTACTTCTGCATGAAGTATTTCAGGTGGGACTACCTCTGTCTGTGGACAGGCAATGACTGTTAGGTTCAGCAGAGGAATGTTACTCTGTATCTCGTGCCTTGTTGAGAGCTGTAAATAAAACGCTTCAAACAAGTTCAGGTGAAAAGCAGTTTCCCTTAAAAATGTCAGTAGTATGTCCAGACAGCACAAAAAATACCATCATCACTCTTCCTTGGCTTGGATTAAACTTGTTATTAGACAAGAACAAATAAGCCTTAATACTCTTCCTTGTACTGCTTTAGATATACAAGATTACATGTTCATTAAGAAACCTGGCAGATGCACTCGTGGCCTGGAAAAGGTTGTGAGCCACTGAAGCAGGTCTGTCCTTGGATCTCACGAGGAAGTGAGAGACCACCTTACACAGAATGATTTCCTAAATCTTGTGGTAGTAACTGAGGGTTACATCTAATAGCAGATATCTTTCACATTCAGATTAACAACAAAATTTAGTTGGCAAAACCTTAAAGAAGGTCTTCATTAACAAAGACCTTTTATTCTCTTTAAATCGGTTCTTGAAGAATAAGCGGCTACAGTGGAAATAAGTTTCCCACTGTGAAAAAGGCTAATGGTACTTCCTGTGTAAGATTACTTTTTAACCTTTAAAAAGTAGTTATGTGTCCATTGTACTGTTTTAAAATTTTGGTTTTATTTTGGTTTTGGTGGAGCTTTCCAACTGCGAAGGTTTCTGATACATCAGGAATCAAGAATGGAGAATTGTGGTCACTGAGAACCAATACTGAGGTAACAGTTTCACCAGCCCAATCTGTGATTCTACCCTCATCCTCTTCCTGGGATGCATCTCAGGGATGCATCTCAAATTCAGTATTTTATGATCTGGCAAAACTTCCAGGATGAATTTTCTCATGCCACCCCAGTCTCATGATATGTAGAGGGCTGCACAGGCACAAGAGAACCCTCCAAGATGCGTCAGTATCTTTGTCTTTCAAGATTTACCCCAAAGGAATGTACTGACAGAGAACTTGTCAGGCTGCATACAGATGTACCACAGGAGCTGACATAGGTGTTTATGTTTGCTTTAAATGGAAACAAAACAAAACAGAACCCCCTGTATAAACTCATTGGAGTAGAACAATGAATCAATGCTTTGTAGAAACTGGTCTCGCAAATCTCCAGATGGAGGAACCATGGGCTGTTTGGACCTCTCTTTTTCACTGCTCCATTTTTGCTCCTGTTCTCAGCATGATGATAACTAGCCAGTCTTTTACTGGTTTGGTTTGTGGATCCAAGGTTATGAGAGATGATTATTTACAAGTACTTCTTCCATAACTGTTAGCTGTCCATCTCCATCTCATGGTAAATACCCTGTAAACTCAGGAGATGAAGAGAATGTGAAGGATGGTTAAAGGCAACCAACATTTTTTAGACTTTAATAGTTTTGCAGTGGCTCTGCCATCATTTATAGCTTGTGTGGAAGCAAACACTTGCAGCAGCACAGGAAAGAAGAGCCACTGAGTGTTGATTACTAAATCACTGTTGATGACTAAATCACCATTGATGATACATGATTCCACTACACTGGCAACATAGATCTTCACAAATATTGTGTAGTGTCTAATGTCACAACAAACACGGAATGCGTTCATCAGGGAACGTTCAAATGGTTGACGGCTCTCTTGTGCACTGCCGAGATATTTTGGTGTGATCTGGACTGTGGCAGAGTGGAAGGAAGGTTTTGTCAGCAGCTGCTGACTCCTACTTGTCAACTTTCACAGTCTAACTTGCTTTCCTAACGTTCCTGTTTCTCTTCTGCTCCTTGCTCTAGATGTCAAGTCTTTCCCTTTCTCCAGGCTGCTGGATTCAGTGCAGGATTGGGCAGAGAGAGTAAATCCGAGATACCAAATCCCATGGCTACTTTGCGGCTGCATTCCTCCTGTTGGAGAATCTTCTCTTCCATTCTTCTGTGAGAAACTGCTAATTTGGATTTCTAGGTTGAAGCTTTAACAATAGTGTGTAGTAAATGCTCAGAAGCTGGTCTTTAAAAAAACCCCAAAAAAACAGAAAACAACACAACCAAAAAAACCTCCCCAAAAAACCCAAAACCCACAGCCAAAAAAACCCCCCAAGATTTTAACAGATTTTAATTGAATTACCTTTAACAATTTTTCTTCATTCAAGGCAAATAATTCACTTTAGAGAAATGTTAATTATAGGTAGACAAGTTTCCCATTAGCAGAGCACTGGCTTCCCCAGCTGCTGCCCCCAGCCTGCCACCGGGTTGCTGCTTGGCACCCTTTGTTCTCGCTGGCTTTCTTCTTCTGGCACTGCAGGGGGATGGTGCAACAAATGCTCTTCTCCTTGGCCAGAAGAGAGAGAGAAAAAGCAGAGAAAAGGCCTGCTGTCTCTTTAGAGCAGGTAAGGTAGAGTTATTTGCAAAGCTGAAGGTGAGCTTCCTGCTTGTGTCGAGCTGTCCTTTGTAAGTTTACAACCAGTATAAGTAGTAACTAAAGTGGCTGATGCCAACTCTGCTGCTTGAGCAGTGATGGCAGCACGAGTAACCGCGGCTGTCACTGCGTGGCTGGGGTGGCCTTGGCTCTCACTTCAGTGTGGCTGGCTCTCCCAAGGAGTGTTTGATACCACCACACTGGCTGCTAGTGCTCGAGGGAAAATGCAGCAAAAGCAAAGCTTCGCTAAAACCCAAAAATCTACTGCTGGGCTCACACTCACCTTGGACATAAAGTGTAGGGATTTTTTCTTGTTTTAAAATAAAACATCCTTTCAAAGTCTAGATTTCCAGGCAGTCTTGTATACAGTGTGTTTAATTTCCATCTACTGGAGGCTAGAAAGAAACCCATGCAGCAACCCATCTGAGGATTTCATAGAAAGGAGACAAGAACAACAGCTCTTCAAAATATAAAAAGACAAAACCTTATGGGAGTTAACAATTGGGCCAGATATTGGTATAGCTGAGAATAGTCCCTGGAAAGTAAAGTTCATGCTGGGATAAAGTCACCCAATGTGTGGGAATGTAGGAGGTCTGGATTTGGCTCTTCTCTCAGCCTATGTGGGTAACCTTGGAGAGAATACTTAGCCTCAGTTTTCCATGTATGAAGATGAGGTTAATAAATACTCTTCTTCCAGCACTTTTTTTTATTTGGTCTGTTCCAGCTTTGGAACAGTGGGTGACTTGTGAGAGGATCTGTGAAAGATGATTAAACAACTATGTAAATCTATGAATAAGTGCATAAAGTCTATACTGGCACTGACATGCAGAATGTATAAAAGTGGCCGCACGTGCACAGGGACATGGTTAAGGACTGGTCTGTCTGGTCCCAGGCAGATGTTGCAGGAGAGGACATGTTTCCAGGGAGTCCAGTTCTGGAACTAAAACACCAACTGGTTTCTTCCTCACATTCAGGCATAAAGGAAGAGACAGCTTGCTGCAGCCTGAGGAAGGGGCTGAGCCCCATTTCTCTGCTCATGCTTACCCCACCCCTGACATCCCCACCGCAGTGCTGGTGGGGCAGGCCCCTCGGTGCTGAGCACCCGTGCAGTGCCTGCAAGCTGCACGTTGCAGGGCAGTTGGAAACATATGCTCGAACGCCAACGGTTTTTAAAAATATTACAGCATCCATGTTTTAATATTCCCTTAAACTTCTGGGTTTTAATGCATCTTTGATTGCACAATGCAGTTAGTTCAGCTCTTCAAAGCCAGAGAAACCTGGGATTTTTGCTACAGAAATCAGGGTCACTGGAGATGGTGGTTACCCTGGGTTAATCTAAAAGCAGTTGTACAGCCCAGTCCAGAGGCTGACCATACAGTCTGTCACGCAAACCTCTCCCCTGCTAACAGCCCAGCTCAGCTGTCTGCTGCTGAGCGGGGCTCCCCAGGCTGCAGCCAACCCCCATCTCAAGCTGGGGGGCTGCTGTCACTGCTGTGGGCAAGACGTGGGGGGTCCTCTCCTCTGCAGCCCTGGGAAAGACAAAACACACATCGTTTCTCTGCATCCTGAGCCAAAACCAGGGCTCAAGTGTTTCTAAGCTGGAATCACTCACGCAGCTGAACACTGAGGGATGCTCACCAGGAGCCACCCTGGGGACCCTCCACCCTCTGACCACCACTCGCAGGGGAAGGGGGAGCAAGAGCTGCTGCCCTGGGCCCACTGGGGAGTTAAGCAGCCCCATCCCCTGCTCTGGAGCAACTCCAAAACCCGCCGACCCCACTGTGCTGCCAGCCTACCTGCTCCAGTGATTGCTTGGACAGGTAGGACTGGGAGTAACTGGTATCATGTTTGAGTTGTGTGAAGTGTTTAGAAAGCTTAAATTGTGGCCATTTTGGTTGGTGTTTTGTTGTTGGAGTCCTGTGGGAAGAAAGTGCTACTACTTGTGCTCCTGATTTTTTTTATTTTTAAGTGACAGGTGAAGTCCAGAGATAAATGAATAAAAAAATGAGTTTGTTACTTGTGAGGGTCCCCAGTGCCCACGTCTGGCAGGGGAGCACAGATGAAAAGCCACCCGAGCATCTGTGTCTGCTTCTGCCTCCTGCCAGCCAGCCCCGTTCCCTCCGTGCTTCGCCCCTGCCTCCTCATGCATCGCCTATCCACACCTTCCAGTCTACTAGCTTTATCTTTTCTTTTCAGATCGAGACACATTTCTGTATAGCACCTGTGAGGAAGTCAGCCGAGCTTTTGGCCAAGGCACAGCCACTCTGCAGCACCATGCTGGTGGCCAGCCTGCATGGAGGGCGGGCTCAGGGGGCTTGGACCCCACACCCGCGTGCTCGCCAGGCCTTGCTGCCAGCCCCTCCCAGCTGTGTCCAGCTAAAACACCAAGTGATGGTTTGGTAGATGCCAATTGTGTATCTCCAGATGAGCAAGGGATAAACATGGCATCACTGGCTCTCTGTGCATCTCAGCTGTCTCCAAAAAGGTAAGAGTGGGGCTTTTCCCTCAGAGCCTGGGACAGTGACACGGCCGGGTCAAACCCCGTTCAGAGAGAACACGTGAAATCCTGACCCCTGCCTGGGGAAGAGACAAGGGCAGAGAAACCAGGAGGCTGATACCCAACTAGGATGTATCAGAACTTCAAACTGGAAAAACTTTGGATGAAATTGTTCTACCAGAGTTGCCAAACTGCAAAAAGAAACAACTTCTCTGGGCAATAGTGAATTTCCAGGTACTCACAGAGAGGAAGGCTTCATCACCTGCTGAACGGCCCAACAAGGGATGCAAAGGCTGGCAACCACCTGCTGCTTCATCATTTTCTTTGAGGTTGTTGCAAGTCTTCTTTGACTAAGAATATAATTAATCAATTTAATTAACTAATGGAGACAGATAGCTGAGAAATTGCTAGACCTATCAAAGATATGGCTGGTTTTTAAATTAACTCCCCACAGCAGTCAGATCCTTGCTTAAATATTTCCCCCTTTAGCTTCTTCAAAATACTTTTCTACTGTGGGTATTGTACGGTCCTCCCTTGTTATGGTCCTTGCTGGGGCCACTAGTGTCCCACTTTCTGGCATATTGTAAGCTGTGTGGGAAATGGGGAAGTGGGTGAGTCCTCTCTAATGCATAGGAGGAGTAAGTAAGCAAAAATAAATGAGAATTAAGTAGATAGTAGGGCTGGAGCATCCCAGGTGTGGGAACTGTGGAAGAATCAGCTAAATGAAGACTTAGCTAAAGTTTGCTGCAAAATGGGCAGGACAAAACTTATCTAAAAGCAAGAGATTTGTTTTCTAACTGTGGATATATCCTTCTGCAGGGGATCCTGAGCCCAAATGCCATGGAGGAATGAGCAGACAAGCTGATGTTTTTGTGCTAACCTGCATCAGAACATGGAGATTTCAAGGCAGAAATGCACCTTTGAGGAGGTGGAGAACATTAACATCAGCTTTGGAGCTCAGCAGGGAGAGAAAGCCAGTGTGAGAGAGGGTTTTTTAATGAGATAGGCACCATAGAGATCTGGAGGAAGATGACCTTCAGGCATTCTTCAGGCATTGTCACAGAGAAGACTCCTGCAGTATGGCTAGAGGTGAGGAGTAGGTTAATGATAGACAAATAGGAACTGTCATGTCCTGCCCTTAGTGACATATGTCACTCAAACACATTTCTTATTGCTCCACTGTGGCATGAAGAGCAAAACAGTGGCTCCTTTCCCTTGCCCTGTGCTCAGAAACCTGCTGACGGTCCATAGCATCTTGGTCTCATCCTTCCAGGCAGGAGACAGCAGGAGTGAGTGGGGGAGCATGGCTGTGATTTGAGTTACTGCCCGGCACTCCACGTGTCACCTGGGGCAACACCCCAGCTTTTGCCTGTCTGAGTAGGACCAAACTCTGCTCCAGCCTGGATTCAACCTCTCTGACCTTTTAAAATACATCTTTATCATTTTCTTGACCGGAACATCTGGTGATACCTGTTTTTTTAAGGAAATGCTAACAGTGACTCTTCTTCTCCTGGAATAGGCGTGGTTTCTGTAAATCCCTGTGAGAACTGTTAGTCTGCTGAAGCAGAGGTGCTGCGAAGAGAAAGGGGGAGGAGAAAGATGGGAGCAAGAATGGATCCCACCACTCGCTCAGTGGAGACAACTTCAGCTTCTTCTGGCTTACTAGAGTGATAGATAGATTGGAAAGTCTGGCAAAGCAAGAATGTAGTATTTATTTATGTTTTTATTTTTAAACAAAACTGGTGAGGTTCAGCCATCCTCAGCAGAGGGGTTTTATTTGTATAAAGTGTAGTAACCTTCCAAATGACAACGCTGGTTCCAAGTTCACATCGCCTGGAGTAATCACTCTTAGAGAGCCATCTCACCCCTGCCTTGCCCTGAAAAAAGCACTGAACAGTATTTTTAAACAGTGAGCTTCCAAGGTGTCACAGGTGTTACCCTCTTTGAAAAAGCAGTCCAGATTACCAAATATCCACTTTGAGACAGTGTCACTCTGCCTCTCCACACAGAGAGTCTGTGTTACCCTGAGGATGAGCTGGGCTGGGTTAGCAGAGGATGAGCAGAACAAGTCTGATGGCTTCCCACCTCTGCGCTTTGCCTTCTGAGCTGAGACACTGTTTTGGTCTGTGGCTTCTGCACCCCATTCAGCCGCTGCTTCATGTGATGTTCAGCAAAACTGCTGGCACTCCAAGCATTTGAGGTATTCCCGTTGTAACATATGTGGTTTTGCATGAATAAAAGCTATTCCCTACTTTAGGGTTTTTTTGGCAGAAGAATGAAGAAGTGTCTCAGGAGGGTTCTGTGTGTTGTTTGAGTGCTGTGAAGGTGCCATTGCTACCTTCACAAGTTTGGAAACATATTTGTTGCTTGTAGGTGATTTGAGTACAGGAATTCCCTTTTTGTAACATCACAGCAAAGCTTGCAGACTCTCCCAGGAAGAGTGTGGTACCAGAGGTGCAACTGGGATGGTTTATGAGAACAAAGTTACTCAGGTGTTTGATGGACAGGAAAATTATGCATATCACAAGGGCACTACAAAAAGCTTCTCCAGCTTCCGTAAGAGCTTGATTCCTTTTAGGGATTGGTCTGAGTGAATTTTCCTGTGACACCTTCAGTTTTCTTACTCCTTCTCCCCTTGTCCTATAAAACACACAGAAGGAGGGAGCTCAGGGAAGGTGTCCCTGGCAGTGTTGCAAATAGCTCGTGCCTCCCGCCCTACCTGTTCACCTGGGACAGACCTCCAACACCTGCTGTGTGTGTCAGCGATCCCTGTCCTGCTCAGGAGGAGCACTTGCCTTTTGTCCCATGCCCTCCCAGCTCACCCAGCCACACAGTAACCAGGGAGGACCTGCGCTCCCCACCAGCATGAGCTTGTGAGCAACTTCCATGGGTCACCCCGTGGGCTACAGGTGATAAAATGATGGCTGTCTCCAGCAAAGTCTGTGTCCCAGAGGTGAAACTCACACCCTTCCAGAGGAAAAGGTAACTCCTGGCTGCTGCTTCCATCACAGCACACCGCACGGGGTAGCTTAGCAAAACCGATGGAGAGGGCTGTTATCATCTCTGGTTAAACCAAGAGCAGCTGTTGATAGATCCAGCTCTGGGTTCCACCAGCCACCTACCCCATCAGGGCTGGTGAAATGGCTATGGGCAGGTAACCAGGGTCTAAGAGCAGTGTCTCTGCTCATCTCCCGCTGAGCCTGGCAAGCGGCAGAGAGGATTTCCACTCGAATACCTACCCAAATAGCTGAAATCATCCTCTGCAGCATGTGGAAATAGAAACCTTCATTTTCCCGCCTGCTAAAGCCACCTGCTGTTGTCTCCTCCTGTTTTCTACTTTTAGCTCATTAGTTCCACTGCGACTACACTGTCCTGTCTCGTTGCTTTTTACCCAAAGTACGTCACAGGCAACTAAATGCATCCGAGCAGCTGTTTGATCCATTTGCTGCTGAAAAGCAGCACAGATCCGCATCGAGTCCTTGCTGAATAACAGCCCCAGGGAAGAAGGAGCCCCAAAACTCTGACAACTCCAAAAGCTACCAAGGTCTTTTTGTCAGTCTCCACTCTAACTTCTTCTGGGTGAGAAACATGAGCCTCTGTGGCTTTAGCGATAATTTTATGAGCTGGCTTCTTAAATATCAGCATGACAACTGCTCATTGAAGGGTGCCGCCAGCTTACTTTCATGACAGTGATATTCATGCAAAAACTTCCCATAATCTTCTCCTAACCACAAGGGATGTGAGTGGGACTCTGAAAAGCTACCCAAGAATTTCCAAAATTTCACCAGGTGCATTAGTTCAGGCTTAATCAGGGAAGGCTCCACTCTGATTCCCTTCCTTTGCTGGGAAGGTGGTCTTCCTCTCTGACAAGAGAGAGTGTTATCTAAATCAGCATTGCCTTTATACTCAAAACACAGTTCTCTTTTGACAAAGATGGAAGAGAAAAAGTGTTGTATAGAAGATACAGAGTTAGGCAGGATTTGCTGGTCATCTAGGTGTGTGCCAAAAGCTGAACGACATTCACAAGCTTCAGTGATGGGAAAAATAGTGAAAGCACCAGAAATGAAGAGAGAAAGGAGGTGTAAGGAAGGAATTTATTGTTGCTTTGCTAAACCATACTGGAACATGGGCAAGGAGAGGGGAAAACATGCTGCAAGTCTGAAGACAGCAATGCAAACTGGAAAATTCAGAAGTAGCTCAGGAAGTTAGTGAAGAAGTAGGAATGAATAAGGAAAGGAAAGGTATATGAGGGACACAGGGAAGGGAAGAATCTGGAGAGCAACAGTTTGTGGAGAGAGGAAATTCTGGGACACACCGGGAGACAATCACACTGTGGTGAGAGCAGGTGGTCGAGGAAACGTTGTGACTGGTGTCTATGGAAGAGAGTGGGACTGAGCAGAATGAAGATGCAGAAGACGTTATGCTTGTAAAGAAGTCACCTCTGGCAGTGGATGACATTACTTGAAGCTTTCTGCTCAATCCACTTTCCACAACCAGTGCTATGACTCTCTCTACCTGCCAAGCCCTCTCAGTGTCCTCTCATTTCTTTACAGCCCTGAAAACTAAGTCACCTCCTCACCTCCAGCTACAGTGAAGCTTCTTATTACAGAAAGTTGTTTTGTGATGAATCTGTCCATATGGTATTTTGCTGAGTACAAACTATTAACATGTGAATCAATAACCATGGAACTTGTAAAATTTCAGAACAGCAGAGAGATTTTCAGAGAGGAAAAGTTGTTTCCAGTCCTAAAGGGTTAGCAATAATAGAGGAGCAAAACCAGTTTCAGAGAGAGCCACAGAAATATTCTTTTTCTTCTTGCAACCAATACATTGTTTTTCTTCTACAGTCAGGCAACTCTCTAGTTACTGAGTGAACAATATGGATTTTTCACGACTGCCTTCTCCTTTTTTTCTTTCCTTTATGCTGCCATGAATGCACTCTTCCTGTCAGACATCAGTTTCTGCAAACCCACAAAGATCTCATCTGCTTTTAACTTCCTCCTCTCTGCTCAGGGTCTGCACTGCTTCTTCTCCAGCATAGTGCCAATATCTTACCAGAAATGGGCTCTGTCACAGCTAGTGTCTGCCTGAGTTTGAGAGCATGCTAACCCCAGCTTTTCCATCAGCAGCAGCTCCCCTAGCCCACAGCTGCTCCACCCAAACCTCTGGTGAGACGTTACCACCATTGGAGTCCTACTCACAGGAGATCAGTCATCAAAACAGAGCTGTGAAACATTCAAGCACTGGTTTTGAAGTCCCTGAAGGGACTGCTCAAGCATGCTGTATCAAACTCATCTTTCACCGCCCCTTGGTGCTGTTTCTTCTCTGCCTTCTCCAAAACCCCATTTGAACACACAGCGTTTCCCTAGAGCAACAGTAAGGCTCCAGCAAACCCTGACTTTCACTAGATCTGTTCTCAGAAGCAAGTGGGAGCCCTGCAAATGAGACCTACAGAGGGACAAGGAGTGTTTTTTCCTATAGTTCATTGTGTGAAGCACCATCGTATTTGTGCTGGTGGGAACAAGTGTTGCAGCAGCCACTAGTAATGCAGGGAAGTCTAAAACCAGGGTGCAGGTAGAAGGCAGTGCCCTGTACAGAGCTCCCCAAGCATGGATCACCTATAGAAATCCTGATAAAAGACTTCACTTTCCAACTTCAGCATGGATCAGGATGGCAATAGGATAAAACTCCTGGCACAGGGCATGGGTACCAGTGCAAAATAGGACTGAAATAAACCCCCCTTAAAGAGCAGAGGTATGGAGGGACAAAATACTGCTTGGTGAAGAGGAGAGGGATGCAGGTAGAGACAACGGGAGATGGGGAATAACAAACAGCTGGGGAGTGAAAATCGGGTAGGAGCTTAGGATCAGTGTTTGAAAAGGGAAGCAGGGTGTAAAAAACCAGATGAAACAGGAAAGACACGACTATGAGTTGGGCAAAAGAAAGTAGAGTCTGGGTATGAAAATAAGCAGCACTGGAGCTTTGTCTCGCTTTTTCTGTGTAAATACACGTCAAACTTCACCAGTAGCCACCTGTGTGTTACAGCAAGGATCCTATTGCCCTGAAAATGTGAACGTGACACCATAAGGGAGGACAGGATTGTATTTAGAGTGTATTTATTAAAAAAATGAATAAATAAATAAATAAAGGTGCTGAACAGATCTGTAGTGACTACAACAGTACCTTGGGTGTGTAGAATTCAGCCTGTTGGGGGGTACATCTCCCACAAAGCAACTTGCTCTCTCTTTTAGGGCTTGCTACCCTCTTTCCTTTGGCTATTGCTGGAGGAAAAGGAAACACTCTGAAAATCATTGCCTGGGACATCGTTCTTTCTAAGATCAGATTTACCTATAGCACTGGGGAAGGATGGTGTGTTTTATCTATGCAGGAATGTAAAATCCACTTTATTGGGAACTGCACATGTACACACTCTTCCTCTGGCTCCACTATCATCTCTTCGAGACCACAGCCAAAGAAAATAAGAGAAGCCAGCACCCCTGCTAGGGGCATATGTCTGAATAGGCACAAGCTTAATAATGTCCCTATTTAAATATGTATAGAGCCGACTGTGAATTGGCAATGTAAAGCACACACATGCTACGACATTTTGGGGTGCTCTGGCTCTCCTTTGGTGGTGAGGTTGGGGCACCTTCCCTGAGGTCAATGCAAAGGAAGGTATTGGTGTCCTCTCTCCTCCCGCTGCCCTGAGACCAGGACCTCTGTCGGTTTTCGTTCCTGGTCTTTTGTGGCCACTGCAAAGGAACATCGTCCAGAAGGCTCGGTGTGCTCCTTCCCCGGCGGCTGCCGCCCTCCCGCCCCCTTTCCAGCCGGGCCCCCCGCCGCAACCTGCCGTCCCTCCCGGCCCCGGCGCGGGGGCAGGGGCTGGGGCGGGTTCCGGGGGGGTGCGAGAGGGGAGGGGAGAGCAGCGGGCGGCTGGGGAAGGAGGGGCGGTGGCCGGGACTCCCGGGGGGCCGCGCTGTCGCCTCCCAGGGCCCTCCCCGTGCCGGCGCTCAGGCCACTGCCCCACTGCAGAGCCCGCCGGGTGGCCAGCGGCCACCCCCGCCCAGCCCGCCTCCCGTGGGGGCCGCAGGGAACCCCACCGCCCATTCTTGGCAGGGAGGGGTCCCCCGGCTCTGTGCGGACTGCGGGCGGGAGGGTGGAGCGCCCCGCGCTCTTCCACCGTGCTGGGCTGGGGGCGATGGGGCTTCCCCACCTCCAGCTGCTCAGCACATCTGCGCCCGCGGGCTGAGCAGCGCTGGCGCTTCCAGTGCGTGAACCCCGCCCCGCAAAGCACCCGACTGCTGCTGGAGGGGAGGGACCCGCGGATGGTCCCACCAAGCGCCCGACGACCCCAGAGCCGCCTTCGTCCCCCGCTCCTGCTCGCCCACCGCTCCCGCTTTCCCAAGGAACCCTGAGCGGCGTCAACCCTCGGCAACCGCTGGCGAGCTCTGCTCACTCAGCCCGTCCCGTCTTCCCTTCCTTTCCAAGGCAGAAAGATGTCCTCCCCGCACACCTTCCCTAGCAAAGCCGGCCCCCCGACGCCTCGGCAGGTCTCTTAATTAATCATTAGGCGGCAACTGTTGAGCTCAAAGGTGAAAAAGAGAGGGGAGAGAGTCATCGATTAATTTCAAAAGCCTCCCCACTCATTTTTTGGGTGCATGGTAGGGTGGTTGCAGTCAACGCCCCGCTCATTCAGCTGGACATGCGTGTTCGCCTCAAAGAGCTTTCTGTTCGAGGGCCCGGCTGCGGGGGAACGGTGCCCACCCAAAACTAAGCCCGGCTGCTTCTCTTCAGTTATCTGTTCGGTTGGCCACGTGCCTGTGGAACCTGTTTTATAGGCTTGTAAACGCCATTAAATCTGTTGGGTTTTAGCAGGTAGCGCATGTTTCTATCCAGCCTCTTTTCAAGGTTCTTCCACAGTAAAAGAGGAATAAAGAAAATTTACTTTTTGGAGTTATGTATCTAGAACCACTTACCACACCAGTGTAGAATCGCCTCTGGTGGTGGAGCATGGCGGTTCTTTCTAACAAAGTCCTACAGGATGGGTGAAAAAAGGCTAATTTCCCCCGCTCTGAAAGGGCAGTTCTCCATGCCCACAGGCAGGTGTTTTGGGATGTGTCAAAGAAAAGGCAGCATTTCATCTGTGATGCTAATGAGCTGTACTGGCCACTATTGCTCCATTTTTCCTCTAGGGCTTGGTGGTTCCAGCCAACAGCAGCCCCACCACATCTCTCCAGGATATTCCTTACAACCTTACACTGTTGGGCTTTTTCCCTGAGAATTATGGAGCTTCTTCAAAAAAGAAATTTGCCCAAAAGGGACCCATTCTTATTTTAGGTCAACTCCTTACTCTTAAGAGAGAACATTTGCCACAGCTGAAGGGGTTTGAAGGTTTTGTGTTAATGCATTCCCTCTTGGTGCTGTTTTCTGTTGAATTTAGTTACATATAGATCAGAGTTTAAAATAGCAACTAAACATAATGCAAGTTCTCACTCCAAGGCAGGGAAAGGTTTTCATCTGTCAGTTGTTTAGTCATTGATGGGGATCTCTAATGCAGTCAGGGGTACAGTGTTTTGCCATATCTAAAACGTATTCCCAGTTTATTCTGTGGATCATGTAAAAAGAGTTATGGAAAAGGATGGATTTCCTGGAAAGACTAAGTGCGGTGTTCAGTATTTAACTGTGAGAGATGCTTCACCTTTGGCACAAAACAACAGAACATCTCTTTTGCTTTAATCTGTTGTTACTATTTCTTGATATTTTTTTAGATTATTTCTTATTTTTAGATGTATTTGTTCAGGATTTAAGAATGTAACTTTAAAGTGTGTAAAAAGAAGATGAAGAATAATAATAAAGATATAATATATAAAGTTGGTTATGAGATTACAAAATTAAAAAAAACTTATCAGAAAATGTGCTAGTAAAAAATATTAGTAAATTAACATTTTAGCAAGAACAAATTAATAAAGGAGAAAAACTATATGCTTATTAAATATAATGCAAGTCCAAATGAAAATATTAGCTTCATTAATGTGAAGATTCAACAATTTTAAGAATATATACTAAATCCAGGGTTTATTTTCAAATTTCATGTATGAGTTCTGTGTGTATGATGTTTATAACCAGAAATCATCATTTGATAACCAGAACTCAACAGAGTTCAGAGCTTTCTACCGCTTGACCTACAACTTCAAATCTGCTGAGCAAGTCCTGGCTTGTTTTGCCTCTTCACCAGGCTCTGCAGAAATTTTAAGATTACACTATGTGTGCACAGATACAAAGTCTTACGGTATAGGTTTGTGAAGGTCTCAAATTCAGCTTGCAACAAGAAGTCCAACATTTAAAAAAAACCCCCAAACAAACCCCAACATTTTGTATAAGAATGAAATTAATAAATTGCAACTTTAGTTGCAGCAGATGGAAATAGTGCATGTATGTACAATAGGGTTCTTGTGGGGATTTCAGGTATAAAATCTCATGGTCTTTTCACTCTTTTTTTCACTCATAATTTATAGAGAAAACAAAATCTTCCCTTAGGCTACAGTTCATCAAGTTTTTTTTCTTCCTGCTCAAATCCGTTTCTAAGCTGCCTGTAAGCATGTATGGGGCAAAATGCATTTTTCTGATTGGAAAAGAAAGGGTTGTTCCCTCTTTCCTAATTATTAGGGACAACTGAACTTTGAAACTTGACATTTTGCTGCTTTTCGTTGGAATACACCCATGAAGGACTTTGAAGTTAGTTTTGAACCTCTGAAAGTTACTTACAGGACCCCAGGAAAACCCTAAATTAGGTAGACAGTATTTGCATCCAGCAAGTTGATCTGGTTTGTTTTGTTTCTTCAAAAGCCAGCATTTGAAAATCCCATTTGCAGCTTGAGCATAACCTTTTAGCCAGGCCAGGGAGTGATTTCCTAAGAAACTGAGTGGGCACCTGTTGGCCTTTGACTGAGTGGAGCCAGGAAACACTTTTGTCTTGTTCTTTGCACTGCTTAACTCCCTCTGCCCACACTTTTCTCTTCCTCAAAGTAAATAACCACAACTTGCTGACAACTTATGCACACTCAAACCCAGCAGTATTTGGGCTAGTTTGAACTTCCTAAAGCTTAAGATAGCATTAAAAGTGTGCAATTAAAATTTAAAAGTCAGGATATTAAAAAGTTACAGTCAATCAAATAATGAGAGTATGCTACTGGTATGAAACATCCCCATTTGTTCCTATCATCTTAGAAATACAGATTAAATTATTTTGATTTTTTTTTTTTTAAACTTGAAGAGAAAGAGCTCTGTATTTTTACTAACTTGCCAATGCTGCAGGAAATTTAACTAGAATTTCCTGAATTTCAGGGTTTAATTAAGCCACTTGAACACTCAATTAAATCAAGTTACTTTATGTCTCTGTTTCATTACCATCAGAATTGATATTTGAAATTTTTTTTTGTTGTTTTAAAAATTAAGATCCTCTTTTGACTAGAACCATATTTCACTTCAAAATTAGGATTTCAGCACTGAGTATTAATATTAGAAACTGGCACAAAGCTAAAACAAAAGGTATAAACCACTTTTTAATTTTCCTGGATCCATCATTTAATGTAAGAGAGTAGATTGAAGCATGCAATTAACTTTTTTTTTTTTTTCACCCAAAGAACGAAAATAAACAAATTTTTGCATTTCTTCACCAACAAAACTTTGACTATATTTTTACATTGTTAACTTATGGCAAATAAGGTAGGTATTAGCCTTGTTTCTAGCTATTGCCTATGAGAATGTTTCACTGACTGTTTACATATAGGCTGGGGCTTTATCACAGGTCTGATGCAAGAAAGCTGAATTTTTTCTCTGGCCTCTGTGACCCCATTATGGTACTTTGTGAGTGTGTGTTCTGCGAGCTCAGCCTCACTCCTACAGCACGACTATACATTCAAACAATGGACTCAAAGCAGACTTGCAAAAAACAGCTTCAAGCTAGACTTGCAGGCTTAAGTTTACCTAAAAATATAATTTGTTTCATGTTTTCCTACCTGATTTTTTAACTTTGGTTTAAGTAGTACTCTAAAAGCATTTAAAAGCTCAGATAAATTGTTTACTTTTGCAAAACTTTACAGAAACCAAAAGTACTTATTGAAGAAAAACTTGAATGTGAAATTTGTAGAAATTACTACTTGGTCTAAGATATATTTGTGTGCCTCTAGTTGTATCAAGGATTGCTCAATTAAGATGTAAAATGAGCTTTAAAACAGGAATTAATTGGCATGAAAGTAACGCTATATATAGGCACTTTAATTTTGTCAGACTAAGACTTGTATTTATTTTCATAGGCTATGCCTTATGGGGATGCAGGGAATTTTTGTTTTACAGATCTCTCTTCTCTTACTTAAATACTTACTGTTTCAAGAAGTTTCAGTTACTTAACTACTTTTGACAATAACTAGGCTGTACACAAAGTGTTTTAGAAAAAATAAGGTCAAACTTCACTGACTAATTTACTGTAAGAGAACCATAACTTAGGGGAAAAAAAAATATGTGTTTCTTTTATATAAAGATTGTGCCAGCCATTTTGTAGTGATAACACCTACAAGAGTAGATCTCTTGTAATCAAAGTTCCTTAACATTTTATACCTAAAAATATGTGTAATATACTAAGGTAACCCATTGCAAATAAAACAGTTATATGGTATGGCTTTCACGAGAAAGACAAAAGACTAAGCCAAATTTATTTTATACTAGATAAAGAATAACTGAAACAATCTAATGAAATTATTCAAAACAAGCATTAATGTCTGCAGGAGGAGCCAACAATCCTGCAGCCCAGCCTTCAGCCTCACAGGTAGTTTAAAATTGCCATACACTCTATAATCCACAGATTCAACTATTCAATCTGTTTAAGAAACAGAGCAGAAACAAAAACTCGACAGATTTTAACATTAGGTTGCTTTCTGACCTTAAGAAAAAAAATAAGTAGCAAATGATTAAATCTATATTGTGTTGGGAAAACACATTTTAAAGACAAACATTCACTACTATGTTCTTCAGAGGATACATGCATTCATGGCCAATTTAAACAGCCATTTTAAAGTATGTTAAAACGAAATTTGAACACTTATTCCTGGTGAAATTTGTAAGCAACATAATCAAAATCTAAACCAAATTATTGCCAGATCTGGAAGGCAATGAATTTGTACCAATCTCAGACAACAGAATAAATATATTTTAAGATATTTAAGCAAATTAAAACAAAAAAAAATTGTAAAGTATGAAGTGTCAGCAGCTAGCATCTCAAATTTTGCTTTAAAATAACAAAACAATTAATTTACATCAAAAAATGATATATCTTTTTAAATATTAAAGGCAAAAATGTTACAGAGTTTCTTCCAAGGCCAGCATTACAGCAGAATTTTTAGAAAAAAAGAGATGGAGATTTTTTTCTTGTTAATAAATAATGGCTACTTGGAAGGAATTCTGGGCATCAAAATCTAATCGGTACCAGGTACTAAAAAGCAAATTTAACACTCCTTCCCTATAACTTTAAGATATGGAAGGTCCTGGGGCTGAATTCACCACAGACCCATGACACTGCTGGCTGAAACACCACTATGGTACTAGTAAGGCAAAACAGATTCTAGAGAGGAGGGTCTCATTGTTCTCGCCAAGGGGATTTCATGCTTGGGTTGCTGCCCCATTTTACTCCCTTACTTGATATTTTTTTTCCCCCTTGGCAAAAGATCTCCTTGATCAAAGGAGAAGCAAACACAAAATATATTCTAATTTCCCTAAAATGTAAGAAAATAAAACGAAACAAAAACAGAACAAAAAGCCATCTGAACAGAGTTAAAATTCACTTAACTAGTAAGAAGCCCTTTTACTTCTGAAATAACGCCTTCATTTTCAGTTTTCCACTCCTTGTAAAAGCCCCACCAAACGTTTTGTAGCTAAAGGAAGCCATATTGGCAATTCTTCCTGTCACTTGATCAAATAAACTTCTGAATTTGTCTGGCTGCATTAGACATGATATATTTATTTTTTTCCCTACATACTATTTCCACCACAATTGCAAAGATCTCAGGTTTCAGATATCAAACTGAAATATGATAAGTTCTATTTTGAAAGCCCCATTTTAAATCCAGTTGTGAACACTGATGAAAAGTTTAAGCATATATATTTTTAAAAGTCTATAAGCTATTTTAACATAATTTAAACGTATGTGATCAGATTTTTGTTTTCCAAGATCTGTTTGTAAGTGTTTGAAAGCTGAAAATAAGACAAACAGAGCAATCGGTACTTGAATAAAGAGATTCTTGGACAAAATGGAAAAAAAATAAAATATTTACTTTGAAATCTGCATGCAGAGATTCATTCTAAGCCACAGCCACAACGTTTTACATACCGGAATACTTATTTAGAATTTGTATTGATTTAATGCAATAATACCGCGTTAACATTGCATTACAAGATAAAGAACTCCTGTAACTTTCGGGTGAGCGAAAGAGCACAGACAGCTAGCCTCTTTGTAATTCTTTTTTATTGGAAACAGCTCGAACAGAGCTGCCTACAGTGTCTCGTCTCAAGCTCTGGAGCTCCCGACGCGGCCGCGGCGTTCGTTTGTTTCATTTCCCCCCAGTACGGCCGCCCGCCCGGGTGAGAACTCACCGGGTTTGGCCGGATTTTGTGACCAAAACTTTCACGTCGGAGCGGGGCAGCCCCCGCGCCCCAGCGGAACCGCTGCAGAGCGTCCAGCCTGCCCGGGCCGCCGCAGCGGCCACCGGGAGCCGCGCCGAGCCCGCTCCCAGCCCTGGGAGCCCAATAAGCCACCGCCCGCCCGGACTGCCCGCCGGTGCGCGCCTCGGCATGGGCGGCCGGACCTGCCGGTAGCACCGCTTCCGCGCCCGGGGCCGCCGACCCGGTCAGCTGAGAGGGGCCGTCGCCAGCTCCCGTAAGGCGCCCGCGCCCCACCGCTCCTTTGTTCGCCGCCCTCCCGGCACGGCTGCGGCTCGGCGCCCAGGCCCGCTTCTGAGCCGGGGGCCCCCGTAACCGGCACCTCTGCGGCGTGGCACCCACTTACCGCCTCACAGAGCCCCTGCCCGCCGCCGGGAGGGAGGGAGGGAGGGAGCGAGCGGGCTGACTCCCCCATCCCTGCCCTCCCCTGGCCGGTGGTGCCGCGCCCCCCACCCGCCGCCCCCTCCCCTCTCTCCGCCGCGCCGAGCCCCGCCCCTCTCCGCCGCCGCGCGGGCAGCCACCCCCGCCGCGCGGCCGCCGCCGCCGCTTTCGCGCCACGCGCCGCAGGGGCCGGCGTGGAAGCCAATGGGCGGCCGCGCGCTCCCGCCCGGCAGCCAGTAGCGCCCGCGCCGCGGCGGCGGGCGGCGCTGGTAGGCGCAGGGCACAGCCAATGGGAGCCGGCGCCGCGCCACGCCCCGCGCCGCTTACTACGAGTGACTATGGCTGCTCGCGGCTGGGCGCGTGGGGCGGCTCTGCGCCCCCGGGGCTGGCGGTTCCTCGCGGCCGTGGGGCGGAGGAAGAGGGGGCGCGCGCGGCCGCCCCGCGGCGGGGCTCGGGCCGGGGCAGGGGGGTGGGCGCGGTTGGTTGCCCCGCCGGGAGAGGCGGCTTCGCGCCCGCGGCACCGGGAGGGGCGGTGGGAGGAGGTAGGGTCGGTGGCAGCGGTACCCCCGTGGTCGTAGCGGCGGGCGGGGGCCGTGATCCAGCGTGTGGCCGCCCGGCGGCCGTTAGGCCCCGCGGCAGGCAGGCGCCCGCCGCCCCTGCGCCCCGCGGCGGCTGCCCGGCCCCCGCTGCCCGCCGCGTAGGCGGCCGCGCCTCGGCCGCAGACCCACGCAGGAGCCTTTCGTGGGCGGCGGCAGCCCGAAAAAAAAAACAACCCCCCAAAAAAACAAAAAAGATATTTAGCGGTAAATACAGGGGCTGCGGACGGTCCAACGCGCTACCCACCCGGTGTGCGCTGAGGGGGAACCCCGCGGGAGCAGGGTGCTCCTCGCCTCGGGATGTGCGGGGCGGTGGGCGCCCTGCCCGCCCGTGACCGGGGAACAGGCGGGGGGTGGGTGGGTGGGGGGGTGGGTGGACACGGAGGAGGCGTTCGGTGCCTCACCCCGGCGGTGGGAAGAAGCACATGGTTGAGTTTTAATTCTAAATGGCAGACTGTCGTAAGAGCTCTTGCTAATTAAAGGTTGGCTTTGGTTCCTTGTGTGGAATATTTATGTCAATATTTTAACTTCTTCTTGGTTTGTGTAGGTGATAAGCATAAACATTGGAAATACAGAAAAAGAATTAAAAATTTTATAATGCCTTTTTTCACAGAGGTGGCTTGAAAAATGCGTTAACTGTGAGAATGCTCTGATGTGTGCTCATGCTTTTGATTTGTGACTGCCAAAATAATTTACATGTCAAATTGTAAACTTCTCTTGTCCATAACGATCAGATTTGGGAGTGCCCAGTCCATCTGAACTGTGTTAATCTGCACAGGGAAGTGGAGGTTTGTCAGGCAGCATGAGCAAGTTTTGTTGTTGATTTGCCTTTTTTGGCATTCAAGATTTGGATTTATTTTTGAAACCACTAACCAACTCACACTTCTTCATAAACAAAGCTATATGTTATTTGACTTTACAGAAAATACTTCAGCTTATTAGCAAGATGTTTTTCAGACCATAAAAAAAAAAAAGATTGCTAATAAGCAAGGGTTTGGTTTTTTTCCCCAATCATCTAATTACAAAATGGTTTATGATGTTATTGGGCAACTGATGTATATTGTTATCATGAACTCTCAATCTTCATTTCTTAAAAAAAAAAATCTTCCAGCAAAACAGATTATCAAACTGTAACATTAAATGAAATACATGCACCCTGTTTAGCAGTTTTAAGAGGAAATACCAGATAACGCTATAGATCAAGCATGTAGAAATGAGCACGTGCAGACTCCTTTATAGACAGTACAAATCAAATTTATAAAGAATGCAATTAATCTGTAAGAACAGTGACTAATTCCTTTCACAAGTTTAACTAAGAATTTCGTAGTTTGGAGGGGGCTGTTTTTAACTTGGACAGGCAATTGTTTTTTTTAGCCAGACTACACAGGATGGGGTTATGAAATAAAAATCCATTTAGGAAAAAATGCCACATCCAGTATCGAAGAGTCATAAGCAGGTTAATACAGCAGGGAAAAAAAAAGAAATATTTATCTCGATCCCCAAGATAATTATTTGCTAATTTTCTACAAAATGGGAGTTGTGATTAAATTCTGATGAGTGGAACACAAAACCCTTGCTTTCCTCAGTCACAAGCTGGCAATTAAAAGTTCATAAAAACGACACTGAGATTAAACAATGGGCTGAAATGACAAATATTAGTTTCTCGCTCAGCCAAGCGCTCAGATGCACACAACAAAAGGGCCGTATTTCCAACTCACTGCAACATTCACCCAGCCCCTGAGCGTTTCACAATGGTCTGGGGCTCCATCCCTCATGGCAAGACATGTCTCCTTGCATCATACCACCACAAGCGAAGCCTTCAGCAGCTGGCTCTGCCCCCCAGCCCCGGGTACCCCCCCCCCGCGCTCCCTCCACCACCACAGCCGAGCCGCGGCGGCCGGAGCGCGGGTCCTCAGCCCGGCTCCTGGGGAGGTGTAAATCACCCCTCTTTAACTGCATACTTGGGAGGAGTTGGGCACAAAACTACGAAGCGTTCCTGTTTGCTGCGGATTTCCAGATGTACTCCAGGACACGTGGTAATCCATTCGCTGCTCAGTAATAAAAGTATTTAACCCTTTTCCATGGATACACCTATTTCAACGTCCTGCAAGAAGCCTACCACAGAATAAAGGAAACCTTCCTCTGAAGTGCGGAATTATTAAACAAAACCTACGAGATTGCTATATTAAACACAGTGCTGGCTTTCATTTCCGTATCCTTTCTTCATCTTCAGGCAACATTTTGTTTGCACTGGAAAGGCTCCACACCCCCAAACCCCTCCCCCACAAGCCCACCATTGTATCTCTACCAATGTGGAGAATTATGAATGGTTCCTTAAACCGGGCCGGGGCGAGGGGAGGAGGGCGTGGGGGAGGGGGGTCGCCAAATCCCTTTGTGTGCCGTTACCAGCCGAGGGCAACGGTCCTTTCGTGTTTCCCCCCGCGCTGTCCACCATTACCCAGATGGAGGGGGAGAGCAGTTCCCCCGCCCCTCCCCGGGCCGGGCAGCGCCGGAGCGCGGCTCCCTCGCCCCAGGACTCTCCCCTTCTCTATCATCCCCCAACTCTCCTTCACCCCTTTGTCTTTTCTTTAATTTTTTTTTTCCCCCTTTCTCCTCCTTTCCGTAAGGTTCAGCGAGTAATGCAGAAACATGACCATATGGGGCTCCTCTGAGGCTGGAGAGACCCTCCGCCCCCGCCCCGCGCAGCCCCCCAGCACGCAGCCGCGCTGAGCGGGAGCGGATCACCCGCTCTCCCCCGCCGCCTACACCCACACCCGCGCCCCCCTCCCCCCTCTTCCTCTTCCCCCTTTTCTCCCCCCTCCGCCCCCGACCCATGGTGCAGGGGAGCGGGATCGCCCAGGCACGACCCCAATGAATAATCCCCACAGCCTGGCACGGCGGGGGAGGAGCGGGGCGGGGGGGCGGGCATTGCGGTGCCTTTTCCCCTCCCACCCCGGGATCACACCCCGCTCGCACGGGGGGAGGTGCGGCTGTCCAGCCGTTTTTGGGCGGTGGGGGCGCGCGGAGAGGACTCCCCCGGCGGAAGGGCAGAGGCGGCGCAGACCGGAGCAGAGGCGGCGCCCACCCAACTCCGGTTTCCCCTTCCCCCGCCCTTCGGCCCTTTCTAAACTTGTTCTGTCCAGCCTCCCCCCACCCCTCCTCCCTGTCCTTCACCCCAGCCTTCCTCCTCCGTGAGTGTGTGTGTGTGTGTGCCCCATCCACTCGCTAATTGAAGAGCTGGGATTCCTCACGTGAGAGGTTGATTTGTAGTTTGAACACGTGGCTCATTCAAAAAGCCGGAATATTCAAGTAATTTTTTTTCTCTCTCCTTCTCTCCTTTCCTCCCCCCTCCTCTTCTCTATTTTTTTTTTTTTTAATACTGGGAGGCGGCGCCTGCACGCACGTAGTGTGACATTTTCATAGTCTGCCTGCTGCTGCCAAAGGGGCTTGGGGGCAAGACAAAAAAAGTAGTTTTTTTTCCCTTCCCTCCTCCTTTTCCTCCCCTCAGCCCGCCATCCGCGGCCCCGGCGCTGGGTGTTTCCCCCGCGCCCCCCATGCGCCCGGGTAGCACGGCAGGCACTTAGGGCTCTCGTTTGGCTAGGCTTTTTTTTTTTTTTTTTTTTTTTTTTTTTTTTTTTTTTTTACCCCTTGAGAGAGAGAGGGAGGGACAGAAGCTGCAGATCTGATTTCCCCCCCCCCCCGTCCTCTCTCTCTCTTTCTCTCTTTCCTTCCTCCATCGCATTTTATTTTATTTCCCCCTTCCTCCCCACCTCCTCTCGCAAGACGAGGGTTGCAGCCCGCGGTGCGCGCCTCCCCGAGCCGCCAGGAAGATGAACAAGCTCTACATCGGCAACCTCGGCGAGAACGTCAGCCCCCTCGACCTGGAAAGTCTCTTTAAAGACTCGAAGATCCCCTTCTCGGGCCAGTTCCTGGTGAAGACGGGGTACGCCTTCGTGGACTGCCCCGACGAGAGCTGGGCCATGAAGGCCATCGAGGCACTTTCAGGTGAACGGCCTCTCCACTCTCTCCCCTCCGCAACCCGGACGGCTCCCGCCGCCCGCGCTCCTCCGCGGCCGCGGAGCTGCTTGCAGGGGCGGGCTGGGCCGCGCCGCCGGCCTGGGGGGGAGGGCGGGGGTGTGGGGGGGTGTCCCTGCCCCCAGTCCCCAGGTGAGGTGCAAACTGTTGTTTTCCGAGCGCGGCCGGAGCCGCCCGGCCTGCCCGCGGGGGCTTTGCGCGGCGGCGGCCCCCCGGGAGGGGCCGGCCCGGCGTGGCGGGGGAGTGGGGCCGGGGAGGGGCGGCAGCCTGGGCCCACGGACCCGCGACGCGGCGGCTCCTATGTTTTTCCACACCCCACGGCCAGCCCTGCCCGGCCGGGGGCCCTGGCTGCGCTGGAAGGGGGGTGAGGGTGGGAGGGGGGGGGCGGCGGTGGGGGTGCAGTGAAGAGGGGGCGGGCTGCGGGCCCGGAGCCCTGCGCGGGGCAGCGGCTGCACCCCCCGGGCTTGGGCACAGCTGGGCCCCCCCCGCAGCACCTCGCAGAGGCCGCCTGCCCCCGGAGTGGGCTGGGGGCTCCCCGCCGCTGGGCGCAGGCCGCAGGGCTGGGGGCGAGCCGCCGAATAGCCCCGAACTTGGGAAGGGGGGAGCCCTGCCCGCTCATCCTTCCCCCCCCCCCCCCCCCCCGCTCCCCTGCTATTTATTTCGGTTTCTCTTCGCTGCTCTCACGCACCCATCACCGCCTCCAGCAGCGCGCCGGCTCCTGGCCCCGACATCCTGTTTTTGTGTGCTTAAAAAAAAAGAAATTAAAAAAAAATTTTTTTCTTTTCGCGTGAAGCGGCTTTGCGGAGCTCTGCTGGGAGAGGCTCCCTCGGAAACGATGGGTTCGGGCTGTGCTCGGCGCCTCGCTTCGGCTGCCTTCCCGCCCGCTTCCGCGCAGAGAACCACCCGAAGTTGGAGGCCCGACGCCGGCGCGGGAGGCGGCGGAGACCCCGCAGACCCCGCTCCCCATCCCGAGACGGGGTCGAGGCCGGCTCCCGCGCCCGGCATCCCCGGGGCGTTGTGATACCGGGGCTGGAGCGGAGGAAGGGGCCCCGCCGAGGACGGCCCCGGCTCCCCTGCGGCAGCGGCTCAGCGCCGCTCTGTGCCGCCTTCCCGGGCGGCGAGTGTTCCCTCCACCGGTGCCCGGGCTGCTGGTGAACGGGCTGACTAACGTGTTGCGCTCCCGTTCTCTGCTCTACAGCCCCGCAAAGCCGCGCAGGCAGCCGAGGGCGCGGGGACGCACAGCCCGAGCTCAGATATTTTCCCCTTTCTGTTTATCTCTGCAGGTAAAGTGGAGCTGCATGGGAAACTCATAGAAGTTGAACATTCAGTCCCTAAAAGACAAAGGTAATTTATTTTTATTCCACCCCCTCCCCTTTGCTCTCAGTCACCCAGTGAGAAGCAATTTGAAAAATGCTTAGGTTTGTGTTTCTCTTCCTTGTAGATAGATGGACTGCTTAAACCCACAGGCGTGCACTCTGTGCTGTCCTAGAGGTTTTCTAGAATCACCCCGTCTATTTCTAATTGTAGTGTCTTGGCCGGGCAACAGTGGGAGTATTTAATTTATAAAAAAAATAAAATAAAAGCCTTTTTGTGGGAGAAGCAAGTTATTATGGTCTGATGGCAAGTGCTTGTGAAGATTTTAAAATTTAAAGTTCTGTGAAAGGAGTTAAAATCTGGGTGTTAGCAGGAAACAAAATGTTGTGCGGTGAACTGTGTAACGGGCAAACGCATGAGCTTTCCTTCAGGAACAAAAAGCATCTTGCAAATATAGTGGTATACATATTTTTTTTGATCCTGCCATGTTGGAGTCTGCAGCATTTTATAGGCATGTAGTAGAAATCTCATCGGTATTTGAGAGGATTTTTCATCACTATTTTGAGCTGGTCTATAGAAGCCGCAGGAGAGTGACTCCTTCTCAATAAGGAGAGGATATATGCATCCTTAATTTCTAAGTGTATGCTTAATTTTTGCAAGGTAGTAATTTAGTTGGGCCTCATGTA